>JABMLP010000002.1:0-1200000 GCA_013176395.1 Venturia oleaginea | reverse complement strand
ATCTTCCTCTGCGTCACCATGCTAAAAATACGAACACACTCAATTGTAGTCACTCCATTTAGGAGAATCCCACGTGTCAGTACATATTCGCGTCCTTCACGAACACGCCCTCGGCCACCATCCTATATACCGTATATTCCGTGCAAAGATGGACACGGAGTAAGGATTAGAAGGTTCAGAAACTCCCTGCTTAGCTTGAAGAAAAGGGCTTAAGTAAGGCCTCCCGCTTAGACGAGTCTTGAATAGGAGTCTTCTAAGCCTTTTAAGGCCTAAAAAACGGTCCAATATTTTTCCCTTCCCACGCACGGACTCTGCATTGACTTTTCTAATCCTTACCTCGCGCTCATCTTACTTGTAATTGAATCCCCGTAGAAATAGATGAAGAGAACTGTAGTTCAATATCAAAGAAGATTCTCATAAGTTGAATTCAGCCCTCCCGTAATACCGTAGTATAATCGCTATACTTGCTCTACCCTTGCTTCCCGTGAAAAGCGACTCAGCGAGTCTCGAAATATTAATAGCTAAGTTTTCTACAGTTTAGCCGTTGCTTCTTCGAGGTGTGTACAGATTATACAAGAATAGGGCAGTGTACGATTTTGGCTGTTCCCTTCAGCAGGATTGTGCACGGGCGATATCGGTACACCCGACTCTGGGCAATTCCAAGAAGTAAAATGGTTTGCCTTACGGATCTCTCCTTCAAGAACGAGCTAGTCTTCCAATAGGATCAAGACTATGTTCTCTCATTGTCACCATGCTTCTGTTATTTTGTGGCCAGAGTGATCTTCAACCCAAGACTTTAAAATACTTAATGTGCTCAAAGACTAACCACCCTCATCATTAGTTAATGACTTCAAGAAGTCTTCGGGTCGGACTCGCCCGATGCTTCCCTCGATGCTTCAAAAGAACGGCCGAGATGTTGAAGACTCCCTGCTCGATCGTCTATCTCCGGATTGGCAAGTTCTTCGACTGGACAAGATTTTTGAAATGATTCGCCAGCCAGTAAATAAACGACGTTTCGCTGCGCTTCTCGTCATCGGAGTCGGGAGCAGAGGAAACCTTTACATGGACGAAATCGAGCTTGCATGCGCCTTTCTTGTCACAGACTGCAACCACGGAAAGTCGGACCTCGTTGTGAGATAGCGCAGTAACTAGAGATTCGACAGCTCAAAACCAAGACACTACCTCCCAAGCTTTCGAAGGGATGGACGGCAACAAGTCTGAGGATGTCGAGAAAAATCAGCATATATCACCATTGCTTTAGGACCTTGGCTTTGGGCTATCGAGTCTCGCCAAATAATACGGTAACTTGCTCTTTTCATTCTTTGGCGTCAACAGCGTCGACAAGACGTGAAAATCTAGACAGGTCGGACAATTGTATGCCCTTGACTGCCCACATATTCGAGCGGGATGCAAGCCGCTACGGAGCCGCTTCCATCCCCCGCGGCCGGCTTCGACGTTCGGGACAATCTAAATTGAGTAAAAAAGCGGACCTAAAACGTGTCTGAGCACATTTGAGAAGAATCCCACTTCGCCAAGCCGAATCGTCGGAACACCATCCAAGCACACATCACGTGTAGTTTGGATTCTCTCCCCAACCGTACTAAACTCATCGCTGGCGTACGGTAGTAATGCAGACAAGCCTTCTAGCCGGATCCACGCATGGGTTTTTTGAAGACAACCTCTTGGCTACAGGGCATCTCCGCTGCGATGGTTCCCTTAAGTAACAATACCATTCCCATGGAAATGGATGCAGAATCAGATAAGATCATACATTCAAGGGTTCCTTCTACCGACTTACCATCTTTCGTTTGCGTTTGAACTGAACAGATTCCAGACGATCGAACGATAATGCATATCCAGGACATACACGGTGCGAAATACCTCGAGAAACATTGGGGCTACGTCGAGCGTGTAAAGCCTTGCGTCAACGACAATGGAACCTGCGCATACCTCGACTTGGTGTACCACATGCACGATGTCAGCATGTTGTATACCTTCATCTTCTGGGCGGTAGTGGGTGGCATACTTGCCATTTGGCTGGCGGTTCGACTGTTAGCACCACGACCCGCATCTTCGACAACGGTTGATGGTGAAGCAGGCGGGCAGAGACAAAAGTCTGGTATTCTGTACCGCTCGTATAGGGCTCTGGCTGCTTCTCGGAGAAGATGGTTACTTCCAGAAGGGTTTCCCTCCATTTTCGGTCACTCCTCCAGACTACAGGTCTTGATTCTGGCCGTGCTCTCCGGCTACCTTCTCATTTTCTCGTATGCTCCTTTCTCCCTTCCATTCAGAATGATACTGACAGTTGCAGCCTTGTTGGAGTTGGGTACAAAACTTGGATTACACCCGTCAAGGGGTTGACGGGCGTCTACAATACCAGAACTGGATTTGGACCATGGGGTGACCGTATCGGAGCGTTAGCCTACGCCCTCACTCCGTTTACTGTAGCATTGGGAACTCGCGAATCCATACTTTCCCTGATCACCGGTGTGCCGTACCAACATTTCAACTTCCTTCACCGCTGGACCGGTCGAATCATTTACGTCCAAAGTGCCTTGCACACTCTCGCCTGGACAGTCGTAGAAGCAAAGCTCTACCAACCACAGCCCAAGGTCTACAAGAACTTCATCAAGCAACAGTAAGCTCGATAAAAATTACTTATGTAACTAATTCCGGTTCTAACCTTCGCAGGTACATGGTCTTTGGCTGTGTGGCCCTTGCATTCATCTCTTTTCTTTTCGTCTTCAGTCTCCGCCCTGTTATCCGATGGACCGGCTACGAATTCTTCCGCAAATCTCATTACATCGTCGCTCTCCTCTACCTCGGTGCTTGCTGGGGCCATTGGTACCAACTTTCCTGCTGGATGATTGCCAGCTTCATCCTCTTCGGTCTCGACCGCGGCATGCGTCTAATCCGAACCGCCCTTATCCACGTCGGCAAAAAAGATCCATCCAAAGGCTTCGGGTTCCGTTCAGCAGTAGCAACGATCTCGATGTTCTCCGATGAGGATGCCACGGTCCTCGCATTAGACTTCGAATTCCCACACGCACCGTGGAAAAACGGCCAGCACTTCTTCCTCACATTCCCCGAATTGTCGATATGGCAATCCCACCCTATGACACCAGCTTCCCTCCCCACACCAGGCGGACTCCAAACCCACCGTTACATTATCCGCGCCCGCAACGGCGAAACAGGACGTCTCGCCCGTCTCGCTGCTCAAAAGTTGGCAGAAAACGGTGGAAACGCAGTAACCACAACGGTAATCCTCAACGGTCCCCACGGTGGCGGCGTCCTCCCATCTACCCTCTCCACCCACCCAACAAACAACCTAGCGGTAGCAGGAGGAACCGGAATCTCCTTCGCCCTCCCAATAGTAACGCAAGCCATCAAATCAAACACAGGCGGCTCAACCCAACTCGTCTGGATCATACGCAAAACCGCAAATTTATCTTGGATCTCCACCGAACTCACACACCTCCGCGCCGCCCTCCAGGAAAAGACCATCGACCTCGAAATCAAAATCTTCGTCACCAGAGATACACCCGGTTTTACCTCCTCGCCTGCCTCATCAACACAAAACCTAACAACGGAATCCCTGAAATATGACAACAGAGAAAAGGAAGTGACTATCGCTACGCAGTCTACCCCTGCGAAACACTCCGCTACCCTCTCTGATCTCATCTCCCCGATACCAGGTTTCTCAATAGAATGGCTGGAAGATCATCACCCTCACCTCGATAGCAAGGACGAGTCAGGAGTAGTAGAGCAATGGATAGCTCGCGGTGCTGTACATGGCGGCACGAATCATGTCTTTGCGAGTGGACCGGCGGGGATGGGCAAGGATTTGAGGGTTGCGATTGCGGGGAGAAATGATGGGGCGAGGGTGTTTAGGGGGGATGCGGGAGGTGATGTGGGGTTTTATTGGGACGATAGGTTTGCGTAATTGTTGATTCCAGCTGCATGGAGAAAGTTGGTACAATACTTAATTTTTGAGAACGAATCTTTTACACAATGAAAAAAAAATTGCAATCAAATCGAATGCACGTTGTTTTCAACCTAGAATCGGTTACTAGGCGACGACAGTCAAGCCAACGCCATTTCAAAACTGGCGTTAGTTCGTATATACTACCACAATCAGCAAGATGGTCCTCTTTCGATGGACAGAAGTGACCATAGAAGTGACCATAGGTACGAATGATCAAGTGGAAGGAGTAGGACGAAGCTTTGTAGAGTGACGCTCACATTGTTGCGATATCAGAAATAGTCGGATCACTGATCACAATCACAAGGGCACAAAGACTTCTTTCAATACTCTTTATTGTTGTTACGAAGGCCAACATGCGACAACAACAGCCCAATCCCATCGGTTTATACAGAATTGGCCTGGAATTCGGCTCAACCTAAAATACGTTAGCTGAAATCTTAGCAGAAGAAGGAACAGCAAAGTTTGTAGTTGTGGTGAGGGTCAGTTCTCCAAGGTGAAGTATAGTGAGTAACTCTTCATTGTTTGTGCTCGGGAAGAACGCAGCGAACTCGATTGGATCTCATCATGAAAGAGGCTGGAAGGGGTTGGGTGGCGCTTACCAAGTGGCATAACACACAAGCATCGAAAGATGTTAAGACACTATGGCCAGTGGGTTAGCAATGACCAAACAAAGCAGACGTCGCTGTGTGGTGGAAGCGTTGGTGCGCATCAGATATCAGGCTCATTAAATCTGAGTGTGGTTAGCATGAGGATCCTCAGCAGTGGATGGAAAGCTTACCAGAATTTTCAGTGTTGTAGATCATTTACGACAGCCTTATATAAAGAACCGCCGGATCACACAGTGTGAATTTGTTCATCATATAAAGATGGCCCAACTTGCTTGAAGGAGTGGTATGGAGTGAGATGTACCTTTCTGCCATAGTCGTTAGCCATATTCACAAGCCATGAAGCATGTCCAAGTTGTATTGTGGATGTGCAATCAGCTGACGAATTTTCAACAAGCACGTCTCCAATCCAGCACCCACAAAGTTTGTACGCTTTGCTTTTTTTAGGGCACTGTCCAGATAATGCGCAGTCTGTCCGCACGTCGTTCAAAGTTCCTCATGTGGTGTATGCGGTGGTGGGTAGGGTAGGTGGGAGAGTTTATGTACCTGAACAACCATCATAGTTAGCTTGGATTCGAGAAATGTGTTTGAAAGAGGGATGGGTTGTGTGTGGTCATACAAGGCTGAAACTAAAGTGACTGTATCTACATGATAACTTAAGATTGAGGAATGCCTTTCCGTGTCGAATTATAATCACACCACGAGGGGAAGGAAGAATTGTCGCGACGTACCTTTTAGAATTGTCAATTGGGCGGCGACGAGGTCGAAGATATCCTGTGCAACGAGTAGAGCTTAAGTGTCACGAAGATGAAGCATGGTATCGAAAGGCCACCATATCATTATCAACGAGAACCTGTCTGTGTTGTTAGCGAAGCTCTCCGATTTCGCGCAAGCCGATGAGATTGTGTTGAAGGAATTTCAGATTTGCTAGTGTTTGCAATCCTTCATAATAGTGTAGGAGTTGGATTGTTCATTATGTCGGATTTCGTCATGAAAGCAGCGATGGAGGAGCAGAGTGTCGACCTACCAGTTGTTGTCGTCGTCGTCGTTCGATGTCGAGTTAATTGGAGATTCAGATTTTGAGCGCACAAGAAAAACTCTGAAGTAGAAATCTGCCACGCATGGTCCGTGCGAGCACGTGATATTCTTCTGGCCGGTAAACTTTCATTTCTGTGTCTATATTCTACATGAATGAGGATGCTCGACGAATTGTGTTCAAATCGTGTCGTGACAAACTTCTATTCTCCAAACTCCTTGTATCTCAAATGCTTCCGGTGCATTCACATTATCCCCAAACTTACTGTCCGTCTGCAGCAGGCTCAGTAACATCAATAACAGGCTTCGCCGTAGCCAAATTGTAAATCTTCTGAATCTTCTTCAAGTCCGTCTCAAAATCGAACTTCAAGTCCTTCAACAACCCATCATGCAAATCAAAGCACCAAGCATGAACGATGGGATATCCGTTATCCATGTAGCTTTGCTGAACTGCGGCCGTCTTAATGATGTTGCGACACTGCTCGATGACGCTCAACTCAATCAATCGGTTGTACTTGGCGTTGTCCTCCTCAATGGCGTCAAGTTCGTTTTCGTGAAGACGGTATACATCCCGGATGTTGCGCAGCCAAGGGTTCAAGATTCCCAAGTCTGCAGGGGTGAGAGCGGCTTTGACACCACCACATCCATAGTGACCGCAGACGACGATGTGCTTGACATGCAAGTGGCGGACAGCGTAGTTGATGACAGCCATCACATTGAGATCGTTGTTGCAGACGAGGTTGGCGATGTTGCGGTGAACGAAGACTTCGCCAGCATCAAGACCCATGATTTCATTCGCTGGAACCCGAGAATCAGCGCATCCTATGTATCTTCAAACAATCAGTCTCAGACATATTGAACGGTATTCGGTGTAGAAGTAAACACCAGTTTGAGGTTATCGGGAAAAGCCGGGAATGTGGACAGTCGGTCTTTGATAAGAACTTCGATACTGAATCGGGGGGCGTAAACGTACAGATAGTCTGGTGATTGACCGGCAGATAATTTGTCGAAGAACTCGGGATCGGCGTCCTTCTTGGATGCGACCCATTTCTTATTGTTCTCGAAGATCTTGTCCTGAGACTGGGAGAGCCATTCGGAGACCGTTTGCTTGTCTGTGGCCATGTTTTCTTTTGGAGTATGGGAAGAGCAGGTTCTTCGAGAAATAAATGCGTTGAGGGAGTGCCGAGCTGGTGAACCGATTGAAGTTCTGGATTTGGAAAGCCTGGGAAGAAGACGGGACGAGAACATGTAGCCGGCTGGAGGATGGATGTCGTTATATAATTCAGTGCCAATTGGCTAAGAAATGGTGGAGGCTTGAACTGTGTCACGGGATCGTGACGTTAATGCAGGGCTTATCTTCTTCGTCTCTCGCTATTGGATAAGGGTGGGAATAAAAGGAAGGTCCTCGGAAATCTGTGACCAGGACATGCAGTGAGCGATTTCTGGGCAGGAGCTGTTGAACAAAGCAAATACCGTTAGTTGATGAGTCTGTGCCAAGATGCTGAGATACTACGTAGTATGTCGTGCATCTACATCGTGCATTCCTCGAAGGCGTTGCGATGCATGAGATCCAACGGGCTGCGCCTGGTAAGCAGGGGATTAATCATTGTGGTATTGATTGGATTTTTGTTGTACATACGCGATGCGCTCCAAAGTGTTGGTCAAAAATATGTGATAAATACGTGCAGTACACCCGCTAAATACTTCACAATCCTTCATCATCTGACACCTTGTCAAAGTCGAACGAACGTGTGCTCGAAATGAGTCTTTGCTATGGAGACTTTCCAATAGCCTACTTTTACAAACATAATCGCTAATCAACGCGATGCAAGATCAACGCCACACCGCCCCCGCTTGTACGCATTTCCAAGAAACAAGCCACTTTAACAAACGGTCTTGTAGATTTTCTTCCACCTTGGCCACTTGGCCTGTAACGCACGCTCCTCTACCAGAATCGATGCAAGATCCAGCTCCCTCATTCCACTGGTGATGTCAATGTCTTGGACTTTCTTGAACTTGGTCTTCTTAATAAGCTTGAAGAGAATAAACATGATAAAGATGATTGGAGCGGCCAGGTACGCCAAGAAGAAACTCTCGACACGAGCTCCTGCAGTCATCGAAGCATATCCAACTGGAGCGAATCCGGTCCAGAATTGGGCGATAAGAATCAAGATATTGAACCCCCTGTAAGATGGTCAGCATATGACTTCACAAAAGAGCTTGGAGTACTGACAATCCAAGATATGAGCCAATAACACCAGGCTGCGATCTGAATGCCAACTCGTCAAGAGTGCGCCCGTTGTACTTCCACGCCTGTCGAAATCGAATGTGGCAAGCGTTGATGGATGCCCAGGTAAAGATAGAAGACAACCCAGAAATGGCCAACATCCAGTTGAACGCTTGCGTCCGTGTGTCTGTACCAGCAGCGACAATGAAGCAAAGGAGACCAATTGCGCTAGCGAGTATGATGGCGAAAAGGGGACGTCCGGCGTTGTCGATATATCCGAGTATCTTGGGCGCCTGTCCACGATCCGCAAGGGCGGCCATAGTACGCGAAGAACCGTAAATAGACGAATTGCCCACACTGAGCACGGCGATAAGAATGACGACCTGTGCAGATTAGCGACCGTGCTTCGATAACGGAGAGTTTGATATTGATACTCACATTCATGATACTTGGAACAACGCTGATTCCTGCATTTTTTACAGCGATGACAAATGGAGAAGCGTTGGCGTCGGTGCTGCCAGATCCATTGAGAAGTTCTGGGTCGTTGTATGGGACAAGACATCCGACGATGGTCAAGCTGACCATGTAGAACTGTCGCCGTTAGTAATTGCAAATCATAGTCGAAGGATCACTTACCAAAGTAATACGCCAAAATACCTGCTTGACGGCAGTTGGGAGTGCGACTCTGGGATTCTCAGTCTCGGCAGCAGTTAGACCCACAAGCTCAGTTCCACCAAAAGAGAATGCAGCTGTGACGAAGACGGAGCATAAACCCTTGAAGCCGTGATTGAAGGCGCCTGGGTTGTACCAGTAATGCGCTCCGAGATAACCCTGAGGAGAGCCGGGAATACCACCAGTTGCGATGATGATACCAAGGATAATGAATCCAATGACCTATCCGATAGTCAGAATGGTTAATCAAGGGGGAATGACGGAATACTCACAGCAACGACCTTGATGATACTGAAAACAAATTCGGCTTCACCGTAACCTCTCACACCAAAGAAATTGATACCAACAACTACGACCCAGAAAATGATGACCCAAGCCGCAGGATTTACCGACGCCGCACCAGGCCAGTAAGAAAGCGTGATTGAAGCAGCCGTCAATTCTAGAGGCAAAGTAACCAGCCAGTTCAGAGCATAATTCCACCCCATAGCGAAACCCCAGGCCGGATCAATAAATCGACTCGAGTAGACGGAGAAAGCACCAGCGACCGGGAAAGCAACAGCCATCTCACCAAGAGCATGGACGGTGCAGTATAACATCATTCCGATGAGACCATATGCAATGATTAAAGAGGCCGGCCCTCCAGTGGCGAGAGCAGATCCAGATCCAACGAAGAGGCCAGTACCTAAGAAGATATCAGCCTTGAAAGTCGGGAGTCGGGACTTGCATATCAATACCGATAGAACCGCCAATAGCAATCATCTGCAGATGGCGTTCCTTCAGCTTCATGGCCAAAGCTGGCTCGGCTGGAGGTTGATCTGGCAGAGGACGCCCCTCTGCATCTGTGGCTTCCGTCACAACTCGAGCATTTGGGTTACGCTTGAAGCTGTGTGGTGAAAAGGCTGAGAAGAAGCCGTCGTGCATGGAAGTCACGCTTCCTCGTCTCTTCTGCTCATCCTCTCCAAACGAAGCTGACTTGTAGTGAGGCTTCTCAGCGTACTTCTCCACGTCATCGCGAAGGGCAAGATTGGCGTCGGCCATAGTGGGCGATTGTTCCAATTGACCTTTGGGATATGGAATGGTGGTGTCGTAGCTTGGGCGGACTCGAGGCAAGAAGGGAGCTCACGAGGGCGGATGATCAACACGTTCCCTCAGGGACTGACACGTCCATGATATAGAGCTTTGAACTCATAGCATCGTCTTATCGTAGCGAGCGGCACAAAGACGATCAGACTATTCACTCAGAGTGGCCAAACGCAAGGCCGTGTGGCGCTAATCGCATTCTGGAAGACGGTTATGATGAAGTTTGCAGGACTAAGAAATCGTGGGGTGAATTAGGCAATGACGATCTGCGCAGTCGGGACGGCGCCAACTGCGTGACGGCAATTGCATCCAGGGTTCCCGGGTCAAGGCCTGTCGCGTGTGCAGCTTATCACACCAAGCTTTTCGTCCAACAAAGCCATTTTGGGCGTCATTGAATCGAATGCTGATGCACAACGCCCGGCAGTCGTTCCTAGTCACGATATCGTCCACGCCTCTTGATGCACGTCTACCTTGAACGCAGAATGAAGGCAGAATGAATGGGACCCAAGAGATGCACAGTGACGCGGCAAGAGGGTCAAGCTCTCGTACCCATGCGGTGGGAGCCATCAGACCGTGGCTTGGGACGCATGAGGTTAGCCACAGATATTGCCGGCCCATTCAGACGACGCAGAACATGGATGCTGCGGGCATCTGTGGGTCGGAACCGCCGCTGAAGAAGAGGACTTCTACCTTGCTAGGAAAGCATAACCGAAACAAAACCTCCCGCGCTGTTTCGGAACCGCAAGGAACAAGTTGGGCGGGCACGGGAGTGAGTTTTCAGTGCTTCTACGTTTTCCGGGTGGAAGACCGCCGTTGGTGGAATCATGTAGTCGGCCCGTGTGTCAGCGAATGAATCGACGCCGAGGTTTTGCGTAGAGGTCATTCTCGAGGATACCCTATCGCTCCTTGGCAAGACGCATGTTGCAGCCTTAGTGCCTCACTTTCTGTCGCTCGAGAAAGGATAGCTGAGAGGGACGGCCGAGAATAGCCCACGGTCGGGCCATAGAACCCGAGTAGAACCTTCGAATCATCTCCCGCAGCCGCATACCCACAAAAGCCCACGCCGAAGACATTGGCTGAACCTTGCAGAATCTCACGATGACGCGCCCCTTGGTGGATCAAAGCTTATCAAGAAAACTCTTCTCACGAACACAACCCCTAGGTGGTTGAACCGAGGCTTTGTTATAAACAAAACCATGGCAATCTTCAACGCAAAGGAAACAAGATTTTTCTCTACTGTTGCGGTAACCCACCCAGGCGAACAAAGCATGGCACAGTTATTTCTTTCCGCCAGAGTTTAAGACCACTATCAAGTGCATCTCCGCCGGAATTGCCTAGTCCACTAAGCTCACAGCAAACGACCCAGCCTCCTCAAGCTGTCCGAGAGTGAAATCTGAATTATTTCTTCATCATCTAGAACAAGATATTCACCGGAACCGCTCATCACCGTTCCGACTGTCTCGAAACCGTAGAACGCGGCGGTTTATCTCTTTAGCAAGCCTGTGGCTTGGGCTTGGGCTCTTCTCCGTGCTGATGCGGGATGAGATAATGGTTCTACTAGAGACTTGTGCACTGTATGCGTCAGACTTGAAGATCGCAATAGGTCCAAATGGTATGTGAGTTGGCCAGTCTGTCCACCGAAGTACTCGTCATCATCGCTTCTCACGGAATCAGACTCCACATGCTCAAAGGAGATCTGCGCTTCGAGATAGCGAGGGTTTTGGTGGTGAGGTTTTGGTGGTGAGGTTTTGGTGGGGGCTCGATCGGTGAGAAGCCCGTACGACCACAAGCCTCAGTGTCCCTGATTATATTCACGGCAAGATGGACCATGATGTCAGAAGAAGATATGGCTGCGTTCTGATGGTGTCGATGCTTGAATCGTGATACATTGAGCTGTAGTGTTGGGATTATGAGCTGACTAGAATCCACATCTTCGTCAATCATATTCCATAACTCAACTATCGCAATCATCACATACTCCGCGCTCTTTCTTTGAGCCGTAACCGTATCATACCCAGGTCTTCACTAAAAGTGATATGGTAGTTGTGGTGCTGTGCTCGAACCAGGAGACGAGAGATGCCGCTCGCATCGTGATCAAACGTTTTGTCGAAAAGATGATGTCAGTTTCTTCCAAGGCTTTTCCAATCTTTCATCTTGCTGCGCCTATGCCTTCAAAAATGGCAAGGGCTTGAAGCCTGGAGCAATGAGATTATTGTTGTCTCAATCTTATCGTTGCAGTTGCGATCCAAGATGTCAAGCCGACCCCTGAATGCTTACTAACGCTACATGCATGATCTTGGTCTTCAATTTGCTCTTCCCGCGTATCATACATATTACATGTAACCCTCACGGCCAAGCATGGAGAATGAAGAATACGCGGAGCCGTGGGAAGACTATTCCTCCCCACTACCTGACTGGCCAGCCCATCTAATTAATATCCTGATGGCCAATCTGCCTCTCCGATGGAAACATGGTAAAGAAGTATTGAACTGCAAGGCTGGCTGACTGAGAAAGGTGCCTGCAGTAGTAACCTCCCTCCAATCCGTCCTTTTTCCTAGAAGCCTTCTTCCTCCACCCAACAGAAGACAAGATGGCCTCCGCAGATATCAATTCCATTCCGTTTGATGCACCACTCGGCATTGAAGAACCGCCCTTCAGCTGGGTTCTATCTCAAAACAACAAAGGCATAAACGGTGCCACCCTATCAGTCCCCGAAGAGGATCTCAAGAGTGTCCAAGGCAAATGGATCATAATCTCCGGCTCCAACAACGGCATCGGTCGTGAAGCAGCAATTGCATTCGCGCGCAATGGCGCAAACCTCCTCCTTGCTTGTCGCGATCCACCACCGCACGAACCACACCCCGAAACAGTCGTAGCTGAATGCATTGATGCTGCTAAAAAGCGAGGACATTACAAGACAAGCATTGAGTGGTGGCCGCTTGATAGTTCAAAACTGTCAACAGTCGAGGCTTTCTGTATGCGATGGCTAGATACAGAAAGAGCGTTGGACATACTCTGCAACAACGCAGGGATTGGTTCATCCCCGGGCGGCAAAGAAATCTTCAAGACCGAAGACGGGTTTGAGATTGTACACCAGGTCAATTTCCTCTCGCACGTCCTAATCACGCTCCGCCTCCTCCCATCGCTCGCTAAAGCACCTGAGCCGCGCGTCATATGTACAACCTCCAATTTCCATTACCTTGGGAAATTCGATCTGCGCAATTTCGGTGTAGGCGAAGGCGCCAAACTGTACCAAAATAACAAGCTCTACTTCCAAGTCTGGCTCACAGAATTACAGCGGCGCCTCCTACTTCACCCAGAATATAAACATATCACCGTGAACGGCGTACATCCAGGCTATGTGAATAGTGGAATCTGGAGATTGAATAGCACCTTTTTCCTTGCGCCCGTTATATCATCAGTATTGCAGACGGCGAGTTACTTTTTTGGCATTACGTCGCAGCAGGGAAGTTTAGCTTTGTTACATGCCGCTACGAGTTTGACGGCGGGCCCGGAGCCGGAAGTACAGGGTGTTGGTGCACAAGGTGGAAAGGGTGGAGGACGGTATTTCAACCGGATCTGGGAGGAGGAACCGATGCCGCACACTGGGGATGCAGATTGTCGGACGAGAGTTTGGAGGAAAGTGAATGATGAGTTGAAGTTGCAAGAGAAGGGGTTGTTGGATGTACTGGGATTGTGGTATGAGCAAGAGACTATCAGGGCTCAACTGTAGATCAGTTTGAAGAGGAGAAAGAAGGACAGCGTAAGCATAATAACCGGATTGGCTGAGTGAAACTTGTTGATTAGCAGTGTGTTTTGATAGACAGAAATTGTAGAGTAGGCTGCCGAGCTAGAATAGAGACTATGGTACCACAATCAACGCCTGTACAACAGCAGATGGGAGACCTTGAAGAGTACAGTGCAACAGTCCGCCCTCATGCGTGAAACCCACCATATTCCGGTCGACAGGTCAGTCTCACACGCCATACCACCTCATTAACTTCATCAATCGTGAAGACCGAGCCAAACCTTTACAGTCGCCCACGTCCCGTCCACTCAAAGCTCTACACTGTTGCGGGTCTACAATGTCCAGCTTCACAAAGGCCGCTGCAGCAAGTTCCAGTAGTATTGGTACCACAGGACGCTACATTGTGATCAGTGAAAGCATAATTGAAAAATGGAAGAAGGATATACCATAATTTGGAAGACAACAAGAACACTTGAAGTCCTCGCTTAACTGGCGAACTGAACTGGGGATTCCTGAACAAGCGGCGATCATGGGTGCTGGACATTGAATTTGACAGTACGGTTGTTCTATACGACATATCAATTTTTTTTCTATCGCGTAGGAAACGAAGTGAGAACGTACGAGCTAGGACGCCGGAAACCAGGGTAAGAGCAGAAAGGAGGTAGTGGAAGAGTTTCATGATGACAATTTCGAGGTTCGAGAGGTTGTGAATCAGTCGGCGTCGAGAACTTGCCTTATATCGTCGTCGCGGGAGCGTCGAGAGCAATTGGAGTTCTTGAATTAGGAATTAGAAATACGGGGAGCTAGTTTGAATTTGGAATTGTGTACGTTGGATTAAGCTGGAGTGTTTACTGTGTTGCTGTTAGAATGCATCAGATGACGTACCAAGGGTTAGGGCAAGATGGATTGTGGTACTTGTACTTTGCTGGGCTGGGTAGAACAATGTCCATGGCAAAGTTGCAACTGCTTAGTGGGTGTATGGATTCTGCCACTCTCTTTTCGAGCTTCGAACATGTCTGTTTTGTAGCACTCTTTCCAATCTTTCAAATTATTGATCATTATTTGGTGATTGCTGAATTCTGAATTGCTGGGATACTCTTGCGATCGGATTCCAGTTAAATGCTTTCAGACTCTAGCAGGATTACAGAATTACAACAGAAGGAGGACCAGTTTGCCAGCCATATTGTGCCTATACTATCTGAACTTGGCATAATTAGGCCGATCCTTGGAATACGTTCAAAACCAACGGAATGTTTGATCGCGTAGGCATCAGAAGGGCACTGAGATGGGACAGCCTTACTTGTACGAGGCTGAGCCGTCCATACGACGGGTACCGTTTAGAAAAGCCTTTCCCCCTCATTTCTATTGTAAGCGACAAAGAAGGAGATCGTTAACGTAGTTTATAGGCAAGTGGCCCGCATATGCATGTGGCCCGCCCCACCAGAACTCGACTCGTTCACCTACTTCTTTCAACTATGTCAGCCTCAAAACAGCAAGCAGCCTTGTACAAAGAAGGTAGACTTGACCTAGCAGCTCAAGCCTACAAGCGAGGCGATTTTCGATCTTACACAGCCGCTGCAAACGCGTAAGATGTCCCACGAAAGAACCTACAACGCCGTCTACTCGGAGTACAACCAAAACTCGGTTCTATTGCTACAAATCGCCTCCTCTTACCTACTGAAGAAGATACCCTTGTACAATGGATTCTCTCGATGGACCAACGTGGTATGCCACCTAGGCCGTCTGCTGTTCGAGAGATGGCGCGTCTTTTACTCGCTGAACGCAAGCAACCTGCCTCTGTAGGCAAGGTCTGGGTTACCAACTTCATCAATCGCCACGACTCAATTAAATCAAAGTGCAACCGCAAGTACGACTACCAGCGTTCTCAGTGCGAAGACCCAGTACTTATTCGAGCCTGGTTTGAACGCGTACAGTTTACGAAAGCCAAATATGGTATACTCGATGACGTTACCTACAATTTCGACGAGACTGGCTTCCAGATGGGGGTAGTCTCAACAGCAAAGGTTATAACGGGTACAGATAGGGCAGGGAGACCTAGGACCACGCAGCCAGGTAACCGTGAATGGGTGACGGTAATTGAGGCAATCTGCGCGCGAGATTTTGCGGTCCCACCACTCGTTATCTTCGAGGCGGTAATGCACCAGCGACGGTTTGTCACGTTTGACCTTGGACTTGACTTGGAAGCATGACTTGAATTCTATGGGATGTGCGAAGTTGTAAGGATGAGGAGCTAACTAAGAGGTAGAGACGAGTCTAAGTACTTGCGACCAGTCTCGCGCTAGACCTGATCGAGCAGAACCACCACATTTAACTACATTTAACTGCATTCGAATACCAACATAGTTCGATCATGACACGGTTGTATATAGCAAAGGGAGGTATTCTTACAAAGGCTGAGGCTCAATCTCTTATTGAGAGAGAAGTAATTAGCCGCACTAAGGTAGAGGCTAGGGACCGAGGCGAGGTACGGCAACGAGCACCACCAAAGTGTAGCGCATGCCAATCACTTGCACATAATGCTAGGACGTGCCTAGAGCGTCATAGAACCGCTCAAAATGTATATTATTGTCAAAGGATAGATCCTTTCTCAACTTATCCTGGACGGATTCTTAGCACTACCTAGTAGTTTCCTGGTAGTCTTTCACGTGCGCCTAGCAGGGATTGTTTGAGGATTGTTTCACATGTATTTCTATTCCTTTCCATACTTGTCTGGACAGCATGTCCTCTTTTCTTATACGGAGGACATATATACTAGTCGTCCTTCCTACACTTACACTCTCTTCTCTGCACTTAGATACTTCGAAATACAAGCAGTCTTCTCTCACTTGCGAAACACCTTTGAGGGTTGAACTCTTACAATTATTATCAAGAATTGCTTTGTTGTTGAAAAAGTTGCCGTTTTAAGTATGTATACTTGGTGGGGCGGGCCACATGCATATGCGGGCCACTTGCCTATAAACTACGTTACATGATCCCCGGGGCGTTTGGTATTAGTATATTGCTTGACTGCAGTGAGAGGCCGCCTCTGATGATTACCTAGCGCGCCAAGGTTTTGGCAAACTTACTTTTTCGAGCGCAACGGAAACCATTTAATCTCACAAGTCGTTCGAACGATACCCCAATCAGCGCTAAAGAAAGAGAGCTCCTCGCGGGGCTCGGCGCCGTACTCAAGTAGCTAACAATATGCCTCCTAAGCCAAAGCTGCGAACAATATTTTCAAAAATGAACGCGGACCTAGGCCAGCACATCCTTAAGAATTCTGGCATCGCCGATGCCATTGTGATAAAATGAGTGAAGATGATCAAGCTTGATTTAACCTACGTGGCAGAAGTGAGGAATGTATATCCCGCATCATGTGCCGTCACATGCAATCACGTGCACAATGTGGTGATTGCCCTTATTCTAACACATCGTACAGAAAGACATCTCGTGTCTGTATCTTCTCAAAGAGGTAGTTCTGATACCGGCTAGCATTTCTCAAGCCGAGTAATGTCGTGCTGGAGGTACAATACATCAGATTGCTCCGCATGCAGCAACGCTAAATGGGCCGATTTGGATTACCAGATCGGACCTGAAACAAGCAATCTCACAACTTGTATTCTCTCCAGTTACAAAAAGGTTATAGCAGTCGAGAAGGATTTGTGTATAGCCGCTGAACTCACAAAACGCGTACCAGGGACCCTATAACAGAAGCAGCTAGCTAGCATCCTAGGCGATGTCATACGTTTGGAGAAGTGAGTTTGCAGAGGAGGTATACGTTCGCAATGGCGTTCATAATAAGAGCACCAGATTACCCTAATTTGAAGTCTGCACCTCGAACAAGCCCTACCAAATCTCCTCTCCGCTGGTCTTCAAACTTCTGGAACACCTCCCCGCCGTCCGAACCTGCGCGCTCATCTTCCGACAAGAATCCGTGATGCGATTGTCCGCCAAACCCGAGAAGCTATACCCCCGTCTCTAGGTCAGCGTACAAATGTGGGCAAAAGTAGGCCATGTCATGAAGGTCGGCAGAAATGATTTCAATCCCTCTCCGTTGGCGGAATCGAGTGTTGTACGGATAACGCCGATTACACCACGAACTGCGATAAATATGGAGGATTGGGATGGACACCTGAGGATCTGTAAGGAGTTCGTTTGGAGCAACGAGTGTAATGGATCTTTTGAAGAGAAATTATCGGACATGGGGTGCACAAAATAATATATCGTTGAACCAGTCGAAGAAGGGCAAGAGTATAAGATTGCGACATCGATACGGTAGATAAGGCTGAGGGTGTCATGGACATCGATGTTGATGAGGAAGAGGATGGGTCGCCGCAGTCCTCAACAGAGGAAGAGACGTCCACCAGAAGGACAAAGAGAGCAAGGTAGGACAATTGATCAGGACCAAAGAAATGCGGGTGTTGGCTAAGTGCGAACCGACTGAGAAGAGGAGTTGTTTGTGCGATTAGGATGACTTCCTGATAATGCTGGAAAGCTTCAATGGGAAGGCATACATTTTGCGTAGTTGCTTTTCATCTTCGGAAGTCCGCATGCCAACAGGGAATAGCTGCTGGTTTTCACTGCTGCCAAATGCGAGGAGTAAAGCTAGCCACCAGCCACGTTGAAAGAGAGGCTTCTTGTCTTGAGGTTGCTTGCGACCGCTTCGGCTTCTGGTTCTGGTCAATTTTTAAGTGACTCGGAGTAGCAGACCAGCTATCATACTGAGGAATCGGGATTATATACGTACATTGTATATTACTGAAGCCCAGTCGTACTGAGTCGTACTGAAGAAGACTGGATCGGTAACTAGAAAGACAATATCTGCCTAGGTCTCACTCCATGCACAAGAGCTCTTTCTCTCATCGTTTTTGGTGATCTTGATACACAGCCTTGCTCGAAATTCGCAAGCTCTCGGAAGAACCGTTGCTGTCACGAGGCTGAGGCTGCAATACTGAGGCGCCAATAACCCGCCGCGTCTGTCGTACAAGTGCAGGTGCATTGGCTTGCCCCGCGCTAGGATGCTCATGGACGTCTCTTCCAGCATCCATGTGTTTCTCTAACAACATCTCAGGCGATAACATTTCGCTTTCAACATCTTTCCTCCTTTCATCTCCCACTTGCTCTATAAGAACCGCCCGTTGTACCTCCTCAAATCTCCAATATCCACAACCATGGCTTCCGCAACAGGACAATCGAAGAAGCGCCTCGCACTCGCCATCATAGACTACCTCAACACCTCCGTATCAGACGGCTCGATCGCCAGTGAAGAAGCCGAATCCATCGAGATCGCCACAAACTGTATCGCCGAAGCTTTCAAAGTCGATCCTTCAGATGAGGCTGCGACCAAAGACGCTCTAGGTGGCCAATCACTGCTGAGCATCTATTCTGTCTACGAGAAACTGAAGGGCAAGAGCACAGCAAGCACAGCCGGTTCCAGCAGCGCAGCAGAAGCCCGCCCAGCAACACCCGCCACACCAAACGGATCAGCCTCTGGCGCACTAGACGAGAAGACAAAGGCAGAAGCTGAAAAATTCAAGAGTCAAGGAAATGCCGCGATCCAGAAGAAAGACTACACATCCGCAATCGAGCTCTACACAAAAGCACTAGACCTCAACCCTCTCCACCCCATCTACCTCTCCAACCGCGCCGCTGCCTACTCGGGAGCTGGAAAACACGAGGAGGCGAAGAATGATGCTGAGATGGCTGTTGCCGCAGACCCCAAATTCGCAAAGGCATGGTCAAGACTCGGTCTCGCTAAGTTTGCTTTGGGAGACGCAAAGGGTAGTATGGAAGCTTACAAGAAGGGTATCGATGCCGAAGGCCAGGGCGGAAGCGCCGCCATGCGCAAAGGCTACGAGACAGCGAAGCAAAAGGTCGAAGAAGAGAATGATGATTCAGCAGACGATGACGCAGTCGGTGCCCGCGATAGTGGAAACCCATTCGGTGGCGGAGCAGGCGGTATGCCCGACCTGTCCTCTCTGGCAGGCATGTTCGGTGGTGGCGCTGGAGGTGCTGGAGGTATGCCAGGTGGTATGGGTGGACTAGCTGAGATGATGAAGAACCCCATGATGGCGAAGATGGCACAGGATTTGATGAGCAATCCTGAGCAAATGGCTGCGTTGATGAATAATCCTATGTTAAAGAGTATGATGGGCGGTGGTGGAGGAGCTGGCGGTGCTCCTGGAGGAGGTGGAATGCCTGATATGTCTGCTTTGATGAACGATCCAAACATTGCGGACATGGCTAAGAAATTCATGGGTGGAGGTGCTGGAGGTGCCGGACGGGGCAGTGGAGCTTGAATGTACCACGATATGATAATCTCATGTTTTGATGGGCATGATATAGAAGTGCTCTGATCAAGACGATTAGTCCACCATTCCTGGCGATTCTAGAAATCGAAGACGCCAGAAGTAGGTAGGGGACGGTTTATACTTATCATGTGTCAGGCGGAACAGCAATGCGATACCATGATCGAGTACGCCTGGGGAAGTCTGCGCGGTTCTGTTTGTTTTAGCCGTGGACATTAAGGTACAGCAAGGCTCAATATCGAATACTTCAAACTGTTGATGACTCTAACGTGACTTTATCGTTGAAGACCTCTAGCTAGAGATTCTGGTCCTGAGACCTCGTTTCTGTTTGTCCTTCATTTGCTGTTCGTGCGGTATCTTCATGTCTTCTTAGTCACTGTTATGGAAATTCTCGCCTTGAGAAGCCAGCCAACTCTATCTCTTTGCCAGCAGAGCTGCCTGCTTCACAATTATTCGTGGCCCGCGGCCTGCGTTTCCTCCGAGAACCCTGCTCTATCGCCTGGTCCCAATTAGGCCCCTCAATTGTAGTCCAAGTTCCACAATCCATCACCCAGGTAATGATAAGTATTGTCCAACGCCGCATCCTTACCCGTCTTCTTGATATCTCCCGTACTCCTACTCAACACACCCACCAAACAAGCATGTTCCTTCCCCTCCGCCTCAATGATAACCACATCCCCCTGCTGCAGCTCTTTGGTCCCATACTTTGCATCCTCGCCCTTGTTCTCCTCGTCCGGTAATCTCCCACCCTTCGACGTAAGACCAGGCGCCATCATCGGTGCTCCAGATAGAACAAACCGAATAGCACCACGATCACACCTCAACGTATTAAAGCACTCGGGAAACCGATGCACAAGCGCCAAATGCGGCACCACCAAATCCTTCGCCCAAATATCCTTATTATTCACCTTCGTCCTCTTCAGTGTTCTCTCATGCCTGGGTTCCGGTACCTCGTAGAATAGTGGGAAATTCTCCTTGGTAAGCGGATCGTGCATAACGTAGTAGTTGTGTTTTGGGAGTTGTTTTTCCTCGCCGCTGGCGCCCGTGGTTCCGACGTCTACTTTTATGCATTCGAGTTGGGGGCGTTGGCCTTTGGAACGTTTGAGGTTTGAGAGAAAGATTTCGTCGATGTGCGGGGTTAGGAGAGGGTAGAGTTCTTGGATGCGGTCTTTGAGCATGCTTTCGACTTTTCCGGCGGCGTTTGATTTTTTGCCGGTGCATTTACTGGTGGGGTTATTAGCGAGGAGTGGAAGGGAGAACAGGGTGGACGTACTCTTTCTTGAAGAGAGACATGGTGGCGGTTGTGAGCGTGAATAGGTTTGGTGTTTTGGTGTTTTGGTTGTTGTTTAGAGACGTGAACTTGGTGGGATGTTGATACCCCTCATAAAATACGGCTAAGATCTAAAACAAATGATATACCGGAGCTTGCAACTCGCACCTCCGTGTGCTACACGATGCAAAGCAATCTTCGTTTTGATCTTTCTTTAATCTGAGTAGCTTCAATCTGAGTTTATGATTCCCTTTTTGTACCGCTAGTCTGAAACTCGTATCGCTCAAAGACGATGCAAAGGGCGCCTGCACCGTAAATCCGCCAGACTCTTTCATGATTGTTCCCGCTTCATGAACCTCCTCAGGGCGGGATTCTTTTCGCAGCTGGCGCTTGAGCATCAACAGATTACAGAGAGGGACAATGCCAAACTCCACTTGGTGACTAGACTCACTCATCAGAAACCGGCTGAACGCAAGAAGAGTCCTCTAGACTGGGATGCTCTTTATGAACATTTGATATCTAGCATAGCTTCAAGCTCCCAGATGTCATTGGATGTCGTGTCCGTACAAAGATAGCGTCAAACGTGGGGAGCGACGTCAGGTAGTGCGCGTGGCATCCCAGATAGGAAGTAGCAAGATCCGCGATCTTCATTACTCAACTTCACAATGGGGACTCATCCTTCGTCAAGGCAGGACATGCGTACTAGTTGCTGTCATGTCGTGGAAGTACTCGCGCTGCCGCCGAATTGCAGCCAAAAAGCCCTAAAACCTCCCTTTTCTTCTTCACCTTCCCGTCCACAAACGAGAGAAAAGCAATGAAAAAAAATTGGTATCTTCTCTTTGATTGAGCGTGTCATCCTCAGTGCAGGGGCCATGCTAATCCTGTTACAATGGTTAGTGACTGAAATGAAATACCAGAAGAGTTTGAACTTACTTCTCTGCATCGTTTCAAACTGACCTGATGAAATCCCGAAGGAAATCTGAAGAGAGAATGTGGTGGGAGGGCGGGAGGTCTTAAATACCCTCTCAGTGGCGAAACACGAGTCAGAGCGTTGTGTTTGCTGCCTAGCAACGGTTCATCACAAGCTCAGAACATGTTGGATGCCCAAGGAAGTTACGAGAGACTCAAAGCGTGATGTGTTGGAGCCTACAAGGCTGAAAGGGGAACGTGGCATTGGGGGTGTTGTGGCCAATCAGAGCGCCTCGTTAGGTTTTCAGAAATGTGTGAACCACAAAGAAGAGTGGAGAGCGAGGCCGTGCTTCTGGAACAGTCCGGACGGTTTACAAAGGAATGTGAATGTAATGCGCTCCCTCGAATCGTGGAACCTGGAAGCTTTTGGCAAATAAGAGACGTGATCTTTCCAATGCTTACGCTTCTACCGAACCAGCTGAGTTCGAGGAAGCACATTCTCTGAGACTTCTCCGAGCCTTATCTACGTCGAGGTTGATGTCAATAGATTCCTGGCTCGCAAGGATTTTATTGCTCTCAGTTTCTGATAAAGAGGTATAGATTAAAATTTCAGACTCTCGGAGTGTAGAGAGCTGGTGTACCCAGCATCTGGTGATAAGTTTTGGTCGACCTAAGCTTGGAAAACGAGTCTTGCATCGTCGTTAACCTAGCTTCTAGAATCCTCAAGATTAAAGATGTGTTAGAACATCTAGAAAGTGGACGAAGACCAACTGTAACACCTCGCTCAGTATACGCGAAGAAGTTGATAGGTCGGCAAGAGAAGAAGCTGACAATCGAGCAAGGAATTCTGAGTTAAGAAGTATTTTTCAACCGAGCCATCGCTTGGAATGTCTTAATTGTTCTTGGACTTGTATGCTTCGTGCTTAACATGTGTAAGTATGCAACTCTCGACGTGATTACAGAGGCCTGACATTGTGAATGGGTCGGGCAGTTCTAGCCTACGTTATGATTCATATATATCGACGGATTCCACTGCCATGCCGCAAGGTTGAAGTGGGAATTTCCCTTTTGGGGCGTTTCGTGTGCGGTAACCATTCAAGAGCAAATCAGGGCCTAGTCTTCTTCATCATGTTGGCTGTTGAGTAAGCTGTTTTACTACTCCCTGTCTTCAATTAGTCATTTTTTCAGGCATTCTTCGTGCATGTTAATTAACGATTGATTGTAGTCTGTGGTAATTTTTGAAAGTGAGGGAATCGAAATGTCATGACAACAGATATAGGAAATGGATATCACCATGATCCAAGGGTATATCCACGCGCTCGCTATGCCGAATGCTCCGTCAAAAGTGAACCATACCAGAACTCCGTTTGCGCCGTCATCACGTCCATTTTTTCTTGCCGTGTTCGTCTGCCCAATCGTAAAGCCGAAAGTCATGTTCGTGATATATCTTTGTATCGCATAGCCGAGATGCTCATACTATGCTGAAGACGTACGTGTGATTGCAACATCCGTTCTATTAGCGAGCTTTCGGACTCCTATTGGGAGGTTTCTTCGGGACGGATCTTGGTGGGCAACCGCCTGCTTCACGCCAATCGAGGAGTTCTTCTGACACCAATTGTGTTAGCCTACTTTCTCATTCCCAACGTACCGATAGTACTTACTTCTCCGGACTTGGAACAATGCCATATCCGTGGCTGTAGGATTTGGTGAAGTATGGAACGACAAGTACCCAACATCAACCCTATTCAATGATTTCGGCACCGGGTGTAGAAATCTTGCATGTACTGATCTCGAAACCGGATATCGAAAGAGATACCGTATCTCCACCTATGCTATTGTTAGCCTTGCCTCTTTCTCACGTCTCACTTCGCCACCACCATTACTACCCTCTCCATCTCCCCTCCAACCGCTTTCAGGCCCATTGAAAGAAATTGTATAACATACCAATCTCAAAAACAACTGTCCCCACCTCGTGCTTTCCGGATTAACAGTCCCGTCCTCCCTAACATCCCTCCGTTCAACCCACCCATGCGCAATAGCCTCCGCACTAATCTCCTTCCACAACCCAGCTCTCCACTCCTCAAAGTCGGATGTAGCAAGTATCTTGGCCAATTTCTCGTCCATCGTCTCTTACTCCAATTCCCAACTCTCTACTGCCGATGTACCAACTCGCTATCGGTCGTGGGCGGTGGGTCCTAAGCATGCACTCTCGCTGAGGAATAAACGTGTGCTATAAGGTCGAGGGGTGTAGGTATTGTATTATAGGAGTGACGCAGTGTTATTGTGATCCGTGAAAGCAACGTGTTGGACTCCAGCGGGCGGACGTGCAAAGAAGAAATATGCACTCTCAATATAGTGTCTTCCTGGCGCTTACCTATGTGGAAAATAGCCCTGACAACGTATCTCTTTTTCTCCTTTCAACCGTTTTCTCAAAAAAGCCGCGCTCAACAGATGGCTCAAAGGCCGTTGGAACCGGAGAATGTGTAGGGGAAGAGAAGAGTGGACAAAGAGGCCGCAACTCAACAATCGTTCGTTCAAGGAGCAGAAGGTGCCGACAAATCAAGTTTCTCCAGAATGAGGCTCAAAGGATCCGATTTGGCCCGCCCACCCGCAGTATCAAATGTGAAAGGCTAGACAAGGATCATTCTTGCAGCTTCCCCGGAATTTGGCGCGGGTTTGACTAATTGGGGTTTGTAAGGCTTTTTTGTTTACTTCTTCTCATCGTAGTATTGAAATTTCAAAATTTGTAATCTTGGGTCATTCATTCTTTTTGTCCTTTTCATTTGAGAAGACAATTGCAATTGCTTCAGTTCTTCTAGATAGTAAATAACATAGGGACAAGCTATGGACAGACATGAAGTCGATGGCTCAGAGATCAATCTTGCGTACGCTTGTTGGGATAAATCCATACAACGCTGTAAAATGTAGTTGGGTATCCCCCTGCAAGTCTGCAGAAGCCAGCTCCCATATCTACTTGGACAGATCCCGGACATGTACATCGAAGTCCCGTGGCTCCCCAGTGTTTTCTGCCTAACTAAAGTCTGTCGCCCCTCAACGTTCGGAAGAAGTCCATCATGCCTGTGAAGACAACAAGGAGAATACCACCACCCGGTCCTAACCGCAGCACCTTTGGCAGGAAACCTTTGTAAAGCGCACCGAATCCCTCCTCTTTCGCAACAGTGCCGATTGCACCCCATGCCCAATTGTACTTGGGCACTTGCCCTTTAATCTTTGGCGAGTTTTGAATGCGCGACTTGACGACGTCCATGGGTGTGTTGAGAATGGTTCCGACGGTTCCTCCTACCGCACCAGAAATCAGATCGTTGAAAACCTGTCCCTTCTTGTCCTTCGATGCTGGGAGGAGTGCCTTGACCTGGAAAATACATCCAAAGTAGCCGGCGTTCCACAGCACGTGTCTCCACATGGTACTCTCCAGGCCCTGGTATAGCGTCCAAGGACCCTCTTGGATGCAAATCTTTCTGACCGCATCCAGCATGCCATTGTATTTGGAAGCCTGGGCTTTATCTTGTAGTCGAATCTTGACGAGCTCGAATGGTACGACCACGAATGCTTCGGTTGCACCAGCACTAGCACCTGTGAGGATGGAGAGAGATTGGTTCATCTTTGTTAAGCCGAAGACATTGCGCCAGACCTTGCCCCATTCGTCGTTGGCAGCGAATTTGGTCGCACTGTGGTATATTAGCTTCGTGGTGCTTAATTTGAGCGAGTGAGAGAGACCGCTTAGGTGCTTCCATGAGAATTGGAGCATTGATACCGCGATATAACCGTCCCGCGCTGGGATCTGTCAGTGTGCGGTATAAGAGAAGAATCGCAAAAGATCAAGCGGACCCCTCATTCTTGATAATCTTGCGGAAGCAATCCATCATGCCGCTGTAGGCATCGTCCCCGACAGCCGTGGCACTTTGGATCTGTCTAGAGAAATCGGTCAGTATTGTATCAGGTTCATCGAGTCCCGCGCGACCTTACACTCGAGTCTTGACGACATCCAGCGGGTACCTGTAAGCATGTTAGGAATAGCAATAGAGAAAATTGGAAACGTCAGCTTCGCACATCACCAGAATCTAGAATTGCACAAATCGCATCAGTAAAGAGCTCCAATGTAGCATCGATTGCAGAGAGCGTACTTCGGACACGCCAGCCACGGCACCTGTCACAGAATTAGTTTGACATCCAATCTCGTACATAGACATGTGAACCTACCAGCCGCGAACTGGTAGACGAAGGGAAGAGGCTTGTCAGACGACATTTTGGAGGGTAAGTGTATTCCAATTGTCGGATGGTGTTTTGCGATGGGGAGCTCTATCGGGTAACAGGCTAACGGCCTGGGAGCTTAGCCGGATAAGCAGGAATATCGGCGTTCGTGGCGTTCGAGACGTTCGAGACGGAGCAATCAAAGCGCAGAGAACACGGCTGGAATAGAGACTCGGAACGATATGATTGGATTTTGCAGGTGAAGAGAGAGATAGATGATTGACAAATCACAGTTGGCGGGCATATCTTGATCACCAACTATCTACTCCGTCCGGACTAACGACACATCGATCAATCCCCTCGGTTCTCTCAAAGCTTCGCGAGTCATTCACCCAAGATCATAACGTGATACCTCCGGAGGTACCCACTCACGTGCAGACATCACAACATTGACCGTGACGCGAACGCGTTGTTGCCCTCCAGCCTCGCGTTCCCCATGTTCAATGCTAAGAAACAAAAGTCCTTCTTCGACCAGGACCACGGCAACAACGTATGCTGGTGAACCTCAGCAGTTGCTTTACGTATCCCTAACATCCCATACAGAACTCAAAGCGACAGCATTATTCAGGAGCTCGACGTCCTTACTATAATGGTCAGCGACCTCCTTATCAAAAGCCAAACTACACCAGACCAGCTCTACCTACCACTCCCATTATGCCTGGCAGTCAGACAAGAACGAAGCTCAAAGCTTTCACGTTTATAGAAGGGAAGTCTTCCAGTAATCGCACCCAGGACGAAGCGGACAAAGAAAACAAACACCAGCGGACGGAAGCTCCAAAACAGACACCGGTCAAGCCAATGCGTCAGATGAATGCCGAAGTCAGGAGTGAGTCTTTGCCTCCATCCACACCAGCGATGCGATTGCCACTATCGGACTTGATTGGAGTTCCGGAAGAGAGAGTCGTCTCCCAGCCGAAAGAAACGCCCGCGAAAGAGGAGGTCCTGTGGATGCACAATGCAACACCAACAAGCTCAAGACCCAATGTCACCCCTGTTCGGAAAAGAAAACGCGGAAAGAGTTCCTCGCCTGCGTCCTCTCAACCAGAACCAGCAAGTCTCTCGAGGGAGCCTTTCGACGTGCAGAGGTTACAACAATCCTTAAAGACGCCACGAGCTGATCCAGCTGCGGATCTTTGGAGTAGATATGCGCATGGAAATGACGGGACAGACCCGAACAGCACATCAACAGCTTTTGCTCACCTTCTACGCGACCCCTCACCAGGGTCGTCAGCAACAAAGGGCAGCATAAGCGGGCTTAGGAGATGGGCAAGTTGTGGAATTGAGTGGCCAGTGTCTGCGACAAAAAACAAGAGAAGGCGTGTTGTGCCGCGCGAAGATGAGCCGCCTGAGGATAGCCCCGGAGAGCATGAAAATGGATCGCCGATGAAATCCAAGGTTGGACTGCTACTAGAGCGAATGAAAGAGTCTCTTTCAAAGCCACCGGCGACAGTACCAGCAGGTCTGTCAAGCTCTTCACCGCTGCCTGAAAGGACTATCCAAGAAGAGGCAGATTCTCCGTCATATCATCTTGCTGCTGTGCGGGAAGAGGAAAGCCCGATGGAAGAAAGCCCTGTCAGTCAACCATTCAAAGGTACCCCGCGAGGGAGTGCTGGAGTACGAAAGAGCCAAGCCCCGTCATCAGAGTACGGGGACGATGATATCGACTTCGACATGCTCGAGGAATTCGAAAGCACGGCTGTTGTAACACATTCCCAGTCTGGACCGCCAGTGCAACATCTTCCCACCATCGTGGAAGAGCGACCCGCTCCTCCCCCTGTTCCGCAATCAATACCTCTACCTAAATATCAACCACCGCAGCCACAGCGAAATCAGTCTCAAACGCCAGAACGAAATCAGGCCAAATTGCCGTTACCAGCACGAAAGCAACCTCAAGTGCCGACTCGCATCCAAGCACAAGCACCACTGCGCCATCAACCCCAGGCTCCTTTCCGACCACCTACCATCATCGCTCCTATGAAACCTCAACCTATGGAAGATGAATTTGGTGATGACGATGATGATCTATTCGCAGAAGATTTTGAGCTGGTTGCAACTGTGTATGAAAGTCAGGCGACCAAATCTTTACCGCGGCAAAAAGCCCCACAAGAACCAGAGCCTTGTACGGCGAATGGTATGACTAGCAAGCAAGCTGTAGAAATTCTTTCAGATGACGAGTTTGGCGATGATGGCATTGATGATGGGCTGTTCGCTGCTGCTGAGATAGCAGCCACACAGGCTTTCCAGGCGAGTGGCGCCGCGCCTCTCCATGTATGTACTGCATCCAATAGAAATAGATAGTTGGCTAATCTAGTGGAGAGTGAACTGAATCGTCGAGCCATCCAACGCTACCTGATCACTATGGTCCAAGAAAGCACGTACACCGATGTCAGAGGGCGAAAACAAGCAGAAAAGGTAAATAACTTCCATATGCCATGAGTATTCAAGCTAAATGCTTTGTAGGTCATCATCGTCGAAGAACCCGTGACAAAACTGCTGAGGAACGTAATACTGCGGCAATCCTGGTTTGAGACGCCTTGTACAGTTGGCTCGTTTGTCCATATTACCGGCAGTTTTGACAAGCACGGTCAATGCATCGTTGATGACAATCACAACATTCTCGTTCTCCATCCTGATCATCTCATCTCGGCAACCGTGATAGCAGACTCATTCAGTTGCTTACGCAGAGCTGTACTGCAGGACCGAGTGAAAGCCACCGGCGAGGCTAGTGCGCCCATGATGTATGGCCATATGCTTCACGAACTCTTCCAAGAAGCGTTGAAAGCGAACACCTGGGACAATGCGTCTCTTGTCAAGATCATGGAAGACTTGTTACCACGGCACTATGAGACTATGGTTGAGATCGGTCTCAGCGTGAATCAGGTCCAAGAGCACATCAAGAGCAAGTTCTCGGAGATTCAAGGATGGGCTGAGGTTTTCATATCGAGCATACCAAAAGTAGGTCAACGAAATTTACTCGACCTCCAAATCAACTAACCAGTCTTCAGCGCGATGCCGTCTTCAAGGGCAGAAGTGGTCAGGAGTTCACCATGGGCATAAAAAGATTGCTCGATGTCGAAGAGCACATCTGGTCACCTAATTATGGCCTGAAGGGAAATGTCGACGCAACGATCCAAGTCACTGTTAGCGATGGAGCCGAGTCGCGCATACTGACCGTTCCATTCGAGCTCAAAACCGGCAAGCGTGTTAGCGAGAGTCATTTCGCCCAGACCGCCCTCTACACACTGCTGATCTCAGATCGATATGATGTTGAGGTCACCGATGGCATACTCTATTACATGGAAACATCGCAGACCACAAGAGTTCAAGCTGTTCGCCAAGAGCTCATCCATATGATCATAAAACGAAACGAACTCGCTTGCTTTGTGCGCGAACGCCTCCAGCTACCGGGGATGCTACCCGGATCACAGCAGAGATTATGCAACAATTGCTATGCTCAATCAACTTGTTTCCTGTACCACAAACTCGCAGAAGGAGGTACCGGCGACACGATTGTTAACAAGGGAAAGTACGAGGAATTGGTGAAGTATCTCACGCCAGCTGATCAAGAATTCTTCAAGAAGTGGGACCACCTACTTACCAAAGAGGAGACTGAGATGAAAAGGTTCACCCGAGAACTTTGGACAATGCTGAGTGAACAGCGAGAAAAGCTGGGTAGATGTTTTGGCAACGTGGTTATCGAGCCTGGTTCAGCAAGCGAGTTGACTGGCGCGTCCAAGATCAATCGCTACGGGTACACCTTCACCAAGCAGTTCGCTTCTTCAGGCTTTAGTTTCGCTGAATCGCAAATCACGGTTGGTGAACCAGTTGTCATCTCGGACGAGAACGGACATTATGCTCTCGCTAATGGCTACGTAACCCGAGTCACCAAGCGAAAGATCAGTGTGGCTGTCGACCGAAGCCTTCACAATGCCCGCACGCGACGAGCAGGATTTCATTTCCAGAACAATCAAGACTTTATCGGTGCTCTGGAGATGAACAATCGGCTGTCATCAACCGAAGCCACACAGCTTGAAAATGCTGAGCCTGTCCTCTATCGCCTCGACAAAGACGAGTTTGCAAACGGGATGGCGACTGCACGCAACAATATGATTCAGATCATGAATGATACCGTCTTCAAAGCTGCAGACCTCAGAGCTGCCATCGTCAACAACCGTGAACCACGGTTCAGGTCCGTGGCGAGTACTGCATCGCTGCCCAGTCAAGCAGGCATGAACTCTGACCAGAGGGCTGCCGTAGAGAAAGTCATGGCAGCTCAGGACTACGCACTGGTTCTCGGTATGCCTGGCACTGGCAAAACCACCACCATCGCCCACATCATCCGAGCTTTGGTCGCCAAGGGGAAGAGTGTGCTTCTGACTTCATACACACATACTGCTGTCGACAATATTCTACTGAAAGTTCGCAATGCCGGTTTCGATATATTGCGGTTGGGCGTCGTCGCGAAGATCCATCCACAAGTTCAGGAGTTCGCGATCCTGGGCTCACAGCAAAAAGGGTCATTGCAGGAAGTTCAGGATTCGTGGTGCAATTCTCCTGTTGTCGCAACGACCTGTCTCGGTGTCAATCATGCATTGTTCTCAAAGCGAACATTCGATTACTGTATCGTGGACGAAGCATCGCAGATCACGCTACCTGTGTGTCTTGGGCCATTGCGAATGGCCAAGGCGTTCATTCTGGTCGGCGATCACTTTCAGCTACCTCCATTGGTGCAGAACAAGGAGGCTCAGGAAGGCGGACTGGATATGAGTCTATTCCGCATGCTCTCTGAAGGTCACGCTGATGCTCTCGTAATTCTCGAGCATCAGTACAGAATGTGCGAAGATGTTATGTTGCTTTCGAACAGACTCATCTACAGCGGACGCCTCAAGTGCGGCAACGATGCTGTCGCTACGAGGTCTTTGAGCATACCCAACCCCGACGCATTGCCAACTCACCATTTCTCCACAACCTCGGGCTCGATGGCTTCACAGCTCCGACCGAAATCGCCGTGCCCGGGACCATCTTCTCACTCCTGCCACCTCGCGCACACACTCGACCCGGATAATAAAGTCCTCTTCTTCAATACTGATTTACTCCTGCCCCTCTCTGCTGAAAACGCCAATGGAAACCGCATCACGAATCCCCTCGAAGGTGCACTAGTCACGCAATTTGTCCATCTCTTTCTCAGCGCCGGTATCTCAGCCTCGGAAATCGGCGTCATTACTTTCTACCGCTCTCAGCTGGCACTCTTGAGACAAAACCTCAAGAGCGCCGCCAGCTCATCAGCAAGCAATGGTCATGCTCCGGCTGGCGGCGTGGAGCTGCACACTGCCGACAAGTTCCAAGGAAGAGACAAGGAAGTCGTCATCGTGTCTTTCGCCCGATCGAACAATGATGGACAAGTGGGAGAACTGTTGAAAGATTGGCGAAGAGTCAATGTTGCTCTCACACGTGCTCGTAGTAAACTTGTTCTCATCGGAAGTAAGAAAACACTACTCCAAGGTGGCGATGTGTTGAAGGGTATGGTTGATATTTGTGCCCAGGAGGGGTGGTTGAGGGATTTGCCTGTTGGAGCTGAAGACGGACATTTCTTTAGTGAGATGGTGGGCAGTCAGTGTGATGCTGCTAGTCCGGCCATGAAGAGGAAAGCAGTTAATGCGGGGATAAGTCCTAGTAAAAAGCCGCGGTCGAGTCCGGAGAAGAGGACGGTGCTTGGGGAGGCTCTTGGGAATAGGAATGTTAAGAGAGGGCGGGTTCCTGTGAATAAAGGCACGGTAGGGAAGAAGGCATTGTTTGGGAGTAGACCTGTGCTGAGGGATATTGTTAATGATGTTTTATGAGCGAACAAGGATTTAGGATAGCATCGTTGAGGGAGAGTTGGATACTGGTGTTGCTGTCACAGATATCAGTTCGAGCAACGAATGTATTCCTGCAAGTGGAATGACGGAGTGCTCTTGCACCGGGGGAAAACAAGGGAGAGGTCCGGTATGACGTAGACTGATAGCTCCTCTTTTTCAAACAGCACCTGCCCGTGCACCTGAGAAAGATGCCCTCTCTCCAAAGAGGAAAGAACGGTTCCCTGTTTGGCCTACTCTTCATTTATTGCCGGCGTGCTTGTGGCCTGAAATGTTTGGTGGATAGTGGCAGGACACAAGCTCCTTGCCTTCGAGTTTGTTGAGATAATGGTGAGTATCACTTTCCGTACGGTCCAACTGGCTCTCACACTCGAATCATAGTTAACTTTTGGTGAGCTTTGTTTAATTTCACAAAGAGAGGAAAGAGCGCTTGCTATTAGCCTTCTATAATCCCCTTGACTAGCTTTGCGTGTTTTCAAGTCAATGTAAGTGTCCCACCCGTTTGTGCGGGCATTGGGCTTCCCTTGAAGGCCGCTTCGATGAATCTGACACCACGATCAACCCACGGCTTCTGTACATAGTAGAGGTGAGGAGAGAAGCACTTTCCAGCTCGATCGCAAGTGTCATCACCTTTAGAGCAGTTGTCCAGAAGACGACCCTGCAGTGCAGCCAGTAGCTTTCCAGTTCCTCCGGGGATCACCATCATCGGATCTCCATAAAGCACAACGGCAAGAACCTTGGGAATCAGGGCAGGTGGCATCTTGGCTCCGGCAGCATGAATTACTGCTGCACCTAGAGAGCAGGAATGCAAACTTTTGGTTCGGGCATGCGGTGGACTGCTTGGTAAGGCGGTTAACGACATCGATTCGGCCCGTCGTCGTATCGGCCATAGCATTGGAGGATACGGGATACTGTCCTCGTGAGCCATAAAAGGGCACATGTTCTGGACCAGTACGTGAGAATACCTGAACAGGATAGTCTCGCACATTTGGCATAACGTATTCCACCATCGAGTGGGTCAACCCATCGAGCGGGTCAGTTTATGCCAAGACCAGCTGCTCCCTTATCAACACAATATGTCTCAACAACAAAACGCGCAATCATCTAACAGAGAAGGCAGAATCCAGCTTGCCCTTTCTGCCTACAATACCCACCAATTCCGAAGCCTCCGGCGCGCTGCTGAGGCGTTTGATATACCTCCTTCAACATTAACTAGGCGATATAACGGAATTACGTATCGCCTAGATACTCGCAACGCCCGACACAAGCTCACTACGACTGAAGAGCAGACAATCGTCCAATACATCCTCGACCTCGATTCGCGAGGATTCGCGCCCCGGCTGTGTGAGGTAGCAGATATGGCGGATAAACTACTGGGTGTACGCGGTGGAGAGCCAGTAGGGAAAAACTGGGCTGAGAGGTTCATAACGGGCTCAGATAAGCTCAAGATGGCCTTCAATCGAGCTAAGGATAGGATACAGGCTGCTTATTTTGGACGGCCATGAGAGCCATCTCAGCCAGGATTTCAAGGACTACTGCCTCGAAAACAAGATTATAACCCTCTGCATGACATCGCACTCGTCGCATATACTCCAGCCCCTTGACGTGGTCTGTTTCTCGCCGTTGAAGCGCAAGTACTCCCAACGCGTCCGGGACTTGGCACGCCGACGCGTGTACCATATCAACAAAGAAGGCTTTCTCCCTGTCTTCAAAGACGCGTTTTTCGACGTGTTTACGAAAGAGAACTGTCAAAAGGCTTTTGAGGCAGTAGGGCTAGTCCCTATCGACGCGCAGGTGGTGTTGGATCGCCTTGAAGTACGGCTACGAACCCCGCCAGAAACCCATCTCCCAGAAGCGCCGTGGCAGTCCAAGACTCCAAGTAATACTTATGAATTTGGATCCCAATCCAAGCTCGTAAGCGAGTCCTTTACTCGGTCACCAGTACTGCGCAGGCAGGCTTTTCCCAGCTTGTTAAGGGCGCTGAATTGATGCTACACCAAAACGTTCTGCTTGTTGCGCGTAACCGCGAGCTTGAAGAGCAATTAGCAGTAACAACGAACCGAAAATCGCGCAAAAGGAAGTGGATCCAGCAAGGTGGTACTATTGAGTATGGGACTGCAGCAGCGCAGGTAGCTGCAGAGGCGTCTATAGCGCCTCAGGGATCAAAGAAGGCTCGTGGTAGTGGTGGTCAAGAAACAGCCCGACCAATTCAACGGCGCTGTAGGAACTGCGGCGCAGCTGGGCATAATGCGCGAACTTGTAAAAGAGATATCGAGATATCTTCTGAATCAGATAGCAGCACGACGGACTTAGAATCTATTGTTGATAGCGATTAAATTGAAGAGTCGTAACATAAGTTGGTCGTGCCAAGCCTTTTTGACCCGCTCAATGGGTTGACCCGCTCGATGGTGGAATACGTTAATCGATGTCAGATTTCCCATAATTGGTTCGCCAACTATTGACCCGAATTTCCCATTGTTGACTGAATTCGTCTCGCTGGTTCCTCCTGCTGTACTCCATTTACATCTCCCATCTATACAAATTCAATCTGACTCAACTCACCAATGATGACCTCAAAATCCGAACAGCCTTCTGGCACATCCTTTGGATTGATAGCGACTGCTGGGCCCATCTTCCAACCCATGCTATCAACTGCCTTCGGCATTGGCTTGCATCTTTGAGAGTTGACTGCCGCGCTCAGTGTGATGGTTAAAAGAACGACTCCAAAGTTCCACATCTTAGTTGACATGAGCGCCGTCAGGGAAATTCGAATGCTACAGGATGTCAAAGCTTCAAGAGCAGGATTGGTCCAGATATTCTTCGTCAAAAAATTTCGACTTTGTAGATAGGCAGTGGAACTTTCTGTCAAAAAGTGAGAAAATTAGGAGTACATGCACTTGGGAGGTTCCACGGACCAGTCTCCGACCTGTCAATAACGCCTGTGTTAACTTAAAACGCCTCTCGCCACCAACGACAGACGTCGGATATGTACTCTGATCTACAAGATTTCTGTTCCATCGTGACGGAAGAGACAATGCAGGCTCGAAGATGGAAAAGATCAGGACATCAGTCTGACTTTGAAGTCGGTAGGCCAAACCTCACACAGCAAATCTAAAGCCACTACTTTGTTCAGGATGGAAACCCGAGAAATATAGTTCTAGTGGGTCTTATCGCGAGTCGCGTATCCGACTTCCTTGGAAAGATCCGCGAATGCTCGACGCACAAGATCCAACATCCTCCTCACATGTCCACGAATCAAACATCAACAGTATAACTCAACGATCAGAGATGCGACCAGAGCAGTAGTGAGGGCCAATGTATGTAATCGCCTTCTCTCCAGCAAGGAATCCATCCGCAGCCGCATAGAATATTCCACGCGACATCCACCCCACCCCTTCCTTGCGCATCATTTCGTATGAGGGGCGGTCTGTACACCATCCTTGGCGTTTTCAAAAGCATGGCAGACGGTCATTTCCTATCTTCCTTCTACATATGTTGTTGTGACTCTGCTACACGATACACGCGCCCTTTCAGCTCTTTGTTCATGTTGGTAGGACAATGCAATGGACGTGAGCGGCATGAATGCCACAATCACCCATGACCGTAGCTCAGCCATTATTGTCTTCGCTGGGAGTACCGTTTTCTTGTCAGTGCTTTTCATCTCACTCCGGACCCTGATTGCCGTGAGGAAGAAGATTCAAGTGCGACGGGATGATTTGTTCATTTTCGCTGCTGTGGTAGGACACGCAATTCTTTCGTCAAGAAGGATATCACTTTCGAGAGCTGGAGCTAATTGTCGTAGGCAACCACTCTGACGCAGAGCATAACATGGATATGGGCTTCCCATCATGGTTTGGGAAGGCATGTAAAAACCGTGGCAGAGACTGATTTGAGTCGCTATTTCGAGGTACCATCAGTCTCTTCAATTGCAGATAGCCTGTCATAACTCCTCTTACTAGTTCACCTACTCCTCTCAGGTTCTGGGGATTTTCGCCATGACCTTTTCGAAAATCTCCGTTTCATTGCTTTTGCGCCGGCTATCAATCGATAGGGCACCGATACTGTGGTCAGGTCCCGTAGCAAGTATTGGCACCTGGGCTTGCTTTTCTATCCCCGCGATACTGTTTCAATGCAGGCTGTCGAGTCCATGGAATAGTTCACCTTCGAATTGCCCACATCGGGATGGAATTTGGTTCTCTGTGGGATCTTTCAACATCGTTACGGACACATTCCTAGCCTTGTACGTAGCCTCGAAGATATGGAATCTCAAGATGGACGGTAGGGTGAGAACCACGATCATAATTCTGTTCATGTCCCGATTGGTGTAAGTGGTAGCACACAGTCGAGTCCCTCTTTCAGACTGACAATACCCCAAAGCGTCCCTATCGTCACCATGCTGCAAGTCTCTCTTGCATCCCAAAGTTTCCGGGCCGACGACTTCACCTGGAGCTCCGTCGACTTCGCCATAACCACAAACGTAGTCGTGCACCTCTCCCTCATCACAGCCATAATCCCACGAATACGTCTTCTCGCTACACCAAGCGCCTTCCGACCCGCAGCCCAGCCAATTCATCATTCCGCACATCCTCTCAGTCCACTCAGAAGCCTGCAGTATCCCGCATATCCACAACAGACTCTAGACCTAACAAGTACCAACACCAGCGATCATTCCCACGATCCTCACAACCGCCCATACTCCCAACAACCTCTCACAAAGGTTCAGAGCAGAGACACGATCCGCTCTGGAGGTGAAGACAGTCTGACCATCAACATCGACACCACACATCTAGATTCCGCCCTCTCCTCCCCCTCCACAGATCTCCCCCTCGTCCCCCCTTCCACCCTCGCCGAACTAAGGAACAACATCTACCGTCCCTACACCATCGCCGAATCCTCCCGAAGCAGCTGGAACGATAACGAAGAAATCGAATATGTCAGGGGTGGTTTCACGAACGTCGCCGTCATCACCAAACCGCCCAAGGTTTTGGAAATTGGCAAGACAACGGAGGTGCAGGTGGAGGTTGATGATGTGGGTTCTATAAGGACGAATTCCATGTTGATGGAGCAGAAGAAGGTAAAGCCTAGGGATATACTGAAGTTGGAGCAGAAGAGGAATACGCAGAGGGATGATGATAGGCCCTTACATTCGGGTTGGGGCGCTGGTGTGAGTTATTAGTGTTAGGGGTTTGGGGGTTTTTTTTTTTACTGATTGGGGAGCAGTAGGCATGGTTGTAATGTTTATTGTTTGATATGGGTGATGGTTTGTGGGAGAGTTTTTCCATTTCATTGGTGGTGCGATTTTATGATGGGCGCAGATTTTTCAGATCGGGTCCGTGGTTATGAACGACTAACGATTTGAGAAGGCCTGGATTGTCAAGAGGAGGCGTGGGATTCTATGGAAATTATCGCTTCTTCGGTTCTCATCACTTCGGCTCTCGATAGACTTAATTCGCATGGTATGTGTTATGTCCGAGAGTAAGCTCTCACTGTACATAAGTTACGATCTAGATGGAAGAGAACATATTGATACTCCTAGGTAGTTTATTAGTTGTTGGCAATAATGCATCCCAAAGAGGTATACATACGATAACGCCTTCGCCACAGCCTTGTTACCATTCCATGTTCCCGAAAAGAGCACGCTCGATTCGCAAGCACTTCCCAATGCCTACAAAGAACAAAAAAGTTAGCGCAAATCCATCCAACAACTTATTCTTAAGGCTTACCTGATTATCAATCCAACCCGGCTCCCAATACATCACGCCCTTCCCCAACCCATTCGGTATACCCTTCACAACCGCCGCCAACTGCTTCACCCACGTCACCTGTCCAGCCGCCGAAAACGGAATCGAACTCGTTAAACTGGAAGGAATATTCGCACTAGCCTTTGTACACTTCGTAGGCCAATCCGTCTCAGCACAAACAATACCCTTCTTATACTTGGCCGCCATATTATGCATATTCGTCTTGAAATTGGCAAGCGTAGACTCTTTGGCGTCCCAGAACGGGTAGCAACTCAAACCTTGGATATCGATGGTGGACATGTCGAAACCGGCGGCGATGATGGCGTCGTAGAACCATTCTTGAGTAGACCAACTGTAACCGCGGTCGAGATGGAGCATAATCTTTGGTTTCGAGGAGATTTTGGACGCTTTGACGCCCGCGATGCCGGCCTTGATGAGTTTGACCATTGTGGGGATTTGGTCGTATTTTCCTGTTGGCCAAAGGAGGCCGGCGCGGATCTCGTTGCCGATGGAGATGAGCTGGACGTCGATGTCTTTGGCGGCGAAGGCGTCGAGGACGGAGGCGGTGTATGATTTCACCTTTGCTATGAGATCGGTTGTGGATAGAGAGACCCAGTCTGCGGGTTTGCCTTGCTTTCCTGGGTCCGCCCATGTGTCGCTGTAATGGAGGTTGAGGACGATTCCTAAGCCTGCTGCTTTGGCGCGGGTGGCGAGCTTGAGCGCATAATCCAAATTGTACTCGCCTGTTGGGGGTCCGACCTAATGGTTTGGTCAGCGGATGGGAAAGGGTGGTCAATATTGTGAGTGCAGACTTACCCAGACTCTTATCTTCACGCTGTTTGCGCCACTGTCTTTTATGATGGTTTCGAGAGCTGTTGTCTTTCCGTTTACATCTTGGTATGATACTCCCTTTCCTTCCTCAAGGAGCAAGGAAGAAATGTCATGGGTCTTCCATGTCAACGATGCGGAGAACGACAAAAATGACAACGCGAAAGATGAGTGGAAGAATTTCATGATGGCAAAAAACTGAGAGTTCAACTTGTGTTAATTCATGAGTTGGGCTTGATGTCAAGTACTTGTGTCGTGATGTTCGGGAAATAGGAGCCGTTAATTTGTGGAGATTGAAATTGGAGGTGGTGTTTCCGTGGTAGTTTGCGTACATGAAACTCATTCGTGTAACCATCATCGCCATTTTGGGGATGAAGAAGGAAGCAATTGGCAAGGGAATGTGTGTTCTCTGCCGCTGATGGGCAAGCATACTCGGAAATTCGTTGGATACTTCGGCTTTGCGATTGTATTGGTTCGACCGCAATCTCTGAAGGGGTATTTGAGGAGGCAGAGCAGAGATTTGGACCAAGGAATTCTCAGGATGTCAAGACTATCTTTCTGAGGTCGACGGTAGTAGGATATGGAAAGAGTGTCTTGAATGCGGGTTGCAAATCGGGCTACAAGTGTGGTTGAGCTTGCAACGGGCATCTCCATCACGAAGATGCGGCTATACGTATATTTGAAGACAAAATCGGGATCCGGAGTGACAGCGCCTTTTCAGCCATGTATGCCGGCTGTATCACACCATATTACGCCATATAATACCAGAGAGGTCATGTCGCTTTGTGCGTGATCTAAGAGAGAAAGTGGTTTTGAAGCTTTCACCATCGAATTGATACTCTCGCGACTCTCGTCCATGGCGAACAGAGGGTAGGTTGCGACGGTTTCCAGGTGATGATGATAGGAAGCGTTAGGCGTCAATTTGGTAGCTAACTGCCCGTCCGAACCACGGGTAATTTTTGTGCGCCAATATTTGTGCGCTGGGCGGAGTAGGGAGTTAATGAAAGAGTGAACCTTGATATCCTCTTCCACGTGTTGCGAATCGGATTTCAGCCTTGTGGGAGTTACCAAGATGGTGAGCGGCGAGCGCCATGGAGGCCGCTGTAGACAGGGTTCACGAGTTCACAGGAGGGAGAGGTCGAACAAGATGGATGGAATTCTGGTCGTACCATGGATTTGTCGGAGACGATGATACCGTAGTCATGGTCTCGCAATGCTGTCTCGCCGACCCTCCGTATTGCCTGTACTATGGTATATTGAACTGGTCGGCCCAAATGAGACATTCGTCTCGCGCCCCGCTACAGGGTATATCTGGGGTTTGTTTTGTGACGTTCCCGCTACCGGTACTCACTGAAATCTGTCTCCTTTGTCGCATCCCGTCTCTCTTCACCACAACGTCGCTCGTCCAAGCTGTTTGCGAATACACACAGCATTGTTCTTGAAGCAGCTTGCCATTACCAACAGGCTGTGCGCCAATCCGTTGCCCAGCCACAGCTTTGTTCTCCCTTCATTTGTCTCAGCGACTCGAGGTCCCAGGTTCATCAACACTCGGTCCCCCATATATCTGAGCTAGCTGCGCGCCTTACCATCGTTCCCCAAAAGGACACCCAACCTCAACTCGATATCACCTCACTCTACCATACTATTATCTTACATATCCCCCACACAAAACACTTCGACTCTGCTAATATTCGGACAACAAGAATTGCACCCGCCAAGGAGACGAGCGCAAGCCAAGGCTCCTGCACCTCCTTACTTTCCTGCTCGGCTCGAACTCGCCGCACGAGGGCTACAACAACAACGTCGCTCATCTCCTTATCCCTCTAGCATCCTTCGCCACCGTACTGCTGCCAATTGCAAGGCCCAACAATACTCCAACCATCATCTTCTTCCGACAACCATTTGCGCTCTCACCACATACAACAATACCAGTTCATAGCCTCGCCCTCAACTTGTACCATGGAGTCTATTAACTGGACCTCTGCCGCCGGTAAATGGGGTGTTCTATTGGCCGCCGGCTATGCTGGTTATAGGTACTACAAAACAAATGAGAAGAACAAAGCCACACTGAAAGCGAAGGCATCCAGCGCGCAAAATGCGATCACGCCTTCGATGGAAGCCCGACCGAAAGAACGCACCAAGCGTGCAGCTTCGAGTCAAGTCAAGCGACCCGCCGCAAAGACGGAACCTGCTCCTCGAGTACAGAGCTCAACAAACGAGAAAGAAGAGAAAGAAGACATGTCATGGGCCAAAGAGCTCGCCGAGAAGCAGAAGGGCACTAGTTTGTCAGCGCCCAAACGCAACGATCTCAAGCAGAAGACTATCAAGCAGGGCAAAGCAAACAACAAGGCCGCTCACATGACACCCGAGTCCTCCACTACAGGAGGCGATGCTAGTGATGAGCTCTCTCCAGCTATCTCGCCTTCCTTACCCGCCCTTGAGAGCAAGCAGTCCATTCCAAGCGGCAACGATGTTTCCGACATGCTCGAGCCAGAGGCACCACCTCCAGCTACCCTGAAGATCACCGACAGCGGCAAGCCATCAAAGCCAAAGCGGGAGCAAAAGACGGCACCTCCACAAGAAACCAAGAAGGATCGCCAGAACAAGAAAAAGGCCGAAGAGAAGAAGCTACAACGTGAGGCTGACGAAAAGGTCCGCCAACAACTTGCAGAGAAGCAGAGAAAGACTGCGCGAGAAGCTCGTGGCGAGCCTGCTAAGAACGGCTTGGCTTCTGCGCCAGCACCGTCATCAAACGCGTGGAAAGAGTCTCAGCACGTGACCCCACCCGCGCCAGCCGCCAATGGTCAATTGTTAGACACTTTGGCCAACGAAAACCAGAAGGATCAGACTGTCTCTCATGGTACCAATGGCAACAAGACCAACGGCGACAAGTGGTGGAGCTCTGATAATGTCCCTTCTGAGGAAGAGCAAGCTCGCATCCTGGCTGAGCAAGACGACTCGAACTGGAACCAAGTCGTCACAAAGAAGGGAAAGAAGAAGAACAAGGCAGCTGAGGGTTCTGTACATGACGACTCTGCCAGCGATACCCCGGCTCCAGCAGTGCAAGCTCCTGCCTTTGAAAAGAAACAGCCATCATACTCCAACGGCACTTACGCTGCTCTGCAGACCAACGATGAGGACGAAGGATGGACGGTCGCTTAGGAACGATGACCCGACTTCTCAAAACTCGACCTTCCCTTTTCATTCCTCAGCGGTGTACAACTCGGCGTTGGATATGTGAACTATACTGGTGGATTTGCTTTTGCGAAAGAGAATACATTCATCATCACAGACGTGGGGATTCACTCAGAGACTTCCACTGGTTCTTTTCATTGCGGGATCAAAGGAAGCTTAGCATTTGTTCCATTGCGTGGGTGCTCTCAGCCGTCTGCTTGATCTGTACCAATGTTTTTACTTGTATTCTGGGACCACATGGGCAGGCGCAATTGATTGAGAGCATGGGAAAATGCATCATCACCGAGACTGAGTCCGCGGACCGTATTTTATTGGATATTTGACAGCCATAGCATCGAGATAACTACCGTTTGCTTCATTGGCTATGCCGTGAGAATGTGAGATGGGTAACTGTGTGAGCTGCGAGAGTGAGAGGCCATTGTTATAAAGAGAAAGCAAATTGGCTACTAATACGTTCAAAGTGAGGTATCTGTTGAGCGCAAGCGCGGCCGTTGAACATCAAGTCAGATAGCTTCAGCGAAGGTTTGGCTTGTGAAAGTGTAGCGAGTATGACTTCTGGATTAGTAAGGTGGCTTTCAAGTGTAATGCAGCTGCAGATAATTCAAAATAACAATTCAATCGATTTGTGCCTGTTTTTTCAATTGGTGGTACACTGGTACCGATGTTTCCAGCTATATGTGAGACGAATTAAGCAGTGTCCATGAGCCTTTAGTTTGAAGGGTCCGAGAGGTGAGGACAGATGTTATCTTGGCTCTGCCACTCTATTGCATTCCGAAGACTGAGCGACAGCACAGGCTCCAAACGACAATAACCCTACACCTGTATTGCGAAAGGCGAAAGCTGTCCTCTCTCTCATTATAACAACAGTAGCCTTCCTCTTTCGACCACAGCGCCGCTTTCACCACCAATACCAATATCCACTTTACAATGGCCCAAATACGGGGAACAGCGGGATACCATCTGGGCAACCAGTATGGAGGACCAGCCCAGAACGATCACACAAACGATCCGAGTCCCCTCGACGCTATCCGTGAGCAAACGAGCAAGATTGAGGATTTCTTTGACACCATTGCCGATCCTATAAAACCGTATGTTCTTCTGGACAAGAGCTCATCTGGGTGCCAACTTTGCTGCATGGTCCACGAAGCTGACAGTACGACTTTGAACAGATATCTTCCAGCTATAGGTCGTTTCCTCATCGTCGTCACCTTCCTCGAGGACGCCCTTCGAATCGTGACACAATGGAAAGATCAATTGACCTACCTACACGACTACAGGCACAGTAAGTGCCGAATTCGGGCCAAGCCGAGAGCTATGGAAAATGCTGACACTATAAAGTCCCAAACTACATAACACACGTTTTCTTGATTGCCAATGTTATCGCAATGACCATCTGCTCCACAGCAATCATAATCCGAAAGCACTCTGACTACGCCGTCTGCGGTCTCCTAGGGGTCGTCGTCACACAAGCCCTTGGATACGGCCTCATCTTTGACCTCAACTTCTTCCTACGCAATCTCTCCGTCGTTGGGGGTCTTCTCATGGTTCTCTCCGACTCATGGGTTCGCCAGAAGTTTGCGCCAGCCGGGTTACCACAGATGGATGAGAAGGACAGGAAAATGTACGTCCAGCTTGCTGGTCGTGTGCTCTTGATCTTCCTCTTCGTTGGATTCGTTTTCGCTGGAGAATGGAGCATCTGGAGGGTGGCTGTCAGCTTGATGGGATTCGTGGCATGCATTATGGTCGTAGTTGGATTCAAGGCCAAGATGAGCGGAATCATTTTGGTTATGATCTTGAGCATTTTCAACCTCTTTGTCAACAACTGGTGGACGGTGGGTTCATACATAATCTTGAGACATCTAGAAACATGGTGCTAATAGGCATAGCTTCACGAACACCACCCCCACAAGGACTTCGCTAAGTACGATTTCTTCCAGATTCTGTCCATTGTGTAGGCTTTACCCTTTCCTCTTGCGACAAGAGAATCCATGCTAAAACTCTATAGCGGCGGTCTCCTCCTACTGGTCAATATGGGCCCCGGCCAATTCAGCGTTGACGAGAAGAAGAAGGTGTATTGATCACGCGGAGAAACTCAGGCGAGCCGCACTATCGTTACTTAACATCTGCGAAGCTCCGATGCAACATGCGAGGAGACGCGCATAGCTCCACACCAGGATACAATGAGGCGAGCTACATTGAGTGGAATGGCGTTATCACATCTGTATCATAGTAGTCGCGTCAGTCTACTCACGTATGGGGACAATGGGGAAAGTGTGTACTATGGGTATGGCATTGGTTTATGGCAGCTAGGCATTGGTTTATGGCAGCTAGGCATTGGGTCTGGAGTTGCTATCTTGCTCTATTTATCATCTAAGTGAATTGAGTCGTCTGCTGGCAAAAGTGGCTTATTGAAAATGTCGGCGGCATGCGCCGACGACGATTCGAGTACCAAGGATCACCCGGAGCGGAGCTGCGTGTGTGAACTGTCACCTCCCTAATTTGGACGGGATGGTTAGGTAAGGAAATATGGATCTGCCCAGGCATCCATTGCTTCCCTAACGCGACTTTTGATTGCGACCAACGGAGAAACAACAAATCCTCAGTTTCCCAGGTTTCTGTTCCAGAATATTACCAACATTTTCCAGCATCAACAAATCACCTGTAGGGTCCATCTCCAGTACGATGGCTCCAAAACACCGTATCATCATCGACACAGATCCGGTATGAAGCCCATTCACAATCAATATATATGATCTCCAATTTCCCTTTTGATGTGATGAACACACGCTAATTCATGTTCGAAGGGTGTAGACGATACACTCGCCCTCCTCCTCGCCTTATCAGCAAATCCCGACGAACTGATCGTGGAACTCATCAGTGTCACTTTCGGGAATGTGCCAGTTCAAAACTGTCTCCGAAATGTCGTCACGCTCTTCCATCAAATCGAGAAGGAAATGGCGTGGAGGAAGAGTATCGGTAAACCAGAAGGATTCGAGATGTTGAAAGTTTCGAAACCCCTCGTTGCCATCGGCGCTGATGAACCTCTGGCCGATCAACTCATCATGGCTGATTATTTCCACGGTCTTGATGGCTTGGGTGGGATTCATGAGAGTCATCCTCATTTTTCGCCGACGGAGGCGTGGCGCAATTTGTTTAAGAGTGCGCATATTTCGAAGGTTTCTGAGGAGGTTGAGACGGTGGGGGGGATTCAGAAGACGCATTCTTCGCTTTTTACGCCGGTGCAGGAGAGTGCTCCTGATGCTATTTTGAGACTGTTGAGGGAGAATGAGAAGGATAGTATTGCGATTGTGGCGATTGGGCCGTTGACTAATTTGGCGATTGCGGCGGCGAAAGATACGGAGACTTTTTTGAGGGTGAAGGACGTGTTTGTTATGGGTGGGGCTTTGAGTTATCCGGGAAATGTGAGCTGGCCTCCTTTCATGTGGGAGACCTTGAGATTTATGCTAATTTGGTGTAGGTCACGCCTATTGCAGAGTTCAATACTTATGCAGATAGTATTGCTGCTGCGAGGGTTTATGCTTTGACTTCGAGATATCCGAGGACGACTATGCCACCTGTACCACCAACGAAAGATGGGAAAGTGGCTTCGAACCATCTTGGACCATACCCCGATAAATTGTCGAGACGACTGAGGGTGACACTATTCCCGTTGGGTGAGATCTCATTTCTTGAAGAGAACGTCTCGAGATGAACTGCTAGATCTAATAACATATCACAGATATAACAACAGAACATTGGCTACGCCGCGGCGTCTTCAACTCGGCCATCAAACCCCTCCTCGACGCCGGTTCACCCTTAGCAGCATGGACAAACGCTTTCCTAACCTCCACCTTCAACAAAATGGAATCCCTCCACGAAGGCCACGCAGGCGATGAAACTGGTCTCTCCCTCCATGATCCCCTTTGTATATGGTATCTACTCACCCTTTCTCACCCCGAATACGCAATGACTCTTTCGAAACCTCAAGATCTGAGAGTGGAGACTAGCGGACAGTGGACTAGGGGTATGTATGTCCTGGATAAGAGGGATAGGTTTAGAAAAGAAGTCAAGGAGGAGGATATGACGGAGGGGTTGGAGGAAGTTGTCGGGGATGCGGGAAGGTGGTTGGATGGGAAGAGTGGGAATCGTATTTTGGTTGCTGAGGGGAGTGGTGGGAGGGAGGTCATTGGAAGGGAGATGCTGAGGTGGATATTGGAGGTTTGAGATGTGCTTGAAGTAAGCATGTCAAGACTGGGAGGAAAACAATTTCACTCGCTTGTCTTCGTCCAATAAACGAGCGTCTCCTACATTGCAAAGGTCCTAAGCATCAAGCGTGCAAGACAGCTTAAAATCTTGAATATGCTCTACAAATTTCCAATATGAAGAGGAAGTATGCGATAATGTCCGCCCTCAATTGTACACACCACAGCTTTGAGATAGTTCACAAATAATTCTCTTGCTACCGGCTCAAGAAATATTTAGCACACTCGAATTTCCCCAACGTCGATTTAACTTCCACTCCTTCGAAAAGAGCTTCAAGTTCAAGATCCTATCATCGCAAACTACAATGCAGATCAAAGACTCTTCTACTCATAATTCCCACCAATGCCACTCCCATCCTCACTCCCCATCCCCTTCGCAAACCCCTCCTAATACCCCAAAGAGTGCAACATATCACCACATGTCGCCTGTATGACTCTCAAAGTATCAGTTCCAAACGGAATACGTGACAATAATAAATCCCTCTTCTATTCTACAGTCAAATTCTCCAATCTAACTTTATCTACAATTTCCTGTACCGTTTGCTAAGTCGCTTAGTGATTTAACGATGGTCGCTCTATCTCCAACCGCCATACCTTTCCGGATAGAATCATTTTCTTTTAAATTAATTGGTGCGAGTTCGCCGCAGATTTTCAGAGTACTCCTTCTCTTCTCACTAACGAGGACAAAACTGCTGACAAGTAGAGAATTCATCAAGGTAATTGCGGGCCCGATTCATTTACCGTGTCTCTGTACAATTAAACACCAGGCCTACAAGGCCATTTCATATATACAGGAAAGAAAGAAAGGTATAATGCGTAAATCAGGTCCTAGAGCCGATCAAAAATTCCCTGATCCGCATGTCATGACTCATAAAAGAATGTATCCACGCTCATTACCACTTGAAAAGAACTAAACACTCTCCCGCACGTCCACAGGATTCTCAAAAGGATTGATACCATCATGCTCCTCATCCCGTTCGTAACTCGGTCTCCTGTCTGGTTCGGACGAGGCAACAGTACTTCCTCCAAGCGACCCGAAGGTGTTTCTTTGAGACTCCATATCTTTTGCAACAGCATCGTTGAGTTCCCAACTTCCAACACGCTCATGTTCTTTTTTCATGTCTCCGCCAACGCCCACTGCCGAGATACCAACCGGCGCCGCGTTCTTTGGTAGATGCAGGTCTTGGTCACTTGCCAACTTTGAAGAGCCTTTAAACCCGCCCAACTCACTCTTTTTGCCCTTGTCGCGACGGGAGAACCGGACACCGCCAAGAAGCATGGCAAGGATTAGAGCGATGCCGAATGTCCCGATGGTAACAGCTGCACCAATGACACCAGCAACTTGCGGCGTCATATTTGAGTCTCTCCCGGAGTCGCTGGAGCCTCCCAAGGAAGAGGAGCTGCTAGCATCGACGAACGCAGGACAGAAAATGCTTGGCGAGTTGCAGGATATGCACCAGTCGCTGATCTCACTCATCATGATGTTGCTCATGAGTGACTCAAATTCCGTCCACTTCATGTCGGTGTCGCTGGGTCCACGTTGGAAAAGAGGGTACGACTTGATGCTTTGATCCGAATTGTCCGATGCCAAGGATCCATTAACATACAGAAATCGAACCCACAGGGCGCTCAGATCAGGGTAGTTGAGACCATCTCCGTCGGTAGCTGTTGTCCCGTTGCCTTCCCAGGAAAACAACTCGAGAGCAATGGCACTGGCAAATGGTGGAATGTGCTTGAAATTGTTGTTGGCTTGAGATAACTCCAGGAGAGAAAAAAGAGAGAGCATGGGAGGATATTCGCCAACGAATAAATTGAGCTTGTTGGCCATGCCAAGCGATGCCATGTTGTCCAGCAGCATGCCTACCATCCTGGCCACCAAGGTCTTGCCAGCTGTGGCGCGAATGCGATCTCCAGGCATCATGTAGCTCTGTGTCAGATCTCCGTAAATCTGGGCTTGCTTCTGGGAAGCCAGGGCACCCAATTGCGCGATGTTGCCACGATAGGCAGGACCGTCCAAAATGGCCTTGGATGCAGGATCGTGATTATACTGGTAGGTAACGTAGTCCCAGATGAGATATGCGTTTGCATAACTCCAGCTGGCCTGGGGGAGAACGTTTTCGAGCATCGCATTCCCAATCGACTGGTACATTGTCGTTGTCCTGGCATTGGTACTGTTGAAGTCGTTGGATGAATAGTATCGCAAAGCTGAGTTCTGGAAGTTGGGGCAGCGTTTGGCGCCGTCGATATAGACGCTGTATGGGTCGTATTGGCCGACAGTATTGATCACTCCATACTGGTATCCGTTCAGTGGCGCCTCAATGTATGTGCTATTCGATAAGATAGACGATGGGTCCAGGTATGAAGCTGTGGAATTCAGCAGCACGTATGGCGGATATAAAGCTTGCATGAATGCCGTAGCAGACTGTGCTGAATACATGTCATCTGTCGTTTGAACAAAGACCTGCTGATTGTTGAGGCTCCAGCTTGACAGGCCAGTCAATACAGCAGCACCCTCGAGTGGGCTTTGGGGGTCCGGTATGATGTAGCGACGTCGAAAATATGCTCCCTGGATCCCATCAGTGGATGTGCTAACTGCACACAACGGACGAACATACCAAGCTGTTCATTTGTTGAGCTCCGAGTGATGTGAGATGAGGAGTATCGGGCGCCAAAAATGGCGTCCTGTCACCTGTCCTGGCGAATATGACGGATGCATGGATCGTGTAGTTTTGAGCCTCTGCTCCATTCATGGAGCTCGCCCAAACTGCCGCAAGCAATGGCACATAGAGGGCGAACATGTTGGTAGCTAGGTTGTGATCAGGCTGGAGATAGCGTTGAAGTCGCACAATACAGGTCTCAACGCAGATGAGTGGCACAGCAGATTGCAATTGAATATTAATGCTTGACGTTGGGCCACAGAAGAGGCACACAAAGTTAGTGAGGACAGAAGACGAGAGCTCACTGTAGAAGCTGTAGGTCGGCAAGGAAGAGCTTAATAGGAAGGCAAGTACCTATCGGCACGTCTCCCAAGTCGAGCTATCAAGTAGCCAACAGCAAGGCCGACTCCAGACGCCACCCGATAATCTGAATCCACCAACAGCAGTGGGATAATAATGGATGCAGATAGCTCCAGCTCATGTGAAGGAGGGGTAGCTGCAGCACTGGCTGCATCCCACCATGCTCCCAAGCCTCAGCTTTGCCGTTTACGGGAGAGATGGAGCTGTCGGCTGTCTTGGTTGGAGGCATTGTCCCGGCCATCTTTGCGGCTCCTTATCGTCGTATTGGTGAGTTGAAGGTCAGGTGTCAGGTGTATGAGAATCGGTGGGGAGATGTTGTTCGTGAATAGAAGTTGATCCGCGATCGCGAGGAATTGCATCTCTTATCGTTATCGGTCGGTGCTAGGCCTGCTTTGGCAATCCTGACGTCAACTTGCAGTCTCAGAGGATACGAGACCATTAATAATTCATCAGCCACGTCTGTAACCTTTCGATAGTACCTTCCAACTGCCACGGTTCCGTCTTGACTACAGGTTCATGACGTTCGTTTTCTATAATTGTGAAACCCTTGAACTCCCAAGGAAATTGTACCTTCACCTCTTATCCTTGATTGTTTTGTTTTATCCATGTCAGATGTTTACGGTCGTCGTCACGCTTGGTATCCGAAGCCATATTTTTCAAGCAGACGAGACCAACAAGTCTTCTGTATTGAGAAGGTATCCCGGCGCTTATCTTTTCGTAGTTCGCAGACAGGTGTGTCTACCTTAAATGGTAACGACCTGTTCCTCTTTTTCTCCCAATTCCTCCTCGGCAATTTCGATCTCATCTTGGACGATCCGAAGCTCCCATGACAATTTCGCTTTCTCAGACTTTCCGCTTTCGATCTCTTGCTGGGCGGCTTGGAGCTTTTGAAAAAAGTCCTCCCTCTCCAGTTTGACTTTTTCAAGCCCGTTTTGGAGAAGCTTGACATCGTACCGCGTTGCCTCAAAGAGACTGAGATCAGATTGGGCAATCTGAAATTGTTGAGACAGTCTATCTGTAAAGCTTTTCCATTTGAAGCTCTTGGAACAACCTCTTCCTCTCATCAATGTCTCCTCTGTCAACCCGCTCTTGGACGGTTTGGAGCGCAACCCAAACGAAATTGGAACAATCAGCGAGAGTGTCTTGAGTTGCTTGGACCACTCGAGATGGGCCATTCAAGTGTAAGCAACAGTTATCTTGACCAACCATATCTTCCAAAGGGGGTGGTAAGATGATTGTATCAGGATTTAAGATGTAGTAAAATGTGGTCAGGAAGCTTGATCTATCGAATGTGGTGTATCTACTCGAGTCCTAGCTTGATAGTTAGCAAATTTGCCTATGAAGATGGCCGAAGTCGCTCGTGAGACCATGCTTTACAGAGGTATTGTTGAGGGCGAAGTTGGCGAGATGACAGGTTACCCTAGATGTACCTGGAAAAACCTTCTCGATGCAGGTAGCGAGTTCCAGTGATTCGAACATCTGATCATCCAAGTGCGAAGAACGTTCCAGGAGGTAAAGGAGACCTTGGAAAGAGGGAATACAGGAGGTGGCGAAACAGTGGGGACGAAGCTATTTGTGTGACTTTTGTTGAAGGTGTCCAGGGCATCCCACTAATATTTAGGGGAACCCTCGGCCAGGCGGGTTCGACTCCGCCGCATTTTCCTCAACCTCGGACTTTCCTTCTTTCCCATCTTCCATATCTACACTGTCAGTTCGCTTACCTGAGATCGAGGCTAGCGCTGGGGGCTTCGAATCTTTCGACTTTGTTACTTTTCAAGAAGATCTGTCAACGAGGACATCGGTCGTTCTCTTCCTGCTATTTCTGGAATGCACTGCGATAAACGTGAAGGCCGGGCTGAAGAGACGATAGGACGGCGAGTCCTAAGGAGGGGGTCAGTACAGAGGCAAGAACAGTAACGAGCCCTCACTGGAAGGGTGGCTTACTAACTCGAGAAAGGAGGTTTTGAAATGGGTTGCGATGGTTGCCAACGAGAGACTTGGGCAGCTATTAGAAATGTATAGGACTTGAGAAGAGATCGGAGTTCCTGTCCGTACTCACTCTTAATCACTCTTCGAATCCATCCTTCAAGACGTCTTGTGAGCATCAGGGAATACGTGGACAGGCCTTCGATGAAATGTTCAGGCCTGAGTATTTCCTCCGAATGTGTATGGCCGGGAAAAGCTGGGACATCTGCATTACCCTCCACTTCAATTAGTGTCCTGGACGTTCACAAGATCATTTGCTGAGATATCATGGCTATAGATATTGTGACTCGGTCGAACTGCACATGGTTTGGATTTCTAATTTCGCCCCGTGCGAGACACATCCCAAGGAGCTAGACTGCAGAGACAGAAATCAGGATGATGCATCACGCGAATGAGAAGTTGAGTAGGTCAGTGTCACAGAAATACGATTCCCAGGTATGAAGAAGGGAAAAGAAGTAGTAGACACATCGCGAGGGAATGGCGGTGCGGGTAGAGACATGGAATCTTCCGTCCATTCCTTCCGCATGCGGTCACTGACAAACAGATCAAGCATGGATCGATCTCCAGCCCACGGTGGCATACCAAGTATCTCGGATTTGTGTAGGGTTTCCAATCAGACATCAATGTCGATTCATTACTGGCGAGTCAATCTGTGAACATGCCAGAAATGAGTCGTCATTGATATTCATATTAAGCATCGTCCTAGATAGCAAGTGTTTACTATCAACACAGCATACCCGGATCCCAGGGTCCAATCGTGGGTTGTTGTTGACTATTAGTTAAAGTCGCCTTCTCGATCCCTTCCTTCCTTTCCTACATCACACCAACAACTCTTACTTCAGTTGTATCTCACACACACAACGAAAATGGGCTCCCTTACTGGACCCTCACAGTCTTACGGCAATCTTAACGGCATCCCAGGACTTGGTGGCTTCATGGCACCAATTCACAACAACTCTGGCAAGAACATGAAGGCCTCTTCGCCTGAACCTGGCGAAATTAGAGACGGCATGGAGGTTGTGGACGAGCCCCGCGTTGACGAGGTGCGCATCATCGCGATGGAGGCTAAGATGGAGAAATTGGAGAGGGACAACGACGCGTTGCGCAAGCTCGTAGCACATCTGTGTGTTGGAGTGGCATCAATCAGCGACAACATCCCCAAGGTCGCTCGAAAGGAGAGCATCAGCGACCCGGCGCTCGAGAAGATGGCCGCTGACATGAGGGCTACGGTTTTGGAGAGCAAAGAGACTACTGCGGTCAAGAACTCAGACACGCCCATGTCCGATCAACTCACAGAGGACGCCACCAGCGGCGCCGAACGAGGACCGCCGTCGTCCACCATCCAGTACTTGAGCAAAAGCCAGGAGAAGGTTACGAAGGAGTTCCTTGCTATTCAGAAGCGTATGACCAATATTGAGGCTAGCTTTCTGAACCATAGGAACAGCAACGCCAAGGATCGTGCAGATGTGCACGACACTCACGACTCTCAGAAGAAGACCACCGAAGCCATTCAGAGCGAAATCAAGGACATCAAGCGTTTGCTCGAGAAGATGACTGAGGGAAACGACCAGGCGCGCCGTACCGATCTCCACCAGCGCATCAAGATGACAATGCAGATGCGTCTTCACAAGGACCAGTACACACAATTGTGGGAGAAGCTAATCCAGGTAGCAGCATCCTGCGGTTCTGGCATCCTAGATCAAGTCTACTCTGCGCAGCGAGGAGTTCAGGTTTGTTCTCACGGGCGCGCTCGTCCTCTACAATTGGTGTGTAGTATCTAACCTTGAATGCGTAGAAAGGACAGGCTGGCATCAACTTCATTGCCTCGAAGCTTTATAATGCAGCTCTTGCAGGCCCTCTGCCCGCACAGATCGGCCACCTCAATTCGACTCGACGCGAGCTCAATGCCATGTTTGAGGGCCGCGCTGTCCATGGACCCAACGACACACGTATTATGCTCCAACTGGAAGACATCACAATGTTCAAACATATAGTTGAACAGGTCGAGGAAATGTTCCGCGAGCTCAAGAAGACGAATCCGAGATGGCAGGCAGAGATCAAGGCACATGAGTCCAGACCGATTGGCTCCAATAACCAAAACAGCAGCAATGGTGGCAGCGTGAATGGCATTCCGGCAGGACCAAAGCGTCCTAGGGAGGACAACGACGAGCAGCGTGAGAAGGAGCGCCTTGACCGGGAACTTGACCGTGACCGTGACGATCGGCGTGAGCCTTGGGTTCCACGCCAGCTGCAATTCGATCGCAATCGAAATGGACAGTTCAATCGTCAGCGCGGGTTTGTAAACCAAAGCCATGGTAGCCGTCTCGACAACCCTAACCATGACAACAAGCGACGTCGCTAGCTATCGATCAATATTGGGCAATAGCAAGGAGGAAAAGAGAAACAGAAATTTCCTGGGCGCCATGCGATGATGAAGTAGTCCTCGAGGGGAGTAGCAACTGGTCGGATATGTTCAGAATAGCTGAATACCTCGCTGTTTCGACGGCTATTGCGATTTGGCGATGACCTTGATGAGCGGATGATCTTTCACGGCAACAATGATATGGAAGGATGGATACAAGGAGTTTTAGAGTAATTCAAAAGTGGCTTTCAAATGTTATGTGCTGTGTGAGCCTTCCCGAGCCCATCATAATTGATTTCAAGCGACGACATGTCATTCTACACTACCTGTAGTGGAATGTAGGTTGATCGACGCCTTGCGATTTACCAACACCTTAACGATGGCTTCCAACAACAGGTCATACGAGATTTTTAATAGCATTGTAAATTCCTTCGATTGTTCCCTGGGTATAACGGTCTTTCATGTTATCATAAACTCATGCAGCTATTCATAGCTTTGTCTTTCACCGTGCCGGGCTGAAGTCCATGCACATTCACTCCACCCTCCTCCTTCTCGTGTCCCTTCCGTCCTCTTCTTCGCCCGCTCTTATTCCAGTGACGGCCTCCTTCACCAACTCTCTCAACTGCCTCTGTCCTTCCTCGCCCTGGAAATCGTCTCTCGCTGCCAATTCTTCGATCCGTCGTCTAAATTCTGGGTCTGGTGCGCCTGCTTCCTCCGGTTCGTCCATGGTTCCAATATTGACCTGTACGCCATTTGGCAGGGGTGGTGGGTGCGGTAGTATACCTTCTAAGCCGTTTACTTCCGTGCTCGAAGAGGCATCTGAAGTGGTGTGTTCGTTGAGATATTGCGCAACAAGTGGAAATTCTCCTTCTCCTTCAATCTTCATAGCAGCCGTGAAGCCTTCTGCATTCTTCCATTCTGCATCCGCGCCCAATTCCAGTAATGCCGTTGCGACGTCCACATTTTCAGCGGCGAAGAGTGGTGTCTCGTTGTCCTCGTCTACGATGTTTGGCGAGACATTGTATGTCTGTATGAGCGTTCTCAATAGCAGGATCTGGTTGTACGAAGATGCGGCGTGGAGGAGAGAGTAGCCGTGGGCATCCTTTGCATCGGCAAGATTTGGCGCATTGGCGATATGTGTGAGGACGGTTTGCGGCGAGTCCGGGACGAGATTGAGGAGTATGTCGATGGGCGAGCGTGGATTTGCCATTTTAGGGTTGAGTACTGGGAGTGTGACTGTCAACGCGTAAACAATTGTGGCCTAGAAGCTTCACCATCTCGATTCAGGTCAGCGAATCACAGCCAAGATATGACAAGTCGTTTGATTCATTGGCGACATTCCGACATGCCGACAAGTCCGAGTTTCCGAGCGGAAAGCGAGGACCTCATGATGGGCAACACTGTCAAGAAGCAAGACTTTTTCTAGCTCCAGCTTGCGTGGATGGCTGAGGATGTCAATGGTTCATAGCCCTCTCGCCCCTGCCTTGACCAAGCAATAGACAGCAATTGTACTTAAATTTGCGCCCTGCTTCCAAGCCTGAGCGCGACTGACACTTTGGGTGCATCGAGGCGCCAAGCACAAGGAAACTAGGAGGCCATTAACAAAAGGAAATTGGGAGGCCAATTTTCTGGCTACAATTTCTCACAGAATCAACACACAATTCTGTCTCTAATCATGGCCGCGCTCAAAAGGATGATGCCTGCGAAACGACTGGTAGTGTCGTATATTGTGGACTGGATTGCTATAATGTAAGTTGTCGCGTGTTTCACTACTTCATAGAGTTAGACGCCTATCCCCTACCTCGTACCGGCCTCCCAGCCCACCCAGCCAGGCACAAAGCGTCTTCTCTGGTGGACACCGACGACGACTTCATTTTCGACATCACCAGAACCTCAGACAGAGCTCTGCATACCTGGAAGCCTGCTAAATATATCGCTGACATCACTGTAGTGCCATTGCAGCTATAGGAGCTGCGTTCAATGCGCCTGGTCCTTACAAGAGACCTTTCTCCCTCGTCGACCTGAGCATCTCGTACCCTTTTGTTCCCTCCCAAATATCCACTGCTCTGCTAGTCGTCCTATCCTTGGTCGTCCCTGCCGTGTTAATCTTCGCTGTTTGCCTCCTGTTTGTCCCAGGACCAACCATCCGCCCGAATACACCCAAATCCTTGTTATGGAGACGGAAGCTCTGGGAATGGAACACTGGCTGGATGGGCCTCGCCCTCTCTCTTGCCCTCGCCTTTTTCTTCACCCAAGGGATGAAGAACGTGTTTGGGAAACCAAGACCTGATATGCTTGCCCGTTGCCAGCCAGACGCCGAGAACTTTCAAGACTACTTGGTTGGAGTGAGCTATGGAGCTGCATTCGACCCTCATTGGGTTCTTGTCAATGCGGATATTTGTAAAAATCCAGACAGAGCGTTTGTGGACGAGGGGTTCAGGAGCTTTCCAAGCGGACATGCTAGCAGTAGGTCTTCCAAATGTTATCTACATTCCCAAAACTAATGCGGTCCACAGTGTCCTGGTCTGGTCTCCTCTACCTAGCCTTCTTCTTCTGCTCCAAATTCGCCATCTCCATCCCGTTCCTCCACTCCCGTACCTTCTCCCGCGAAGCCCCATCGACCCTCTCTAGAGACTCACCAGTCCACTCAAATTCAGCCACGGACTCCATTCTCCCCCTCCACAAAGACGACCAGTCATTCGAGACACCGGAGCATGTTCCACTTCGCAATCAAGCCGCAGCACCACCAGTATATCTTATGGCCCTACCTCTTGTGCCCATTTGCGCTGCTCTTTACATCACCGGTACACGTTTCTTCCAATTCCACCACCACGGATTTGACCTCATTTTCGGATCTCTCATTGGCATCGCATCATCCTGGTTCTCGTTCAGATGGTACCACCTACCGATCCGTCAAGGCTCTGGGTGGTCATGGGGCGCACGAAGCAAAGACAGGGCCTGGATTGTTCCAGTAGGAGTTGAAAGCTATGTTGGACATGAAGGCTGGTCAAGCAAGAAGAGTGATGAGGAGCACAGTGTAAACGGCAATGGTAACAACACAATTCTCGGTCCTGGACTTGATGAACATGGGGGCAGCGGGGACGTGGCGAAAAATGACATTGTTGATAGTGAAGATGCGCATAACAGGCGTTAGGAGGGTTGGAAGCATATTGAGGGGATAGTACTTACCCTGCCCATATGGATTAAGTGAACTAGTTTTTAAAGCCTAATTAAATACCCATTTAGATTCTTTCTTTCGATCTCAATTCTGAAGCTGGGGGGAGTCGAAACTTGGGTCCCAAATGGTGAAGGAGGTGGAAAGTTGGCCTACGACTTGTATTCGAAGATGGAAGCGTGTCGTTTATGGTCGGGTCTCGCTGATCGGCTGCTGTAACCCTATCAGCTTTGGTCAGGTAGCTGGTATCTTAGCCCCTTTTAAATGTAGCAAGCGGTGTCTCGACTCAAGTTTGATATCGCCTGCGTTCCTGGCGGCTAGGCGTATGTGTACCTAGCTCCAGCTGTTTCATTTGTTTTGCTTTCTTGAAAAGTAACAAGTTTCGTGGAGATTCATTGTTAGCCATTGAAACCACAGGATTTTTTCTTTGTATGTGGACGAGATTTCTTCTGGTATTTTGGGTGATTTTGGAGTCGTTGATGGGGGAAGGGTTGGAGAGGGGTTGGTGATGATGGAGCTGATGGTAAATGTAATACTACTTGAGAAGATTTCTCAAGACATGGCCTGTGAAGAAAATAAATCAGGTATTATTGCATCGATTACACCAGACTCAGAGCCGTTGCCACACTTTTCCAGAGGAGAAACGAATAACGTTTAAAAGAGTATCAAAATAAGCTCACAACATTCTGAAAAGCCTTTTTACCACCTGTAGACTTGACGTTCGCCCTCGCAGCATCCGTCTTCGACCACATCACCACCTCCACATCTTCGATCCCTAAATTCCCCCAATCAACCGTCACGCCTTTACTTGCTTTATTCGTCTTCATGGTAATTTTCGCCTCAGCTTTGCCATTCCAATACCAAAACACAGTCTCAGGAATATCAAAAGAAGGAAAGAACTCAATCTGAAGCTTGGGAGACCAGCGTTTCGTCCAGAGGTTGTTACCCTTGAACGTATCACCACGGGGGATGATGGAGCCTGCGCGGACGAAGACGGGGACGCGGGTGATGTCGGCGGTTACGGTGGTTGTTTTGCCTCCGGTGTAAACCTGGGTTTTGTTGAAGTATTCAATGTATTTTGTGCCTTCGGTGGGGAAATAGACGGATCTTTGGGTTCCTTTTTGGACGATGGGGGCGACAAGGAAGGCGGAGCCGAAGAAGTATTGGTCGGCTAGTTCGTAGCTTGCTGTGTCGTTTGGAGATTCCAGGATCATGGCGCGGAGGAGTGGGATGCCGTCTTGTGTTGCGCGGTAGGTGTGGGATTTGATGTAAGGCCTCAGTTCGTGATGCAATTGTGTTGTTTGCTTCAGGATACTCATCAATCGAGGCGAGGATGTTGAGAATGGTGGATACCATGGTGTGTTTCCGGTGCCAATCATGATTTCGTAGACGGGCGAGAACGTAGAGAACCACATCCATCGTGCCCATAGTTCTTCCGTCAGATCATAACGAGGCTTTTTTCGGTTGTATCCCCCAGTATCACTACCCCACATACTGAAGCCCAAAAGTCCTGCTCGAATGCCACTGGCAACGGAGTATTGCAGGCCCTGCCAGTCGCCATGGGCATCTCCATTCCAAATACCCGCATGTGAGCGTGATCGGTCAACAGAACTGCGAGCGAAATTGTAGAAATTACCCTTGCCCCATTTGGCTTGCATTACGTCGTGCAGTAAAGTGATAAACTTCGACATCTGGTAGTTCTGCTGATAGACTGGCATTTCTCCCTCTTCGCCTCGATCAATCTTGAAACCCTTGATCCCAATGGAAGTGAAGTACCCCAATTGCTGTGTCATCCAAGCGTACGCCTCGGGAATTCTGAGATCAAAAGCAGGGCCCTTGAAGCGTTGTGCATTGATTTCCGGAAAGAACCACTTCTTTTCTAATCCAATCTTGAACATCTTCGTTGCATAAAAGGCACGGTTGGCGGCCCAAACCTGGAAGTCAAAGCCATTATTTGTGAGATCCTCGACCATCCCATTCGCATCAGGGTAGAACTTTGGATCAAAGTCGAAGTTGCCCCAAGATTGATTCCCGGTCCCGAAAGGTCGGTCGTCGAAGATAGCGCTCGCGTGGATTTGATTCTTGTTCAACTTTTCAACAACGTCCAGGATGTTTTCTTCGGCGTTCTCGACACCATCGTGGAAATCTTTCTCGAAGTCGTCGCTCCAGAAAGTAGGACCGTAGGCAGAATCTGGAGGCATTTCTATCTTGGACGAAATGTCCATATACTGGGTCAAGATGGATTTGAAGTTCGTCCTGGAGCCCTCGGATAGAATGACATAGTACACCATAGTGCTTGCGTTGAAGACGAATTGGCAGTGGAATGGTTGCGTGAAGTCGTAGGATCCCATGGCAAGAGTATCGACATAGACTCCATAGCCTTGCGAGCTCATGAAGAAGGGTGCGCGTGCATTACTCCAGTTGATGCCAACAGTATTCCCAATACCTTTCAGGTCGAACAAGAGGTTCTTGTTCACCAAAGTTCCGTTCCACGGATATTCCCACAAGCCGAAGATTCTCTCGTCTTTGGCGATGGCAAATCGAGCGCCAACATATTCGCTTGATGTATTCACTTCCACCTTCGCAATCGAAGGGGTGATGAGCTGAGATGTGATGGTCCCGCTTGTTTCATTGTTGGTGATTGAGCCATTGCCATCGGTAGATAGAAGGGTGTGTATTGTGTTTGAACGGCCACCAATAACGCCGTCGTTGACGACTACAGTCTTGTTTCCAGCATTGAGAAAGAGAAAGAATGGAAGAGCGCCAGTTTGGGTTTGGATAGAATACGAGGCAGTGGCTGAACTAGTTAGTAAGCCTAGACAGGCAAGTAGGAGAGGCCACATAGCGTGACATGTAAGGTGTCACTGAAAGCTATTGTAGCGCGACGTGATAGAAGGTACATGAAGAAGGTCAATGTCGACCTCATCAATCCCAGGCACTAGCATCCTCATTTTTGCGGTGGGAAGTTAGCTTAATCTCATTAACAGTGATATTGTATAGTCGCTATATGATGATTGAGGAGCAGGAATTTGGAGCCTCATGCCGAGATTGTGGAGCGATAAAATTCAGGGTGAAGGAACTGTTTGAGATAGTCCGTGGATATTGAATCGGCGAAGATCTCCCGTGAGTAAGCGAAAGTTGACTAGGGATCAGACGGGAATATCCATGTTGGGGGGATGTCGCACAGTGGTACGCCGCGCTGGATGCAATTAAGGTATTTGATGATCGGGCTACTCATCATATAACAGTGCAACTTCAGCGGATGAGGCCTCTATCGTGAACATTCCCAAGCATCAACCGCGTCCCCGTCTCCAGTGCCCGTCCAACTCGTCACCAATCGATCCCTCAAAACTATAAATTGTTCGAGGTGAAGAGGGCTAGAAGTGTAATTCTGGGAGATTCGTAGCTCCCTAGCCATCATATTGAGCACACTACGCGATGCACAAGCAGTATAGATGGCATGCCAGATGGGAAGATGGGGACATGCATAATGGGTCCTGATCCCTTGCCATCTCCTACAGCTCTTTTGGCTTCGTGTTGTCCCAAGTACGCTTCAATATCGATAATCTCATGAATCGCTCGCTCATCATCCTCTCCACATTCCCGCCCGTCATCAAGGTATATACCTAAACTCAGGATGTCGATACCCCAACGCCACAACATCTTTCTCTCTCAAACCTTCCACCCTATAATCCCTCCCTCCCGCATCTCGAACCTTGTTCTCATGCTTACAATACACGATCCCAGCAATTGCAAGAACACTAACGCAAACCTGCGCACCAAGATTGATGGAATGACCGGTGGTATATCCACTCTTTTTGTCTTTCTCGAGATAAGTCCACGTTGCGACCACAGCACCTATCGTACCAACCGAGACAACATAGGCACTCGATATTGCGCGAACAGCTGGGCCAGCCGAATCTACAAATGCTGTCAGCAGATTCGGGAGTCTAAGGGGAAAGAGGGGGACGTACTATTCATAGCCCAAGACAAGAAGCCAGGACCACCAGGAAAAGCACCCGTTGCGACCAAGAAGATGGCGAAATATTTGACGCCTAGGCTCTTGACACTGTTGCTTCTCAAGAGCACGAAACCGATGACAGAGATCATGGCGAAGCCGGAAAGGTATATGCCTCTTCTTCTCGTGCGGTCGCTTATTAAGGCCACGGCGATGGAGAGGGCGCAAGCTGTGACGTAGGGAGGCACGGAGTGGAGTTGGGCTTGGATGGCTGTGTAGCCCATGTCTTTTAGAATGGTGGGCATGAAGAGGGAGATTGATTGGACGGAGACGTTTACGAAGAGGAATCCTAGGGCGCAGATTGTGGTGTGGATGTTGAAAATGGCCATGCGAATGTGCTTGAGGGTTACTTTCTCGTTGGAGTCCTATTAATTTAGATGAGTAAGTAGTGTCAAAGGAGCTTCCTTCATTCATTGACTCTCAAGATACAGCTTAACTGGAATTGTCACACAACTTGAGATCGAGATCGACGAATTCCTGGTAATGTTTGGAAATTGCATTACCAGAAATCTATCGCAATCGATCTCAAATTGAGAGACGTATAAGCCAATTGTATCTTTGATAGCCGTGTAGCTCGAGGAGCACTGAAATGAAGACAGCGGGTCATGACAAACAAAACGAAGAATACATACCCCTTTGTGCTCTCTTGCCAACCTCTCCGCCGCAACAAACCTCTCCCTCGGCGTCAGGAAATGACAATTCTCAGGCCTATCGGGCATAAAAAACGGCGCCGCCAACCCAACAAGCAGCGTAAACATCCCCTCAAAAAAGAAGATGTTTCTCCACGTCCCGATCTCGTTCGCTACTCCCCAGTATGGAATCTTACTCAACCCCGTCGCCAATAATCCCCCAAAAGCCCCCGCCATAGAACTGCCACTAATAAAGATCCCTACTCGAAACAACAACTCCTCTCTCTTATAAAAGCAACTCAGGAAAAAACTGATTCCGGGCATGGTTCCTCCTTCTACTAATCCTAAAACCGCGCGTGCGACCATGAGGCCGTTGAAGGATTTGACGAACGCAGTACCGATACTGACGGCGCCGAAGGAGGCGACGAGGAAGGGGATCCAGAACTTGGGACCGACGTGTTTTAGAAGGATATTGGAGGGGACTTCGACGAACATGTAGACAATGTAGAAGACTGTGAGAGACCAGTTAAATTTGAAGCCGGTTAGTTTCAGATCTTTCGAGAGGCCTTGAATTCGTGCGTTGCCGATGTTTGAGCGGTCAATCTTGATGACGATTAGTATGGTAAAGTCTTCGGTGTTTGGATGGGTGTACTTGCAAAGCAGAGAAGGTAGAGGATCGTTACCAAAGGGACGATACGGTAGTCCAATTTGCGACGGAGCGCTTTCTCTTCTTCGTCCGTCCATGTTACCTCCTCGCCTTGTTGGGAGGAATACTCGGAGCTCGCTACCGGGTAGAGCGTGTCTGTATTATCGAATTCCACAGTTGGCTTCTCCTTGTTCGCCATTTTTGCCACAACTTCAAAAGTGTCAAAAAGAGATAGCTAGTCAGAAAATTGACTGACAGCACGAAAATGCGGAAAAGGAGGCAATATATCACTCGTGTCCGGGTTGGCGGCAATGCAGTAACGCATGAGAAGACGGCAATTGAATGTGGGAATGAATATGGAATGAGAGTCTCCAAGAAGGCGGGAACGGATATTGAATGAGAATGGTCCAGAGGCCGAATAGAAATTAACAGGCATATAGGCTTGTATGTGCAGACAGTGAGCGGGGAAATTTGATCCCGGTATATAAAGTGTTGTAGGCGAGAGTGGCCTGATTGGTTGCTGAGATTCCAGAAGCGAGGTCAGAAGCGAGTTGAACGATCAGTCGTGTGTGATGGAATCAACGACCATGCTTCATTTTAGATGTGCTGCGTACAAGGGAGGAGACAGAATGTGGTCGATGTCGTAACCTTAAGACTTACAAGAATTTGAAGCAAATCTGGGCATATGGCCTCGAGCCGAGTATTGAAGCGATCTGAGCAAGGATGTCCGACCATTTGTCTTGGGCCGCTGTCAAGAACCGGGGAAACCGGAATGCGGTATAGAATGCAGCGGGACCTATCAAACAATAGCATGCAGTGTCTTCAGGTCGTGCTCCTCTAAGTACCTCGAAACAGAACGTACCGTTGGACTTGATGTCCCTCAACTATAGACCGACATCCCGCCATCAGTAACAAACTTCGTAGCCGGCAGCACAGTCGCTGGAATCGATCCTAGCTTCGAATCGTCTTCACTGATCGAGGTGACCATCTCGGATGGATGTACAACTCCCGCCATCTTCCTCAGACTATCTAACAAGCGGTACCACAACACTTTCCCTCCCAATCTGTCAAACAGCATCATCAAGTCTCTCCTCCCTCCTTCCAACAACGCGAACTCTCTAAACTTTATAACAAGCAAGAGCTTTGGCAAACACAACATCAATTCCAATAAAAAGGCAAATCAGCAATTCTCATTCATCCCACACCCAGAGAAACCAGTACCAGCATATCAGGGCCAGGGCCAGAGTCTGAAAGTAACGTATGCTCTTTCATCGTGAGGGTCGACATAAATACCATCCACCAATCGTGTCGAAATTGGCAAAGAATATGGCCAAAGGATAAACTCACCACTTCCAATCCCCAGTAACAACAGCAATAATTCCCTACAGACCCAAACAACCTCCCCACATCCGATTCCGAGCTCTTATGAGCCGAAATCACGATGACGAGCTAAACGAGCACGCGATCTGAGCTCAACAGCCTCTGAGGCTTTTTGAGGTTTGATCTTCTGATAACAGAATACTAGACAAAAAACTGAGCTGGCGTATGAATTTGATGAACCTGTCGAGATAGTCCGGGAATATATGATCGGAAGCACAGACATTTGAAAGAGCACAATGACGAATGAGGCCGATACAACGATCCCTGTACAACAGCCCCACTATGCATGGAGGGCAAGTTTGATCAAGAAGAGATCATCAGCCAAGTTGTGATCTGGAACACATCTGAAAAATCACCGGAAGCAGGTGCATAACAGCTGCCTTGGTTGAGATCATAGTCCGCCGGGTTCGCAATCACATCTCAGGCTCAAAACCAAAGAAAATTTGTTGTGAAGTTGTTAAGAATGCAAAACGCCCGAGCAGTCGAAATTTAGAGTAATGTGTGAAAGCTGTATAGACTACCCACAACGCGAAAAACCAAAGTAAAAAAGAAGATACCTAGTTGCAGACCAAGTGGCAAAGTATCACGACAGTGACCAGCAAAGCAACGCCCGGAATGAACACTGCAAAAGCACCTCCTTCATGGATCGCAACACTCGCTTTCGTAGCCTGTCATGATTTAACTCTTTGGGAGATTGTGTAGATGTAGAGAAAGTGGCTTGTGGATGTGGGTGTGGAAGAGGATGCATTTCTAGGAGCTTGTTTTCAATCGTAGCCAACTACTTGCGACTTCCTCGATGCGAAGCCGGTCGGCGGTGTGCCGCAAGTACACTTCAGACGTTCAAGAGTGGCCGGCCTTCTTAAGAGCTGATGCAAGCCATTCGAGACCTTCGTACAGACCATCTCCGGAGGTAGCGCAAGTGGATTGGATGAACTAGAGGATTAGTCGTTAGCCATAGTGCCATATGTAATAGTCAGCCTGGACTGCTTACCCAAGCCCGCTGTCGGAGAGAATGAAGACCAAGCTTGTCAGTGACCTCGGCGGCGTTCATAGCATTCTAGAAATTTTATATTAGCATTAGTGGAACCCATGGTAGAGTTGTCCTTATCATACTGGCAAATCCTGTTTGTTGGCGAAGACAAGGAGGAGCGCCTCACGGAGCTCGTCCTCGTTCAACATGCGCTGCAACTCCTCACGAGCCTCGACTATACGGTCGCGATCGTTGCTGTCGACGACGAAGATAATACCCTGGGTATTCTGGAAATAATGTCTCCAGAGAGGTCGGATTTTGTCCTGTCCGCCGACATCCCACACGGTGAACTGGATGTTCTTGTACTCGACGGTCTCAACGTTGAAGCCTGTTTTTCCAGGTTAGCGATGGACGGTATAAACATCGCGGATCGCATATTTGGTACGAACCAATTGTAGGGATGGTGGTAACGATTTCGCCCAATTTCAGCTTGTAGAGAATCGTGGTCTTTCCGGCAGCGTCCAAACCAACCATCAGAATTCGCATCTCCTTCTTGCCCCAGAGGCGGTCGAACAGTTTTGAGAAAGTGAGACCCATGATTGAGGTGTTATGGGGTGAGGTTAAAGTGGTGAGAGAAGTAGAATGTCGGTGAGGGTCTTGATGCCTTCTATAGATATGTCTCGAGTCAGCTTTCGGGCGTCTTGAAATTGGGATTTCTCGCAGCGCGATGACCGAGGAAGTACTCGACACTGTGTTGGTTTGGTGGGTGATGAAGAGCCGGTTCATCGAGGGGGGCGTTCGATTGGCATGCTGCTGCGCACGCCTGGGCATTTCACAAGGGCGATAGCGAGGATTCCACGGATTAGAGGACTGACTTACCCGACTGTCAGTATGCACAATACTGCGTATGGGTCTTGTTGCTGGTGGAGTCTTGATCGGTACTGGGAGTCGATTGTTGTTGGGGTGAACAGCCGCTTTTGACAGATTTACTACTGAGTTACGATGAGTGCACGTGATTGAAAGATAAACTTGCTCTTGTAGAGGCTGCCAGTAAATTATATATATTTCTAAGATTGATCGAGTATAGAAGTGAAGGGACCGTGGCATTCGATAACACTTTAGGCATGCTGGAATTAGGACACGATTGCATCTCACTCAAGTTTACGTTGTCGCCTATCTCACAGCCATCTTCTCACTTTCCGGCACCGACTGATTGCTGTTTTTATGCACACAGGAGTTCATGGAACGTATATCTGTCCTAACTGTGGAAAGATTCTATGCCAGATGGCCTTTCGTAAGCCTGCTTGTCTGGCCTCCCGAAGAAAATGGCGTATACTAGTCAGAAACAAGGCTGATAATAACCTCGTCATACATTGGAGCATTTCTACTCACACTTCCGAAAACAGCATCCAGAGTACTCCCACGATGCTATACATCTTGTTCATTACTGAGGGATCTCTACAGGACATGCAAGTCCAACATTGACAAGTAACGGTGCCAGAAATTTGGTCGTACGACCCGTTGCTGCAATTCCAACATCAAAGAAAGAGCACAGCAGCAGAATATTGACGGCCTACAATTATACACATCTAGTCGTCCATCGCTAATATGTCCATGAACAATCAGTAGCGTGTTGATCTTCGTAAGGGCTCCGTCGCCTCATTGCTGCATCGTAGATACTCCGTCTCCAAGCCATCCATTCGTACTTCTTCACAAAATGCCAGCCCATGTACCCAAACGCCATTGACATGCTCCATAAATGCCAGATGCCTCGCTGATTCTACCATGTTCATTCAAAATGCGCCTCTGATTGCTGTTGACAAGTACAAAAATTCAAAGCAAAACACTCAATCGTGAGGTCAGATACTAAGCAACTGGAACTGGAGCAGGTGCCGGTGCCAGTGCATTCTCCGGCTTGGCAGCTTGTGGAGGGGCTGGTAGGAGACCTTTCGACATCCAGATATCGATCAAAGGCTGCATCGGCTCCATTTCCTTGTCGCCAATGAGATTGAACAGTTTTCCGACATTGATAAAGTGAATAAAGCAAGTGTTGAGCTCCTTGTAGGCGTTGATGTGCCAGAATGGGTCTAACCAATGGCCATGGTAAATGTGTGCATAGCATCGCATCATTTGGCGATAGATGCTCTTGATGTCGGACTCGAAGTTTTCTGGGAATCCAGATGTCTTTCCAAGCCATTCGCGTCCAGACAATGCCGAAAGAGGAGCATTAAGGTTTGTTGGTCCCAAAGCAATTGGCGTATTCGCTCCAGGCGTTGAAGCGCCGCCCGATGGGTAGGCAGATGGTGACTGGAAGGTGACGTCCACAGGGAAGAGAATGGAATCACTGATCTTGCCATTGATCCATTTTTGGACGAGTTGGATATATTGACATGCGGGAATCTTGATTGGGCGCTTGTGGTTGTCCAACCAAGTATATGTATGTCTGGCCAGTGGCGTGAGCATAGTGTCTCACAGTTTCAGATCATCGAACAGTTACATACCCAGATGCAGACATGGTCGGGCAGACGTCAGGGTTGCAAATGGCAACACCGGTCTTTTCGTCGGGCGTCCGGATAATTTGGATCATACCATCCAGCAGACGATACTGTTCAACGACTGAGGGAGGTCAGCTTCCACGAAGCTCTTGTTCGAAATTTGGAGGTGTTACCTTGGTGAGCCAACCATTCGCCTTCCTCAACAAGGACTGGTTTGGCAGCAAGAGTCATAAAATTTCCCTTTACAATAAGGTTGGAGTACTCCTCGCGGAAGAAAAAAGGCGGCCTTCGCGACAACGACGATTGGCTGTCGGAGGGAGAGGCGTTTTCGAAAGACATGGCTTGGTGGAGTGCTGGCGATTGCGGTACTGGCGAAGGAGATGGTGCGAGGGAAGGGTTCGATTGAAAGCCTACAGAGGAAGCGCCCTGCCCATTGCCTTTGAGGAGATTTCCGTTGCCGCTCTTGCCTGTTCGACCACCAAAGCCTTGACGACTACGGAAAAGCAAGAAAGTCAGCGGTGGCTAAATGGGAGTTGGTGTTATTGACGGTGGTGAGTTGCTCGGGAATGCAAGTGCGACGCAGTCAGTAGTGGGGTCTTGTGCTGTGCAGCGAGTAATGACCAGACATGGCCAGTTTCATGCAGAAAGAAAAGAGGTAAGGGACTGGGTAGACAGCTCTATCTTGGGAACATGAGGGGCGTGGGGCATAATTGGTTGCCATGTAATGCGGTGCAAAGCGTGTACCACGTGAGAGGGCGAAGGCAGCTGACAGCGGTGAGGGATACGATATACCATCTACCATCTGCCATCTGCCATCTACCATCATGCGCCCTGGTTCGGTGAGGGAGGTGTGGCTGTCCGTAGCTATGCCCATGGCCGCAAAGGGACACGGGTTAGGTCAGATCAGGCAGATGGAGAGAGATTTGGTGTTGAGTGATGTGCAATGAAGGGGGATAGCTAATTGCCAGCTCATCTCGCTTCCGGGTACTTACACCGAGTTGAAGAAGGCGGCCATGGTAATTGCTGATCAGACGGCGCGGCTCTTCGCGAGGGCAGCGTGTTGGCGGCAATTGGCGAGTCCGAGTCGTCTCTGCGCTGCAAGACGGGTCTTGTTGTATGTTTGTGTTGTGTTGGTGGTGGTGTTGCCAGGCGTGTCTCTCTCCTTTTCTGCTCGGCCAAGAGCACGGGAATTGCTCAGTAGCTTTTCCTTTTGCGGACGACTGGTCGACACCGACATCGACGCGCCTGCTACTACATTGTACTTCATCACGACAATTGGATATAATACTCGGATGTGGAGTTGCCCAGCCTCTTCAATTCACACCCGCCGTCAATCCTTTGAACCTCCGAGTCGTCTCCGATCAACCTTCAAACCTTACCCCTGCTCCTTCATAACGCGTCTGCGCAAACACTTTTAGTCGCACTCCAACCATGTCTTCCGATTCCGCTCTGGATGACCCCAATGACCAGCTCGAAAATACTAATGTCGTCCCAAAAGGCTCAGATGATGGCGAAAATGGAGGCATGGACGACCTGTTTGGGGATGGGGACGATGAACCAGCAGAGATGGCAGAGGCAGAGGCTGAACCGACAGTGTATGGACTATCCTTCCTAACCATGGATTTAATTCACCTTCGCCTTGGACTGACTCAACTATCCCAGGCAGCGCAATTTAGACGACGAAGCCCTCGACTCTGGCGACGATTTGGACAGATCTGACCGCGTCCAGCGCGAAGCCAAAGAACCACAACCAGAGATCGTGGAAGAAAACTACAACGTGATAGACGTCGATTTTCCACGGCATCCTATTCCGCAGCCGAGTGACGGAGAGGTATTACTATCGAAGCTCGTCTCTTGCATTTTGCTTACTATAATCACAGCTCTATGCGCTCACAGTCCCCGAGATGTTGAGCATCGAACCTACCGCCTTCCACATCCAGTCATTCCAACCTGCAACTACAGAGCATCATAAAACTGAAACCCCACCCTCCGATTTCTCCGCCCTCAAGACCGCCCAGACGACCATCAGATGGCGACACTCTCCATCAAACCCCTCCGAACTGCAATCCAACGCCCGCTTTCTGCGCTGGTCAGACGGGTCGCTTACCCTTCAACTGGCTTCCAATCCTACTGTGCAGTATCAAATACAAGCGAAACCGCTAGCTTTCCAGCAGCGCAATCCGCCTAAGCCTACGCCTACCAGTATCAACGATGGCAAGCGCGGTAACGTCAAATGGAACGAAAAGGCTGAATCTTGGACATATCTTGCCTCCGCCTCCAACGCGTCCTTTATGATTCGAGTCACGAACAAAATTACCGGTAAGCTCGTGGTTCTTCCTTCGGACGACGACGAGGCAGCGCTTCAATCTCTTGCACGTCGCAATGATCAGTCCAAGAAAAAAGAAGGTCATGTAGTTATGATGGGCGTCGTAACGGAAGATCCGGAGCTGGCCAAGAGGAGGGCAGAACAAGCCGATCGGGAGAAGACGCGCGCCCAACGACGTCTCGAAGGAAACCTTTTGAAAGAAAAGGAACGTGCCGTTAGAGGAGGTGCACGTGGCCCTCGAAGCGGTCTTACGATAGGAGGCCTGGAAGATGATGATATGGGAGGTCGTGGTTCTGGCAGGGCGCCGCGTCCGAAACCACGACGCAAGAAGAGGAATGATGAATACAGCGATGAGGAGGAAGAATACTATGGACGCCGTCCTGGCAGACAAGATGAATACGACGAGGAAGATGATTTCATCGCAGGTAGTGATGAAGAAGAAGATAAGGATGCTGAAGGAAGTGAGGAGGAGGAAGACTATGATGCCGCTATGGACCGCCGTGAAAAAGAGCAGGCCAAGGCAGCGAGGGCGGGAACGCCGAAGAGAGATAGACCACGGGATGCTGATGAGGATGCTGATCACGACAGTCCTGTTTCGAGGCAGAAGAGGCGACGAGTTGTAGAGGAGGATGACGACGATGAGTAGAGCTGGATATAGTTACCTTCAACTTGGGATGGAGACCTATCAGGTAGATTGAAGGAGATAGGCCATTGGCTGGGCTACGATATCACCGGCGCGTCGAGGAAATGACACGATTATTGACCAGGCTGAAAGCATGCATTCGAAGGTGATATGTATGAATATATCCATTCTCAACAAGAAACAGTCATGACCCATGTTTAGGTCCAGGCGGATCAAGATCACCATCGGCAACACAAGGACAGACCTCGAAGTCGATTTCCCGGGAGAAATCCTCGTTGCTAGTACGGCTACGAAGGGGAAAGCCGCCTCAAATCGGCACTTGATCGAGGAATTTTTTTGCCTGGAGCCCTCGAGTCTTCCTGATGACGACATGCTTCGATTACTCGTCTTCATCGCTCTAGATCTCAGGGATGTAAGACTTGACGCTCTGAAACTCAGCGTTCCATAATCGACACGAACCGTGAGTTTATTCGCCCAGCTCCAATGGTTGAAGGACTAAGATATGATAGCTAGCACTCCAGCACATGAACCAGTCTCTCATTTACTTGGACTCGTAGGCGTCTCCTGAAGTGATTTTGCCTGCCTTTATACTTGACCGACTCACCGACTGGATCTGAAGACGTATTCCACCCTGGCCGGGTCCTCAGACCTAGAGTTGATAGTCTCCATCCCCCATTGGTTCTCCGACTTCTTCTTCCCATTAGGAACCGGTTTTATCCGTCTCGAAGCGGATGCTGATGATTTAAAAGGCTGTCTTGCTCGCCATCTTTTCCGACCTCCAAAGAGACGACTAGGTGCATTTCCGGCCGCTTTGGAACAATTTACTGTCACAGTACCGCGTTGCAAAAGAAACCATTGCTGCAACGGATCTCAGATATTGAGTTTCTCAGCGACGAATGATGCGATGATGGTCCTCAGCAACATCATACAAATCATTATTGTGAGCAAGGACCAACAAATGGAGATATTCGCTTATCTTTTGTTTTTGTAGTTGCAAGAGGGCAAGGTTCCAAAAGCTCTAATACGAGAATCTGAAAATGGTACAGAAAAGAATAACGAAAGCCCATGGAAAGTTTGATCATTTCTTGATTTCCATGGTCTCAATTGGAGTCCAGAGTGTCCTGCTCTGTATCGCCCAAAAGCTCAAGCGTAGAGGTGAAGCGAAGGCGAAAGATAGATGCAGCCCAGTACAATCTTTGGGCGGCTGCACAAAGCGTTTCACGAACATTACCATCGCTACCTTCAAAAAGCATCATTTCTACTCAATATCGATATTGATAATTTTCTGGCAATCTTCAAAACTTTGGTTGCCAGGAACTTGTAGATAGATATCTTTCTCGACGTAGGCAATATAAACTTTGATGAGAGATTTACCAGCGAAGTGCCTCAAACCTACTATGATAATTCCAGGCCCTGCAATGTTGTGCCTATGTTGTCGACTGCGTTTCTTGTCAGCACCCAAATCAAAGTGAATAATGACAATATAATGAAGGTGATGAAGAACGAGATAGAATGCCAACAATTTCAATGCTACAGCTGGCCAGTACATTGTGGCCATTTCTATCAATCCATTGCCACCGTATCAAGTAGATATCCTAAAACGCCAGCGCAATGCTCTACGGTACCCCAATAACCAAATATCCCAGCACATCATCCCTAGACGCCCAGGCCCATGCCCTTATGACTGCTGGTCAACGATGAATCAGAATGCAACTCCAATGTTTTAAGTCCCCCACGAATGAGCCAAGTATTCTCTATCCCCACCATCGTCCAGCACCCTCCCTCACCCTCCCACCAGGAGCTTCCCTCCCACCCCGGTCATAGAACGCCTTCGTGTATTCCACATTCTTCTTCGTCTTCTCATATTCGCCAGTCCAAGTCTGCGCGATCCCATTTACATCATTAAGTACCCCCTCCGATCCACGCTGGTAGACGTAAACCATAAACATCCCAACGCAGAGCCAGAACACCAGTCTCAAGGCCAAGAAGACCCACGAGAAGATTGTGTTGACGACCCAAGAAAATATCTTCAGCGCGATTAGAAGAGCGAGTAGAGTAATGGCAATCGTCTGCCAGGAAGCCTCGGATTGTGTTAGGACATCGAGGGTGGCGAGGAAGTAGTTCTGGGCGGATATGGCGTAGGTGTAGGCGGTGTGGAGGGTCGAGGGAGTAACTTGGGCAGTGATAAATCTGGTCCAGTCTGTTCATTATGTTAGCAACGCAGAAGGTCTGGTATATATATTGGTTTTACCTTGGATCATTTCGGCCATGCTTGCGGTTGTGGTTCGTGTAGAGTTGTAGATGTGTGGATGTGTAACGATCGAATGGGTATTTATAGACAGCCAAATCTGTTCAACAGGTTTTGCGCGTGTTTGCACGTGTCGCGGTCGCGTATGAAAGTCGTTCTGTTTGCAGGCGAGAGAGGAGCTTCGTGAGAGGAAGGTGGAGAGCTCCAAACAACAAAGACAAAAGTGGCCTCAACAACTCAGTGCTCCCCCGAGGTATATCTCAACTGGTATTAACCTCAGCAACTTGAAATCGATTTTGCTAATTTCTTGGCAATTTTAAAAAATCATTTCGCCAGAAATTTATCAATCTCGATCTTGATTTAGCAAAGGTTAAGTCTACAGATAACACCATGATCCTTAGACATTAGTAGGACACAACGGGATGATGAAGTCATTGTGCAGATACTGACTAGGAGGACTTGTTGACAAGATATTTACGTGAGCAATTCATAACCTCATCTCCGTCATAAGTATTTACATCAGAATCCATCACAAAGCACCACTCTATGTAAGTTCAATATAGGCATCAAAAGCCCAGAAACAAAGATTTAGCTGTCTCCCATCCTACATCGCCATTAAAAAACGATAAGCTCTCACTATCCGATACCACAGTGGTCTCTTCAATTCATCCTCGCGAAGAGTTCACACGCTCTATTGCGACACTTCCAAATTATTATCGATATCGATGAATATCTGGCGGTATTCTTTTTGGAAATTGCCGGAAGTTTATCGATATCGATCTCGAGTTAAAAGATGGTACTCGATTTCAAAAGTTCTTCGGAGGAGCCGCAGGAAGCTCATTGAACGACGTTTCCGAAGCATTAGAATACCTCTTATTTCTCTCCATTGTCATTCGCCGCTGCTGAAATCCAAAATCAAAATCATCATCGCCAGGCATAGACGGAGACCCTGCTAGTGGCGATAGAGATGTTGAGCGAGGTCGAACAGGCTCAGGAACGTGAGGAATGTTATTTTCATCCTCGGGAGCGATCTCGCCTCCAAACAGCGGTGCTGGTGCTCGTCGGTTTGTCAAGGACTGTGTTGATCTGCTTATTTCCGCTCGATGTTGCATGTAACCGCGGACGCTGTTGGCCGATCTCGAGTAGCGATGTCCAGCATGGCCAGAGAGGCCGTTTTGAGAGGTCGATCTGCTGTCGATGGAAGTATGACGATCGAGTAGACCATGCGATGAGACCGATCTTATTCCTCCTCGATCAAACACATGAGGGGACTTGGGCCGGGCGTAGTAGCGCTTCGAATTATGCGACTGTGCTGCAACTGGCGTTGCCAAAGGTGATGACGGAATCGGATGCTTGTCCGCTCTCGGTGTTGTTGGCATCGACGATACTCGCCACTTGTCAAATTCGTGCTCGCCCGGCGTTTCCAGACGTGTCATGGCGTGTCTCTTTGACTGATGTTTCTTGTAAAAGTGCCACATAAGGATGCCCAAAACAACTAAAATAATTGTCCCTATGACACTGCTTAAGATGATAGTCGCCATCTGACTGTTTGCCGCCGCATCTCCTCCATCGCTATTCCCCTGCTCTCCTCCTTGACCTCCTCCCCCATTTGTCTCTCCAGCTCTTCTATTCAAGGTGGTGATAGATCCAGTATTTGCTGCCGGTGTATTCTCAGTAGGGACATCTTGAGTCAGAGATGATATCGATACGGGAAATTGCTGTCGACGGCTGATTCCTGAATGGGGCGTCCGGTACCGCGATGGCTGTTCCATCTGAGCATAACTGCATGCTACCCAAAATCCCAAATCTAGAGCTAGCAAAGCAAATGATTTTTTCGCCATGGATAGATGGGCCAGTCGAATCCCTGAAGGTTGAAGGACAGCCCTCTAAGCAAGCGAGTATACACAAAGAATGGGGATAGGTTTGGTTATGACAATTATTATCGTAAAGAGTGACACCGGCACCGGTTGATTCGGGCAGCCAGGTAGAAGCAACAGACTGCAAGGCTGAAAAAAACCGACACCACACAAAATCAAGCCGAACAGCAGGTTCCAGGATGTATTTATCGATCAGAAACACGGATAGAAGGCACATGGAATTGATGGACACACTCACAAGATTTGTCTAGAAAGGGATATGTCCGTGCCGGTGTAATGCCTCCACGCCCTTGCCTGCAAATTACAGCCTGTTGCAGAATGCGACGGGAGCATTCTTTCACTCCATGACTAAGAGGGAGGTTTCATGCCACGTGAATACAAATATAGAATTGACCATACCCCACGGAGCGCGGACGGGTCACACTCGACATCTGGAATGACTGTAGTTAGCCTGATTGGAACCAAAAGAGTTAAGCGGTTTCTTGTGTTCCCGGTTGTTCGGCTTCATACATGAAGATGCCTGGTTCCTGGATCGCAGCGGAGAAAACCTTGTTTCGACAGACCTTGCATACTCTATACCCTGTGTGTTCGTCTGCTGGTGTTGTGTGACCGGGCGCCTCTGGAGTGGTCAGATCCGGGCACCGGTGGTGAAAAGACATGAACACTAAAGAAAAGCTGCCCACGGACGCACAAAATGCTCAATGAAACTGAAATTTCCCGTCGGTCAAGTCGTGGTGTTATGAGGAATGTGAATATGACACAGAATGAGATTCAAATCAGCGTGCCCTCGTTGTTCTCCAGCTTCTGCAAATGGTGGCGGCGACTCATGGGCGACGAACCGGCCAGGTTTCTCCGTTCTAGGCCTACGAGCCGGCTAACTGCTTGGGGAGATTGAGACTAGAGAACAGTGATATAGTGATGGTTACATCGATGTACAGCGTAGAATGGAGATGGAAGCGACGAGATTGGAGTAGAAAGAGATGAAATGTTGATGGTAGAGGGGTTGGTGTTTTGAGGAAGAATTGACAGCAGAAGTATCGAAACCGCACTTACCGGATATGGCAGCCAGTCTTGTCAATCCTCGCCTGTAAGGCTGATGAACGATCACGATGGGGACCTGATGAAGGAAATGGCGAAGGAAGCAGATTGTCGTCTGCAAAAAGAGCGCCGAAATAGCATTCCATCCCTTGAGTCGGAAATTTAGGTAACGCATCCCAAGCTAAGATGCTCCATGCCACCACGCATTATACGATAAATCTTACAATCCACCACAAGCTCTTGCTACAATTGCTATATGATCGTCCATGGCTAAAAACACAACATATCAACTAAGCTTATCAGAACCATTCCGAGGAATAAAGAGGCTCCACTGAAAGAAACAGTCTCCACGCACGTTTACCACTCCACCAAAGTGCCCGTTGGATGGGAGATAATCATATCAGCCGTAGCGCAACTGTATCGTCCGCGAAGAGAGCATTCTCGATGTGCTTGATACACTCTACTATCAATGAGTGTGGTTTTCAAGATTTGCGCGGTAAATTTCAGACCGGTGTCCATGGAGCACGAATATATCGGAATGCTGATCGAGCGGCGCACATGCGGCTGAGAAATGTAAAAAAAATTAATTACCAATCCAGCCCCGATCATTAGGTCTCTTGTAGAGTGTTATGTCATCATGGTGATGAGAAAGAGACAAAGAGTTCAAGTACCTATCTTCGTTGGCGTTGGTCGTTGTGACATTCTGGTAATTGAGACATGTTTTCCCTCTTCTCCATAGCCCTGCCTTGTTAGATGTTCTACTTATCTTATCAGCACTTCTGATATTGCTTGGTGGACAGTATCTTGCCTTCCTTTTGCGTTGCCTGTCCTTTTGCGCGGTCGTGATGGCGCCAGTGTAGGTCTGACTCTCATTGGTAAAGTTTTCTGTAGTATCAACTAATTGAACTGAGTCATACACTCAACGAGGCACTTTGGCGGAGTGGTTAACGCGCGGGCCTGCTAAGCCCGTTCCTTCGGGAGCAAGAGTTCGAATCTCTTAGGTGTCGTGGAAATTTCTGTGCTTTTTGTTAACCGAATAGTGGTATGAAAAGAGAGTCGAGCGGCCAGTGGAAGCGCTTGAAGGGTAAAAAAATCATTTGTTTTTGATTTTTTTACTTGGTCCATCGTTGAGTTTTAAAAGATCTCAACCTTGCAGACCCAAATTTTTGCGTCAAAAGCGGGTTTGATTAGGATACTCCCGCTTGCCTGCTTCCATGAGATAGAATTCATGAATAGCTCGGCATGGTGGAAGCTGTGCTTGTGTATGATTGATTGAGTCTTGGGCATGGAGACGGTCAAAACAAAGCATTCTCAAGAAAGAAAAGAAGATGACATCAAAAAGGGTTAGACAAAGTTTGGGAGTTGCTCCGGAACTCGGCGGTGCTCGATCAATCTCACTCTCCAAATTTGGTTTGTCAAATCTCTGGTTCTGATTCATGCATACGTGGAAAAAATGGCTTCGCTTGGTATGATGTCCACAAATGTCCGTTACAACTCTCGCTGGAGTTTTTTACAGCGAATCACTATTGTTAGCCGTGTCATTATTATTAAATCTTTTCTTACTTGACCCAAAGATAAAATTTAGGCTTTGGCGCTTTGCAGTTTGAATGCGGGCATTTTCTTGCCATTTGGCAAATGATTTTTGTAACAAAATCTCCATCTCGATACACTGCGACTTGAGGAAAGAACACACGATAGGAGATACGACCAAGAGGAAACTGCGGAAATATAGAAAGACACATTTGATACCCCAAGGTAATGACCCAATGCTAACATCCTTCGCCAGATGTTCTTGCTGATGATAAGTACTGGTGATTCAGCTCGTAGAAAAGTCGGAGGTGTAAAACAGTTCTGCTTGAAGGCATTCTAGCTCCATCAAAAATTATCATATATGAGACACTGATGATCAGAATCTTTCGTGTCTGAGACACAAAACCATTTACGGCTTGATTCGTCGTAGTGTGTGCTGACTTCCAGAATCAGCTAAAGGAACCATTTCATACAACTGCAGCTGGATCGGCACAGCTGAATATCGATGTGATGCCATTGACCGATACTTGCCAAGAGGTGACCAGAGTCTACCCATACTTCATTGTATAAAAAGGAGCTTTGAAAAAAGGGATTTAGGCAGCAACCAGGAACACCAAGTTCGAGATATTTCATGTCGAGCGTTCCCTTTCAAGATCCGAACGGAGAAAGAGTGTCGACTCGATGAGCTTGTAGATGATGATTTTGAGGTTCGAGAAGGAAGTACAAGATCGTAAGATATCGAGAGATGATAACTGTAAGTATCACCACTTCCTCGTTGACGACCATCACTCCTCAGACGACGCACGCTTCTTTTCGCAATAGACTCTAGCATGTTCATGTTCGCGGATAGCCAGAGCCTTTCAGAACTGTAATTTTGAGCTCGACGACTCTGCATGTAAGGCACTCGTTTGGACGTTTTTGCGTGTGGCTCAAATCTCGAACGAAAAGTATTCTCACTTACACCTCTTCCATGCTATTGCACAGTGATCAGCTGACCCGTGTAGCCCAATGCTAAGCGTTACAGCGGCGCCTCCTGTTCAATCTTGGGGAAGGTAGGTAAGTAATTTAGAGATTTCTCGTGGTGCTTGGCGAAGGTCCTTGAATTGCCGTCCTGGATGTGCGCATACGCAGCATTGAGGTCAGGCCAGTGAGTGGAAGAGAAAAACTGCACCGTTGACGTAAATATCACCATTTTCGACGAGGTGATAATAATAAGCTCCAATCATCGCTCTCTCGCCAATAAAGACGTTTCCTTCCATCGGCGCGCGCTGTTCAGATCCGGCGGTCAGTCTTGACGTAGTATTTATCGGCGTCACGCCCGTGCGCTTTGTAGTTTCACCATGCACCGTAGGAATGAGACATATATACCTCAAAGTATCTCGATAGCAATAGAGCACGTCGCCTACCTTCCAAAAGCTCCCGTTGAAGGCCGCAAACAGCCTCATGTTACAATTCCAGTGATGAGTATATAAGCCATGATGCCCAGAAGATATGTTCGAATCAAGATGCTCGACTCAAAATTATCGTAAGGAGCGGTCAATTTCCACCGAGTAGGAGCATCATGTGTGCCTTCGTAAACTTGGCCAGGGTCATTAGTTACCACGACTGTTACGCAGCACAAGAAGATCGAGGCAGAAATGACTGTGAAATCATACTCAACCTCGTGGCTGGGCTCGATTTAGCACTCAACGCAATGCCGCACGCCGAGATATTGACCGCACTGCGCCGAGATACTGACTGCATTGCACATACCCTACAAATGCCCATGAACTCTCTCTCCTCCGCTTCCTAATGAAGGCTGTGATGCCAAATATATGATTTTCGACTCCCCAACGCCACCGCTGAATGTTGAATGCGGGCCAAGATGGCAAAAAACGGCATGCATGCTACGTCGTTGAGACCTCCGATTCCATGCTTGTGGTATATCTCACTATATATTTTGACTCGAAGGTATCGAAGATAAACGGACAGAGGAGTCTACTTCTTGCCAGCAGCACGAGCGCGCTCACGCTTGGCGTAGATTTCGGCGGTGAATGGACTGCAACCTATTAGCAATGATATCTTCCCGGTTAAATGTTTGGGTGAGCATACTCCTCAAACTTCAACGCAATCCAATAAGCCACGTAAACCAGAATAGTCAAGAACACACCCGCCGGCTTGCCAAACCACAATGCCGTTCCCATGAAACTCATTGTAGAGCCCCAGTACATAGGACTTCCCGTTACATTGAACGGGAATCCAGTGACCATGTCATCCATCAAGATGCCAAAGTAGTCTCCCAAGTATGTGCCTGTGACGCCGAGGGCCCACATCGAGGTGAGGACGAGGACATTGCCGCTGGCGAAGAGGGCCAGGGCGAGAGGTTTCGTGAGGGGATTGGCTAAGATTTCGGGGTGGGCAGGTTGGTGCTCTAGGGCGCGGGTGTAGCTATTCACTTGTTAGATCTGATTGAGGCGATTTGGAGCTTGGAACATACAGAGCATCGCGGAAGATTCCCAGCGAGAAAATAGTTACGGCGAGGGCATAGCAGCCAAAATACGGGTTCTTAAAGATCTTGGTGATGACCTTATTATGGTATTCTGTTTGCGCCGAGTTAGACAGCTCAGCAGGAATGCCATTAAGTGAATCGCTTACCTTGTCTGGCAGCAATACTACATCCTCATTAGTCCATATCAAACACTCGTAATATAATCAAACTCACTTCCAGAAAGTTGGGTTGAACGCGATGGAGGCCGCAGAAACTATGCGCCAGGTCAGTAGTGGGTCAAAATGGTTCGTAGACATCCAATTGCGGCTCACTCCAGAGACTCTGCTGGTTGAAGTCGATATATCTCAACAGATCAAAGACTATTTTGGGTACTTCGTCCATGATCTCGAACTTCAACGGTCAAGCAAGGGGAGAACTGATAGTTGGATTGAGGGGTATGCGTTTGTTCTGGAAACTCGTATTTGGCAAGCTGTTTTCATTAAACAGCTGATGTCACAATAACTCCGAGGCCGCGCTGGTTCGGCTCAAGGTGGAAACAAACATTCAACACTGTTGAACGTGCTGCATTTGGTCAAAGGCTGATCAAAAATAAAGATGGTTTAGTCTTAATCGTCGCTTCCCGGCCTGCGAGTTAGAGCAATATGTATTCATCACGAACAAACGATAACCTCTCATTGATTACCGAGAAGGTAAGTAGCCGATCTAACACCTCACGTTTCACCCTATGGGTATCAAGTGTCTTCAGCAGCTCATTATGGCGGCGATACCCCTTTAACACCATTATCCGCACACGAGAACGCACCACCAAAGGTGTTCGCCTTATATCCATCGATTATGCTCTGAACACTGGCATACGTACCACCGGTCAAAAATAACAACCCAATCATACAGAGAACGATGTTGAAAATGAATCCAGCCCACCCCCTAATGCCTCTGGAACTGTAGTAATTAGGTCCAAAGTCCGCATTGCGCATACGGAAGTACGCAACGCCCCAGAAGATAAATCCGAAGAATGAGTCGAACAGTGAAGACATGATGGACAATAGATCCGAGAAGAAAGGGATGACTTCGGCGATGATGAAAGCGAAGACCCAGGTAATAGCCAGGATTCCCACCCAAACAGCCCAGCCGACAACGGTATTGCCCGTCCTGTGCTTGCTGTCTCTTCCGAAGATGTTGAAGAAGACGAACCGGGCAGTGACAGAGGCGTATAAGACACCCAAAAAGATAATGGTTGGGATCATGAAACTGAAAGACACTTTCTTGTAAACATCATTGCTGATCGATCCGAATGCTGGCGAGGTGTTGTAATTCGTCCCGGTGTAGGCGTAGATAACAGAACCGACCAGACTGAAGAGGATGACCTCAGCAATTGTGACCGCCCAGAGAGCCTTTGGGAAATCATGAGGATTCTTCATCTCCGCAATGAAGGATGGGAGCGTAATCTGTCCAATGAAGGTGTAGCTAATGTTCATGAAGGCGTTCATTCCTGCAACGAACGTAGTTGTGGCGGCCGGGACAGCAAGAACCTGGACTTCGCCATAGTCTGGGTAGCTAGCAGGTTTTCCCTCAATACCTGTGAAGATGGTCGCCAGAATGACCGAGAAGAAAGTGAAGAGCGCCGACAAAGTAGCCATCTTTGCAAGGAAATCGAAAGTTCTCGGGAGTGATGCAAACCAGGATATGACAGCCACAATTGCGGAAAATCCGATTGTGCAAAGACCGTGGTTGGAGATGGTGTTGAGGTACTTTGCGCCTACAAGGCAATGTAGGCCCTGGATGAAGGTATTGTTCAATACAAACATCACGGCCGTGAACCACCAGGCCCACTTCTTATTCCAGAACAGCATTTGGCCGATATCGCAAGCGTCCTTGACTTCAGGGTGGCGAAGACAGAAGTCCCTAATTCATTGAGTTAGCTTATGATCAGCCTTCATTTGAGAGGATTTGAACATACCATAAGATTAATGAGGTGTACAGCACCAGTGCAGCAACCACGACGGTGAGAATTAGCCCGGGCACCAAACCCAGAATTGCGTACGAGTATGGAAAAGACATGATTGCCAGGCAAATGTACTCAGAAAAGAGTAACGCCGCAGTCTACAATGGAATTAGAATCCCATCTTCTCAATATGAGTACCATAATAGGTGTCACTCATGAGGGTTCAAGCTCACTTTTTGCCAACTACAAGTACGATACTTGATGGCATTGTTTGCTTCGGCTGCGATGAGCGCTTCAATACTGCTGCCAGAGGCCGCATCCCCACTGGCTGGTCCATCAATTCGATTGCCGCGTTTTCGACCCTCCAGCTGTCCTTGTCTCTCAACATCTTCAGCGCCAGTGGTGATGTCCTTTTCGTCTACTGGGTCTTTCTCGTCGAAAGAGCGAGACAGACGCTGCGAGAGCTTATTCACCGCCATTTTATCGAACGCACAAATTGCGTGAAGGGAGTATAATAAAAGCAAATGTGTTGATAAACCACAGTCCACATTAACCACTGATGATAGATGGCTTGATGTCCAGCTGGATAAAGGGGGTAAAAGGCGGCGAAAGGCCTTTGAGAGAAACGGTAGCGGATGAGAACTGGAAGTCGCAAGGGAAGCCGGAGTGTCTTAAGCAGTCGCGTTGCAGAAACGATGGGATCGACGTAACGTGCGGGTTCTAAAGGATGCAGGGAGGCAGATGTCAAGGTTGGACAAACGGACTCACGGAGGATTGCAACATTCTCGTTCTGCGGTCGATGATGTCGTTCGACCCAGCAGGAGCGCTTACGTTTAGACGTTGCACTCGTACCGAACTATGGTTCTGCTCTTTCGCATTCCAATTGACGCCGCGTCTTGGGCAAGATTTTGACTTCAGTCTGACACACTCACACACCTTTTCTCCATGCGCTCCCACGTCAAGATCCGGGAGATGGTTTAGGTAAAATCCATTGGAAAATCTGGAGGTGAGCGATCGACAGAAAGCTCTTCCAAGCGGGGTATCCGCAGTAAGACGTTGACGTTCCAGATAAGAGGCGGCTCAAGGCTTCCATCATTCATGGCTGTGCAAAGCCTTTGATGCGGGTCATGACTCATGATGATGCTGCATTTCAAGTTGCCTTGGATATCTTTTTTTGCGTTCACGCAGTTTGCAACGCACGTGATCAGTGCCATTTCTTTTTCCGCGACCGTCTTGCTGACATGATCATGATGCTTCTCATCGAGGGCGGGTGCATGTCGCGGGAGATCAAGACCAAGGCTGTATTTCAAGAAGCTAAAAGGATGTCATGGACAAATTTTCCACGCGGGCACTCAGCACACCCTGTTCCTCAATTAATGCGTGATAAAAAGGAAAGACATCAAGTTACATATTGTGGACATCACGCCGCCGTCGCAACATTTAGTCCGGTTGGTCAAACACGAGTACGACATTGGCTCCATTAAGCTTCAAGTAAACGATTAACAACGAAGTGAATTTGTAGGCGTCTATGGAAGGATTAATAATTAATGGTTATAAGCTATCCAGAACAACCTTTCATCTTGGAGGGGGTATATGGCCCAACTCCAAAGAGGTTTCAATTCTATCTCTACTTCTCAACAACCCCGGCGCATCCACGGACGTACGAGACGGATCGTTGAGCAGTCATATTCGCTGGTCGGTCGAGCGCTTCGAGCCGATGGACTGGCCGGATGTACTCATTGCCTTGTTCCCTTCAGTCTGGTGAAATCAGATGTTTACAAAGCGAGCATGGCCAAGAAACCTGCAGCACCAGCAATTCCAGCACCGACAATTCCGGAACCGACAACTCCAGTTGGAGAGGAAGCACCAGCACTGGATGAAGAAGAAGATCTAGCGGAGCTTGCAGCGGCGGTGGTGGCAGCGGCCGAAGAATTGAGCCTGGTGGTGGAAGAGGTTCCAGTGGCCGTGGCAGTTCCGTTGTTGTATCTTCCGGTAGCAGTGGAGTTGGAAGATGATCCACCAGTGCCGACCGCTGTGGAATTGGCCGTAGCAGTTGGGACAGCAGCGCTAGGTGGAGTAGCGCCAGTGGTAGGTGGAACAGCGCCGGTTGGGACTGCAGCACCTTGGGCAGAGATGAAGTAGGCCTGAACGTCCGGTGGAAGCTTGGAGAACCAACTTGGAATACCAGTAGCGAATTCACCCTGGATGATGGTGGCAGCCGCAGCTGGGTTGGTGATGGCGACACTTGCGAGAGATGTCGGGAGAGCACCGAAGAGGGCAAGGGACGCTTGAGCTCTATATGAATAGTTAGGGAGAGTACTAAATGGTCAATATACGTGTAGACATACGGGTCAACGTTGCGCTCCTCAACGGAGGCAACAGCAGAGCCAGCGAGAGCGAGGACGGCAAAAGCGAACTGCATTTTGATGTTGTTTGAGAATAGTTGACAATTATTTAGCGAAAGTGATGGTATTATTAAATTGAGGTTGGGACAGAAGATGGACAGCTTGAGAACTTATGAAGGTCAAGTAAAGACGATAGTGGCTGGCAAAAACATAGCTAATATATAGGCCTCCACAAAAAATCGTAAAGGGGCTGAGGATGTAGTGCTGGCTCCTCCTCCACCCTGTACTCTTCGGGACCAGCATTGACGCAGGGCAATTTATCGAGATGCGCTGCATATTTCTTGATTGGAGGACTGGGACCGGGAGGAATGTGTGAAGCTAGGGCCCCCTACTCCGTACCTCCACACATCGAATCTTTGAACGAGAGGGACGGGGAACATGCCTTTTTTATGCGGGCCTGACAATATGGGGAGGCCACGATCGCTGTTCACGCCATGGTTATCGATGGCGTACGTACTATGCGGCTGAGATGCAGCGAAGGATTCGACGGTTAGCAATCTCAACATATAAGGGCACCACCTCCTCCTCCACTGCCAAAAGGTGTGCCTGCAAGGCACTTTGTTTGGAAATCACCAATTAGTAAAGATATGCGGAGAATCCCGTATCGGCGTCCACACTCACGCTTGTGTCTCTCCGTGGCAAGAACAACGCTCCGGCTGGCATTTTCCTTCCACGGCGCCCACGAGCCAGTCTTGTCGAAATTGCGGCTGAGATGCTGTCAAACGTGACAAGAGACGTCCAAAGTTGTATCGGCGGTCGTGGCTTATTGGTGGAACACGAAAGTCCCTCTCTCGTGATCGTTGCGCCGACCTGTTGAATAGAGAGTGGACGTCGCATCTCTTAAAAGGAAGAAATTTCTTTCTCACCTCAATCCCTCGACGGCTCTTTTCGCACGGCTGGCCAGACAACTAGGATACGGGTAGAACTATTCCGTACAAAACATGTGGGATGCAAGGTTTGTTTTCTTTCGAGATCCCCTAGACAAATGCGAAATTGCGCCCACATCTATCGTCACGTGGTTCAGTCTGCATTACTACTAGTACGACAACTCTTTCAGCTGGCTTGTTCGCCCCATATCGCTTCTTTCATGATCTCATTTCTCACTTGCACAGTTCGCTCACCAGTTGGTATGTGTCCAAGAGGCATCAGAGTCGGACGAAATCATTGTATACTCCCCTATCAGATAACATGAATTTGATCTCCACCGGCATTGAGTTGTAGGGAGGAGATTCAGAAATGAGGTACACGAGCTTATCAAAATCCCAAAAGGATTCTTCGGTACTCTCTCGGTTCGTCGCTATTCGCTCCCATCACGCCTTCATTTGCGTTCCAAGTAATCACGCTCAACACTAGCAAACAGTCTATCAATTCCTATATCCGCCGACCGCCACGACTAGGAGCTTACAGTTGGACGAGCATATTGATGATCCTGTGCCCAACCCTTTTTTCTCGGCTGAGCCAGGTTCCAGACGGCAATGAAAGGACTGAAGACCGCGCAAAGCAAATACAGTAGTGCACTCGTGCTGCCGAAAAGTATCATGGGAATGATCGATAGGGTTAGATGGCCTAGGGTGCGATCAGCTACTAGACTTTAATTGGTCACCTAGGTCAAGGATAACATACCGAAAAATCCCCGACATCTCGAAATGGTAGACCAAATTTCAGTTTCCATTACTTGTTGCGCGCCGTTCCATTTCCATGGACCTGTTAGCCTGAACTTGTGATTCACATTGGCACTCAAGGCCCAGCAAAGGGTCAGCTTCAGGCCACGAGGAATGAGAGATGTGAAGGAAGCTGCTGATCCAATGTCCGTGGCAAGCTGGTAAGCATAAGACTCATGGTCCACGCCATATTGGATTCTTGAGTTGGGAGCGTGGTGTAGACGATAGTGACCCACAGGCTTTGGCGATTCGGGTAGGCGGCCAAGAATTGACAAGATCCAGAGTTGAGCTTGCAGCTCGGAAAGAGGTGGAATTACACCTAAAGGCATCAGCAACGCTTTAAGAAGAGAACATTCACCTGGTGGAATTTCCGATTCAATGCGCTTCGATGACAGTCGTAGGAAGGGCACCGAATTGAGAGCGACACTGTGCGCAGTCCATCACTCACCGAAACTTGGACGAACGAAACCAATAAAGCCGATGCTTTCGTCACCCTCTCTCCAAATCCTCCGAACGTTGGCATTCTTTGGTGTTGGGTAACTAGAGTCCAAGAAAGGAAAGCTTTGTGTGTAACCTGTAGCAAGGATCACAACGTCGGGACGAATCGTTTTCTCCCTCATCACCTCGGCCTCGGGTCTGCCATTCTCAGTGAATCGAACCACACCCTTTTCATCGAAATGACTCGGCCAAGGAGCAAGATTAATTTTGCGACCACCGGTCTCAGGAATACGCACTTGAGCAATGCAAGAACGCATCTTATTGAGAAAAGAGTTGGTGCGGTACTGAGCGCTGAGGTATGGCATTGCCTTTGTCGACTTGTTGAAGAAGATCTTTGAGGCATAATAGCGTTCGGCAGGAAGACCTCCAATCCATTGGTCGGGTCCAGCATAGGTTCCTGAAGTGAACCACCCACTCCACTTGGCAAAGCGATCGTAGTATGTCCAAGGAAAGGCAGAAAGGAAGGAGTCCCGGAAAAGTGGGTGAACGTAGGCTGTATCAAAAAGACTGGCGGAGCCCACATCGTACGGAACGTTCAAAGCTGGGGGTGAATTGGCGTTTATCCCGAACCAGACTGGTTCCGGGGCGCGCTTCGGAGCAACGTGGAATCCTAGGGAAGTCAAAAAGAGTAAAAATATTTCTACACTCGGAGGATTTACCATCTCGGTGGCAAAGAGTTACAGACTTTGTGTCAGATGTAACTGCCATGTATGCGAGGTCCATGCCGGTTTCGCCGCTCCCCACGATCAAAAGGTTCTGACTTGCGCCAAGCTGTGCAATGTTCTGGAATTGAGATGAATGGAAAGCCACAGGGACATTCTCCAATCCTGGAAATGACACCAGATTTGGAATTACATGTAATCCAGAGCACACAGCTACAGCATCGCAAGGCCAAGTTGACTTCTCCGCATCCTTGACGTAATGAACGATGTGTCCACCACCACGAACTCGCTCGATTTTGGTCACTGATGTGTACAGGCGAGTACTTGGCCACAGATTGAAGTTGTTGCAGTAGCCTTCTAAGTATGCACAGTACTCATCGGCAAGGAGGAAGTCTGCTGCTTCTGGAAGCCGATAGTCGGAGAAGGTTGTCAAAAAGCGAGAAGAGACGAGCTGCAGATGAGTTATTACTGCTTCAATTGTCCTGAACCCACTGAAAAGTGAAGATGGTTTACCTCAGCACCTTCATAAGCGCGATACTTGAAGGTTCCTCCGATTGATGCTTCAGACTCGAAGAGTTGTGCCTCGATAGGCTTGAGACCGTCGAAGAACTCATGAGCAGTTGTTAAATACTTAAGAGTAGTTAAGCCAGATGGACCAGCACCAATCACAGCGACACGCATGTTGGCTGAGCAGAGTTGGTGGTTCAATGAATGGAAGTATTGGAGATAAAAATGAAAGTAAGTTTTGAGGTACGAGAATGGGTATCAAGGTGGATTTATATGCTAAGGACAAGAGTGAGCTCCTCACATACTTGACTTCAGTGAAACAGGCACGGGCAGCTCGCTTCCTCATTGCTGCCGTCTCGGTTGTATACCAGCCTTGCTCGCTGCCGTTGTAACCAATGAAGGCACGCTCCCAACATCCTTGAAAGTGACGGATCGAAGCATTGTGATAAGAGCTATCATGAATTATTGACCTACAGACAATGCAAGGGATACGGCGCTCGTATGGCATCTTGGATGAAGCCTTACATCTTCGATCCTGTTCAGGAAGATTGGATAATATCGGAAACAACAGAATTACACTGATCAATATGCCTCGATCTCGTTCCAGCGATCGTGCAATGCACCATGAATCTTGTGCCACAATGAAAAGGAACAAAGAGAAGTCCCAGCTATCCTGGTTCGTGGCCAATTCTTCGCCCCAAAGACTTGGATCTGCCGCTTCTCTCATGCATCTGCGGCGGCATGCGAGAGCTGTGGAGTACTGCGCCGCACGTTGATATTTGCGATGCCAGACTGGATCTGCCGCTTCTCTCGTGTATCTGCGGCGGTATATGAGAGCTGTGGAGTACTGCGCCGCACATTGAAATTTGCGATGCTGTGCTCCCATTCGTCCAGCGTGTGGCAACCAGACCTACCGATTCTTCAGGATATTCTGATAGGCGCAGATGGCAATGAGGGCGATCGTTTTGTCGCAAAGCTCTCCATACGGGGAGGCCGAGTACCTCTAGAACGACGTCACGACGTTAGACCTGCTTTCTGGCTGACAACGCACGGATCTAGGCAGTCGAACTCTACCGAAGCGACTTGCTCCAACCGTGCCGAAATGCTGGGTTTCCATCGCCGTCCAGCGAACGCAAGTTCCAGAGTCTGCTTCTCGTGGCCTGAGGAAATAGCCAGAAGAAGCTGAAGATACTTCAATGTGCTGTAGTGGAGTGATTGGGGTACACTATCTTCCTGCCTCTTTTGATGGATCGAGATAGACCAGACTGCGGGTTTTACGATATAGTAAACTAAATGACAACTTCCTCATGGCTGGGTACCTGTCAAGTGTATGTGAGCCCTTGCATCGGTACAATTGCTTTGTTGCACAGATTTTGATCGAGGCTCAAATGGCGTGAATCTGCATGTAATTTGGAAAGGAAAAAAGAAGGTCGCAAGCTTTAAGGCTTAGTTTTCACTTCATCGTCCAAGCAGACTGGATTATCGAAGCCAGGTACAAAGCCTTGAGTGATGAATGAACTGCGTGATCAGGTTTCTTTGTCCATATTGTGCCAGAAGACAAACACGAGAGCATCCGGGATTCGAAAACTGGTATGCCGGAAAGTGAGTTTGGTTTCGACTCCTCGAGCTTCGATGGAGAATGAGGGCCGTGACAATAGATCTGAAGCCGTAAGTCAGTGAGTGTTTGACTTCTTTATGGAATGCAGTCGACGCGACGCGCGGAGTCTCGCCTAGAATATCAGGTGCCGAGGTGGTCAATTAGCGCCTGGATTCGAGGGCAACCTTGAAACCTGCATACAACTGGCCACAGACTCGACAACAAACCGGCAAGTTCAAGATGCAGCCTGTCTTGACCAAGACGGACCCCACTGTCATTGTGGTCCCAGACGATGGTTCGCCGGCACCCGCACCTCCCAAGATCGACTTCTCCCCGAACGACGCGAACGGCAACGCGTCGACCTCCAAGCAGGAACCCGAACACGACGATGCCGGCGACGACTGGGAAAATGCCTCCATTTACGAAGAAGTGCTCGATGATACACAGGTCTACGAGTATCCATTCAGTGAGTTGGTCTGAGTCAACTTTCTTCTCGTTGACACCTAACCGTAATAGATACGAGCTCGGATATCTGTACCGCCGACGAAGCTAAAGGATATCGTAAGCGGTTGCATGAAATCGGCTTGGAGAAATTGATCAGCGAGACTTTGGGAAGGAACACAATTTCCGTCAGAAAATTGTGCACTGCCTTCGAAGTCAGAATCCCATCATGGCTTCTAACAGAACCAGACGAGTCGCCTGGATACTACCGCCTGCTCGGCCTCGCTATGCTCCGCGAACTGAATAAACGCCAACGGATTGAAAAGTACAAGACCATCGACGACGCTGCAGATCTCATCAACAAGTCAAAAAATATTCTTGTCATCACCGGTGCAGGAATCTCGACAAGCTTGGGTATTCCGGATTTCCGATCTAAGACAACTGGTTTCTATTCCAAACTCCGAGACATGGGATTTGAAGAACCCGAGGAAGTTTTTGACTTGGAGAACTTTGACACGAACCCATCGACCTTCTATGCACTAGCAGGTGACATTTTACCAGATTTACATCGATGGACTCCGACGCATCAGTTTATCCGCGTCATACAAGACAAAGGAAAACTGCTTCGCAACTACACTCAAAATATCGATAACATTGAGAGCCATGCAGGCATAGTACCAGAAAAGCTGATCCAGTGCCACGGGTCATGGGCCACAGCAACATGTCGAAAGTGCAAGCACCAAGTTCCTGGTGAGCAGCTATTCGACGATGTGCGGGCGAAGCAAGTGTCGCTGTGCAAGAAGTGCGGAGAATTGGAAGTACCACCTCAAGGTCAAAAGCGAAAACGAAGTCCAAATGGCATGGCAAAGAGGAAGAAGCGAAAGGAAGGGAAATTCGACGACGACGACGCCTCGGATGGAAAATATGATATTGTTCAGCCAGGAGTTATGAAGGTACGTCAAGTCATACACGGTCTCAATCATAAGCTGACTAAATTAGCCGGACATAACTTTCTTCGGCGAAAAGCTTCCAGACAAGTTCTTCGACACGCTACAAGACAAGGATAGGAATGTTGTCGATTTAGTGATTGTGATTGGAACGAGCATGAAAGTTGCGCCGGTCTCTGAGGTTCCACAGTTCGTGCCTGCTGGAGTTCCGCAGATCTACATATCGCGCGACGTAAGTTTGGTAACAATTGGTTCTTGTGGACGGAAGCTTACAGTATATCAAACAGCCAATACATCATATCAACTTCGATATTAATCTTCTGGGAAACTCAGACGAAGTTGTGCGCGCTTTGTGCCAGCGTGCGGGATGGGAGTTGAAGCATGAAATGATACCGAAGAACGCTAAGGCAGAGATCAAGCCGCACGAGTTCCTTGAACACACATTCATTGTTACAACAAAGAATGAATGAACGCTCCCTAATGCTAGATTAATGGAAGGCGCGTTCTTGCACGGTTGTTCAGGTGATTCGACAGGTTCTCGATATGTCTGCTACATGGCTCGTTGGATGACAACGAATGTTTTTACGGTTGATGATGATGGACGACATACCCTTTCCGGCGTAGGAATGGCAATATAATTATGGTGGCATAGCTAGCGTGAGTGCTGGAACACATTAGTAGGCATAGCATATGGCTGGCAGACAGGTATGGCAAATGGCCTGGCTATCACTTAATTGATGGGCGTATAATAGCTGCTGGCCGCATTCAATAGAAGAAATGAAACTCAAGGCTCATTCTGGACATGTTTTCCATCCCTGTTGTGAGATCAGAGTGACACTACGCCAGTCAGGATTCCGCTGTTTTGATCCTTGTTTTAAACCCCTCAAAATATCAATTTACAACACGCTCAATAGGGTGACAAAGGTGGAGTCAATTTGGAGATACCTGACTATCACCACAACCCTTTCTCCACAAGAAGATCGATTAAGAAAACATCTCTTACGTCTCTATTCTGACAATATCCGCAACCCATTACTCCTTTTGATGCCTGTTTCATATTCATTCGGCTGGTCCGTGCTCGCCAGCCTAATCTCTTTTTTCTACTCCGTTTCCTTCGAAATCTTGTCAGAAACCACCAACGACTGTTCAACAACATGCATCGGCCATCGAAATTACAGCGGCCGGCGCCAAAATGTCTATTTACGCATTGCAAACTACCCGATTACGTGGATGGACATCGGCCGCCGACGAAGAGGGAACCATTTGCGGCAATAAATTCTTATTCACCAGTTCATACGGTAGGCGATCAAACCATGCCTGATGGCTAGATTCCATGCTAACATAACCTCAGCTCGACTTGCTGTTGCCCGAAGAGCTCTACGCGATTGTGAAGCAGAAGTTGGATGACGAGAGCAAAATTCTTCGATATGCCAGAATATATATTTCATTGCTTGACATTGTGTCAGGAGACTTCTTCAATCAGTACATCAAAGCTGGTACTTATCATTTTTCAAATCGAAGCTAGTAAAGACACTAACGTACAAAAGGAAATATTCTCATGCGTTCGGAAGGTCGTCCAGGTGTGGACAATCTCTTCTCACTCCAAGATGGTAAGTATTACAATGTGACACATTCCTTCAAGCACGGTCACAACTAATTGCTTTGTCCAGGAAAACTTCGTCTGGAACTCGATAAAGCAACATATGAGCGATGCGGTCTGGTAGGGAAAGCCATTCCCGATCACGGGAGAAAGCATGTCAAGTCAAGATATGGTAAAGTGCCTGTCCATTCTTAAGTATGAACTTCGACTTAGTCAATGTAGCCATCGAACTCGACCTCCGTCTACCGTCGATGGTATCAGGCAAGAAAGGATTCGAGAGAATAATCCGAGCCTTCACAGAAGTGCTGAACCATTCTCTCGCCTGGCTGTTTGTCGATCTAGAAAGTCATGAGATCGAATCAGGACCGATCACAAAGCACCATCCCCAAATCAAAGTCGCCCAGCCCAAAATGTCACAACTACCAGATGTAATCGTGCCATTCGACATTGATAATAAAGAAGGCATAACAGATGCGATATACGAAGAAGAACTATTGGAGTGGATCGGACTAGCTACAATGGACTCTCCTCGCATCAATCGCAAAGACGACATTGATCGGTTTCTTTGTCGGTATGATCTTCCAGAGGCATTTACTGAAGAAGATGGGGCGAATGCGATTCCGCAGAAATTGGTTCACTTGAGGTGGCAGGGATTTGGGTCTGCTAAGTTTGCGAGGGATATTTGGTTAGCTGTGAAAGCTGGCGGGGCGAAGGAGTGGTTTGTGATGAGTGCGTGTACCTTTGAGGATAAGAGCTACACGGTCTTCTATCCGGGAGATAGGGATGTGCTCCTATGGGAATGTAGGAATTAGCTGAATGTACTACTTTGTCGCCACCCTGGAGTTTGGAGGAAGCGCGTCGAGGGGCATTATGTCGACAAGCCCGCTATGGCGAAAGGCGTATTGGCAACTGCACTCATGGTTGGTTGAAATACTAGTACTCGCACGCTTGTATCCCGAGTGTTTGGGTGTGGAGATGATCATATACAACGGGATTGTACCATGCGCCATGAAGAACCCTCTTTGCAAGGAAGACTCTGCCCCCTCAAACGCGAAGGAAAGACACAGCCTCTTGTCGTAGCATGCAGTTGTAGGACCAGCAATGCTATAACCAGATGGTGTTCTGATTGGCCAGCTCTACGGAGTGCTCTTCCGGTTACTCGTACATGAGCACAAGACGCTGAAAGCCATAGGAAGAAAAATGCCCGTGACGCAACCTGCATGCCACCACCACAGCCCTGCGTCTCCACTCGTATCTCGTTCCTCTCCCTACTCTCTGGAATTCGTCGCTTTCTTTGTAGGCTTGTTGCCAGTCCAGTCCAGCAGGACGGCAGCGGCAGCGGCAGCTGCAGCGTAGGCATGGGACCCTATTCCCAGCGGTCCTGCTGCTGGCGTTTTACATTCCATTTAGCGGGGCTGTTACCCTGGCACTCTCCAGAGCTTCCTGGCACGCAGAAAGTATCACTTATTTATTTCTCTATAACGTGATATCTGCACCGGCTAGTGTTATCCTCCCGCTGCCTGCGCCTGCTCCCCTTCTTAAGCATGTATTCTATCACTCAATTGACTCCAGTCTAAGCCTTCTGTTGCTCAACTGCAATTTCTACACGCCGACCTTCGAGGACCCTGGCATGACACTGCTGACCAGCTATTGTTGACCAACCATCATGTCTGGACGCTTTTGCAGGAAGCCGGGCGACGCTCAGTCTCTCCAGCAGCGTCTTCCATTTAGCAACGCCGATATCGAGGATGAAGCTGTGAGCTCGGAACCATCGTCGTCGCTACGTATACGGAATCCCAGGTCTCAGCGCGCCCATTCTACATCGAGCCACCAGCTGTCTTCCTCATACAACCAAAGACAGCCGACGCGATCATTCTACCACCATGCTTCGAGTGGCCAACTGGGTATTCAAACTTCTAGCTACTATACTGGAAACCTCTGTCGCTGACCTTGTCACTCTAGAAACTCCCCAGTATGCCTCCCAAGGCGTTCGCGAACAGACTCAAGAGCTGGCTTCGTGGGCTCTTGGTGATTCGAACTCCCACCGCTCCGGCTCTCCCAATCCGTTTCACAATGCATCGGCCTCAGACTCGGATGTCGAATCGCGACCCAGACGGTACAGCGATTCGTCACAAGGAGACGGAAGACCATCAATGGACTCGGCAAGACCGGAGATGATTGAGGAAGTCTCTGAGCCTCAATCGCCCGAAGATACTGGAGATATTAGGGAACCTCAACCTTCTGCCCTGTCGAATCTGATTCGAGACAACTCCCCTCCCAATGGCAAGGATGGCAAAAACTTGCTAGGTTACGGCACCAATTCAAGATACTCGGACTCGGATCAATACTCTACACCTAGTTTTATCGTAGACGATGTGGATGATGGTGTTACGGAGAGTACAACACTATTGCCCGCGGAAAGATTTACTGGAAGACCAATGTCTCGCTCTTTCATAAAGCCCTCAGGATACGGTCAAAAGATGGAGATGCAGTTCAAGAATCATTGGGCGAAGCTGAAATATGCTTCGCGAGACGTCGCAAAGACATTGTCTCACCCAAGACGGTGGAACCTGCGAGAAATCTCTTCCGTTACGATTGGCGCAGGGGGAGCCGTTTTCTTGGGCGTGCTTTTGAATGTCCTCGACGCGCTCTCTTACGGTAATTTTCTCGACGATCATGTCACAGCCTTGCCGAATGCTAACTTTACGAAGGTATGATTTTGTTTCCCCTCAGTGAAAACGTCTTCGATAAGACTGGACCAGATGGTATCTCCATGTTTTACGTGAGTTGCATTGTATCGCAACTTACATATTCACTGGGAGGCTCGCGGTTCAAAGGCGGCGTAGGCTCTGAAATGGTACGTACTATTCTTAACCCAATCGCGCCATCTAACTATCGCAGATCGAAGTGGTGCCATTCTTTCACAAAATGGCGTATATGACCTTGGCGCATGTTGGTCGAGATGGTGATCCGAAAGTCATCATGGCGACAGTTATCACCTCATACGCTCTGAGCGCCGTTTTGACTGGGCTCATCTTCCTAGCCCTGAGCTATTGGAAGCTCGGTGACTTGGTCAGCTTCTTCCCTCGCAGTATTCTTCTGGGATGTATCGGTGGAGTAGGTGTGTTCCTATTCTTGACAGGACTCGAAGTATCAGCTGGTCTGGATTTGACAAATGGCTGGACCTTTCAGGTGCTTCGTGGTCTTTTTCATGGGTTCACGCTTCTTCTCTGGATCATTCCTTTGGGTTTGGCCATCTCGTTGATGGTTATTCGGCATTACCGGAAGCATCCCCTGGTCTTGCCAGTATTTTTCATAGTAATTCTTGGGATATTTTTCGTCGTTTTTGCAGCAATTCCCAACCTCCACATACAGGATCTTCGAGACCACGGATGGGTCTTTGCGGCACCGGAAGCCGGGGTCCCTTTCTGGAACTTCTACACCTATTATAGTGAGTGCCATCTATACCTGAGAATGAAGATAGCTAACTAGTCCCAGATTTCAAGATTGTTGATTGGACAGCGTTGTCCCAGACTATTCCTACCATGTTCGCACTTTCATTCTTCGGCATCATCCATGTTCCAATCAACGTCCCAGCATTGGGACTGGCAGTACAAGAGGACGACGTCAACATCAACCGCGAACTCCTTGGACATGGCATTTCCAACATGGTCTCGGGTCTCGTGGGCAGCATTCAAAATTATCTTGTCTTTGCCAACAGTCGTCTCTTCATTCAAAATGGAGGTAATAGTAGATGGGCTGGTATTTTACTTGCTATCGCCACCACTGGAGTTTGGATTGCCGGCCCTTCAATGATAGGATTCATTCCCAAAATGGTCGTCGGCACGCTCATCTTCATGCTTGGTATTGAAATGATACAGGAAGCGCTATATGACACGTTTAACAAGCTACACCGATTCGAATGGCTTACTGTTTTTGCGATTACTCTCGTCATGGGATTTCACGACTTTGTTGTCGGTATCATCGTCGGTATTGGTCTCGCGTGTTTAATATTCGTGGTCCAAACATCACGCATCTCAGCGGTCCGCGCCACTTACTCAGGCGTCATCGCTGAGTCGACCGTCCGCAGACATCCGATGCAACGCAAATTTTTACACGCAGTCGGAAGTCAGATCTGCGTCACCAAGTTGGCCGGATATTTGTTCTTTGGGACGATTGTGGCTGTGGAGAAGAAGATTCGAGAGCTTATCGATGAGGATAAGTTCCGGGAACAGCCCATTCGTTACCTCATCCTCGACTTTGATCATGTCACCGGCGTCGATTTCTCTGCTGGAGAGGCTTTTATCCGCATGCATCGAATTCTTGGTGCTAAACAGGTGGAGATGGTGCTCTCTAAAGTCCATATTTCTGGTGAAATCGGAAAGAGTCTCAGCATAGTAGGTTTGCTCTCTGACGGGAAAGATGACCTTCCACCACCCAAACTCTTTGAGGATTTGAATTCGGCGTTGGAGATGTGTGAAAACGAGCTTCTCATGGTGGCATTCAAGGACCGCAACGAGAACATGGTCCAACGAAAGGGTTTGTCAGCAATTTCAATGACGATTCCACGAAATACCGCTCCAGGGTCGGGTCTCGATGCGATGTTCAGTTCTCCGAGACGTACCTTGATCCAGCAGGCCGCGACTACAACCCTAGACGACGCTGATCATTCCCTGCCAACGAGGTGGCAAAACTTTGCCCAGCCTTTGCCACTGATATTACAAGCTTTTAAGGACCTCAGCACCAAGGACTTGGATTTCTGGAACCAAGCTGTTCCATATTTCGAAAAGCGGGAATACCCAGCAGGACGAGTTCTGTACTCGCGGGGTGATGATCCTGACGGGTTCTACCTGTTAGAAGACGGGATTTTACGCGCCGAGTATCAACTCGAGCAAGGAAGCTTCTACGAGTCCATCGTTGCTGGCACAACCTGTGGAGAACTTCCCTTTTTCGCTGAAACTGAACGATCCGGGACAGTCGTTGCGGAGAAGGACACGGTGGTCTGGTTATTGACCAAGGAAAAATGGGCAAAGCTGGAGACCGAAAAACGGGACGTGGCAATGGAACTGCTGAAGATTGGATTGAAATTGACGAGTGAGAGAATGAACACAATCACATCGTGAGTAACTCCACGCGGATCCGTGCAGCAAGCCGGGTGTTACACCGATACTAACCGCCTCCGCAGATACGTCTTGGTCACGGCCAGTTGATAGGAATAACAGTATAGGAATATTACCTCTAGAGGTTGGGAAGATGGAAGGGCAGAATTGTTGTTCTTATCAGTGTGTTATCACATAGATGTTGTCGATTTAGATGCGGGACAGGGATCTTGGAGATTCTTTTTGGGCAAATTTCACGTTTGGCGTTACTGGCGCAAGGGTTTGGATCGTTGGGTGCCCTTTACCCTCGAGCGATGGAACGGGAGAACGAGGAGTCGCGGCGGCGGGAAAAGATTGGACCCCCTCTCTTTGATATTGTTGTGTGTATTGTTAGTGGAGAAATGCGGTTTTGTGGTCGATGCAGAGATTGGCATGATTTGACAGTGTCTGGTGTCGATGTACCATAGTACGAGGTGCCAATCAAACGGCTTAGCATAAAGTGGATCGGCTTTGCGTCTCTTGCCTGTCACGCAGTCTCATACACGTGAAACCTAAAGGGTCCAATTGCATGCTTCGTCCAATGATTATGGAGGTCTGTGGCTCCACTGAATGTGCATCGCCGTTGAGGGCATGGGGCTGGGCTTGGACAAGGGGTTTCCTGCAGACGCGAGAATTTCCAACGGGAGGCGTGCGAGCCAGAGGACAGACAGGTTGAGAGTCGTGTGGAATTTGATGGTATTAGTAGCAGCACTTTATTCCCAGGACGGAGGGCTCCACAGAAGGCCAGTATTGATCCAAAAATCTTTGCGGTGCAGGTGACTGGTATTTTGAGTGCCGTCGACGATCACAGATAACGGTGGTGACTCTCTGGCTGTCCTTCCTTGGTATCTCATGTCGCTATAAGTGGAAAGTGATCATCTGAGCAAAAATGCCCTCGTACCAAGGACCATGGCAGGTGGTGACTGCGATGGTGAGATCAGCCCGGTGTACGGTAAATCTGTATGGATGATACGATTACCCAGTAGTAAAGTATCAAAGCAAGACTCAGACCGCCTAGAGCGACGGTAATTTAGATAATTGAAGCCGGGTCGAGCATCCAATCTTATTCTCATGCTCTAGTGCAACCACACCCCAGCCAGAGATCCCAGCGACCGTGTTTATACCTACCTCCAAGACTCCCTCTCCATTTCTTCAACATAACCACTCTTCTTCTCAATACTCCCACATCGTCCTTGAAGATCACTTTCTGTGTCTTCATCCATCATCACACGCGTCTGCCAGTCAGTCTCGTCGTACAGCTTTTAGTACTACTTCCATCAGGCAAAGCTGCTTGCCATCTCCCCACCGAGTACACCACATCACCCTCCCCCTCCACCATCCATACACACATCCATCATGTCTGACGCACCCGCTACCACGCCAGCCGTCGCTGCGCCCACCGTTGAGACACCTGCTGCGCCTGTTACCGAGACCACTCCAGCCGTCACTGAGACGCCTGCTGTCGTTGAACCAACTGTTGCTGCCACCACCACCGAGGCTCCCGTTGAGGAGACGGCCAAGGTCGAAGAGCCAGTCGAGGCTGCTGCCGAGGCGGTCAAGCCCGTTGAGCCAAAATACGATGGTCACCTAAACTACAACGCGCCAACCAGTTTCTTGAGGTATGTTTTTTGGGTTTGCGGCCCGGACATCATCCCACCTATAAATCGACAACAAGCTAACGCAGCTCAATAGGGAAATCCTCCCTCTCCCACCTAAGAAGGTCTTCTTCTGGTTCGGCAAGGAGCCCATCGAGACCAAGGAGCTCACCCACTACCTCGCAAAGGGCAAGGAGGCTGCTCATTCCACTGCTGCATGGGCTGCTCAGACTGGCGAGGGTCTTCTCTTGTTCTCCAAGACTGGTGAGAAGAGCGCTCCGACTGGTGTCTTGAACTTGGTACGTGACACGTCGCGTGGGCATTATTGTTTACGAAAACGTGGCATCACTAACATGTTATGATAGGCCGACGCTGAGGACCTCAAGGAGGTTGGCACAAACGAGTTCTCCTTCAAGGCCGGCGGACACAAGCACAAGTTCGAAGCACCAAACAGCGTTGAACGTGATGGCTGGTTCGCCGCCGTCAAGAATATTGCTGAGGAGGCCAAAGCCAAAAAGGAGGAGATTTTGGCCAGCGAGAGCTACAAGGAAACTCTTTCAAAATTTAGTATGTACAATTCTATCATCGCACCTCGCATGTTAAGCATAGCTTGCTTTATACTGTGGGTACGCTAACATTCTCCTACAGGCCCAGTAACCGCCGCCGCCGCCGTTCCAGCTGCCAAGACTACCGAAGAAACCCCAAAGAAGAGCGTTGAGTCCGCGGATGAGACCACAGCTGAGGGTCTTGACACCGCGAAGACCGACAAGAGCCGATCTCGATCCCGTGGAGCCCCAGCCAACATTATTGGTTTCTTCAAGGGCAAGAAGGGTGAGAAGTCCGAGGAGGTCAAGAAGGAGGAGGAGCCAGTTGCTGCTCCACCCGCTGAGGAGGTTGCAACCGAGACTGCCGCTCCAACTGGTATGTTTGCTGCAAGGAATGACATTTTTAGCACTGCTAACACGCTAAAAGAACCAGCCGAGGAGACAGTCACTGCCCCAGTCATCACTGATGCAGTCCCCGCCGTCGAAGAGAAGAAGGATGAGCCAAAATCAAACCGCCGCTTGTCCCGTTTCGAGAGCTTCTTCAACAAGAAGGGCGAGAAGAAGACTGGCGAAGAGGTCGTTGCACCAACAACCGAGACCGCTGTCACAGAGCCAGCCGTCGTCGAGCCCACTGTCGATACACCTACCATCACCGAGCCTGTTGCTGAGGCTGCTGCTCCAGCTGAAGAGGAGGTCAAGGTTGCCACTCCTACCAAGGAGCGCAAGCCATCGTTCCTCGCTGGTATCCAGAAGTTGACCCAGAAGGTCCGATCCCCATCATCGGAACATCCACCAGCGGTTGCAGCCGAGACGTCCGCTGTTGAGGAGACCCCAGCTTTTACTGAGCCAGTTGTCGACGCACCTGTTGCCGCTGCTGAGACTACAGAGGCTGCCCCAGTCACTGAAGAGCTCCCAACTAGCCCAACCAGCCCAGCTGAGAAGGCCGAGAAGCGCCGCAGCTCTTTGTTCGACTTCAAGAAGTTCACCCAGAAGCCAGCCAAGACTACTGTCGAGCCAGTTGCTGCTGCTGAAGAGCCAGCCACCACTGGGGAGGTCAAGGCTGCCGAGGACGCTGCCCCAGTTGTCCCAGCTGCTGTTGAAGAGCCAGCCAAGTCCTCAAGTGAGGAGAAAGCCGTCGCCGAGAAGGCGCCAAAGGAGCACAAGGAGTCTCCAATCACCCAACTCGGCCGCCGCTTCAGCAAGGCTATCCGTGGTGGAGTCAAGAAGGAGACGAAGGCCCCAGCCAAGGTCGCTGAGGACGAGGCGGACAAGGTTGAGCCAGTCTCTGCTGAAGCTCCGCAACTCGACAAACCAACTGAGGCCCCTGCTGCTATCGGCGATGTTGTCCCAGAAGCCGTCCACACCGGTACCGCGCCACCAGCTAGCAACACTGTGTCTGCCACCGCATAAAGAGCTTGTCTCACTGGATATGGGTGACTGATGAATTTCAAGACCAACAGCAACGATCGTCATGCCACGCCATCGATGCCCCAATTTTCTTTACCCAGAACACCAAAAAACACACTTCTCAACCATTCTTTACTGGGCTGATCGATCGATTTGGGAACACCTGTCGCATTATCTAGGCCACATTAGGCAGGGGGTTTGTCTTTGCATATTTGCTTTGATCTTTTTCCTTGTTGCGGATTTTAGATTGATACCACTTGCTGCGTTTTCACATCATCATCTTTCGGGGAGCGTGGTGGCATTTCTTACTATCAGACACTCTCGTTCATCATGCGGGTGCGCGTTGGAAGTTTTTTATTTTACGTATGTTTTCCTTTGCGTTTGTTTTTGGCTGTCCTGGCGAGCGCGGGTGTGTCTGTCTGGAGTTGCTTGCCTTGGTTCTGCTTGCTCGTTTGACTTGCAGTTGAATACCCCCAACCTATACCCCAATACCCATACCCTTTGATACCCATTGTATTTCCTTATTGGGAATGATGCAAGTGGCCATTAGGGCAACCAGACTCTAATAATACTTAATTGATGTTGTCGTTTACTGGCGTGTTCCCTTTACCATGTTTGTGAAGCGAGCCCATCGGTGGACTATTTTCATTTAACTGTGAATTCGGTAGCAGATGGGTCTGGAGTACCCACTATCTTGGCTTTCCTGTTTCGGATTATGGCATTCCATCTTTGTTTTGTCATAGCACATTCCTTAGGAACGAACTGGAGTCGTTCGGTGAGATGTTCCCAGTTGTGTATTTCATTCGTGCCAATGATCTACAATCCGATCTACCCTTGCTCCTTGCTTTCGCGTACGCGATAGGCCACGATCTACTCGGCTGCGAGGTGCTTTCCCGGTATTACTTGCATGGAGCCTCTCTGTGAAGTGTAGATCTGAATTTCGATTTTGACACAGACCCTTCATCAAGCATGGCCACAATATCTGGACATTTTTCCGCTGTCAGTGCTTCTCAGCTCGAACTGCCCATGCTGATGCTGAGCAGGGACAGCGCTTTATTTGTTCCCGCGATGGATATCGTTTGAGCTCTCTGAGAAGGGATCATACGGCTGGGATAAGGGGTCGGTAAGGGATCCTGGTTGGACGCCTTGCTGTGTTTGCGACATGACAACCCGCTCATTCCATGTTGCCATGATATTATCGTAGGGAGAGTTCGAAAGGAGATTTGAAAAGAATTCTGGAGTATTGCCATTGCTGTTAGAGGGGCAGGTTAACTGGTTGTCACCAGGCTGGTGGAGATGGCAAGGCCGAGACTCATGCATGCTGCTTAATCGGCAAAAGGTGACGAAGATGAGGACGAGTCACGCAATGACTCTGGTTGTTAGATCGATGTGCTGTTGGGTTATCGCAAAACAACCATTTCCACAATCATACTCCTCTTACATGCACATACTACATCTTCCCGTCTGCATTACTGATTCTGACTGATATTGCTACTTACGCCCATACAACGAGGAGGAATATCCACTTCTTTTGGTAATAATGAGCCATGGTACGCATTATATACCACCATCCCTTGCATCAAGCAAAGGAAAACATACCGACTAACTTCACCATTATCAGGGCTGCTGCGCCAGTACAAACCGGCCGTCTCCCTCTTCTCCATACGGTAATAATACCACGCCTCCAGGCGCAAGACCTACCGATTCACGCGCCCCCATCGCTGTCGCAACGGCTGAGGCAAACCCTCATTCTGCGTCCTCAATTACACCTTCCTCCGCTGCTCGGCCCTCCTCGCAATTCAGAGTTCCGAATCCCACTCGCCACAATGACACGGCGCAACGGAATCGGATTGCTTCGCACCCTACTAAACCCTTGAAATCGCCGCCGAGGGCCAGTCAGATTAAGCCACCCCATAGTCACAGTATTGATCCTCTCAGTCCGAATCCTCGCCTTACTCATGCGGTGTTGGTCAGAGAACGCGCGGCATATTTTGATACGAGAGTAACTGGACATGCGGAGGTATGGGCCGCTCTACGGATAATGTGCGAATTACTCGAAAGAGGCGAGAAAGACGAGGCACAGACTATCATGGAAGCAGCGGGTTGTACATGCCCTTCTGGTGAAGTATGGGGCCGGAGAGGCGGTATATGGGATGAAAGGGGTGAGAGATATGTTGTTCCTGCTTGGTGTGTGGGCGTTCCTAGGGGTTGCGTTATGGAGGGGGATGAATTACAGGAGGGGACTGATGCGTCCGGGTTGGAGGAGAGTAGTGAGGATGATGAGGCCAAGAGTCTTGGGAATGATAGGGCGGTTGTTGAGGTGGATAAGGGCAAGAGGAGGGCGGATGAGGTGGAGAAGGAGGTGGAGTTGGAGAGTGATTTAAATGTTAGGATTAGGATGAGTAATACGGCGAGGGATTTTGTGGTGAGGATTAGGGCAGATACCAAGGTGCATGGTTTGCTCAAGCGGGTCAAGGAGGTTGGTGAGGTATGTGGTTATCGTTTTTCTCCGCCGTATAGGTGGTTGTCAACTCTGGTCTTTCCCGACTCAGAGCTATGCTGGATAGACGGTGTATATAAGTACATCACTATCGATAAATCCCTGGCGATTCAAGCTCTAAAATCGCTAATATCGATGTGCATTTGTATGCCGTCTATCCAGTATAGCTTCGACTGGAGAAGGGAACAGAATTGACGAACCACTGAAGTAGGACAATGAATACTAACTGGTAGCAGGTACGTCCGGACGTTAAGATCAAGGTCGGCTATCTTGGTCGCATACTGCACGAACACGAAACACTAAAGGCTCAAGGCTGGCATGAAGGGCACACGTTGAATGTCTATGTGTTTGGATAAACAGCCTTTAGACATGTGCGACACCACTCTCGACATCGACCGAGCCCAACCGACGATTCGATAGAATTCACGATCCCCATAACAACCACGCCCACCCACGACCTCTGTTCTCTAATATTCGATTTCAAGCTCGTCTTCTGCTCCTTCTATACCCCCCCCCCCCCCCCCCCCCCTCCTTTGGTTTGGCTTCGGTCTTTCTGTATAAGCGTGGTGTGGCAATCTGTACGTTTATTTTGACGATGGAGGATTGGATATTCTGTATAAAATCGAGTAATGTGTATATACCTGTTCAGCTTGTCTCTCCTGGTACATATACAATGCAAATGATTGAGAGAGAGAGAAAGTCGCGGATTCAGTTGCCCATTACGATGGCGGCACTGATGGGTCTCAACGGCTTGGGTTATCTGGGATAAGGGCGAATATGTCATCTTTACATCGATTATCTCTTAGTAATGATTTGGCGTGCAAAATGATGGCGATGGCAATCACCACCATCCTCATCAACAATCTATGCTGTAGGCTATCTGCTGACGTTTCCCCAGACCAATCGTCATTCCACGACTCAACGTCGGACTCGTACTGAATGGATAGTCAGCGTGGGAGAAACGAGCACGCGCATGCAAACCGAGATGCGGTTTCTGATTTCTGGATGCTTGTCATTGTCGCTGGGAACTTTTTGTATCGACCCATACTTGTCCCAAGGCAGAAAGGAGTAGATTAGGTGGGATGGATTGCTTAGGCACGATGCGGCGTCGAAAGCGAGGAAAGTGGTATGGGTACTCATATGTCTACCAATTAAAATGAGTATCAAGTAACCATCGTTCATTTAACCCAAACTGGTGTCATGGTGCCATACTGCAATTTTCAAGTCCCTCGATTTACTTTATAGTAGCCAGAGTCGAGGATCTAATAAACAACCAATTCAAGTCCTGGAGGAAATGGATCGACATTATTGCCTCGTTGTGTTCTTCGTCTTCGGTTCCACGAAACCAGCTACCAACTTGCTATCAGATCTCGAAGTATTGACGAACATTTAAACTCTTCTAGCTTTAAGTGGCGAGGTACTAAATAGGGAATTTACTCAGACGAGGAAGATGTAGTCTAACAGATCCACCGTAGGGTTCTCACAGAGTTCGTTTCAGAACTTGCTTACTTACTCCCAAAGTATACTTCTTACAGCCAGTTTTGACTATGCGTGACAAAGGTGTCCAGGCATGACTATGAAGAAGATGTGAATCGGTAGGATGGAAGAAAAGACGCTCCTTTTCGGTTCGCTTCGTGTTGTTAATATTTGTTGGGATTGACAAAGGTAGAAGACGATAAGCAAATACCTCAGCCTCGACCTCTCCCAGGAGCTGCCGTGTCGTCGAACCTTGCGGCGATATATTTTTGTCTTGAAAGTAGCAGAGTAGGGGATACTCACTTGAAGGCTGGTTAACCTCTCACGATATGGTGACAATCTTTATCACTGCCTGGTGCTATTGTGGTTTCTGAGCGAAAGAGTATAGGTTCCAAAAAATCGAGTTTGAGAATATCGCGGCCGAGGCTCGACCTAGTAATGGCTGTCCTCCTCCACTTAGATATTAACGAAGATATAAAGTAGGTTTAAAAAAAAAAGGGAGATTTCGCAGTAGGACTGAGAGCATCGCGTTACGTATACCAGCACCCGCTTCCCGCTTCCGTAGCAAAGGACGACAGCTGTTGGTGGGGCTGTCTGTGCTTCAAGGCTTAGCTTCCGGGAAGTTCAACTCAATGTTTTGGATCCTGTCCTTCTCCATTCAGACACCAAAATCTTACCTTCTCTTCGACTTTGGGTGTGGAGGTCCCTTTGACTTCATCGATGTGAACGGTGCGCAGTGAAATTCCATGTCTAGAGTTCTGTGACATACTGAGTAGACAAAAGCTTGCCAATGTCATCTCCCGTCATCCATCAGATGAGATTGCCCGACCATTTGTCTGCCCGTTTCTTCTGCAGGAGAAGGGTGTGATGTTTATATATCGTCAAACCCTGTCAAAACCGAGGATGAATTCGGCAATCGGCATCATGGCGCCCACTAGCAGACTACTTGAGAAGTGCTTGCAGATACGGAGGTTCTCGGTCTCGGTCAAGGTAGCATGCACAAAAGATACCGAGTCTCCCTGAAGTTCCATCGACAGGCGGCATACACACTTGGACCGAAGACAGTGCGTTGCAGTGAATTGTCGGTAGTCGGTACTGCCCTATACTGATGCCAGTACTATACTATAGGCAGAGAATATTTTAATACATGCAGCAACAAATGTCCGGCCCTTGGACCCTTTCGGGACATTACTCGGTACCGTAGGAAACCATGTAGAGTAGGGCCCAAGTCGGTTGTTTTATGGTATGAGGGCAATGAAGAAGCCTGCTGATTTGACGATGACTGTAAGAGTTCAACCCTCAAAGGTGTTTCGCAAGTGAGGGAAGACAGCTTATATTTCAAGTATCTAAGTACAGAGAAGAAAGTGTAAGTACAGGAAGGATAGCTCGTATATATAATCCTCCTCTTACAATAGATCCTTCTAGAAAGTATCTTTAAATGGAAACGTGACAGCTTGCAAAATAGAACATGGCAGCTTGCGAAATAGAACATGACAGCTTGCAAAATAGAACATGACAGCTTGCAGAATAACAAGAGAACAATTGGAAATCCAGTCATGGATAAGCTAGAGAGAAGGATTCCATCCCTTAACAATGACCCAGGCTGTGTGCCCGCTTAGCCGAGGAACTTGTCTTCAAGCTGGATAGCTTTGTGTATACCTTTGCTCTTGAGATGCCATGATTGAAGAACTAGTGTTGAGTTCCTGGTAAGATGATCGTGTACGGCTTCAAGGCATAATTGCATGACTCGCTGCTATGGTTCTCTTGAATGATACACAGTGAAAAGATGAGGAGGATTAAGGATTGCATGAGGTTCATAATGAACCGGTGACCGAGCGATAGTTATACAGATGTGATTGCTTTGAAATCAAAAGACGGGTACATGATTCCGACGGCTGTATGCCACCGATATCCACTTCGCGGCTAACTGAAATTGTGGTATCATCCAACAGCGGCTGTATCATCTAACACACCCTCTCAGGGCTAGCCTCAGGCCTGACATGACATAGACAAGTGGTGATACTTCAGTCCTTGGTGTTGAGGTTTGGTGAAGCCTGATTGGCTGGTTTTGGTGTGGTTGTTGGAGGTGATTTTGCCAATACCTTGATGACGTGCTCGACGTCAACCATATTGAGTTGAGATAAGAAGTTTTGATGTTGTTGAGGGCTCAGGATTTTCGTCATTCCATCAGCGATCATCATAGCAGTGGATATCCAGATAACAATAATGAGAGAGGCTTGAACCTGTTGGCGGAGCCACATTTGGTGGATGTCGACGTGACGTAACCGAGTGACTAGTTTTGGAGATTCATGGTTCATTAGTTTGACTGTCTGCTGGTTGTCGCAGTGGATGATTGTAGGCTCTTGAGGGTTAAATCTGATAGCTTCAAAGAAGCGGTTCCACCACATCATTTCGCGTGAAGCTCCAGAAAGAGCGAGGAGTTCAGCTTCAGTGGTAGAAGTTGATACTGTTTTTTGGTTGGTGGCTCTCCAGTCAATAAGCCCACCGTAAAGGCTGAACGTGAAGCCTTCACTGCTGCGGCGGGTGGCGATATCATCGGCGAAAGATGCATCAGAATGACATGAAAAGACGTTCTCAGTTTTGAGGCCATTGAACTGAATTGAGAGGTACCGAGAGTGATATAGATAGATGATGACTTGGTCTGCGGCGTCAGAGCACTGCTGGCTGGGGTTTTGCAGATGTTCTGAAAGGAGAGAGACTGATTTGGCGATGTCGGGTCTTGTGATTGTGGCTGCGAAGTTGATAGATCCAACCTTCTGTTGATAGACAAAGATGAACTGCGTATGCAGCGGAGACGTTGGCGTAGATTTTGTTTTTCAGCTCCTTCATTGCCTTAACTTTCAAGTCGTGCTCAACTTTTTCAATCTTGAAAACACCCAATTCGTACTCAAATTCCCACCGTTTTGCCGCGTTGTCAGGAATGCCAATTGTTGCTGGCGTAAGGCCAACGTCGACGGGTAGTGGGGCCCTTCGGAGGTACAACAGAGGTTGCTCTGTATAGGCTTGAGCAGGGGGAGGGTTCTGGGCTTGCTGAGATGGAGTAAGAGCAATAGGTTTGGGCTCAAAATCTGGATCAATGTATTCCCAAAGATTGTCGGTAATTGCTATTTGACGAATCCAATCGCGGAAGGCGTTCCACTTTGTAGGGTCCGAAAGGAAGATTTCAAGGGAGTCTCCCTTGAGCTTTGACGATGCTAATGCAGCTGACATCGTCATGGTGGTGGGCGGGGATCTTTTCGTATATTCCGAGAGGATGTTGGATCGATGGCAGAATCGTTGTAAACACTGAAAGATGGGCTTAATGGGACTAGCGTGTATGGGGTTTGATAGAGGGGGTTGTATCAATACACGACGGTGAAACCAGAAAGGGTAAGGTGTGTTTACGAGGGTAGGCAAGCCGGGCTCATAACTCTTGAATGATACACAGTGAAAAGATGAGGAGGATTAAGGATTGCATGAGGTTCATAATGAACCGGTGACCGAGCGATAGTTATACAGATGTGATTGCTTTGAAATCAAAAGACGGGTACATGATTCCGACGGCTGTATGCCACCGATATCCACTTCGCGGCTAACTGAAATTGTGGTATCATCCAACAGCGGCTGTATCATCTAACAGGTTCCTGAGGAGCGACCTCGGGAGCAGCTAAGAATGATATCAAGACGTGCACATGATCTGAGGCTCAAGAGCGGAGGTGGTACAATAATGATGCGGAAGAATGGGGACCGAAGAAGCTGTCAAACTTTTCTTGTTCCAAGGCCCCGGATTTTCTCATGTTTGCTCGGTGGTTTCGTCTCGGATGGCCAGAAGATGAGGGTATGGCCTAATTCGAGGGACATGCTTTCAAATATGAGGGCGTATGTCAACTGGAAGATGGAGGCCTCGAATTGAAGGCACGAGTTGATGGCTCGGTCAACATGTTGTCTGTTCTAAATGGGTCAGCTTAACCTCGGGTCTGGTCTTGGATATCAGATTTTCCACCATCTAGAACTGTAGTCTGCATTCATTTACCACGTAGTAATCCATGCTCCCTGCTCATCGATTGTAAGATTACCAAGAGAGATCTGCCGCTCTCTGTCTGATTGAAGTCCCGACAAGCTCTTGGGCCAATCAAAGACGACGCAACCGCCTGACCGTCCCGCCTTCAGCCTGCCTCTGAATCCCGATTTTCATCCTGCAGTTACTATTTAGCAGCTCCTCGTCCAAACATCGTCTCATGCTTCGTCCTTGGCTATCATTTTGTTGAGCTATGATTTCCATCACTTTGCTCTGTGTTATTGCTTTGTGCTCGGTGCAGATATTATGCGCCACACCAGCGGAGTGGAGAAAACGATCGATTTACCAAGTACTCACCGATCGGTAAGATGTCTTTCTTCCGTCTCGAAAATAGTCGTTCGATCCCTAACAGGCTGCTAGATATGCGCGGACAGATAACGACTATTCGGCGAAATGCAACACCACCGAGCGATCGTATTGTGGTGGAACATATCGTGGTCTAATCAATAACTTGGACTACATCAAGGATATGGGATTTACTGCCGTGCAGTCTCTCGTTTCTTCGTACGAGTCTATTTTTTACTGACACTTCCATAGGTATGGATTTCACCGATAACGCACAACATCGAAGAACGAACAGGTTATGGAGAAGCATATCACGGTTACTGGCAAGACGATCTGGACCGACTGAACAGTCGTTTTGGGACGGAAAACGATCTCAAAGACCTGTCATCCGAGCTACATCGCTATGGAATGTATCTCATGGTAGATATCGTGGTCAATCATTTCGTCTCGCCTGGACTAGCAAGTGTTACACGCGTATGTTACTGCCACCCTTCTTCATTCTTCTGTTACTGAGAGCCAAATAGTACTCCGATTTTCGTCCTTTCAATGATCAGAGTTATTTTCATTCATTTTGTGAGGTCGCAAACTACGATTTTCAAGATCAGGTCGAACAATGCTGGCTGGGGGATGGAAAGGTACGACTAGCCGACGTTAATACCGAGGATCCTAGGGTAGTCAGCACGTACAACACCTGGATAAGTTCTCTTGTTTCGAAGTATTCCAGTAAGTAGACCGTCTTAGCCTTGGGCCAAGCTAACCGGAACAAAAGTTGATGGTCTACGAATCGACACGGCGAAACACGTTGCGAAAACTTTCTTCCCAGCATTTAACAAAGCAGCAGGCGTCTTTGCCTCCGGTGAAGTACTCAGCCCCAACCTAGAGTATACTTGCGACTACCAGAACTACCTTGATAGTGTGATCAACTACCCGATGTAGGCCCAAAAATTTCATGCTAAGGTTGGTGAATGAATACTGACACTTTCGACAGCTACTTTCCTCTCAGAGACGCCTTTGGTTCGACCAATGGAAGCATTTCTGACCTCGTAAAAATGCACCAGACTACACAAGTGGACTGCCATGATTCTACGCTTCTGCTTACAACGGTCGGCAACCATGATACCACCCGCCTTGCTGCCAACATTTCGTCCCTAGCACTGCGGACAAACGCACTAGCGTATACACTACTTGCTGATGGCATCCCTGTACTTTATCAGGGTGACGAGCAGAGCTTTGATGGACCTACCAACGACCCGGACAACAGAGAGGCACTTTGGAAATCCGAGTTCAACAAAAGTGCTCCCTTGTACCAAACAGTTCGGAAATTGAACAAACTGAGATCTTGGGTTGGACGGAACGATGCTAGTTACTGGGAGCGCAACACTACGATCTTCTGGAGCGACCCTAATTCCATGGCCCTACGCAGAGGCTCCAATGGAACCCAGATTGTAGCGATTCTGACAAACGGTGGAGGAAACTCAACGACACAAGAAGTCAAAGTGCAAGGATCAGGATTCGTGGCTGGTACCGTTTTGATGGATGTCATCGCCTGTAAAGAGCTTGCGGTTGGAAATGATGGCGTATTGAAGGTGGCGATGGGAGATGGAAATCCCAAGGTCTTTTTTCCGGTTAATCGCCTAGGCTCGTCCGGAATCTGCGATCCATGGCTCTCCCAGACGAGCCCGCCTAATTACCTGGGGATCTCCACGGGATGAGAGACTCGTGGCGTTTAGCCTGGTGGTTTCTATTCGTTGAGCCTTCCTATCCAATAGCCTGGTCCCAAAATTGCTGCGATCCTGTGGCTAATTCGGCAACGCGTTTACTATCTGTAGCGTGCATACAAATCGGCATGCCTTCGAAATTCGGGACGTTGCCCAGCCCACGATTATCTACAGGATACCTGTTAAGGGATGGAATCCTTCTCTCTAGCTTATCCATGACTGGATTTCCAATTGTTCTCTTGTTATTCTGCAAGCTGTCATGTTCTATTTTGCAAGCTGTCATGTTCTATTTTGCAAGCTGTCATGTTCTATTTCGCAAGCTGCCATGTTCTATTTTGCAAGCTGTCACGTTTCCATTTAAAGATACTTTCTAGAAGGATCTATTGTAAGAGGAGGATTATATATACTAGCTATCCTTCCTGTACTTACACTTTCTTCTCTGTACTTAGATACTTGAAATATAAGCTGTCTTCCCTCACTTGCGAAACACCTTTGAGGGTTGAACTCTTACATTATCTAAGTACCTCAGTCTTACAAAGGAAGAAAGGCTCACAGAGAGCAAGCTCCAAAAAGGAATTTCAAGAAGAGGACACTTGTCCTAATCCAAGAAGCGAGGGCCAACCTCAAGGGCCAAACAGAAAGGAATTTCAAGAAGAGGACACTTGTCCTAACTCAAGAAGCAAGGGCCAACCTCAAAGGCCAACTTCAAGGGCCAACCTCAAGGGCCAAACAAAAAGGGAATTCAAGAGAATTCAAGCTGAGATTTTCTAGAAGGTGCTAGAATCTCCAAGAAGCAAGGGCCAACCGAAAGGGCCAATCCAAAAAGGGAATTCAAGAGAATTCAAACTGAGATTTTCTAGAACGTGCTAGAATCTCCAAGAAGCAAGGGCAGGTCATCCTAAGACAGCGTAGTCTTAGGAGTTGAAGCTGTAATAAGCTGAGGAAAGAAAGAGCTAGGGAGAGAGATTTAATACACTTGGCCTTCACAGTCCCTGGGAGCTCTGTCCTTAGTAATAAGGATTGCAGAGCGGACTATAGTGTAAAAAATCCTTCTGGGATTCTATAGTCACCTTCCTATACTAATAGGCATTGACTCTATACTGCCTAGCAAATCTCTAGAGTAGAGCCTAGGAGTGTGTATAGTAGTGCTCTCTATTATCTCTCATAGGTGAAAATATGGAAGGAGAAGATCAGGAACAAAGAGTTCCTCAAGAACCCCAAGCCCTACAAGAAGCTATGGCAGCATTACAACATCAACTAGCCATTCAGAACGATGCTATTACGCGTATTCTTACAATCTTGCCTAACACTACTCGCTCTGAGAACGTAGTAGAAGGACAAGAGACTAAGAATTCACAAAAAGACAGAATACATAGGAAGAAAGCTGTACTTCCTAAGCTCCAAGAATTTGATGGCAAGCGTTCTGAATGGGCTCAGTGGTTTCAACAAGCAAGGATGAAGTTGGAGATAGACGCAGAATCTATAGGGGATAGTAGGAACCAATTTGCCTACATCTTCTCCTCTCTACGAGGCTCCGCAGCTCAGGCTACTCTGGCCTACGTAAAGACAGCTCCAGAGGAAGATAAAACGGGACAGAAATTGTTACAGTATATGGACAACTTCTATGGCGATCCAATACAACAACAAAGAGCTACTGTAAGCCTGTCCACAATCAAACAAAAAGAGAAAGAACCCTTCTTCTCTTTTCTTCCCCGTTTTGAAACCACTCTTGCTAATGCTGGAGGAATGACTTGGCCTGACGCTGTTAAAATTGCATTTCTACACAAAGCAATAAATCAAGAGCTGCGAAACCAGAGAATAGGCCAATCTCAGAGTACCTCCTACCAGCAGTTTGTGTCCGATCTTTTGAATACAAGTATGCAAATCACTACAGCAAAGATGCTCTCTTCCTCAGAAGATAAGTTACGATTCAGAGATAAAGAGAAGTCTTTTAAAGATCTGAACGCTATGGACTGGGAGCCTACACGCGTAAACAAGTTAAAAATTTCGTCTAAAGCCTATGAATATAGGAAGGCAAATAACCTCTGCTTACGCTGTGGGAAGGCCGGCCATAGAATGAAAGACTGCTGGTTGGATACAGAGGTAGAAAGAGTCACGCAACTTGGTTCAAAAAGGGCCAAAGGAACCACTGAGGAGAATGAAGAAGTTGAAGAAGAGGACTACTCGGAAAAAGAGTAGCCTCTATCCAAAGTCGTGGATGGAGGCGTAGAGTAGATAGAGCAAAATTGTCAAAGGAGTCAATTGAGAGAGTAAATAGTATTTTGAATTCGAACAAAGACACTGATTCACACCGTTCTCGGATAGAAAAAGAATGGGAGCAGTTCAGACCCAAGATGCTCTCCCGCCTTTTCTACACAAATACTATAGTGAACGATATATACTCTCTTAAAACTCTCCTTGATAATGGATCTAGCTGCTACGCATCAATAAACGAGGAGAAAGCTTCGCAGATGGACCTTGAAGTACTCCCTATTAGTCCGCGTACTATAGGTGGAGTTCTTAAGGAAGAAGGACAGACCCAAGTGACAAAAATTGCGAAGTTGAACCTAGATTTAGGGGGACTTATATGCAACGCTTTTGCTTATATAGTCCCGGGACAATTTGAGGATCTTCTACTAGGCAGGCCTTTTCTCAAGGACACCAAAGCCGTTATCAATGAATCTAAAGGTACTCTTACCTTTGCAAACGGGATTAGCATTCGCGATGCTAAATTTGAAGACAAACTTGATATACAACAAGTAGCGCCCGTAAGATTCCACCGCCTTGTCACTTCTACACTTGAGAAAATCAAAGACGCGTCTAGAGTATTTGCTGTTACTCTTCGAGATATTGATATTGCCTTGAAGCCGAAAGTCCCTTTGACAACAGAGCAAATACTGGAATTGCTACCTAAGAGGTTTCATAAGTACGCTGCTGTCTTTGATCCTAAAAGGGCCGAGAGACTACCACCGCATCGCCCTGGGATTGATCACGAAATACCTATAGAAGAAGGAAAACCACTTCCTTGGGGACCTCTATATGGTATGGGTCGAGAACAACTCCTTGTTTTGCGAAGGACTCTTACAGAGCTACTAGATAAAGGCTTTATCCGAGAGAGTAAATCAGTTGCTGCGTCTCCAGTTCTCTTTGTGAAGAAACCAGGAGGGGGCTTACGCTTTTGCGTAGACTACCGAGCCTTAAACGCAATTACTCGAAAGGATAGGTACCCGCTACCGTTAGTAAAAGAGACTTTACTAACCTTAGCTCGTGCTAAGTATCTTAGTAAGCTTGATGTAAATGCTGCCTTCCACAAGATTCGAATCGCAACGGGAGATGAGTTCAAAACTGCCTTTCGAACTAGATATGGTCTATTTGAATGGCTAGTTACTCCCTTTGGCTTAACCGGTGCACCTGCGTCTTTTCAACGGTATATAAACTATATCCTTCGACGATACCTAGACGAGTTCTGCTCAGCTTATCTAGACGATATAGTAATATACTCTTCAAAGAACCTTAAAGACCATGAAGAAAAGACTGAAAAGATACTTCAAAGCTGCCTTAACGCTGGGTTATTCCTTGATATTCGGAAGTGCGAGTTTAATACCAAACGAGTCAAGTATCTAGGCTTCGTTATAGATACTGAAACGGGCCTACACATGGATCCGGAGAAGATCAAAGCAATTAAAGAATGGGAACGTCCTACTACTCTACGAGGAGTACGTGGCTTCCTAGGCTTTACAAACTTCTACCGTGACTTTGTAAAAGATAACTCAACAATAAGGGAGCCTCTGGTTCGCCTTACAAAGAAGAATACTCCATTTTTATGGGGAAGGAGCAAGAAGAATCTTTTCAAAAACTTAAGGCAGAGTTTTGCAAAGAACCTGTCCTGTCTGCACTTGATGAAGATAAGCCTACGCGAGTAGAACCTGATGCTTCAGGCTGGGCTTCCGGAGCAGTACTTAGTCAAAAAGATGAGCTAGGTAACTGGAAACCATGTGCTTTCTTCTCTACTAAGCACTTGCCAGCCGAATGCAATTATGATATCCACGACAAAGAACTTATGGCTATAGTCAAAGCTCTAGTCCATTGGACTAGCGAGCTACTAAGCCTAAGTAAGCCATTCATTATCCTCACAGATCACAAGAACCTTGAGAAGTTTATGGTAAAAAGGGAACTAAATGAAAGGCAAATGAGATGGGCGCAGATACTAGCTAAGTTTAACTTCAAACTAGGCTATCGCCCAGGCTCTGAATCTGTAGTTCCAGACGCCTTAACTCGAAGGGATCAAGATCTCCCAAAGGATATTCAAGACCCAAGAATCGTTGAAAGAACTAGAACGTTATTACCTCCAAAGCTTTGGATTAACGTTCTAGAGGATAAGACTCCTGCAAGAGAAGAAGCTGCCCAAGAAAATGCTCAAGAAGTAGACAAAGAACCTATCCCCTTTATACAAAATCCCTTTCTCTCAGGTGATCTAAGGGATAGATGGGAAACTGCACTCGAAGGAGATCTAGACTACAGACGTATTTTCCAAAGCGTTCTAAAGCAAGATAGGCAGTTCCCATCTAAGCTAAAGGTTCCTACTTCTATAGGAGATTGTAAAGTCGAAAATAACCAGCTCTACTATAGAGACCGAATCTGGTTGCCCTCCTACGAGCCTCTCTTAACAGGAGTAATTCAAGAAATACACGATTCAGTCCTATCAGGGCATCCTGGACGAGAAGCTACTATTGCTATTCTCTCCAGACAGTTCTACTGGCCGGGATTTGCTCAAGATATACGTCAGTTTATACGCAATTGTGACGTCTGCGGAAGAACTTCAGTCTGGCGAGACAAAAAGAAAGGTTTACTTAAACCTCTTCCTGTCCCTAGCCGTATCTGGCAAGATATTTCAGTAGACTTCATAGTCGAATTACCAGAGAGCCAAAGATGCACAAGACTCTGCGTTATTACTGACCGCTTGGGTAAAGGAACTATCCTGTTCCCAGTGCCTAAAGAACAGTTTGGAGCTGAAGGATTTGCAAAACTATTTATGCAGAACTACGTAAGATTACACTGGCTTCCTAGATCTCTAGTCTCAGATAGGGACACGCAATTTGTTAATGCTTTCTGGAAAGAAGTTTGTCACCTTCTTAAGATAGAGAGAAGACTCTCTACAGCGTATCACCCTGAGACTGATGGATCTACGGAAAGAAGAAATCAAGAAGTTGAAGCCTATCTACGTAAGTTCTGTACATTTAGTCAGAACGACTGGGTCGAGCTCCTGCCTATTGCTCAAATATGCCTCGATAATAGACCAAACCAAGCTACGGGCCTATCGCCTTTCTTCTTAACCCACGGTTATAACATTGAGCATATAGGAACTGTTGAAGCTCCCCAGGAAACCCCTAAGAATCCAAAAGAAAAAGCACAAGATCTTGTAGCAAAATTGAAGGACGCACAAGAATGGGCAGAAACGTCAATGGTATCAGCTCAGCAACAGCAAGAATACTACTCTAATAGAGATCGTGCTCCGGCTGACTCTTTTAAAGTGGGAGACAAAGTCTGGCTCAACCTAAAGAACGTAAAAACCCTACGTCCTTGTAAGAAACTAGACTGGATTCATGGGAAGTATACAGTTACACGAGTTATCAACTCAATGTCTTACGAGCTTGATACACCCAGAGGAATCCACAACCGATTTCATACGTCTTTACTTAGGAGAGCTGGCACAGATCCCCTACCTTCACAAATACAAGATAATACACAGCCGCCTCCTATAGTAACTGAACAAGGAGACGAGGAATACGGTATCGAGGCTATTCTAGCCGCAAGATGGCGCCGGCGAGGTCGACAACAAACGCGAGAAGTCTTAGTTAAGTGGGTAGGCTACGTTGATCCTACGTGGGAACCCCTTAGCGAACTCCAACAAACTACAGCTCTGGACGCTTTTGAAAGTGCCTACGGCAACGTTCTTGAAAACGACGGACCTATACTACGCCCTCAGAGACTACGCTCACATCGATCTACAAGAGAGGGGGGGAGGGGATAATGTTAAGGGATGGAATCCTTCTCTCTAGCTTATCCATGACTGGATTTCCAATTGTTCTCTTGTTATTCTGCAAGCTGTCATGTTCTATTTTGCAAGCTGTCATGTTCTATTTTGCAAGCTGTCATGTTCTATTTCGCAAGCTGCCATGTTCTATTTTGCAAGCTGTCACGTTTCCATTTAAAGATACTTTCTAGAAGGATCTATTGTAAGAGGAGGATTATATATACTAGCTATCCTTCCTGTACTTACACTTTCTTCTCTGTACTTAGATACTTGAAATATAAGCTGTCTTCCCTCACTTGCGAAACACCTTTGAGGGTTGAACTCTTACAATACCTCACCCATATCGAAGAGTGGCAGACGAAGAGTCGGACTCAGAGAACAAGCAGTCAGAGGAAGAGCCGGACTCGGAAAAATGAGATGTTAGGCTGGCACGTTGATTGTCATGTATAATGATATAATAATCAAGGGGGAAAGCAAGACATAATTCGCTTGAGCGCTGGGCGCCATCACCATGGGAGCAAGAGTCGTAATGCGTCGTCTGTCGCGGACACATTAGGTTTAGATGTCTGGACTGCGAACGAGTGGGCAAGACGTGGTGAAGGTAGAACATTCAGTCAAGACAGATGCGAACGCTGTGGCATACATGGTTGAGTGTTGGGTAGTATCGCTACCAACTCAGGATGACTTTGGGCGACTTTGATCTCAGTTAGTATATCTTCTAATCTTTAATTAAAACGCAAGGAAGTGGTGCAATTACCATCTTCTCTCCCGTGCATGAATTTTCACCACCGTTGTTGATCATGAGAAGAAGGATGTTGGACACTCCTGAGACTGAGTGAGAGACAACGGAACTGAAATTCAACCACGAACGCGATATACGAATAACATAGGTTAACTGTGAAGTTTTTCAAATTTTCGCAATCGTGCTTTGTATATGCTTGGGTTATGAGTCCTTTGCTTGCTCATTATCCATTGAAGGTTGTCACTTCTCCTTGAACTCCAGCAGCGTTGCAGAGGCCGGCGGCAGCTTTGCTTCTTACCACTGTCCTTCGGAGCCTTGCTGCATAGGTATACATCTTTGTTCGCTTCCGTCGCGATATGGATCGACTCAGTAACGCTTCTTGGAGAAGTATGACCTGTGTGTAGGACGGAACGGAGCAGTCCAGTCCTTCTGATCCAGAGCGCGAGCTTGAATATCCCAAGGCAGGGCACCCAATTCGATGAGACGGGGTCCGAAAACGGTCAAAGCTGCCTGAACTTCCTCAATTTCCGGCTCCTTGAGCTTGTCTCCATCCCCTAGCTCTCCACCAAACGTTGAACAACGCCAGTCCTCCTTCCACCCTTGCAGAGCCGCCTGGGCCTTCTCGGTTCTAGGCTGTACGTTCTTGGCGATGAGATAGAAGGATGATCGAATAGCGTGCTTCCACTCCGGTTTGAATAGTTGAATGTCTGCAAAGGAGTCGAATTGTTGGAGAAGCTTCAAGGTGTTGCACCCCTCAAGCTTGTGAAGCAAAGCGACGATTGTGCCTCCAGGCAAGATCTTTTGCAAAGCTAGAACGAGCTGCGCATTCAGAAGGCGTGACATCTTGTAGCGGTCACGGTATTCGGGTAGCTCATGTACTTTCTGTGACTTGGCCAAGGTACCGTCACAAAACACCAGCTGGAAGTGCTTGCCTGGGAAGACAGGCTCGGTGAGGAACAGAGAACTCTCTGGGTGGTTTGTGGGAGCAGTGTCGCAACCCAACTCGGTGGTAAGCAGCGTGATGTCGAGTTCCTTGACTTCAGCCAAATGACGTGGGAAGTGCATTTTGAGGCCACCATCTGACTCTGGCAGAGTGATGCCGTATGCCACAGCATCTGGGTTGTATCGCAAGGCACTCCAAGTGTAGCCGCCTGGTGCCATACACAGATCCAGGATTCGAAACGCCTCCTCGCCGCACAATCCTGGCGTCATGGCTTTTGTCTTGATATGCATCTCCGTGCCTATTTCCTTCATCATTGTATAAAAGCGTTGCTGTTGCTCCCAGTTTGGCGTCTTCAGAACTTGTTGCAATTTCTTGAAGTGTTCGTCTCCAGCGGGATTATGCCAGCCCTGTGTTGAGTGATCAGCTGAATGAGCTTGTTCATATTTTTTGAAATCTCTTTACCTTCTCACGAGCAGCTTCGAGACGTACGAATGCGGGGCAGTTCTCAACGAGGTATGGTGTAATAACCTTGGTCAATGCTAAGACTGACTTCGAAACAATTGATTCATCGTTCAAGGGGCGGCGTGGTGCCGGAACTCGAGATTCGTGGAAGGTCGACCGCTTTTAAAGAACACATTAGTACAAGCATCTCAAGGTTCCGCTGCCATATCTTACCAGCGACTGGACCACTAGGCCTGTGTCTAGAACCGCACCAGTTCCCTGTGCTTCCGTCATGTTGGTTGGCCTTGTTCAGTGCTGGGTCGGACGGCTTGGTGGGTGTTGGAGCCAACACTAGTAGGAGTGTCAACACTGTGGACCAAAGAACCTTCTAGCTCTTTGGCAACCTATCCAATCCATAACACTCGACATGCCAATAATTATTCGGCCCAAGTTCCACGAACTGAGCCAGAATGGCCTCTTTACACTTCGTGCATCTCGATGCGTAGTGCTCCGAGTAGTGCTCACGACAATAAACACCAGCTTCATGCTCATAATAGTTGTCCGCAGCTCCAAATACGCGATTACAACCATCGGTTTGGCATTTGAAACACTCGGTATGGTATTTCTTCTCCAAAGCAGTGATGTAGGAACCGCGACAGGCAAGGCCACACCCAGCACACAGAAGATCGAGACGTCGGAAATAGTCCGTCTCACACAGTGGACGCGATTGGTCATCTTGGAGGGGAAAGAATTTGGAAGCGACGATTGTGCCACAGTCCTAAGGAGGAAAGTCAGCGGTTGTATTTAGAGCTTCATTGGCTCGCAGAAGTCACCTTGCAGGTGAAGCACTCGAGATGGTACATATCTCCCAGAGCCCTCACAAACTGTCCTGACAGAGAATATTGACATTTGCCGCAAACCTTCTCAGACACTGAACTTGACGGAGGTGGTGGCACGTTGATTAAAGGTGGTGGAAAGGTTTCTGGGGCAGGTTGAGGGTGGGTATCGTTTTCGTTATCCGAGAAGGTCGTCCAAGTGCTGGGATCTAGCATCCTTGACCACTTGCTGCTCTTTCTGTTCCTTGCGGCAGGCTTGCTGGAAGATTCATCCACGATCTTGTCGGATTCCTGAAGCGCTGATATTGTTGGTTGTTCGTCGCTGAAGTTTTGTTAGCAACCACAAGGATTTCAGCTCACTCGAACATACCGTAGGGGCGTGATTGTCTCAGCTTGAGTCTTAGTTTCCACAGAAGAGTCAAAGAAGTACGGCATCAAGAATTTGAGGTCTGCCGCTTGGCCATCTGTGGCCAAGACGCCACTGTCGGTGGTTGGAGCGGTGACAGCGCTCTGCTCTGCTGATTTCACTTCCTCTTTATCGGAAGTCGAGGAGCTGAGAGGTTTCCGACGGATCGAGAGAGAGCCAGCCAGCAATATTTCGTCCGCAACGGGCGCAGCTAACGGTGCTGCATGCCCACTTTGTCGCGAATGCTTGGTTTCTTTGTAATCTGCAGTGGTCTCTGGTATATGCTGAACCGCTGGACTTCCTGGAATCTCTAACAGCCGACTCGGCGTGAACGTCTTTGGACGAAGCTGGTGATCCAGGGGCACGGGGCGAGTTCGCGACTCCAAGCTCGCCGGCAGGAAGTGTCGCCAGCCATCACCTTGTACTTCGTCACCTTTAGCATCGCAAATGCATGCTAGGAGTAGAAGAGTGTGGTAGTAGGACTCATGGGTCTTGCCTAAGAGTTTCTTCTTCCCAAGAAGCGCTTTTCTGCACGTCCTGTCGGCAGCGTCAACATTGGCCTTTTCGAAGTAGTTATGGGATACAGCATGCAGGGAGTGAAGTGCGAGTACGTCAAGCTTGTTTCGCGAATCAGACAATCCGGAAAGCAGCCTGTCAGCGTCGTCCCATCTTGCTTGCCGGCAATAACAATCGGCAAGATTGGCTTTGATGTGTTCCTGGCTCGTTGTGAATTTGCTGAATGGCTTGCGTAGACTAATGGCTTTGCAGAGATACTTTTCTGCTTCTTCATACTCTCTATCAGACAGCTTCTGCAAGCCACGCTTTTCAAACATTTCGACAAGTTCTTGTTCTGGATCCGATTCAGAGTCGGAATCAGCTCGGGCTGTATCCCCTTCACTGATAGGACCGCTGCCTATGGAATCACCTGCAAGGTGATTCAGTATCAAGGCCTATATATTAGATACGCGATAGCTACCTTCGGGAGACTCATCTTCCACGGGTGGCCGAATCCAATCTCGAATATCTCGGTATTGATCATTTGATAGTTGATCTCCGAGAACAGATCCACTCCATATGGTTGAGCGATCACCCTCAATCACAGTACTGGCGCTGGAGCGCAGAGACTCGGCGTCTCGGGCAAGCTTTCTCAAATGGTTTGAGATTCTTTGACTATCCTGCAATGTATCTAGGCTTGAGCCAGGTTGAGTAGTTTGCTGCTGCAAAGCCAAAGCGTTTGCCAGTGTGATCTGGTCTTTCAAGTCGGTGAGCTGTCGCGAAAGATCCTGTTGAGAGGAATTGCTATGTAATGAGATACAGCTTCATTGAATTGTCATCAGTACAAAAGGTCCTCATTGGGCAGCAATAATGCCACATACACGTTGATGGTACCAAGTGTAAGCTGCATCCCACTATAATGGGACCGAACTTGCTGCTGGAAGTCCCCAATCTCTTTAAGCTTCAAGTTCAATCGAACCTGCATTATGGGTCTTCTCAATATGCCGAATCTACTGTTGGCAGTACCGTTCAGATCCTGAAGCATAGTTCCTAGCTTGTCCAAGGTTGTACCACACTCTTGTAAAGAGCCCTCGACCATTGTCCAGAGGCTGACATTATCGCTACTCCGTAATCCGACCAGGGCATCATGCTTCAAACTCTTGCTAACCGTTTCCAGCACTTGTGAAAGCCCTCGGATCTCTGCGATAAGGGCAGCTACGTTTTCGTCTACGGATCGAGTCTCATCGATGAAGGTGTATAGGATGGAAACAATCTGGAAAAGAATAGTAGGTTAGTTGAAGCTTCTTGCGTAGCCTTGTCGATTCACATACCTTAAAGCAAGAAGTAGCCAGCCCAGCAGATCCTGCAGCAATTGATAACGGATCCATGACTGTTGAGACTTCTCATAAGATGGGAAGAGAGTTGAATGTTAAGGACTCATCCATAATGGCAAATACGAAGGCGGCTCGCTGAGGCTATGCCTGGACTATCCGTTTCGTGCATCGCTCGCTGCAACTAAGGCGGTAGCCTGCTTACGGGCTTGTCCGAGCCATAATGAAGACTTTTTTCATAGCTTGCAGAGCTAGAAAAGCCTCCGTTCATCATGGTGAACAATATCGAGGCGTGAATGGTGAGCAAACAAGTGAATACCTTGATGCGAGATCAACGCGAAACTAGGTGCTCACGTGATCACGACAAAATTGGTCTATAGTACCTTCCATCCCTTTCATCTCATCCTCTGAATACTTGAGGCGGAAACAGAAGCGGAAGCGGAGAGCCTCTCCGAAGATCACATGATCATAGGATATAACGACCGAGGTAATGATGCAAGACTCGAAGGAGTATAGGTACTTGTAGCTGAAATAGTCACTGTCAGACACGTCTTGCGGAAAGGGACAGATGGAGACGGGATGCTGTAACTTGCTTGGCCTTTCGATAGTGACAGTGACGTGGCTGGGGGCAGACGCCACGAGTCTGAATCCGAAATCTTCACCTTGTATGCATGCCACTTCTCAACAAACTTCGGCACAGATCAGATTTGTACAGAACCGGCCGACACGACGAACAGCTAGGGCCCTACCTAACAGGAGGCTGCCAAGAATTTTTCATCCGGCAATCGACTATGAGGCCCTGCTCTGTCGTCTTAGTCCCTTGCTGTCAGTAGGACCGACGTGGGCACCACCACTCGATGTCGATGGAACTCATGACCGAGGATCTCGACGCCCTGTCCATCAAAGAAGTTCTCGACGTCGACTCACGCCCAACCTTTATCATCGATCTCGACCCGGATCGTGAACAGCTCCCTGCCGACGCTCGCATAATCGCTCCTGTGTTTTGTAATTCCGCTCTTCGAAGTCATGAGCAACTCTTGGACATGGTCGTGGGGGCTGAGCCTCGGATCCCACAGATTCCACCCTATCAGAAATTCAAGGCCTGGGCCACTGGCGTGACAAAATTCGATGACTCCAAAGACGTGTATCCATTGTCCTTTCTGTACGGTGGTATGCTGTGGACAAGCTCAACTGTTCGACAACGATGGCGACTTATCAGTGGGAATATGCTTTGGAATCCCAGGACCCATATCCAAGATCTGTCCCGAGGACCTCCCTACGAAGTAGCCACGGGTGGCTCATTACGTGGACTCGTACAAGAGGAGAAGAAATTCGAAAGTCCTCCAGCGCCTCGTGGATTCAATCCCGATCGAGTTGATGAGGACATCATCATGACAACAGATTCAGATACACTTGTAGCTTCAGATCAACCACCTCTTCGCAATGTCTTTTTTCTCCCCAGCTCAAACGGAGAGACAAGCTCGGGCGACACGGGTCGATCGTCAAACGGCAAAGCATCTATCAGTCTCGACGATGTTCCTGAGAAAGCTGTGCCCGATTGGACAGTCAAAAAACCAAAGGGGATGCTGTCGCCTCACATGCTCTTTGCGCGAGAGGTCAACTGGGCAGTTACTCCACTTGGTCCGATGGAATCGTGGTCTCCTGAGTTTCGGCAGGTTGCCAATTTGTGCATGGGAAATTCACATCCTACTGCCTTGTTTTGGGGTGCTGAGCTCACCATGTTGTACAACAGGGCTTACGCAGTGGAAGTAGCTGGGAACAAACATCCATCTATGATGGGGACAGGCTTTCAGGGACCTTTTTCTGAAATCTGGGATTCTGTGGGCCCTGTTTTCGCTGAATGTGCTCGTACCGGTATCAGTGCGCGAAAGGAAAATGACTATCTACCCATCGAGAGATATGGATTTGTTGAAGAGACATTCTTCTCTTGGACATTTACGTACGTTCCCTCCCTACGAACAACTTGATTAATGCTCACATACGGAAGGCCTGTTTACGGTGGGAGTGACCGAATTCTTGGATTCTATAACGCTCCCTTTGAGACGACAAAGCAAGTTCTCAGCCAGCGAAGAATGCAGACGATCAATAAAGTCGGTGAACACGTGGCCCTGGCTAAAACCGTCAAGCGTTTTTGGAAACTCCTCCTCGAAGGACTCGAGCACAATCACCGGGATGTTCCTTTTGCCCTCCTTTATTCTGTTGGAGAGGGCGAGGACGAAGATCATTCATCAATATCGTCTGGTAGTACTATATCCCTAAAGTCATGTCATCTTGAGGGATCTATCGGGATTCCGAACGGACACCCTGCTGCTCCACAGCAACTCGACCTCAAACGTAGCCGAGAAGGATTTATCTCGTCATTCAGAACAAGCATGAGAACGCGAGAACCTACGACCCTGCACACGAGAGATGGCACTCTTCCTGAGGAGCTTCTCGAAGGAATTACATGGCGCGGATTCGGTGATCCATGTCGCGAGGCTATCATATTCCCGTTACGTCCTACTAATGGTGATACTGTTATGGCATTCTTGTTGTTGGGCGTGAACCCCAGAAGACCTTACGATGACGAATACAAGGCATTTTCAAGCATGCTCAACAGACAAGTGGCGACTTCTCTTGCATCAGTCATTCTCTTCGAAGAAGAAATTCGGCGCAGCAGAAACGCTGCGGAAGCAGCCGCTGTGGAGCAAGAGCAGCTGACGCAAGCATTAGAATTGCAAACATCTAGACTCAGGCGAATGACTGCCCTCAGTCCTCTTGGTATGTTCAATATATCACCAGAAGGCGTTATACGGGAGGCAAATGATCGTTATTTCGAGATGACAGGGCATCCTAGAGATAATCTTTATGAGTTCTCATTCATGAGCCATGTGATGGAAGCCAGTCGACAATCAATGATGGAAGGATGGCATCGTATGGTCGTCGATCACCTTCCTTTTACAGGAGAGTTGCAACTCAATGCACCATCCGTGAGACAGGTTGATCTTGACGGCGAGGCCATAGAGTACTGGGTCTTGACTACAGCACAACCAGAATTCGCTTCTGACGGCTCGCTCCGAAGTATTATGGGTTCGATTACAGATATTTCTCATCTTAAGTGGGCGCAAGGTCTCCAAGAAAAACGGCTGAGAGAAGCAGAGGAGACACGAAGACAGCAAAATGAATTCATCGATGTCACTTGTCATGAGATTCGGAATCCATTGGTATGTTCTTCACTTTCATCAGCGGTTGGTATACAAGCTAAATACAATAGAGTGCTATACTTCAATGTGCGGATGATATTTCCTCAACGATGGGCGAATATTTCTCGAAAGGCACTTCACCGACACTAAATGCTGTAGAAAACTCCATAGAAGCAGCGAGTACGATCGCCTTATGTGTACAGCACCAAAAGGTGAGCACATGAGAGGCGATTCAAAGTCCCCACATGCTAACTAGCCAAGGCTATAGTTGACGATATCCTGACTGTTTCTAAATTGGATAGCAATCTTCTCATGATCACGCCAGCTTCGGTCAAACCAGTGGAGATCGCCAAGCGGGCTGTGAAGATGTTTGATGCTGAGCTCCAATCTAAAGACCTGCAGGTTATTTTCGAGGCTCATTCTTCTCTTCAAGAGCTGAAGGTGGAATGGATGATGGTCGACCCCAGCCGAGTGCTTCAGATTCTTGTATATATACCCTTCTAGTTTTCATACAGCTCGTTCTAACCTATTTACCAGATCAACCTGATGACAAACGCCATCAAATTCACAGCGTCTTCAGATAGAAAGACAATCACAGTGTCCGTCGCTGTATCTCGGGAACCTCCGGTAGTCGTTAATGAGCGCCATTTCGAGTACATTCCGACAAAGAATGCTACGGTCGACCCTACGATAAGCGATGATTGGGGCACAGGAGAAGTTATGTATCTTCGCTTGAAGGTTCGGGATACTGGTTGTGGTCTCAACGAAGAGGAAATGCAACAGCTCTTCAAGAAGTTCTCGCAGGCTTCACCAAGAACGCACGCACAATACGGAGGTACTACAGCTAATCTTCATCGTTTAGAAACTGTTATAGGAATACTATACTTACTATCTATCTAGGTTCTGGGCTCGGGCTTTATATCTGCAGGCAACTCGCAGAACTACATGGTGGACAGATCGGGGTCGTATCAGAAGCTGGTGTCGGAAGCACGTTTGGGTTTTACGTGATGGCTCGAAAGTCTGAACCGCCTGGCCATACCAAGCCTCGTCATATAATGGCGCATACGCCCGAGTTCTCTGCGGATTTAACCGTCAGTCAAGCTATTAAAACGCCCATTTCTGAAGATGTTCCATCGCTTACGGCGTTGTTGACACCCCCATTGGTGACATCGCCATTATCGGCATCAATGACCCCTGTACCTACACTGGCGCCGGAATTCGACCCAAGAGATCTTGAAATTCTTGTTGTCGAGGACAATTTGGTCAATCAGAAGATTCTGGTCCAACAGCTTAGGAGAGTCGGTCATACAGTCAGCGCGGCCAGCGATGGTCTCGAAGCACTTGCTTTCCTTGAAAGAACCTGTTACCGCAGCCCAGGCGGAAAACGACTGTCCGTCATACTGATGGACCTTGAAATGGTATGGTTGCTATGAATCTCTTTCGATAACGTCATCTACTAACCTTCTTAGCCAAACATGGACGGCCTTACCTGCGTGAGCGTGATCAGAAAGATGGAGATGGCAGGGATAATACAAGGCCATGTCCCCGTTATTGCCGTTACAGCCAACGTGAGAGAGGGGCAAATCACGACAGCAATGGAGAGTGGAATGGATGATGTTGTCACCAAACCATTCAGGATACCTGATTTGCTTCTGAAGATTGAGAAGTTATTCGTTTTTTTGGCGGCTACAAGCAAATAGACGATTGAGATAGCGGGAGTTGATCGGTCTGCGTGTCTTGTAGACATGGTGTGTATTCTTGGGCAAGCAAAGATTGGGCATTTTTTTCTTTCCTTTTGGCGAATTAAGATACCCAACTAGGCCAGCGATTGGTAATATACGCATAACTTCTCTTCTCGCCACTGGAGCTAGAGATCGAAATATGAAGATTTGATCTTGAAATGAAGGAAAAATTATGAAACTACGGGGTTGAACAAAACCTCGAAGATTCATCGAACGCACGCAGCCGCTAACGGAAGCACTACCCGATATGGCTGAGAATAGACCCGACACTTCTCGCGTCCTCTCCCTTGTTCCAACCAACACCCAACATCATCAAAAATGTCGCAAACATATTCCATGTAGGTTGCCGGCGAGGAGAAGGAGGGCTACGGAGAGATGTGAGTTCCTCCTACCAGGCATCCCTGTTTTAAAATGTAACCCTCTCGCACAGTATTCCAGTAGAAGACCCATCGACAGGAGAGACATTCGCACAGTAAGACTCGAAAGCTGCACCATATGTAACATTCAAACTCACCTTCTCCGGATGCCACACCGCAGATGCGTTCAATGTCAACCATGCCGTCGAACGGGCACACAAAACCTTCAAATCTGGAGTCTGGTCCCGCGCACCACGAAACGTGCGAGCAGATGTCTTGGAAAAGATTGCGGATTTACTTACTGCGAATATTGTGGGACTCATTGCTCTTGAAGTACGACAGACTGGGCGGGCGATTCGGGAGATGAACGCCCAAGTACCGAGTTTGGTGAGATGGTTCAAGTATTATGCTGCTCTTATTAGGACGGAGGAGAGGGCTGTGTTGCCTACGATGGGGGAATTGCATAATTGGATTGATAGGAAACCATTGGGTGTTGTGGCGCAGATTACGCCTTTGTAGGGTGTTGCTCTTTCTTACCTTTTTGGTGTCGCTAATAGGTTCGTGTAGTAATCATCCACTTCTTATTGCGGTGAAGAAGATTGCGCCAGCTCTTGCTGCTGGAAACTCGATCATCTTGAAGCCTTCAGAGTTGACGCCCTTGACGAGTCTGGTGCTTGGGAAATTGATGAAGGAAGCTGGCCGTATGAAGTTCACATCCCGGTCTGTGATCTCTGCTCACTATATGGTTTTAGTTCCAGATGGTGTGTTTACAGTTCTTCCTGGTTTCGGACACACAACCGGCAAAGCTTTAGTGGAGCACTCTATCATTAAGAAGGTTGATGTTACGGTGAGTAGAATTATCCATTGATATTATTTGGCAGCCATTGACTCGGATTAGGGATCGACAGAAGCTGGAAGAGCAATTGGTGCCATCGCTGGTCAAAATTTGGCGCACTATACAGCTGAACTTGGAGGCAAAGCTCCTCTTATCGTTTTTGGTAGCCACTGCTGCGCTCCAATTTGCTCCACAAGACTGACGAGTGTCTGTAGAGAAAGCCGATCTTGATCTGGCCGTGAATGGTATCGCTTTCGCATCATTCATCGCCAGTGGACAAGTAAATCTCTAGCTACCATACCTAGTACTCGCTCTCCTGCTAACAGAAGCCAGACATGTGTCGCTGCCACCCGAATCCTGGTCGAAGCATCGATATATCCCCAGCTCGTCGAAAAGCTCAAGATCAAAGCCGAGTCAATCACTCGCCGCATGGGCTCCCCGAAGAATCCCGAATCCATGATGGGCCCTGTTATCTCAGCCAAACAGCTGGACGGAATCGTGCGTCTCGTAGATGAAGCAAAATCGAAAGGAGTCACCATCGTGACTGGAGGCGAAAGAATGTCTGGTATTTCCTCGCTCGATGGCACAGACTTCTCCAAGGGTTATTACTACCCACCCACGATCATTTGCAGCAACGCGCATGGGAGTATATTTGATTCGAAGCTTTGGAAACAAGAGGCCTTTGGACCGGTTATTGTTGTCGTGCTGTTTGCAAACGAGGACGACGCCATCGTACACGCGAACGATAGCGAATTTGGACTCGGAGCTGCGGTCTGGACGCAGGACTTGTCGCAGGCTTTCCGAGTAACAGACCAAATTGAGGCTGGAATTTGCTGGGGTAAAGTCTCTCAATCCAAGTCTTCGCACGCCCACAATGCTAATGTAGGCCATCAAAGTAAACACACACCACCGTAACGATCCATCCTCACCCTGGGGCGGTGTCGGCAGCTCTGGTGTAGGAAGCGAAAACGGCAAAGACGCATACCACGCCTACACCACAACAAAGAGCACGATTATCAATTACGCCACGACAGAGGAGGGAATCCAAAACGACGATTGGTTCCGCGACGGTGCTGGAGAAATTCGATATGGGTAAACGGAACAAACGAAAATGCACTAATGCTCGATGACAAGGCTGGCTCCACAATCAACCAATCGATAAGACATCCTGGTAAGAAAAAAATCTACCGAAATTCTAGCACATCCCACCACAAAAATCGGCAAAAAACTGTCAAAAATTTCCGATGCCGGGAGTCGACTGACAACCTGTTAGATGATTTATTTCATTTGTTGAATGAATAATGTAACTTACACCCGGCTCTACCCGAAACTTCACTGTTGAAAGCGGGTGATGATCTGACCGGAATTAGCGAAATCACATTGTTGAAAGCAATGGTAGAAACACACAGCCTAAGAGTCGTTAGTTAGCGTTTTGCGGTGTCGTAGAAAGTTTCTCGTACCGATACACCACATCGGAAGTTGAGTGGTTTGGATCTACACTACAAACTTTAATCCCCAGTTATATTAGGCTGGAGTCGATTTTTTGCTGGTTCCATGGTAGTAACATGGCAAGACTAATTGTTATGTAGCACTTTCGAGCCATGCTTCAAAGGCAAAGAAGATGGATGTTATTCTTGACCGTCTTGAGCCGGACTCTGCGATCAGCAGGCGAACGACTACATCGCATGTTGGCTGCTTCATTTGCATGCTCATTAGTTGATACAGAAAAAGACCTGTTGCAAATAAGTAACTCAAGCTGCAATAATTAATCTATCTCCAGACTGTTCACTTCTATCCCCAGACAGTGAAGCCAAAGGTTGGCCAAATCCTTGATCAGCAAACTCAACCAGCCACTCAAATGCAGAATCGTCCAGGATCGCCTCCTCCATGACTTCTTCGTCTTCGTACTCTGGCGGAAAAGTCGCAGCAGTGAACCATACGAAATCGATAATGTCTTGCGCGATGGCTTGGGATTGGTCGGGTGTACGATTTTCCTTAATAGATTTCCCTGCCATCCTAGAGTGGTGACGCATTGCCAATCGTGCTTCCGTCTGTGATCCAGCCAACGAGGTTATGGTCTGCTTATGTTCTGCGGGTAATCAATAGTTGAATGAACAAAACTCACCGTCATAGCAGCCATTGGATCGTATTCCAAGATTTTCTTGCAACCCGACAAAGCTTTTCCCACCTGTTCAGTCATGGATATTTCTGCCGCCGAGACGTATTGGCTGCTAAGAATATTTGTCGTCATTGTCGATATCCTTGTGAATGAGGTGGGATGTGGCAATGTGATTAATGAGAAATGCGAATATGTAGAATGGAGATTCGCTGTACTCGAGAATAAAGTGCGCAGTAATGAAATTCGATGCTGCTTTGATCTGTTCGTTTACAAGATGTAGAGGGTGAGAGGATTGTGAACGCGGAATTGTGGTAAGAGATGCCTTTCCGCAAGTCAACTGGAAGGATCGAGTCTCGACTCGCAACAGCTCGAGAACTGCCCTGCTCCTTCTATCAAGTCTAGGAAGGCCGACTGTGCGTGAGAACCGAGATCATTTTCTGTGGGCAAGGGAAATAACTCGAACTCGTTCAAAGGAAGCAGGAGGTCTCATCATAAGATCAGTCCAACACAGTTTGTTCTCTAAACAAAAGCTCAAGCCTCAAGAATGCCATTCTCTCATTTGGTTCTGATGATGTGTTCTGCAGCATACTTCTCATACTCGGTTGCTGTGATATAGAGCGTTTCGTACACCCATGCCCTGCCCACTGTCCTAACCCGCTGCGTCTCCTTACTTTCTATAGCAAGACCCGCTTGTTCGAACGCTGCCTTCACTTCGGGCTTCTGCACCGCCTTCTCTGCCTCAAAGACAGTGTGACCCAAAATATATATTTCAGTCGGTTCAAGCTGCGCCTTGAAGTTGGAAGATTTGATGTGCTCCTGGATGAGTGGATCGCTCAGGGTCAGTGGAAGTGTTCTCACTTTTTCTTCTTTTGAAGCAGCCCTGGAAATTGCGAACTCTACTAAGACCCAATGGCAGATTATGAGGCCGACGAGAGCTGTCTTGACGTCTTCGTCTGTTAGTGGTAGATCCTCCATTCTAAACCCTTCATTTTTGAACCATGGTGATGGGTCCCACAGTTCCAAATAATGTTTCTCGTTTGCAGCGAGCGACTCCGCGCTCCTTTCTTGCACATCACGCTCGCGACCCCCGTGCCCCAAACCGCTGATACGAAGCTGACCTAGGCGGTGACAGGCTATAAGAAGAAGTAATTCATAGCTGCTCAACTTCTCGTTTCGAAACATCTTCCGATGATATGACTGGACGAGAAGTACTGCTAGAAGACCAAGTAAGTCATAATTGGTCCCGCTTGGTGAGTCGAAAAATTCTTGCAGTATCTCTTCTCTCTCCCACCTCCTCTGATCTTCTTCGGTCCATGCCGGAGGCCTACTTCTGGAGACTGAGGAGCGCCTCGCATCCGTGCTTGACGGGCTGTCTGATCGAGAGAGCGGGGCGAAGGCCAAAATCGCGCAAGAACTTGCCATGATGCCTACGGCAACAGGCAAAGCAATTTTCCATGAGGCTGTGCGGACGGGCGGCAAAAATGCCGCATAGAAATGTCGAGAATGTGGAGGCGGGAGAAAAGTCTTGATTGTTTGAACACTCTGTCTAAGTAAACGAGGCGACAACATTGCAAAAAATCGATGAAAAAAACGTGGTGGTTTGGCGCAAGAGCATTACGAATGTTGAGGTTACGATAAGCCGGATGTGGAACTGTCAAGCGGGAGATGTGGCAGCGGTTGATGCTGTCCGGATAGCCAATCCGGGATCAGGTTTTGATGGTGGATTGAGATTGCAAGCAGTTCCCGGTATGGATGGTTGATGATAGTTGGTCCCAGAGTCGATCTGAAGTAAACTCCGTGGCGAAATGTAATCTGTTGGAAAGGGGGTGATGGTTGCAGAGTCGGTGGAGGATAATGAAGATCTAGTTCAGCCTAAAAAAAATTGGCTTATTAATTAATTAATCAGTGAGCCGCAAGAACGCCACGGCCCACAAATTTGAAAGGAAGATTACGAGATATACTTAGATATATCAAGGTATCTAGTCGTCCGTAATTAATATCAACTACCAAGAGCGTATAAAATTCTTCCCAAGAACTGTAAATTAGATAATATATACAAAATCATCTTCTACACTCTTCCAAGACTTTCGAAATTTCAATAGAAACTAGCCTTGCTTCCTTTAGCAGGTTCTCCCCCAAAGGTATTTGGATTCAAGTCATTTTTCTTCGGCCTTGCGGCTTACTATCAACTGCCCACTATTCTACACAAGGCTATCAAAGAGGAAAACACAGACAAGGAGTACAAACCAGGGATAAGAATGATCAATCCATTTTCAGCCTCACTACCACATCCCGACGAGCAAGCCTCCGCAAACACAATTCGAGGTCATGGCCACAAACCGATCATTGTCAACATCGATATCCAACGGCACAACGCGTATTTTTAGAACAGCCTTCTGACGGCTCGGAACCTTATTGGCCACGAGGGCCCGATTGAATGGTTCTCCAAGCTCGTCAGATACCATTATACAGATTTGCAAGGAAGGCTCCATGTCCTTATAAATCTAACCAATTAGACTCCGAGCATGTCCAATTGCTCCATCGCTTCTCTTACAAGTGCCAGGACAATGTTCGAGATAGTGAAATTAATACCGCATCAATAATTGGCGAAATTCGATAGCTCAAAATCAAGACGCTAAGCTTTCGAGCGAACGGAATTGCAACGAACCAGAGAATCTCGAGAAACATCTCCACTTATGGCTATTGCTGGCCTAGAGCCTTGGTTTTGAGTTATCGAGTTTCGCCGATTAATGCGGTATGTAAGAGTCGAAACGATATTCTCCAACAACCAATCATGAGGTCCCAAAAGCGGTGCTGGAAAAAATGGGTATTCTGAAAGTGATGGTATGAATAAGCATTTGAGCCATTGTAAGAGAAGAAGATGATAGAAAAACATTCGCTAAAAGACAGTGAATCGTGATCGATCATGGCTCATGACACACAATTGCCATGACTCATACATGGTCCACAGAATAATCCAGACAATGGCTGCCCTGCCTCCCAACTGTAAAAAATGCTTTTTGTGCTTTTCCTTTGTATCCAAACAGTCGCCTGGGTATCGTGAATGTCGTGGTCTTGTCGTTGTGATCATCCCCTTTGCTTTTTCATCTCACCGCATTGTGCGTGCTCTCTTTCCATATCGTGTCATGCCACGGCCCTGGGTTTCCAACTACATCTTCCTTGTCCTGCGACCAACGACTCTTCTGCTTTCTTTCTCTCGACCCTGGGCGACACTTTACATTCCTTCAACAGCGCTGAGATGAGATTGGCATCAATTTCGTACCATCTCTTCTCCTCGCTGGAATACAATCCAAATGCGAAGCCTAATACTCCATCATCATCGCCCCTTGACATCTTCACTCAGTCCTCTTTTACACTTCTCTTCCTCCAACATCTTCAACCTCTCCCTCGCCTCCATCTTCGCCGCCTGAGCAGGCGCCCTCGTCTTCAGCTCTCCCGTAACACGCTGCAGATAAACAGGAACATCAATCCCACTCTTCAAAAAGAAAAGCTTTAAGTTTCGCGCTTTATCCTTAAGTTGTACCTGATTTCGATCCTTGAGAACCTCGCTTATACTACCTCCCGCACCGTAGAGTGCCAATATTTGAGACCAATGAGGGCCTTTGACACGTTCGAGACCATCCATAAGGGCCTTTTCTTCATCTTGTGTCCATGGTCGACGGGTAGAAGGTGTGCCTGGCAGGCGGCGGCTGTTAAAGGCAGTAGCAGACTTTGTATGTGAGCTTGTGGTCCTCGAATCTTCAAACTGCGAGTTCATGTTTGCAGTTGGACTACTTAGACTAACCGAAGATGAATCGCCAGAACCACCCGACGTCGACGACCTTTTTCTCTTATGGGAGTGTCTCAACTCTGTTGAAAACGGCGGCGTGTGCAGCGTCGTCGGCGAGTGGTAGCCTTGGTGTTGGAAGGCACTTGTGTGCTGGCCTGATATCGCGGCGTGTGCAGCCAAAGTGGCCTTCGTAATCGGGTCTTCCGGATTCGACGACATGGGTATCGAATTGGGATCCTGTGGGGTAAATTGTCAGCCTAGTCTCCAATAATAGCCGAGTGATATGGCCCGAAGTTTGAATTAAGCACCGAAAGTGCACCCGATATACACGTGCTGGTATCGAGATGGCTTGCTGAAATTGCTATCGCCGTTTCATTTTCGTGTAGACCGTGTTTAGTTGCCGGGCACGATCATCCGGATATCTGAAACGTGGTCATGTGCGAGATGCGAGAAAGGCACGCTTGCACTTGGATTGCCATCCGGGGTAGTGTGTCGGAGCTTTCCAAATAGTGCACCATACTTCAAGCAATATAGGACAGCACAGCCTTGGTCTGCGCTCCATGAAGTCGATCGGAACCCCGGGTGACGGCGGAGCCAGGGATTATCGTGTGAGAATGCCGGCAGATATTAAAACTTAAACTTGTAACTTGCCTTTGTATCCAGTAGTTCCAGTGCGCGACTAACGCACATGCGAGCTTCTTCAAGGAAATCGGCCCAGTTGTATTTCTGAGGTAGTTGGCTCAGGGAATCCATATCGTCCGATCCAGCCATCAAATACTGACGCCTGGTGTTGATGCGACTTATGAAGTCTTGCTCACTTTGCGCTAGATGCGTTGGCTCTGGTCTTCGTCGCAGAATGACTAGTTGTAGGTCGCGAGGGAATAGTTGATCGAGAACATCCTCCTTGGCAAGATCTGTGTTAAGCATGACCGAAATGTAGGCTTGCGTTTTGAGTTCGAGGAACAGGGCGCCTTCCATCTTGTAGAGTCGACTTCCAGCAGGCATGAATACGTCGAGAAAAGCCTCGTTGAGATCCAGAAACGGGACATCTCTGCCACGGAAAATGGTGATAACGAAAGTCGCCAGATTTGCTTTCCGAATCGTCTGTATTGATGTTCCATTAAGCTGCAACCCAGAAGGGTCGATGAATATTGCGTCTCTTGCAAAATGCTTTTTGGTTTGCTCGAACAGAGCTTCTAGTGCTGCATAAGCCTGGCCTTTGCCAGTTTCCGGCTCCGTGACTGTGGTCACAAAATCGTGAACAGTGCTAGAGAAAAGGGTGGACAGGATCTGGCTGGACAGATTTTCGAGCACTGGCAGACTTTGGTGTTGCAGCAAAGGATCTGCCGCTGGATATCCCCAGGTGAAGCTGTCAATAGGAGACGGATACACGTTTGATGGATCAGAAGTCGCCACACAATTCTGATATGACGATTGCCGCGAGTGACTGGTGAACATGGGATCGCTCGTATTCGAATAGCTGTTCTGGTGAAGATCTCCTGACATTCCCAACTGCGAGTCCTGAGCTGGTGGATAATACGGATCAGGAGCTATGCTCCCGTATGGACTCTGATATCCACCATTCGAAGCGAGGGGCGTCCCAGCATTCAGGTCGTTGCCCACGAAAGACCAGTACTGGGCATGATACGGTCCGTATTCCAAGTCCGATTGCTCATATTTTACGGGCGAAGGAGCTCGCGGGATCTGGACAGTCATTTTCTCAGGCGGGTAACCATATATACCTCCCATGTCGATATGAGCGTCCATGACACGAGAGTTGCTTCGCGCATGGCTTGCTGCAAGTGGCCCGTTTGACGCAGCACCGTTTTGCGCAGCGTTGAGCAGCGGCACAGCAACGCTAGAATCCACGTTGTACGGCAGACCGTGGGAGAATAGCTCAGCGAGTTCCTGGTGGTCGGCGGCGTTGATGCTGTTGATGGACGCACGAGAGTCGCTTCGCCGTCGTTTACGAGCTCTGGGATTTATATCGTCGCCAGCTAGTCCTGCTACCGTCTGATACGTCAAGTTAGCGTCTTCGGGGCGAGTCGGCGGCGGCGGCGCATTGCTGGAAGCGGAGGAGGAGCGGACTTTATTGTTATCGTGTTAGCATTCCCCGCACGATTTATCAATTGGGCGGCTATGCGACATGGCAGAGCGAGGGAATTGTCGTGGTGAGGACGGTGGTGATATTGTGACGCGGGGGGGATGCTGGATGGGATGGGAATACGGATAGATGGGATGAGAATGCCGTTGGTGTTGGTGTTGGTGTTGTTGTTGTTGTTGTTGGCGTGGTGGACACGGGCGAAGGCCGGGCGAAGGCCCTGACTCTTTGGGGGGTCTACGGGCGAGAGACAGTAAACTTACCGTGGTGGTGGCGTATTTCGTCCATACTTCTGGGTGGTCGACAACTGGCAAGGCTCTCGGATAGCTCGCCGATATGCCCTAATCGCAGTCGGTATTCATAGGGCAACGACTTGGTTAAGAGATGTTCTCTGTTTTCTAGCCACGCTGCTTACGTAGGGGACTCCCGAGGCGCTTTCTGTGACATGGACTCAGTCTCCGCATTCGAGTGTCAGATAGACTGTCCAGCGCAAGGAGCATCGCGGACGCTTGTTACAATCTACCTCCTCCACGCTCGCTATATTGCGCGCCCATTCTTGCGGGCTGGTCCTGGCCTGCGATCACCGCAGGCCACAGCTGGCTGCGGTTAGATTCCATATATCTTCCCGCTCGCCATTCGCTCTCCATGCACCACACCAGTTCGTGGTTTGAGCCAGAGTGCAAGGAACTTGACCTGTTCGCCCTCGCGTCTGTGCCAGACGTGCCGCCTGTGTGTCCATCGAGACACAGACTCACGAAGGCCGGGACACCTCGGGAGCCACCATCTCGGTCCTGCGCGGGCTTGTGGGGAAGTATAGGCACATTTCACAAATGCTGGACCAACGGCTACGGTTACGTGAAAGTAACATGTCCCGCAGCAGAGCAAATCAGTGCAATCTGAGACTTCGAGTCACGAGTGCGCCGCCTTGCGCCCACTGCTCAGCACATTCCACTGTCACACACCCACTCCTATAGCCACTCCGCTTTGTCAGTGCGCCCTTATGAGGTTGAATTGCGAACAGGAACATTCATTTGAGAATTTGTCGAGTCTGGGCTGCGGCTCGACGCCTAGCTCCGTCTCTGGTGACCCGCTGCTTCAACCGGCGCGAAGACTCGCTGCTGGCCCAACAGCTCCGATTCGCCCAGACATCCTTATTCAGCTTCTGAATATTATACACCGACGTCTTGTACATGCCTTTCAAGCTCCATCTAAGGGACTGTGCTTCGCCTGTGAATGTTGTCTGTCTCCACCCACTCTAGCAAGAACGCACCATTTACTCCGCGTTTTCTCCCTTGCTAGGTACTCCCAGGTCCGCCCAACAACGCAAATCTTCGAACGATGCTTGGCCCTATTTCATCGTATTCTGCCTTGGTGTGACAGTAACTCCTGAACTCGGGTGTCTGGCCCAACAAGCTGCCACCGAACCATGGTCCGTGCCGTTGTCTTTTATGTGAAATTACTTGGACTTCGAGACCCCCGGACTTGGCCCCACCAGACTTTACCTCGCTGGCTCGTATCCTTGCATCGACCAGATGACGGATGTCTCGCTGTAATCGGCGCCCAAAGTCTTTGTAAAGCGTGGACCCGCCTGAGAGAACGATGTTTTTGTACAAGCCACGTCTGACATCGATTGGCGAGGTTTGGATGACTGTGTCAACGATGGTAGGCAGGGGTGTCAAGAAGTCGGATGAGTAGATTTCTGGATTGAAGAAGATCTCTGGCGCCAAGAAGCGTTCGTAGCCGACTTCAACGACCACTGATTTGCCATTGGGGTGAGTGACAAAGTGCTTTCCGAACCGATCAGGTTCTTTGTCGAAACGCGAAAATTCTAAGTGAATTCTTGTCAGCATCCAGGATTCCAAAAAGCTTACTTGGCGTGTGCGATATCGTACCTTTTACGATATCAGGACTGACGTAGCAGAATTCCTCCTTAATCTTTTCCGCAGTTTTAAGACTGCTGTCAGGCTCTCCACGATCGCGCAACAACGATTGCACGAAATAAGTTATGTCACGTCCAGCGATTGGTATCGACTTGATTGATGAACCAATAACATAGCCCTCAGCAACTGGAATGACATGCGTAACACCTTCTCCGGAATCGATGACAGTTCCTGTCAATGAACGGTCTTGCACTTTGGACGAAGTCCACGATGCGGCCAAAGCAAGGACGGCTTGGACGGCAATGTATAGACCAGCACAGTTGAATGATTCAAAAAAGATTTCAGCTGTATTTTCTCGGTTTTCAGGCGGGTTGAGTGGCTAATCCGGGATTGTCAGAGGTTGAATTTAAATCCGGTTCACATTGACAAAGTCAACTTACGGGTTCGGTCAACAAGAAGTGGTGGTCTTCTGGTTCGACACGCAAGTATTTGAATATGGAGTTTGACCAGAAGCGTTCCATGTGATCCTAAAAATTGTGAGCCATAGCATTGCTGTTGTGGGTTTGGCGCGCATACCCAGTTCTCAATTTGTCCATGTCTGATGGGATAGTGTATGCCATATCCTATAGCAGTCAGCGGTGTGGTCCTGTATGCTTCCACTTCCATTATCCGTGATTCGCCCAATTTCACGTACCGGGACCTGCGGATGCTGCCAAAGCCTCGTCGCCAATGAAGAAGTCCAAGTCCTCAGTTCCGCGCTTTCCAGAGAGATGACCACTAGGTCCGGCACCACCCGTCAAGAAGGACGGTTTGTTTGCCACTGCTGGGCGACCAGATCCTGAACCACCAGCAGCACTTCCAGCAGCGGAGCCTTTTGTGGCAATGGCGGTGGGGAATACAAAGGAGGGAGAGTCGTTGCCGGCGAAACCTGTCGCGTATGGTCAGCGGGTTGATGAGGCCTCAATTGAGGGCGTGACGATACCTAATTTGGAATAACCAGTTCCGCTGGGTAGACATTAACATTAGTTTCAATTGGCAGCATAAGGGTGAATCCCACGTACTTGTCCATGACAACGGCGGGTGTTTGAGGAGCCATGACGGGCTACTGGCTCCTCTCGGGGCTTCGTGCGAACCTGAGTGTGATTGAAGGGGCAGTGTAGTTGTATCGGTAGGATTGTTCTGGAGGTGGATGTTGTCAATGTTAACCAGGCAGCTCTATCGTCGTTCGCGTCAGCTGGAGCTGGGTGACGAATGTGGGAACCAGTTACTGGTGCTCGGACGTATTTCATATTCCCCACTAGGATTGTTGTTGGGCCTGATCAACCTGAGGATCAGTGCCTCAGGCGGATCGACGGACAATACAGCACTACCGTGATCATTCCCTCGACATGAAAGTCGAAGTGGATGAAAGGGTGCTTGTTCGTATCCGATCTTGTAGCCGCCCGTGTCTGGATTGAATTGGGCTCCGGTATATTTTCAGTTCCTGCTCGAGGCAAGAGACGATCGCGCCTTTCCAGCGTAAACAAAGTCGCACTCCTCTCTCCCACATAACATGAAGAAACAACGTCCCACCATATGATTACTTGTCCAAGGGCTGCTGCTGGTAGAGAAAGGCCATTCACGCCGTGTCCCGTCTCTCTAAAATCTTCCTCTTCTTTACATCCTCACGCCGCCTCTCTAGGTACTTGCTCCACATCTTCATCAACTTCTCTGTACATTCTCTTGAACAGCTACTATAACACTCGATTAGCGCCCTAAGTAACCCGTCTATTAACCCTCAGCTATAAATACATACACTGGTGCTCTTCATTCTCTCTCCTTCATCACGTTTTTCGTCCGCAACTTTTCAGCCGCTGGCATGTTCAGCAAGATGAAGAATCCAAAGTCGACAGAGACACCAGCCATCTTCGTCCATGCCGGAGCAGGCTTTCATTCCACCGCCAACGAACACGTACATCTGCAAGCGTGCAACGAGTACGTATCTCTCCACCAACCCCGATATCGGCCATTAACATCTTCCAGTGCATGTCTGGCAGCTATGCATATTCTTTTGGCCGGAGGCAGCTCCGTTGATGCCGTCGAGATGGCTATCAAGGTCCTCGAAGACCGCGAGATCACTAATGCTGGCTATGGGAGCAATTTGTCCATGGATGGTGTGGTCGAGTGCGATGCTTTGGTCGTAGATCACATGGGCAAGAGTGGAGGCGTTGGTGCCATAGCGCGTACGTTCCATACCCTCATCGGTGATTATATGCTGACAGTGGTGACAGAGGTGAAAAATCCAATCTCGGTGGCAAGAAAAGTCCTCGATCACAGCGACAAGCAGCTCACTCTCCGTCGAGTACCTCCGAACCTGCTAGTGGGCCAAGGCGCCTCCGACTTTGCTTACGACAATGGAATCCCAATCCTACCTTACGATGTCCTTGTCTCCCCCGCAGCAAGAGAACGCTGGCTTCGCTGGAGGTATGACCTCAAGGCCGTGGAACGAAAGCATCAAAAGCATGGAGACAAGCAAAAGGAATTGTCTTCCAAGGAGTTCCATGCCATGATCAATGCTATTCCGGAGCCACTGGTGCAAGTTTCCAAGGTCAATAGTGAGCGAGAGAAGTTCACGCGCAGACTCGAGAAGAAGAGTCCATTGTCCCAGTCAACTTCATCTACACCATCGACACCATTGAAGACTTCACTGGCTGCTCGCTACAGCTCTTCTCCAACTTCTGATCTTAGTCAAGACAGAGTATCGGACACATCCATGATTTCAGATTCCGAAGATGAGAATCAAGGAAGACGAGGATCAATCCATGAATCTTCTACGAATGCTCTCATCAACAGCTCTCAAAACATCCCAACACTCTTGTCGTTATCTGAGACTGAGACCATCGAGTCAATTGCGCCCTCCATTGGGCACGACTCCGAAAAAATGGACATCGACACCCATGACCGCTTTTGGACCATGCGACGTTCCAAGGCCACAAAGGATGGTTCTGACGATGATACCAACGACAACTATCAAGATGAGGAAAGTGGCAATTCGAGATCATCGTCGTCAACACTCCAGCTGCCGTCGCTGACCCCATCTCCTCCACCAAACACTCCAGATGAATATGAAACTCTCCTCCATGCTGCCAGCATACCGATTCCTCCAACACCTCTCGACCGTGTTTCATCTCCAATGCACTCAACGCCTCTGACGCGTGTCAAAGAAAGCTCACAACTCCCACCAGCGCCTGATTTTGCCGATCTGTTGTCCAGTGATGGTTCTGAGAAGCAGCGTGGAGAGGACTGGATCACTGATACCGTTGGTGCAATTGCGATCGACAGATTCGGCCGTATGGCCTGCGGGGCATCATCCGGTGGCATTGGTATGAAATATCGAGGGCGTGTGGGGCCAGCCGCATTGGTCGGAGTTGGCGGTGCTGTTGTCCCTGTTCATCCGGAGGATATCAACAAGACATGTGTTTCGGCTGTAACCAGCGGGACTGGTGAGCACATGGGTACTACTCTTGCTGCCTCCGTCTGCGCTGAACGACTGTACACTGGCATGCGAAAACGACAAGATGGCGGCTTGGAGGAGGCGCAGGACGACGAAGTACTCAACACCTTCATCCAACGTGATTTCATGGGTAAGTTGGACATGGAATTAAGGGTCTACAGTCACTAAAGAATTACGCAGCTCACCCCAGCGTCAAGAACAGCCATTCTGTTGGTGCTATCGGGGTTCTCAGCGTAAAAAAATCCAAGGACGGAATGTACCTTTACTTTGCACACAACACGGACTCTTTCGTATGTATTCCTAGTACTTCCATTACTTCCTCGCTAACACCAGCAGGCACTTGCCTCTATGGGCGCAGATGACGCGGTACCACAATGTACCATGTCTCGAAGCAGTGGAAATGGTAGCATCGCACAAGGCGGACGCTCGATCAAATTGCCGCGGCGTAAGAAAGCCCAAATATGCGGATAATAGTATCTCATCTGTACCGCTGGCTGACAATATCTAGATGGAAACAAGAGGAATGGTCGGTAACGAGCGAATCCTTTGCCTTGACGCGTTTTTACCTCTTCTCTTCTTCCTAGTCCTATACCTATACCCTTTCAAGTTCATGTAGACTAGCTCGTGTCTCTCTGACGAAAGACGCTTTCGACTACCTTTGTACAATGTCTACATTTTTTTCATATCATCCTTCACCTATATGTTCATCAAGGTTACGTTTTCTTCGTGGGAAGGGTCTGGCGAACGGTGTGATGACCACCAAGTATGCAAGTCTTGTATTGCTTTCGTGGTGGAATTGCGCCTGGAAGCTCGGCAAGATGCTGTTTATACGCCTTAGAATGCGTGATCCAATGCATTTGGTAAGTTCAGTGTTTTGTCTTTTCATGGTGGCTTGACTACTGTCAATGCAAAGCGCTCCTTCAAACTTTAACTTGACAATTGCAAGATCGCCAAGCTTTGCCACGCGAACGGCTGTGCAATAAGGACTGCTGGCCGGTCATTTCTATGCCATCTGAAGTACATTACTAACATTACGGAGGTAGCGACAGAGCAGAGTTTCCCCCATTTCTGGTGAATATGAAATATTGTGAACGGCGAACCTTACATGCGCTATGAGAGAGAACCAGCCTTCCTCCCACGACATCTGAATGACGCTTCAAAACATAGAACTAGTCGGATCTGTATTGTGCTACTTAAACAAGCGACAAAGAACCACTAAGCTCCTTGTCACACTCTCGGTTTCACCTTTGGGATGCTGCGATGAGTGCTAAGACGATGAGTTCGACTATGTCTGCTATTGCTATGAAGATGCCACTTCTACGCCTGTGCAGGCGACGGAGAAATTCGGTATTGTTATGGAGAGAGCTTTGTTGGCTGTGTTTGTTGTTGGGGGTTGTGGGTTATTAGACAGTTGTAAAGGGATGAGTTGGTCGGCGTAGGAGTAGGAGATGAGATCGATGGTAGAAAAGACAAGTGTATGAGGTATACTTCTTCTGTACATCACAAATTCTCATAGATCAAAACAACCAGCCAGGCTCTTTGATACTATACAATCTTGCCAATAGCTATTAGGGCGTGTTCGAGTCTGTTATTTTTTGGGCGTAGATTTATTGGATTTTAGCGGCTAGGTGTAGAAAGTGGGTGTAGCAAATACAACCGCGTTCGAGAATTTTTCTTTTGTTTAAACACATATCAAAAGATCCCATCGTTTAAAAAGGCATTCTAGCTAGCGGCCAAAGAATCGATCGACTCCGATTTTGTTGGCCAACACTAGATTCTTTGGATTTATTGGCCCTGTGAGCCCTCTGATTAGAATAGCTGAATTCAAATAGCCGCGCAGAATCTAAAGAACGGAAAGAGTGTGTGATTGTTAAGTATATTCTCTTTAATTGGACAGATATAACTTGAATACATCCCTCTAGATACTCCAGATTCTCCAAAAGCGGCAATTCCACGCTGAAAGACCCATTCTCGAATACACCCTGATGACATCAATTGTGAGCGGGAATGATTTTGGGAAGAAGTATCCCTTTCTATTGCCGGTGGGAGGTCAATCTCATTTCCGGAATTTCCACTAGATCCATTTTACTCACCTCGACTAGATTATTTTGTAACATATCTTGCCTTCACAAATGCGAAAGAAAGTGATAAAAACTATACCGGGAGATTCCTATCGCGAGTTGCTTGAACAATGGAATCCATCACCCATTCCCTCCCATCACCTCTCGAAAGTTCCGATTTTCAGTCTGCGCAAAAGTCCTTCAAACTTGGCGTTGCAGGCTCACGCATTTGGTTTGGGCAATACGATACTACAAAGACGTTTCAGGAAAGTCAATGGTATTCTTGTGGTGGTTTGGTTTGAAATCACACTGTTAGGTTTTCAGTCTTCCCAAGAATATCTCCTTCCCTCCTTTGATATCCAGCAGAAGTCCCATTTGATCCGTGGCTGATGCCGCAAAATACATTCTTCATTTTGAAGCCTCCAAATAGCATACCACGTTCTCTCATCATCAAGCGTAGCACGAAGCAGGAAATGCTTCCGAGCAATCGATGTATTGGGCTCTCGTACGACGAGTCCCCGGCGGATGTACTGCAATGTGGATATAATTAGCTTCTACTGGGTATAAAGATGATGATGGAGAGCGGAAGTTATTGCAGAGTCAGAGAGAAGATTATAGTCGGCAGTGTCAAGTTCAGGGACCACCGCGGATGGATCACCGGAGTGCCCGCCCAGCTGCATGTTCCCAGACCCAACCTACGCCTAAGGATGACGATACATAAATGGTTTCATCATGGTATTGGAGCTGATGGGGTGAATTAGATAAACTTACGCAGCAACATGTCCTGAGCCATAAAGCTTGCGTCGTAAGGAATGTCGCGCGTGCTGAGTAGGATGAAAGAAGACCAGGCAATATCCACGATCAAGCGCTCGAACACTGCGGGATAATCTCATGTACTCGTTTTGCTGCCATGAGCAACGGTGTTTCTCAATATATCAGAGCATCCTCATGCCGGTTGGTGTCCCCTCACCAATAGCTCATATTAGCATAGTTAGCTGTGCCATTCCGACAATCTAGGAAGTGCAAACTTATCGAAAAAGCAGTAGACCGCCTCCGAAGAGACGGTCGTGAAGGCCCACCGTCATCCAGAGAATGCCAGCAGCGACAATTCCCAGTCGAAACACAGAGCGTTAGCAAAGAGTGCATCTTCATTGCCGTTAAACAGTCTGAAAGCGTCTTAAAGGTTGCCTGCTTGTGAGTTTGGTTGCAGAAGACAACGGCTAGCAAGGGTTGGAGACAGACAAGCCAGAACTTTGACACCCCGAAGGAGGTCCCACCTCCAAATCCTTGTTATCCAGCAATTGAGTCTCACTTCCAAACCACATTTCAACACCCAAGCGGTGACAGACTGACAATGACTGGACACATTCAGCCACTACTCGTGTACTGTGTTGTTTCCAGGAATCGCAGAAGCAGAGCATGCTCCAGACTTCAGAAGACCATCGGACAATCATCAACAAAGTCCAACTCTCAAAGATGAGCTGATCTCGACTGTCTCGATCCCAAATTTCCAACTACACAGTAAGCACCTCGGTTGGTCTTGCAGAATCATCGCGCACGCCTACTGCTCTACTTCCCAAAGGCGTGGTCTCTCTGTATGTGTATGCATTCCTCTCGGGGACTAGTCTTTGATTTCCTCTCGGATAACAGCAAGCTGACACCGTCGGGCATTGTGAAGCGAACAAAGTACATCGGCAAAAACCGCTTCCATCTCCCTAGGGAGGCAAATGTCAGATCCGAGCCGCAAGCAACTGGAAAGACGAATTATCGGCGCTCATCAATCGACATACAGAAATGCATGGAGATGATTGACGCGGCTGGTCATGACCACACAAGAAATGTCAATGTCGTTGGCGGATGCCTTGACAAAGGCTGTCGAGATTGCCGTCAGATAGCGCAAGGTTGGAGGCAGGGTAGACCACAGGTCGAAGACCGACTAGTGTTCAGGTAGGAAAGATGTACGGGAAGGATCCACCGATGAGTATATGGTGACACTGGTTGGCCAGCATTGTTGCCCATGTGCGCATACTGGAGCCGGTGGTTTTGCGACAAGAGAAAAACAGCTTCACGTCGCAAATACCCAGAACTTTGCAAGTCTATTGACGATGAACATGCTCACTCATGGACTTTGGATATGGAGCGTGACAATGTGCCGTGTGAAAATGTGCAGAACATCTCAGTGTCTGTATGGAGATCGATGACTTCGCAGTACACGAGGTACTATGGCGGTGCAGTCATGAGCGCGAGTGACAGCTGAAATGTGCAGTCTGTTTGCAGGCCAAACTCCAGATGGAGACCACTATGCCCATCTTCCACCCAGTTCAGAGATGACAAAGCGGAAAAACATTGCGCAGTTATGGGCGCCCGAAGACGCGATGCAGATGCGAGCGTGAAGTGCAGAGTCTTGACGACCGGTATCCCGCGTAGCAGACAAACAATGTGACGTTCCCAATCAACTCAAGACCCAACGGCATGTGGAGTTCCCAAAGGCGATCCTCGTGGAGGTGCCCGACATGTCTCGCCCTGCCTCTCCTCGCTCTTTCTGAAGTGTTCTCCACGAAGCTGTCATATGAGTGACCATAGTCAAATGTGCGAGCGGTGTCGATCGACGCGCACCCTCGCTTGAAGGTATTACCAATTACGGCGCATGAAGAACTCCGCATGACGGACGCTCTCTCTGGTTTCTTCTTCCTTACTTCCCGTCCCGCTCACAGACGTTGCCATCTGCTCGCAATACGAGTCGACCAGAAGTGACCCTCAGGGATTGCAACTATGACAACGAAACTAGAACCGATGATGGGCTAGGGTTAAGCTCCAATTCTCATCCTCCTCGAAAAGCCCTGGCAAGGCAGCGTGAACCACCGAAGCACGTTGCAGACGTGTCGCCATGTGTGCAGACTGATGAGGAGATCGTGAGACATCCCAGTAAGCTCAGCTCACTGAAAGACGAGATTTGGTGACAAAGGAGAGAGGGCGATGCATGGTTGTGCGGTTGGAGAGAGGGTTGGTAGGTAGAGCAAGAGGATGGCGAGATGGTCCCGTGAGAGTCAACGTCACTGGGGCAGACTGTGGGATGGAGAGGTGGGAGACGGAACGAGGGCGCATGTGCGAGGTTGGACTGAGATTTGTTGATGGTGCTAGAGGAGAAAGAAGGCCGAAGAAGTTGTCAGACGCGCCAAAACGCGACTCTGAGACGGCCCACTTTAATTTCCCGTGACTATTGAAATGTTGGTTATAAATCAACTCATCTTCTCTACTCGGCGCTACATTTCATCATGTCGCTCCAGTCGCCAGAGGCGCCTTCGGTGGATAAAGTCGTTGCTGAGATTGACAAGTTTCTTGCTCCTGCCATCAAGGAGCGAGATTCGACCAAGAGCATTGCAACAAGACTGGCAGAGGTCCAAGATGAGGCAGATGTTCCTCTAGAAACAAGAAGATACTTGCTGCAGGAAGCCAGCCGTCTCCTGGTATCCATCAACGAGGCTGTGATATTCGACCAGAGTAGCCATGGTCCGAAAAAGGCATACGACTCGAGACTGCTTGGTGTAGTCTACAACCTCCTTGATGTGCTTGTCCTAGAAGGCATATATCCATCATTGCCGGATGGCGTCGGAAATCTTGCAGAACGAAGAACAAAGTCCTTGCTATGGCGTAAACCAGATCCATTTTACATCTCTCCTTCACCAGGCGACGGCTTGATTGAAAGCGCCTTGTCATCTCTTGGTGGCTTCATCGCCATTCCTGACTCTGGTATCGAGAACATCATCCGTCATCGACTGCTGGCCGACATGATCGCAGGAAACTCCTGGATATCACACTTAAAGCGTCTGTCTCACCTGCCACCAAACTTTGAAAAATATCTGAGCAGGTAAGTGGATTTTTCACGCCCTAATCTTTCCTCGCCAACTCGAATCTAGGTTGCCAATCCCAACATTGTATCTAACATTGACCGGCTTGAACAAACCCTCTGCTCCAGTGTGGTTTCGCGTGGTGCTTACAAGACAACTGTCTCTACTTCCATTGCGACCGAACGGTGTCAGACACACAATCGAATTCATAGCGTCTTCATACCCTGCACGTCCAGCCCCAGCGAGGGAAGATGACCCCAAGCCTTCGAAAGGTGCCGCTCTTCCTCTAGAAGGTCTACAACAGGCATCGAGATTGCTATCGTCCATTCCTGCGAGCATGACCGCTGATGAATATCTAACACGACTCGCTCCACAGCTACTAGATCTTCTTGACCAAGCGAAAGAGAAAGAGCTGAGTCGTGCAGCTGCCTTTGTCGTTGGAAGCGGGATTCTGGGGAAGCGAGCTCAGGGAGCACCTGGCACGATCGGCTGGAGGCTGTTTGTAGAGCAAAATCACCAAGCACTGAACCCGTCAGCTATTCCAACCACCCGGAAGAGGAAAGTGGAGTCAAAAGTGGACTCTTTGGAGAAGGAGTTGGTGTCTACTACCGACTTAACTCTCGCCTTGAAGCGTCTGAGCATTCTGACAACATCACATCCAAATCCCGGGCTTACTGGACGTCTCATTCAACCAGTCATGTTGCCATTATGGGCTTTGATGACTTCAACTGAAAGCTCCACCATCGCAACAGCAGAGTGCTCTGAGTTGTCTTTCGGCTTGCTGCAGACATTCTTCAGGCTCTCTGGTGGTCTTAAAGACATAGATAGCCTATCAAGGAACCTTCTCTTCGATGGCTCGGCGGATTGGACAATAGGACCAGGATCAACTGGTGGAATCTCAATCAGAGAGCGGGACAGCAGGAAGCCTAATAATGTCAATTTCATTGAAGTCATTCCTCGCATCGACTTCCGTATCAACCAGTTTATTCGACTGCTTTCGTCTGGTGCCGTGGGCGAGCGAGTTGTCAGCTCATTGTTCCTCAATCTTTCCAGGCAATGGCTGATGCCGCAGCGTGAACAAGGAAAACAACAATTACACGTCGAAGATGATCCGCTGCAGACCCTGATGCAAACAAAGTTAGCTCAGGCTGTTTTGGAGAAGTTTCAAGACAAAATATCACGAGAGCCAGACCAGGTTCTTGATCTGATCGCACAAATCCTGGGTCAGCAACAGGAGTCTATCAAAGCTGAGGTCACGCGCAAAAGCAACCTCAAAAATGGAACCTATTCCAGTCTAACCAATCTGGTCAGTCCAGCGGAGAAAGGGGGCGAAACTTTGGATGACCCTAACGAGATGCTCATGGTAGCGATCAGCCTGTTGAACGCAATCCTGACAAGCACAACCTTCGCATCCAGTAAAGCAACATCTGTAGTACTGGACGGCATCGAAAAAAACCTCTTGTCTCTCGTGACAGAACCAAACTCCACACTGTCTGCATCTATAAAACTCTCAATACAATCGTCATTATCTTTGCTCAGAAACGGTGCGCATTCGGGCTCATCAGGACTCAATGCTCCTGCTTTCAAAACCGACATTCACGAAACTCTGAATATGATAACCGCAGACCTTTCTTCGTCGTTGCCACCAATTCGCACCTCTGCTCTTCACGCCCTTGAAGCCCTCGTCAAGATGCCTGAAGAGCCGCTCGATATCCCTACCATTGCCCTCTTACTCCTCAGTAACATCAGTAATGAGACCGAGGAATATGTGTTTCTTGCTGCGATTAAAGTGTTGGTGCAACTTGCATTGAGGAGAGATGTGGCCTTCGTGATGAAACTTGTGAGAGAAGCTTTCATGGACATCAAAGAAGAGACGGGGGTGGACGGACGTCTTCGTCTCGGACAGACACTATCCTCATTGGTAGATGGGCTGTTTGAGCAAGAAAATGCGCTGCACAACGTGGAAAGATCAAAAGTGCTAGCTGGTGTAGCGGAAGCCTGCATCACAGTCTCCAGTCGTAGAGGCTCGAGACGTAAAGAAGAACAAGAGCGCAAAGCAGCAGTGCGAATCGAGAAGCGCAAGAAGCGGGAAGCGGAAAAGGCATGGGGTGGTGAGATTCCAAAACTCCCATCTGATGAAGAAGACTCTGAAGACGAGGACTTGTCACCCGCAAAGAAACAGAGGAAAAAGTTAGAGCGAGAGGCCATCTCGAAGATCGTACAAGGCTGGACAGAAACGGGCCTTGAAGAAGACATAAGGATCAGAACATCGGCACTCTCCATTCTCTCGTCTATTCTCTCAGCTCCGGAGACTCTATCTCCGTCGCCCAACGGGGTTATCGACAATGCCACGCAATCGTGCCTTGCAATACTCACACTTGAAACCTCGCCCTCTTCTGCAATTTTGCGAAGAGCAGCAGTAATGGTCTTACTTTCTTTGCTCAATTCTACCAACTCGGCGTTCCAAGAAGGGAACGAAATGGCCATGGATACGGAGAAATGGACTGAGATTGAGAAAGTCCTCAAATTCGTGCTTGACACGGACTCGGATGACTTGGTCCTTTCCCATGTCAAAGACTTTCTCGAGAGCCTCGAAGCCTGGAACATGAAGAGGATACAAGTCGTCACACACGCACCGGAAAGTGAGCAGATCAGATTTGGTCTGGAAGGGAAGTTGAGGGGGCTGGAAGTCGATCCTGATGTGGAGGAGAGGAAGGGAAAATTGATGATTGAAGAGATCGAGTGATCTCTTCGAGCTTGAACTCCAAGATTGATCTCAGCAGGACATCGAAATACTAAAACTTCAAGTGACTTGAGGCTCTGAATCCTGCCAATCAATCTCACCTACCCCCATCATGACTTTCTTGCCAAGAATACCTCTGGGCTGAGTTGCAGACGCCTCTCTGCGGGCAAGCTCCTCCCTCTCATCACGATCCAAGACCTTCAAGTTTCGATCTCTCTCGCCCCTTTTCCACTCTCCGTTGTTTTTGAGTTAATGGCAGACTGACTTCCTCTTGCATTCCCGATCGCAGCTGCTTCAACTCTTCTCGCCTCCCACCTTCCATCCCATACAGCGTACCGTCTATAATCAGCCTCGCCAGGCTCAATTACCGCTCCACACATCACATCAGCTAGACAGCGAACCCTCCTGGATATGAGGCATTCCCAGTCATTCTTAGAAAGCTCAGCACATCTTAAAATCGATGAGTCAACATCGATTCACGATCATTGGGGATGGGTTGCAGAGCCAAGTGGACGAGGCTCCATGGGCATTCTTTGGAGTTACCTTTCAGTGCATCTCATATGTTGCTAGAGCGGCATACCCTCCAAGGCTCTAGGTTACAAGGACTCGAATCGCCGCATAATCTGTGAGAAAGATGCAGTATGCGGCGGCCTGTTTGGTGGCTCCATCCAAGAACGACTTGAACGTGTCATAGACAGAATATAACTACAGAATCCTTCAGTAACCTCAAAACCCCACTCCACCCACCGCGACCACATGAGCACACAAAAGATTTTCTACTGCAGGACTAGGAAAAGAGTGTACAATTAAAAAAACTATTTTTACAAATCGAAAAGTGTGTCTACTCAAAGATCCCACTCCTCAAACACAAAAGGTCCCGTCCCAGTTAACGCCTCGCTGTGTACGTAAATAAGCCAACCAATGCTATGCAAAATTGCTATCAGTGATAAAGGAAAACCTCAGACCTCTACGGCCCTTCTCTTCCAACCACCAGGCCCCCTCCAAGCCCATAACCACAAGCCGCAAGCAATCCATACACTTACAGCCATAGCCCAAAAAGTAGGCGCATAGCATTTGGTTCCATGACAAAGTAAAGCTTGCCCCTCGAATCCCTCTCCAGGCGACGAATAATTCCCCTTCTTCGCAGCAGCCGAGTAAACTGCACTATAAACAACGCCCCAAACGGCCGCTCCAGCCGCTGGAACAGTGGCAACAATCCCCCAATTTGTACCGAAGTTTTCGACGCCCCATACTACACTGACAATGATTGGTACGAGACTGAAAACTGCGCCGTAGCCGGTTCCGACGAAGGCGGAAACGATCCAGAAGCGTTCAGCGTGCTCTTGAATCAGGCCCGAGGCGAGTAAGACCTGGCCTATTGAATTCAGAATCGCGAAAGCAATGAGAAACAAGATACGGGAGACTTGAAAGCGTTTCGGTTCTTGGAGCGAGGCGAGGGAGGAAGCTAGTGAGTTTGGTCCATGACGGTGGGATTCGGTTACTGGTGCTAATAGATCAGTGACCGTGCCCGTGAAGAGCCGGGCGAGGGTTGATGTAATGGCGACGATAGAGACATGCGTTGCGGGTGAGGTTGTGATGAAATCAGGATCCATGTTTGGTGGGTAAAGAGTCCCTATGATAGTTCCTAGATTATTTATGAAGGCTTCGCCAGGACCTGTAACGAGGAAGAAACCAGCCGCTAGCCACCACATTGTGTGATCTGAGAGGAAACGATGAGTCTCTTCATTCAGTAGCCAATTTTTCCTTGCTTGTTCTTCTGCTCGCCGTTGTTTGATTGCATCGGCTTCGGCTTGGAGGAAGTTGACGGTTGAGTTTGAGAGATCGTTGGGACGCATAGTGCCGTATCCGTGGTGATATGCAGCTTCGCGGAAGAATTCACCTTCGTCCAAAAGTCCACTTTGTTCGAACTCCTCTATAGCATCCTCTATCATCTCTTCCTCGTCCACGACTTTGAGTGCCAATCCACCCAGAGTGCCCATTCCTAACAGTGTGAGGCCCAGAAATAGGAAGAAGCGGAAGACATCTACTTGTCCTTTGCTCCCATTTGCTCTTCTCTCAACCAGAAGGTTTGCGCCAACCTGGCTCACCCACATGCCGCTCAATCCAAAGGCAGCAATGGGAACCGCCAAAGCAACACCCTTGTGTTTGCCCCGACCAAAATTCTTTGCGCAAGTTGTGACTGCCGAGAGGTACATGCAGCTGGTGCCCATTCCTATGAGTATGAAAGCCACAACCATAGTCCAGAATGGCCAGCCTTCCCCACCAAGTGCAGCCGGTGGCCCACTCCTGTATACAAAGGCTGCCATGAGGTATCCTGCTCCAAAGAATAAACCGGCCATGGTTGCAGGCGGACGAGGTCCATATCGATCGCAGAGGTATCCGAAGGCGACAACAGGAAGGTACATTGCGAATTCGGCAGCAATGGATACGATGTTAACAGCAGATTGGCTATAGTGAAGGCGCGACATGAAGAGAGGTCCGTATAATGAGAATGCAGTGATAGAACCACAGCACAAGCTATTCAAATGTCAATTGTTTGTCACTTTCATCGGGAGCACCAGTACATGCCACATGAGTATGGCACAGACGAAACTGCCATAACGCACAACCTCCGTTTTCATCTTGACCCTGTCTCTTTCTTGTATGCCTTCCACCACCTGCTCAAAGAAGCTTCCCGACCTGCTCGTATCCAGGCTCGTCGGGCCTGGTGACAGCTCTGGTCGGTCATGCAACAGCGGTCTCCTCTGGTCAAAGTCGAGCTTGTGTATTTGCGAAGTATTCGTCGTGGACATGGCTGTCTTAGTGGTGCGTCGTCCTGACGCAATAAAGGAGAGTGAGGGCAAATTGATAGGCGGTGGAAATTCCTCACAACATCGCGAATGGGAGAAAGGGAAGCTTATGATATATTAATGGTGATTATTCCTAGGTGGTGATAGGTTGGTGTGACAGGAGTTTGATGATTCGCAGGTTTATGATAAAGGACAAACAGACGCTGAGCCGCCAGCGAAGCGGCCCTCTAGAACTATTGCCATTTCCGATCATCGATTCACCACCATTCAACCTCATGTTTGTCTGCTTTTGTTACGACGACTACGGATAAGTCCCGGCTTCATTGGATTGCAGCTTGCCGACGGGTACCTGACCGACTGATATACAACGACTATACCGAGAGATTCACTCGTATCTATCACCTCAGCGCTTTCGCTAGTCAGGAACAACAAACATACGCGCTTCGCCGTAGCACGGTTTGTCTTTAGACCACACTCGCACTGTCACCGCCCTTAGCATTATAACATATTGACGTTCACGTTGCAAGGACAGCCAGCGATGCAATCCAGCTGGTGTCCCAGCTTGGTAAACAGTTCGCCTGGTTCATGAGTTGTGCACATAAGATAGCGACGAAGAAGGCATAGGTGTTTCGAGGTGCTACAATGCCTAGACAATAGACCACGATTATCATATGGCAATCTGCCTAGTTCCTGAATCATGACAGCCGCTTCATGGTTCTCTCGCGGTTGGACATTTCAAGAAAATTATTTTGCTCGGCGAAAGACATATTTTACAATGGGACGGTATATTTGTCTCCTGATTGGAAGAACAAGGTATCATCAAAACCATCGGTCAACACGCCTGTAATGGCTTAACGCCATCGAACGTGAAGTGATAAAGCCCCACCATCTAGCTGAACATGCACAGATACACCAGACTAATTGGTGTCTACAATTCCCAAAACCTTGCTTTTCCCGGGATGCTATCGACGGGATCGCTGGCATTCTGTCCCAGCTCAGCCTTACATTTGATGATACTGGTCATGTTCCCCCGACCTGGGCTTAGCTGCCACAAAGATCCAGCAGGTAGCCAGGGAGCTTTATGCCATCAGCGATGGGATGGGATAGCCAATGGCGTCCCATCCTTGACTTTCCAGTTCTTTAAATCCCGTATAGTTTCCGCCACAGACATAGGTCGAGCACTCAATCAAGTGTCCAGCAACGAATGCATTCGCCAATTGATTAAAGTCGGATCTTTGCCAATTATGCCACCATTTTGCTGCTCCAATGACGGGAGATGCATCGGACAGTCTGCCACAGATAACAATATCCGCACCATGGCGGAGCGAGGCTATAATTCCGAGCCCACCTGCTATTATTAGACTTCATGGAGGAATTAAAGATGAACTCACCTAGATATGCTTGAGCGTAAATGGGATCGAATTGCCCATCAGCAAGTTTCTCCCCCGTGCAGACATTCTCAAACACCGAATCTCCTCTCTTCCGTGCTCTTCTGACCGCAGGCAACACTTCATCTCCAGATATCTACGCAACCTTTAGTCCGAAATCCCGTTTTTCGAGTAGTTTCTCCACCTTGATAAATAATTTCTCAGTTTCGGAAGCACCGGCAATTGTAATTTTGGTTTTGCGAAGGATGGTGACAATTTGATGTGGACATGGACGAAGCTTCAACACGAGAGTACTTTTCTCCTATCCTCAGCCATGTTGATGCGCGACGTTACTCTACCCATTTAGAGGGGTCGTGGTTAGGGTCAGACGGGTCTTCACGATGTTCATGGCGGAGACTCGGAGAGCGTCACCCATTGTTTGTCGATAGGCTGTGCCAACGCGAAAGATGGAGTCTGAATGATGGAGATTCGAATTGTAACCCTAAGGTTTGCGCTCTCCTATGAAAGCCCCACTTTCCCGAATGCGGATTAGCTTGCCTAGAGAGGATTCCTCGACGGTCCTTCAACAACCCTAACGAGACCATCCTTCGTAGGGGATAGAGCAGACTAATCCCGTCCTTCTTGAAGATATGGAATTCCCGATGATTCTAAGCACGTACCCAACAGTTGCCAACACCATGCCAACAGAATGCATGCAGATAGATGCGCACCTCGACAGCCTCATCCCGAGTCTGAAGCAACGCCCTTATTAAGGCATGGAAGCGGGGCATGCGCCCTTCTTGGAGTACCACCATGGGTCGAACAGACCGTTATCATGCTGGGACACTGGTAATGGGTACTTCATGATAGGCCGGGCAACATTATTTGCCGTTCTCCCTACACCTAGTGAGGCTAAGTCCAAGGCTGATGCTGAAGGACGGAACTTGGACCTTGATATTCCAGATACGTGACAATTAAAACGACGGGGAAAATTCTAGCCATGTTTCAGTTCGCCAGGTGGATAAAAGATAAAGATCTACACAGACTTCTCGGATCCTACCCCAGCTGTCGTCGAGATGATCAAGAACAGTTGTTGGGATAGGATTCTGATAGCTTTGAACATGAAAGGCTGATGGCAAGGCTATGTGAAACCTTGAGATGGCAAACGCCGACGGCAATGAGACAGGCACGAAAATATCTGTGGTTGGAGACTGAATAGAACCAATCTAAAGAGCATGTGATTGGAAAATTTCCTATGCCTACCATATGCGCTTCATCCGTTCTTGGCAAAGCCTCCCCGCCAACCTCATGTGGCGTACCTAGACTGCCCCGCACCTTGAGCTCAAACACCACCACTTGAACATATACACAAAGTAGAACCACCAGTACGGCTATGGACGCAGAGACTCTCAAGCACTATCTGGCTGATAACCCGCCTTCGGTTGTTCCGCTAGAGATCAAGCCACACTTCGAGGCATTGAGCGACGAGGAGAAGCTCTATGCTCACTTCACATCCAGGTAAGCGTTGCTGTTGAAAGCTCTCCTTTGGGAACTGAGGCCCTACGTCTACTGATAAATGCCAGGGCCTGTTTCGCCGGTACACGAATCGTCCTGCGCCAATGCAGTCCCGAGTCCGAATCCATCTACGACTTCATAGTCGAGCTTCATAATGCTTTTGAAGGAAATTGGAAAGCTGCACAAGAGAAGGCTGGGTTGTCAGACGAAGAGCTCAAGCACTTCTTGAATTATTCTGCACAGTTTCTTGGCAATTGCGGCAACTACAAGTCCTTCGGAGACTCCAAATTCATCCCTCGAATCGATCCCACCACCTTCAAAGCCATTGGCGCCCTCACACCCAAGACAATACAGTTGTGGGAGCAGATCAAGGATGGCTTGTTTGTAGGGAGAGACGTGGGACTGATGCACTTGGGATACCCTGACGCTGGACACTTGAGCACGTACTATCCGAACTCGCCAGACATCACGAAAGAGGAGATCACAATCATAAGCGATTTCTTGGAGTCCAAGAAATTCTTGCCTGAGAATACACGTATTCGAAAGAATCCCAATGGTTTCGAGGTCTTGATTGCATCACAGATGGACAGGCCGAGTGGCGACCAGCTCGATATCGCAGAGTCAGAATGGGACTTGGAAGGCAAATTGAAGGGCAAGAAGCTCATCCTTAGTTTCGGAGATCACAGCAAAGAGATGGGCACCATCGCAGACGCGATCGAAAACGCTGGCAAACATGCTGCCAACGACAACCAGATCAAGATGATGGGGGAATACTCGAAGTCCTTCCGAACAGGCTCTTTACAGGCATACAAGGAGAGTCAGCGATACTGGATTCGCGATAAAGGACCCATGGTCGAAAGCGACATCGGCTTCGTGGAGACATACAGAGATCCTCATGGCATTCGCGGCGAGTGGGAAGGCTTTGCTGCTATGGTCAACAAGGAGCGAACGAAGGCATTTGGCAAGCTTGTTGATGCTGCGCCATCTCTAATCCCGAAGCTACCCTGGAACAAGGACTTCGAGAAGGACAAGTTTTTAAGCCCTGACTTCACGTCCCTCGAAGTCTTGACTTTTGCGGGCAGCGGAATACCAGCAGGCATCAACATCCCTAATTATGACGACATTCGACAAACGGAGGGCTTCAAGAACGTCTCCTTGGGCAACGTTCTGAGCGCCAAAGCTCCCGATGAGAAGATCCCATTTATCAAGGACGCAGACCAGGCAGTTTACCAAAAGTGCAGAGACGCTGCTTTTGAAGTACAAGTAGGTCTACATGAGCTTCTAGGTCACGGATGTGGTAAGCTACTTCAAGAGACTGCTCCAGGCGAGTACAACTTCGACATCAAGAACCCACCAATCAATCCACTCACTGGGAAGCCCGTGACAAGCTGGTACAAACCTGGTCAGACTTGGGGCTCAACTTTTGGCGCCACCGCTGCAAGCTACGAGGAGTGTCGCGCTGAGGCTGTAGCCATGGCTTTGAGCTGTGATTTCGAAGTCCTCCAAATCTTCGGCTTTGGCGATGGAAAGCTCGATATCAACAACGAGGCCGGCGATATTCTATTTGCTGGCTACCTCTCCATGGCGCGTGCCGGCATTGCTGCCCTCGAATTCTGGGATCCAAAAGCCCGCAAGTGGGGACAAGCTCACATGCAGGCTCGTTTCTCCATCCTTCGCACATTCTTGGATGCTGGTCCGGAGTTCTGCGCGCTCGATTACACCAAGGACGATCTCAGCGACTTGACCATCAAGCTTGATCGGAACAAGATCATCAGTATAGGGCGACCGGCTGTCGACAAGTATCTGCAGGAATTGCACATCTACAAGGCTACCGCCGACGTTGAGGGAGGCCTCAAAATGTACAACGATATCACCGAAGTCGATTCCTTCTTCGCTGACAAGGTGAGGCCGGTTATTATTGCGAAGAAGACTCCTAGGAAGGTGTTTGTACAGGGGAATACATTTGTTCATGATGATGGGAAGATTGAGTTGAGGGAGTATGAGGCTAGTCCCGCAGGGCTGATCAAGAGTTATGCTGAGAGGACTTATATTTGAGTCTGCGGGTACATGGGATAGCGATGAAATTTGAGCATGGAGTTGGTGCCAATATCTACTAGTTGGGATCATGGGTTTCGGTGACCAAAAAGGAGGGAGATGACTGCATGGATATGAATACTACACCCTCTTACGAATGGTCAAGTTGTTGCAGTGTATATATTTGAGATTTGGTCGGTGTCGCGAGATTCTTGGCAATATATTCCTTCAGGTTTGCTGCCGATTTCTCGACATCGATATCGATATTGGGAGGTGAGATGGACATGCTTTCGTAGGGTCTCGATACCGCAGTAAGATTCACTCCGGCAGGAGGCGTAGGAGATCTAATCAAATCGTGAAGTACATAGTAAAAGTACAGAAATGAGAAATCGAGATATCCCACCAAATCGAATGCGTCCATAAAACCTACTTGTACGACGTCGTAAGGCCAAGTCATATCCAATTCCAGACTGCCCCGCTTCCCTCTTCCCACTCTTGCAAGACGCCTCATTTCCAAGCCCTACGACAGAAGCAATATCCAAAAACCCAGTCCTATTCATACCTTTTTCATAAACATCACATGCCACCACCAGCACCTCCTTCCTCCAACTTCCTCTTCTGCCCCCTCGGCCCCACACTGGCCCAACTGTTATAACAAATACAAGTCTTCTGACTCTGCCAAACCCACGGCATCTGCCCCGTGCCCGCAGCAATCCCCTGCATAGCCGGAGTAATATCCTCCATAACGCTCCCACACCTCGGACACACCCTCAACCTTGACTCTTTACTCAACGGCAACTTTCTAATAACATCAACAACATGGTCCCGATGCCACCTCTTCGTCTTCCCATCATCCGTCAAACCGAGCCAGGAAATATCGTGGAGGTAGATTTTGCCTTGATCGACTTGGCTGGCGAGGCTGGTGAGTTTGGTGGTGAGCATTTCGGTGATGCAGGGCGTCAGGATGGTGGGGATTGTGGCTGTGAGGAACATTTCTCTTTCGCACTCTTCGCGTTTAGCGTCGCTTATGCCGGCGTTGCGGTAGGCGGTTTTTACCAAAGTATCTACGTCCATCAAGTACGTCTCCAGTGGGAGAATTGAGATGGGTGTTGCCTGGTAGATTTGAAGGAGTTTGTTGAAAGCCATTTTATGTTCATATTGTAGACTTGTTTTAAAGCCGTTTGTGGAGTGAATCATACCGTGCCTCAAGGGTCGGAAAATCATGCGCAGGAGGATTCGGGGAATGGAGCAGAGGAGGATCAGGATGGCGGGCGAGTGTTCCTTTGACATATGTTCTTGGATCCAGACAAGATCCTTTTCTTTGTCAACATCACCTGCTCGGGTGGCGTGGCGAATTTTGTTGTGGATGGCGAAGAGTTCTTGGAGGAGGTAGACGCAAATATCTAGAGACCATTTCACGAGGCCGACCAGGGATATGGCCATTTCTGTCGATCCATTAGTTGAGAATCTATAGAGGAAAGGAGAGAGTCTAACCTGGTCGTAGATTTTCGTTGGAGCGGAGGTTCATGCTAATACACAAAGATATGAGTCGAAGGTTGATCGTGATCCATGCAAGTCTGGCAGAGAGTTTCCGCGGGCCCCTCTTGTCAGAAGAACCAAGAGTACTTTGAATACTCAGACATTTAAAAAGAAGGTGGTGACGATACAGACCAGGAATTTGCTTCTGATTGTCGTCCGACACAAAGTCGAAGTTGACCGATAGAAACTTGCAAGCTTTGGTAAGAAAACCGTGAGTTAGAGCTGAAGTATGTGTGTCAGCTATGGTTTGATATCAAGTTCCGTGCTATAATACCTTCACTCAGGTCCTTGGGAAGTATTGAGAGCAAATCATCAGTGCTCTTGTACTGCATACAAGCAGAACTGTGCTGTAGCGCCAGTACAGCTGTAACTGACCCGTACCTTGCTGCTTCGGTGTTAGGAATGCCCACCATCCGGGCGACAAATAACTCACGATCATCTTCCTTGATCTCATTCAAAGAGGTGAGCAGGTATTGCATCTTCTCTACCTTGACAGTGCCATCCAGCTTCAGCATAGCAACAACACATGCGCTTGGTGAGAATGTGGCATGCAAATCTGGAATCGAGTCAAACTTTAGCATCATTCTGGCAGGAGCGAAGCTTACATCCGTCGATATTGGAAAACGCGAAGCCACTTTGAGGCATCGTGTGTACTTCATCATGCTTGTCATCGGCAATAACGATGTCCATGGTCTCTCTATATCTAAACTGTATTGAGCCGTCGCTCATGGTGAATGCCAACATGGTATGATTCCTGATCGAAACAACATTCAGTACAGCCGGGTGAAGTGAGATATCTGCAAGTCGTTGAAGGCGGGCGCGATTCTAACAGCGTATCAGCACGTGGTTTAACAAAGCAGTAGCCACGACTTACTCGGAAAGGAATTGCACTGCAAGCCTTCTTCTTCACCGAAAGCAAATCAAAGCAAATGGCGACCTTGTCCTGAAGCCCAGTCTTCAATTCCCAGCTACAAATCGTGCTGGAGATTTGTTGATGATGTTGCATCGAATCCATCATGGCCGATGGCGAGGGTGTGACGGTGAAGACGGCCATAACAGTTCGCACGCTCGGCTCCTTTGAGCCCTGTTCTGGCGCATGAGGGAGCAGCTCGAGATGAGACAGCTGATAGGACAGACAATTGTCTGCACTCGAAGCACCATCCTCAACCTGAGCTCCCGACGACAGGCCAGCTGGGAAGCATGAGGCCACTTCTAACAGGGAAGTGACAGCCAATACCGGGCGCAAGGTAGCTTGGGCTTGGGCTTGCGCCTGCGGGTCCTTAGAGTCTGATTGGTCCCCCCAATTGAAGGCGATGTTATAGATTTTCAATGCGCCGCTTACTTGGTGAGCGGCCAGCAGTAGGTTTTTATCTGTTGGCAGTCAGATCTGGATATTGAAAACCGGCTCATTACCTTACCAACATTGGGAGCGAACGACGCATGGGTAAAGGAAGACTCGACAGCGATGGCGGGACCCTCAATCTCCACATTCGTTTCCTGCCATTTACCATCCCGCTGCTGAAATAGCAATCGAAGGACACCGCTCCGAGTCAAGCACACCAAGGCAGATTTCCCATCGGCTGGATTGTACGGACCACTCAACATGTGATGGGACATGTTGAATTTCCAGTCATCTCCTTGTCGTCTTGCGGACCAGAAAATACCCGACTTTGTATCATTCAGTCAGTTGGGCGCGTGACGGATGGGAAAAGTCGACATACTTTTTGAGTGTGAGGAAAGACAGGCAGCCAATGTAGACCAACCAAAGAGCTCAGCTCGTCGTCGGCATCATTGTTTGCAGGCCTTACCAGCATCATCTGGCCCAAGGCGAAGCCTGTGGAATAGATCAGGATGCGACCACAGGTGTCGACCACGGTCAGGTCGTTTCCCATATGGCTCCATGTTATATGGGCGATGTGATGGTTTTCGGCAACCGGAGGCCACAAGGGTATCGGCTTTGCGATATTCCAGGAGCCATCTTTGGCATCTCGAATGTAGGTGTATAGATCTACACCCTTTCCGACCTCGCTTACGGCAGCTATACAGCCAAATCTCGACCAAGCAATTTTCCTTGCCGACGATTAGAAAGGGGAAGTTGAGAGGAGACGTCGAACAAAAGAAAGCTGTCAAACGCACTGGCAACAATTGGTAGCGGCAAGATGATCGAGTCTCTGTAGCAGGCCTTTTGCGGGAGGTGAGGTGATGGCGACGTTGACATGATTGTTTTCGTCGCCGAACAGGTCCTCCATCAACTGGTCCTGATCATGCCGGTCCTGATGGTTCCCGTCGTGATGATTCCCGTCCATGGCAGCTGTTCTCGTTGTTGCAGACCATTGTTTTGTTTGCTTCCTCAATGGATGCAATTGAGAGGGCACGGCAGCATGGACCATGCACAATGTTTATCCTATTGTTTGGGACAGCACTGGCACTGGCACTCGCTTGCATGCTGGGTCCCTCGCTCCTCCGCGCTGCAACGACGACTGACGACCGAACTCCTCCACTGCTCATCCTCACCACCCAGCCTCCCGCCTTACTCGACGCGCTCCCGGAGCCTGTCCGCGCGCGTTTTCTTCGCGTCAATGACATGGTTCACACGCAAAGCGAGCCAGCTGCTGTCAAAGGACAAAGCTGCTCCTGCCTCGATTGTCCCCCCCGACAATGCCTTCTCGACAATGAAGCCCACCACTCTCTCGACAATGAAGCCCACCACTCTCTCGACAATGAAGTCCACCACTCTCTCGACAATAAAGCCCACCACTCTGTCGACAATGAAACCCACTACTTGCTCTGCAATGCACGACGGCTACGAATCTGACAGTAGCTCGCGCTTGAGCGTACTTTCGCATTCTCCATCTCCCCCGCCTGCCGACTGCTATCCTCGCGATTATCCTTCGCCTGTCTCTTCAGAGCATTCCCAGCCCTCAGAACTCGCTTCAACCCCCAGCCCTGACGACATGGCCAACACGCCGCCATCCTCCCAGAACGGGGACAATCCGTCGCCGGCAAAGAAAAGAAAGCTCAACAACCAGTTCAAGGCGTGCGAACACCTCGACGTCTCCTCTGGCGAAGTGTCCGGCGACGCCGCCCAGATCCAATTGGAGAGGCTGCTCAAGGTGATACACAAGAAGCGCAAGATTGTCGTGGTCGCAGGTGCTGGCATCTCCGTCTCTGCTGGAATCCCCGATTTTCGCTCGTCCACCGGTCTATTCAAGACTCTCAAAAGCGAACACAACCTCAAATCTTCGGGCAAAGATCTGTTCGACGCTGCCGTCTACAAAGATGACGATTCGACAACGTCTTTCCACACCATGGTTCGCAGTCTCGCTACCACCACAAAATCTGCCACGGCAACTCCATTTCACCACATGCTTGCGACCCTTGCTCACGAAGGTCGGTTGTTGCGGCTCTACACTCAAAATGTCGATGGCATCGACACCTCGCTTCCACCCTTGTCAACCAAAGTTCCCCTGGAGCGGAAAGGACCATGGCCCAAAACCGTTCAATTGCACGGCAGTCTCGCGAAAATGGTGTGCACAAAATGCCACCAAACCTCAGACCTCGAACCTGAAATTTTCGAAGGCCCGGTTCCGCCCACGTGTCCAACCTGCGAGGAGTCCGACGGCGTGCGCACCCAGCATGCCGGCAAGCGTTCACACGGTATCGGTCGCCTGCGACCTCGCATGGTGCTTTACAATGAGCACAACCCCGACGATGAGGCTATTGGATCTGTTGTGAAAGCCGACATGAGGACGCGTCCGGACGCTTTGATTGTTGTAGGGACGACTCTCAAGGTGCCTGGTGTGAAGCGCATTGTCAAGGAGATGAGTGCCATTGTTCGTGATCGCAAAGATGGAGGCATGGCTGTCTGGATCAACAACGAAACTCCACCCAAAGACCTGGAGTGGAATCTCGTAGTCAAGGGACCATGCGATTTTGTCGCTACGAGTGCCGCATTGAGGCCATGGGATGATCCGGATCACGTGGAGTTTACTGCTGAGGAGGTGGAGAGGATCAAGGCTGCCAAAGGGGTAAAAGTCATCATTAAAAACTCTCCATCAAAGAACAGGTTTCTCGATCGGGCTGCTGGTGTCCCCACTCCAGCTCCGAGTCCCATTCTTGCTCCAGTGGACAGCAAGAAAAAGCCCAGCACTATCCAGACCACGATTGCGCCGAAGAAACAGTCCGTCAAGAAAGCTGCGACAGCTGCCAAGGCGAAAAAGCCTGCTGCACCCAAGAAAAAGGCGGCAACGAAAACCAACACGATCAAGTTTACAGTGATAAAGCCAAATGGTCAACTCGTGGCGAAAGCAGAGAAGTCTGGCAAACTGGAGAGGGTGGCTGAAATCAAAGCCGCTCCACAGAAACGGAAGGCCAGCTTCAGCAAACAAGACCAACACGTTTTCCAACCCGTCTCCCCATCAGCAGCTCGCAACAATCCCAACCATCCGTTCAGGTCGTCATATCACCAAGCAGTAACACCACGAAAGAAGTCTTACAGTGATGAAAGAGGTCTTCTTCTGGGCCGCTTTGAGATACCAAGTTCTCCATCCTTGCCAGAACGACCCTTGTGGTCGCCCATCAGCTCACCCGCCCGGGAAAGCGACCTCCAGTCACTCGATCAGCCCGTGACACCCATTCGAGAAGATGATGCGGAACAACTTAATCGCGAAAGTCCCGAAGAGCGCAATCGAATTGTCACACCCGCTGGGCCTATTCCACACGGAATGTGCGACATTCTGCTATCGTGAAGCGACGGAGTTCTTGGCGTCATAGCTATCTTACGTTGGATGGTATACTGCATCAGCATTGATTGTCTATCGGTTCCTCGTTCGGTGTTCATATACGTGTTGGCGTTGGATTCAGTACAAGGGGAAGGTATTTGCAAACCTTTCGTCGTCGATACTATACCCGCTGCTTTCGCATGGCAATATGAGTGGCTCAGTCATCGTCCCTTTTTTTTTTTTTTTTTTTTTTTTTTTTTTTTTAAAAAAAAACCCCCCCTCCAACATTTCTACATTTTAGCCTTGCATTGCTTCGGAGTTTGCGCCTAATTTTTTTTCTCTCTCCCACTCTGTTCTGTTATGTATGGTGGAGTCTTCTGCTGGATGTGGAGGATATCCTTTGGTTACACGTATCGCTGTGGATAGGATTTCTCAATGGGATGAGCGTATGGAAGCGGGAATGGATGGAAGCGTATTTTATATGTAGTGACGATGAGGCCGAGATGTCTGGTAATGATAGAGGCTGTTTGATCTGCTCACCCATGTTCAAGAAACTGCATGGTGACCTTTGCGTCTTCTACTTTCTCAGTGGCTTCATCATATTCAGTACTATTCGAGCAGAATCTGATAGTGTCATTTGCAACTTCGGATTGATTTCGAGAAAGAGTTGTGGATGAGCGTTTCTTGAAGTCGCTGGAATTCTATCGATTTTGACCTTGGAGCTAGCAGAGTTTTTGACTTGCGAGAAAATATCGTGATGAAATGTCGTGGTTCCGGAGGCTTGGGGGATATTGGCCTGTGTGCTCGACACTGGAGGTAGTATCTAACCTATCATCGATGGAGGTGGAAGCAAGCGAAAGTTGCAATGACATATTCTCGGATTGCCGTTTTGTGTGGACGCTGCTTCTTCAGCGATTCGCCTGTTCGTTTATGGTATTTTCGATCTTGGTATGGAAATCCTTTTTTTCATGTATTCATATCCTAGATATGTATCTCCATCTTCATCTCCATTCCATTCCATCACCTAAACCATCTCAATCCTCCATTAAAACACAATCACTAGCCACATTGATCGCGATAGTAGGGAATTAAGCAAGAAAGAGATGAATCAGCATTTCCCCAATCGAATCTCACCTTTGCAAACTACAAAAGAAGGAAAAACTGTAGAGGAAGGAAAGAGTATAGATGGAGGAAGGAATGGAAAACTCACCATCTCCCGACAACACCACGCCGTCTTTTCCGTTGGCAACGAGAACGGTAAAAGGTCCACTAGGGAAAGTTTCTTAGCTGGCGGACAGGTGAAGGCGGGATCGTTGTCTGTGTCGGAGAAGGTGTCGCGAGCGGCCATTATACCTTTTGATAATAGTTGTTAGTGAAGTAGACTGTTCCTCGCTCCCTCGCCCCCTCCCTCCCTCCTTCTCTCTTGGTAGATGTAGAAGAAAAAGGCGATCAGGATGGCACATCCCCTTTTCCTAGTGAGTCACCTCCGCTACCACCCAACAAATAACCAGAAAACTCACATTGATCCCCACCCATCGTATCCGGTTTTACTTCTCGTCGTGGCTTTCCGGATTGTCCATTCTTCCCGGGTTACGCTGCTTTGGCTCTCTTGCCCGGTTGTGTGTTGGACTGTTCATAGCATAGAGGCATACTTTGGGAGCGTTGTTTGCAGGTGAATGCCGCGTTCGCACTCAAAACAAAGAAAGACGGGGGAAGGAGGAACTTCATTTTGGCGATCTGAGAGGAAGGGGAAAGATCTAGCAATACGAAAAGGGTGGTGGGAAACGGGTAATGATAAGAGGAAAGGTACATAGCAGAGTATTTAAATTTTCAATTCAGAGTCAAGGAGAGATGATAGCGTTGCGATTGGTGAGTTTTTTCCACAATGTGTGTTTTCACTCGTTGTGGTTGGTGGTTGCTGAAATGTAATAGAGTTGTTTCGTCATTGTTGTTGTCGCCCGTTGGGAAGTGCTCCCACCAGGACATCAACGGCCAATCTTTTGACGTTCGTCACGAATCGGTCGCTGCAAATGGTAACAAATAACTGTCCGCAGATCTGAAAGCTGTTAGGATAGCCAAGCTTCAGAATTATGAGGGTCAATGTCCAAGATTGAGAAACGTTTTGTCCACAGAACACGAAATCAATCAGCATCGTCAAGTGAGAAAGGTTGCCAAGGACTGGGAGGTTTGTATGTATTCAATCTGCTCTGTCGTGTTGGGAAACCTGCGTGTACTTAACGATCCGATTTCAGCTGTTGTTCTCTCCTCTCGATGGATGAAAAGACTCAACCAGAGGTGACCAAGAATTCCAAGAACATACCTGTTCTGAGTTCGCCCAAGGAGATGATGTGGGTATATTATGTTATCTCTTATCCGGCCTCGATGCTTTCCTACTGGTGTTCCAACTCAGGAGAAAATAGAAAATCTGAGAGCACCCGTCCTGCTCCCTGCCGAACAGACAACTCTATAGGTACTCGAAATCCCAGTTTCGACTCCCTTCTCTTCCTTGCCGATATATCAAGCATCACTATCGGGTACCCAGATGCTGAGCACGCCACTTTTGGTATTCTTGATGCTCTCTCTAATTCCATCACTGGCTGCCAAGACACGCAATACTTTCTTGAAGTATCGATCCACAATCTTGTACCTGACATCTAACCATACGCCGCCCTTGTCTCCTTCATCTTGTGGCTCAACGGCCTGATCAGAGGCTCCCATGGGCATCAAAATGAAACGTATTGACTCCCTCGACAGTGGAAGGAGATTCAGTGTCCGCACTGCAGGACCACTGAAGGCGAAAGTCTCGCTGATTTCCATGTTTAGATCGAAAGTCAGGAAATGGGTTGTTGGATTCTCGAGTGTGTATGTGAGAGCAATCAGGGAAGAATTGACAGTCTCAGGGCCATGGGCTGCTTCTCCGTCCATGGGCGTAGTTGGCTTTGGTCTCGACACCGCGGCCAAGACACGAGGCTCGCTATTGGGTAGAGTGTAGGAGTTGACTGGGATTGTGCTTGTGACTGCTGCACTTCCTGCTTCTGGTCTGCGCCATCGTATGATCAACCCCAGGTCTACTGTGGTCGCTCTCCGATCTTCTAACGATGATTTTCTGATTTCTATCACAAAGTCTCTAGGAATTTGTTGTTCAGGAGCGATCTCGGTGTCGCCTTCTGGGTGATTGTGCTTCGTCCACGTCAAGGTCGCACCGCCACTCAGCGTGACGGTGTCAAGTTGGAGATCCTCAATCATAAGACCCTCGTAGGCGAAGCTGGCGAGAAGGGATAACAGATGCCATCGCTGCGAAATTCCTCTAGCAGATTTATCTTCCTCCGAAGTCGGTATTGATGATGCGCCAAAGAATGTGGGCCATGGATCTGGATGTATGCGTGGTTGTAGATCATAGTTCGCCTCGAAAGCGCGCGTGATGTTCAGGTTCTCCGAATGAGTTCTTGAGACAGGTGTCTCGCGATCGCTAAGAAGATGATACAGTACCTTGACCTCGATGACATACTCCGTCGGCAAAGGGGGCGCAGTAAACTCAATTGTCTCTGTCTTTCTCGATCCAGTAATGAGCACACCCAGCACATGTCCTGGCAGGTCTATTTCTGCATTCTCAGTTGTCAATTCCTCCATGCCAGACTTTCCGGAAGACAGCCAGATGAATTCATTGGGCCCGTCGCGCGTCAAGAGTCGAGCCTCCAATGTAGCTTCTGTATCCTCTTCTTCAAAATTGGCTACTTCGATGTCAATGCGGATGGTCTCATCGGTGTAGAAGTGCTTGTCAATCCGTGGGAAAGTCAGTTCCATCTTGGGCGGCCTGGGCAGAATTTGAACTCTTGGGCCATCTTCTCGATATATGCGACGGCTGTGAAGTCCTGCTACTCCCTGCTTCCACCACAGTGCTGCTGCCTGGTTATCTTCTGGTCTTGTCAAATAATTCAGTGTGAATTGACTCGTGGCAATGGAAAGGATAATTTCACAGGCCTCCACAGGTCCGGCTTCTCGAAAGATGAGAGGAAACTCCAGGACGATGCTTTGTCCAGCTGTAATGATAAGATTAGCCCGCCCGGAATATGACGGCGGTGAGCCAGGCGTGGTGCTATCCTCGAGCACTAGCGTTTGTAATTCCAAAACTGATGGGTTTGGCACAGCATCGGCTTGACTGTGCTGTATCAGAATGTGACTGGCTAAGCCTTCGAGCTGAACGGTAACTTCGCTGATTCTGACAGGCGCGCTACCCTGATGCGCATTCGAAGTGATGGTCAGTTGAGCCAAGAGGGGTTCTCCAGCATTGCCTTCTAGACCGGCGAATGCGATGGAAGTAGAAACTGAGAGGATTTAGCAAATGTTGAGGTCCGACTCGATCAAGAATAAACGAACGGAAAGACGCGACTTTGTCCGTCGATAACTCAATTGTAGCACCTGGGTATTGTGAAAGGGTACTGCTCTGCGGCAATGAGGCTGTGCATTCGAGAAGATCGTACTGCCGTTTTCGAGCCAGCGGGAGAACTTGAGATTGTCTTGTCAGAATAATTGTAGTCAAACGGCCACGGAAAAATTTACCACTGTTGTACAGCTCGAACTCTGTCGCGGCAACGACTTTGGCATCACCAACAATCTTTGCACACTCATGAAGGTTGCGTGTAACTTCATACACCAGTCTCCACCATCGATCGCGTCTCCATGCCATTTGCTCCCAGAGGTGAAAAAGCGAGCTCAAAGCCTCGTCGTGTTGCTGTGTCCTCATAAGTTCCTTGGCTTTGTCAAACAAAACCTCGTCAGTCGCTCGAGGCTGGGCACGTAAGTAGCTTATTGCTTTTTCCAAAGCATTAATGATATCTTTGGAATGATCATAGCCTTGACCGCCTTGGAGGGGATTCTCGTAGTGTGGTTCTGGGCAGAGATACGTCTCATATGTGCCATATCTACTTGCCATTGCCGATGCTGGCGATTGTCCAGGAGGAGTTCGGTCTTCCTCGGGGATTTCTAGTGCTCTACGACGTCGTCGCCAGGTGTACTTTGCAGCTTGCCGCCACCAATATCCGGGTTGATGCAGATGGTGCCACGGAGGAACACGCTCACCAATTGGAATAGATTTCTCCAGGGGAGCATAAATTTTGACTTCAGCTCTGTCGGGCTGCGAAAAAATTGCAAGATGAGAACGTCGAATCAGCTCGGCCATTATCCTTGTCCATCTGGATTCCCAGGCCTCCCAACCGTAATTGGATGTACCTTTTCCTCTTCTGTCAATCAATTCCCGCCAACGATCCCTATAATTCTGCCATGAGTCCACAGCGGTAGTTGTCACATTACTCCAGAGAAGACAGCGGATGATGCGGAAAGCCACACTGTCAGCTAACAGCCGAGCTTCGTCCCATCGTGGGCTCCAGCTTGCAGTGGTCTCAAAAATGCCGTCTGGCCCGAGCAGTACTTCCAAACAAGAATTGTAATGTCGACAGGCAGCGTCCATTTCCTGGCGGAATTCAGCAAACACACCCAATTTGAAGTCATATCGCACTGCCCAGCCAATGGCTGCCAGAGTCTGTGAAGTCCCGCGAGTGGGAGGCGCAGTTGGCAGAGGAATACTTCCGCGGTTCTTCTTCCGTCTAGTATGCTTGGTGAGGTCTCTATAATATTCGACACACACAGGTTGCAAGGTGGACAGTAATGATTCAACAAATGAGGCAACCTCAACTCTGGAGGTACTTGGAGGCATGAAGAAGAAGCCGTTCTTTGGGTCTAGCCCAGTCGCGCGCCTGATGTTTGCCAGGCGATCCTCGATATCTTGAGCTTGTAAGATGGTCTTGTCGCTAAGCAGAACCACAACATAGCGAGTCTTGTACTCAGATCTATAAAGGGCAGCCTTGGTGTTACTGATCTCACTCTTCAGCTGATTATCCAGCAAGCTGTTCCGCGCAGGATCCGAGGTGAAATCGAAGAAGGATATGAACACGGAGGGTACGAGGTGCTGATGCTTGGCCACCCATAGCGGCGTCATGACACCGTCTGGGAAGAGCGGAGAAGCTGGAGTGAGCGGTGAGAGAGGTGAGTGGAGGGACCATGGCGGTGGAGACTTTGAATTAGGAGAGGTTAAAGGGTCTATTCCTAGAGCTTCTGAAGGAGGACTGGCTTTGTGAGGCGGGAGTGTAAAGTCCTATGTTTGTTTAGCTTGGTGGTTCTGAAATGAGAATACACCATATTGCTGACCTACCCTTCCAACAGCTCGGAACTTGAAGCCCAGTAAAGTACTCTTGCCCTGAATTGGTTTGCTACTCCACTCCTCGTCACTCTTCTCACAGCTGCGAAATTCTTCCAGCAAAAGCGCAGCTCTTTTGTCCGCCACCAAAGGCAATTCTGACTCTATATCGGTTCCGGTCCCCTCATATACGGGTGGAAAGCGCGTCGTGTCGTTCAGAGGAGGACTTTCAACGAGACCGGAGAGCACGATGAGAGGGAGGTTGTGGGTGACGTAGTCGTTCGGGTACCCTTCGAAGCCAGTATCCATTTGAACGGTATTGTCCATGTTATCCCAGGCCACTCAATGCAGAGTCAGCGCATCTGTCTCCTGTACTGAAAGTTGTTTATGGCATGGTGTTTGTCTAGAGAGGTAGAAGATTGGACCCTGGATTTCGTCCACGATTATGTCCACAGCATGAAAGCCTCGTTTCCACCTAACATCTTTCGAGACACAGACGAACACAAGCAAACCCAGATCGCATACCTCCCAGTCATACAAAACCCTATTCAGTAGCTCGCGACCACAACCCCACTCAGAATCGTCTGGCGTGCATCGGTTCCGCGTCGTCTGAACTATGGCGCAACAGCGAGAGCAGCAATTCATAATAGGCGAATTTATAGAGAAGGTCAAGAAAAATAGGCTGGGGAGAGACAACCGTACGTGTTTCCCGCTGCTATTTAGCTACAACTTTAGCTAACAGTACCTGAAAGCATACGTTTATGACCATACGAATCCCATATCCAGCAATCGCGGCAACAAGCTCAATCGAAATGCCAGATTTGTCCATGAGGGCAAACTGAACAACTCCCCTCTTTTCAAACAGGTGGGTAGCCTTGGTCTACATCTTCCTTCCTCGAGTCCTAATTCGCGTCCTAGACAATCGAACACGCGGGCTTCAAGCGCGACATCATTTCTGTCAATCCACCATATTACACTCCCGACGGCGACGTGATCGAAGACGAGAGCGATGTCGACGACGACGACGAAACTCTGGAAGAAAATGTTTACAAAGACATTAGAATAGAAGGTAGCATCTTCTGCCGCCCACCATGGCATTCTGAACTAACCAGCTGTGTCTAGAGCTTCTCGCACCTCTCACTGCTGCCTCCGAACTTCCTACACACCCCTCTTTATCTTTACCATACCGAGAAAAAGGCCTACCAGAGCTGATAAGAAATGCGGAAGATATGCTCCATCGTGAACAGAGGGTGCTGTGGAAAATGAAGAGGTTGTTCACAGAAATGCGCGGAGATTCTCAATGGGCACCAGTGGGCTTATTCCACACGCCGTATGATGATACAGTGCTACGAATTCACCGTGGCATCACATCTTCGGCAGCAATATCGGCAGACGTGCCGCAAGTACAGCAAGCTCGAGAAGCGCCCAGCACTAATGCTGCAGCAGCATCTCAACAAGAGGACGCGCAAATGACAGACGATATGACCATATCTATTGAGCCTGCGGCGAACGGATCAGTTGTAGTGGAGAACGGACGGGAGCCTCGAGACGTTGAAACCAAGGACCATACACATCCTCCCACCAACGGTGCCACAACAAACGGCACATCTGGCAATCACGTTACAAACGGTGCAACGCGGACAGCAGAGGATGCGACAATGGAGGACAGCAGCTTGGCGCAAACAATTGAAGGTGGTGAACATGCAGAGACAGGTACACCAGTGGGAGATGCAGACTCTACTGCAACACCAGCTCACCGCATGACGACGCGTGCCCAGGCGAATCAGTCTACCCGAACACCATCTTTGGCCCAATCAGTCTCTCCTAGTTCATCCGTTCCATTCATCCACCCATTCTATCAATTTCCACCATCTGTAGTACAAGATCTACGTGCAAACGTAGGCCTTCCTCCCCAAATGGCCGACGAGGCGCGCCTCGCTCTCACAACATACATATCCAAGCAGGAAGAAATTGTGAGATCGTGTAAAGAAATGCACTCGGGGTTGCTGAAGGCCATGGAAATGCGCACCAATGTCTGGAATTGGACGAAAGCAGAAGGCCATATTGGCGAGATGAGCGACAATGAGGACTACGTTGATCTCGAAGAATGGGGCATAGACCCACGAGATGCGCGGATAAAATATGTCAAAGGACAACAAGAGGACGAACAAGAAGCTGAAGAGCAGGAACGAGTGAAAAGAAATCCCCGTCGGGTCGGAAGAGCGGCAAAAGAGTGATTTGCTTTTGCGATGGACAATACCTAATGGTCTGGGCCGAATAAAAAAAGGCAATTTTAGGATCATCCATCAAACAGACCTGATCAGTGATGAGGATCACAATACGAACTCAAGTGAGCGGAATGGGGCTTGCAATGCTCTTCATCTACCCACATCGCACGTATGGATACGACTCTCTCGATCTTCAATAGACCAACTCCAAAACAGAAGCGCTGTCTGATGGCTGGCGAAAAGGAACAGAATTGGCTGCATCGCGAGGCTGACAAACAAGCTTCGTGCCGCGCTGACCAGCGCTATCTCCACACCTTAAAACGTGTTCCCCAAGAAGATCGTTCATTCGCCAAGCATGAATGTCAACCTCGTCATATATTCCCAGGCTATGCAGAGCTACATGGAGCGGCCTCGGGAGCTACTCATGAGCTTTAGCTGGTCAGTAGCTTGCCAGCTTTTTGCAAGTGCGCCCTGTTCCTGACAGCTATAAATCTCTGCTGCGCCATGTCCCAGGAATATTTCACATCTCCTCTGATCTGCGAATTGACATATGCACAAATCAGTCGCGCAATCCTTTCTCCTCGCTTCATCATTCCAGTCATGTTTGGGTCCTCCAAGATGTCGAGCCCGAAAGCATCCTCGACATTTTATCTGCTCTTGCTACAGTCTATTGCATCAACCACAGCCTTGAAAAGTATTCCGGGGGCGTCAAGCTATGTTGCATCTCCAGGTTTTCCTACCAGTGCCTTTTCGAGCTACTACTTCCTGCCAGCTTCACCAACTCGGGGACCCCAACCAGCAGTATACGATCCAATTTTAAACATCACATTCCCATACAACCTCACCAATCCGGACACCATTCCCAGCAGTAATCTTGACCCAGTGGTATATCCGAGCCCAACCGCTTCGCTCTCTCCAGCCGCTCAAAAGACTTTCATCGCTCAGGTCATTGCCAATGTATCCAAGGTGATCAACACCACGTCTGGTAGCAATTGCACCATTTGCCAGGCTGCCCTTGCGGCCGCTCAGCCTGCTGCTTTAATTGCACCATCACTGGTTCCCGACGCTTTGATCAGTGTCTGCAAGGCTTCCAAATTGTTTTCCAATGCCACATGTGAGGAGAACTACGAAGCGACAAACTCCGGTGCCATCTGGACTCAAATCCTCGCTTTGGCTGATGTTACGGGACAAGATGGACGGTACATTTGCAACAGTCTCAGCAACACATTCTGTTCCAAACCGCTGACTTCGTCCCTCAATACGACCGGCCTTTTCAAACCAAAACCTGTGAACGTAACTGTACCGAAGGCGAGTGGTAAACGAGTCAAGGTTCTGCACATGTCGGATTTCCATCTCGATCCAAGATACAAGGTCTCATCGGAAGCCAATTGCTCATCTGGTCTTTGCTGCCGTAGTAATAACGCCCCCGCGACTGGTCAGATCACGCTTCCAGCTCCAGCCTGTGGCGCCTTCAAATGCGATACGCCTTACGATCTCGGTCTTGCAGCTCTGGCAGCAGTTGGACCCCTAACCGGTACAGGAAAGGGCAAGGAACCACTCGCTTGGACTGTTTACACAGGCGATCTGTTCAGCCATGATCCGCAGTCTGAGCTATCGAGAGCGTATACAGAGTACGCCGAGGTTTCTGTCAATGGAATGATGAAACAATATTTCACCGGGCCTGTTTTCGCAGCTCTTGGAAACCACGACAGCAACCCTGAAGCTATTGACGCGCCGCATAGCTTACCCGGACCACTTGGTCAGCAGCAAACCTGGAACTATGATCACGTCGCTGGATTGTGGCAGCATGAGGGCTGGATCGATGCGGCTACTGCTAAGGAGGCGAGGACGCATTATGCTGGATACTCTATTAAGAGTCATTACGGACTTCGCATCATCACTTTCAATAGTGGTAAGCTTCGAAGCATTTCAATGTCGACTTTTCGATGTCACAATGGGTCCATCGATTCAGGCTCTCCAAGAAGTAGCTCAATTCAACGGTTAAAGCTCAAATTGAGATTGATGGCTACAAAATGCTGGCAATTATGAAAAAAGCACTTGCCAGAAATTTTACGACCTCGATCTCGATTCGAAGGATTGCTGTTCCAACGAAACCTCTGTCCCTGGGCGGGCCAAGCAGGCAAACATTGATGGACTAGCGGTGATGAGCTGGCACAGGCTCCTTCGCGCATCTTTAAACTGGGAGCTTGTGCGATATCTTGCTAACATTGTTTCAGACTTCTGGTATCGCTCCAATTTTCTAAACTTGATCAACACGACCAATCCTTACAACTCGGGAATGTTCAAGTGGATGATTGAAGAACTCCAATATGCCGAAGATCACGGAGAGCGCGTCTGGATTGTGGGTCACGTTCTCTCAGGTTGGGACGGCAGCAATCCTCTTCCCAACCCAACAGATCTCTTCTACCAGATTGTCGCACGCTACTCACCCCATGTGATCGCGAACATTTTCTTCGGCTATACCCATGAAGATCAATTCATGGTCTACTATGCCAACAATGGAACCACCCAGAATGCTGTCCACGCTCTCTCAACTGGCTGGATTGGACCGTCCGTCACTCCGCTGACAAATCTAAACAGCGGATTTCGCATGTACGAAGTCGATACTGGGGACTTTAACATCTACGAAGCCTACACCATTTACTCCAATGTGTCATCCTACAGCGCGTTGAATCAAACCGGTCCAACATACTCCCTCGAGTATTCCACAAGGGATACATATGCTGCGCAGGCTGGTTGGCCCGCTACAGCACCACTGAATACGACATTCTGGCACAAGGTCACGGAAGCTATGGAAAGAAATGTTACGCTAGTTGGTGTTCAAAATTCTTACCAGGGGAAGTTAAGCAGTAAGAGTCCAAATTGTACAAGCGTTGCTTGTCAGAAGGCGAAGATATGTTATATGAAGAGTGGGAGTGTGGCGCTAGGATCGCAGTGTCCTCAAGGGTGAGTTTTATCCCTTTGCTCCTCTGGTTGACAACAGTGCTAATCGAAACCTAGGTTTGGAAGTGTGCAGAGTGCTTTTACTGGGAAAAGTTGAGCTGTGGAAGGGCTTCGAAATGCCACTGTGATGATTGGGAAGTAAAGAGGGGAGAAGTAATGAAACACGAGGAGTAGTCCACATCACTTTTCATCAACTTTGTAAACGCAGCCTGTGTCTTGAAACCGAGTTCCTCGATTCGGAATTGACATTGATAAACTCCTGGCAATGTTCACGATCAGAGTTCTAGAGATTGGTGACATCGATCCCAAACTAAAGTTGATGAAGGAATTTGGGTAACAAAAGGAAGCGATTCTGTCGAATGTTTGCTCATCACACACCGAAAGCGGGTTCGATGGATAACTCCACGGGATCGATTTAAATACACCGATGTCCACATGTCAAGCTCTAGAAGGATTTGATTAAATCAACGATATCTGATCTGCCCGCTGCCGAGAGTATGCGTAACTACACTGGAGTGAGCACATGAGGTCCTATCTCGGAGGTCAACAGAAAGGAAGCTGAGTGATTGTAAAGATAACAAGGGAAGAATCAACAGTAAATTCATTATTCATCAAAAGTCTTGCCTACCCAAAGCAGTAAACAGAAGCTCAATTGAGCTCCGGAGCTCCGATACTCGCTGAAGCTACCCCTCGCCCCCCCACTAAGCCGTCTCTAGCCGAAGGTACCAGGAGTATAAACAATACCTCAGCCTTGGACGCGGACGGGACCAGTGACAAAGAGTTTGACATTACCGAGTACCATAAGGGTCTTGAGATCAACAATGGCAACTTCTGGCACTAAAACATCCCGCTCCCTCCTCAATTCACTCTCCTCCCCAAGAAACATCGCCTCACACACCAGAACCTCTCATACTCGGAGCTTAAGACAAAGAAACTCCAACATGTCTACTATTGCGTCATTCAAGGTTCCGAAGATCTCCAACGAGCCGAATGTATGTCTTTCGTTGAACTCTGGAGTTGTGGTAAGGCTGCTAATTGCTTTTCTAGAAACATTATGAGAAGGGGTCCGTGGATCGACAGAAGCTCGCCGACGCCGTTGCCGCCTTCAAGAAACAATCTCCCATTGCAGTACCGATTGTTGTTGGCGGAAAGCAGGTAACTTCAATTATCCCAGTTCCGGCTAAGGCTCCCCGTACTGACATGTGAATTGCTAGATCAAAAGCTCCTCCGTTCTCACGCAATCCGATCCCTCCTTTCACGCAACCACAATCGCATCATACTCCAACGCGTCCAATGCCGAAGTGTCAGATGCAATTGACGCTGCCCTTGCAGCGAAACAGTCATGGGAGGGAATGCCATTCTCAGACCGCGCAGCTGTCTTCCTGAAGGCTGCGGATCTCGTAGCTGGCAAATACAGATATGATATTATGGCTGCTACAATGGTAGGCCAAGGCAAGAATGCATGGCAAGCTGAGATCGACTCTGCAGCAGAGTTAGTTGACTTCCTGCGGTTCAATGTGCAATACGCCGAGGAGCTATATGCTCAACAACCACAGCACAACTCTCCTGGTGTATGGAATCGCGTCGAGTACAGGCCACTTGAAGGATTCGTGTACGCGATTACCCCTTTCAATTTCACAGCCATCGCTGCAAATCTGCCTGCCGCGCCAGCATTGATGGGTAACGTTGTTGTCTGGAAGCCGTCTCCTTCCGCTATCGCCTCAAACTGGCTCCTTTACACCATCCTTCTCGAGGCCGGTCTGCCACCAAACGTTATTCAATTTGTTCCTGGAGACGCGGTCGAGGTCACGAAGACGGTTCTTGCACACAAGCAATTCGCTTCACTGCACTACACTGGCTCTACAGCCGTCTTCCGAAGTCTATATGGTCAGATTGCATCAGGTGTCGCAGATGGCAAATACGCTGGATACCCACGTATCGTAGGTGAAACCGGAGGCAAGAACTTCCATCTTCTTCACTCGTCAGCCGATGTCTCCAACGCCGCTATTAACACTGTCCGCGGTGCTTTCGAATACCAGGGCCAGAAGTGTTCCGCTACTAGCCGGACGTACGTGCCGAAGTCCTTGTGGCCCGAGTTCAAGAAGCAACTCACTTCACTCACCCAGAACCTGAAGGTTGGACCTCCTGAAGACTTCGAGAACTTCATTGGCCCTGTCATTCACGAGGCTAGCTTCAAGAAGCTCTCTGGCGTCATTGATGCTGCGAAGAATGACAAAGATCTTGAATTATTGGTCGGAGGTTCTTACGATGGATCAAAGGGCTACTTCATCAACCCAACTATTTACGTCTCTAACTCACCTTCTCACAAACTTTTCTCCCAGGAACTCTTCGGTCCAATTTTAGTTGTCTATGTTTATGATGACCAAGGCGCAGACCCCGTTGGCGCTTTCAAGGATATCTGCAAGACGATTGACGAGACCTCGGAATATGCACTTACTGGTGCTGTATTCGCACAAGATAGGGAGGCACTGAGATTTGCTGAGGATGCGCTGAGGAATGCTGCCGGCAACTTCTATCTCAACTGCAAGTCTACTGGTGCTGTTGTTGGACAGCAACCATTTGGTGGTGCAAGAGCGAGTGGAACTAATGAGTAAGTCAACCTTTTCCTCCGATGGTTTGATGAGATGAGTGCTAATGTTTGCAACAGCAAAGCGGGAAGTGCCAACCTATTGTCCAAATTCGTTAGTATGAGGTCGATTAAGGAGGAGTTTGTGCCTTTGAGCCAGGTTGAATACCCTAGTAATGCCGTGTAAAGCGCCATATTTTCATTCGTGGATGTTCGGCATGGCACTGGAATCAAAATAGAACGATTGTATGTACTATGAGTATGATGGCCATGAATATGACAATGCTCTTACACAAGCACAAGATAGATTTAACCAGGGAGCTCCTGGCAATCTTTTTAGAAGTTGTAACAGTGGGCCGTTTTGATGCATTGAGAAAGGCAGTCTAACAGTGCCGTGTCATGTTCTTTCAGCTCAGATCCAAAGAGCTGGGGTTACTTTGTTGTTCCGCCAGCAAGACCTTGTATTGGCTTTGTTATCTCGATAAGGTTTCCTCGGGGTTGTTTTGAGCATATACCAACTACACACGGGTTCATCTCGTTTGACACGGCTCTTGTGTAACCTGGACCTCTACTTAAGGGGATCCTCCCCTCGCCAGATCCCAAAGACCACAGATTTTGTAATACCTCAGCTACAATGGGGGCCAGCGTCGACGATTTAACAGACTTAGTGTCAGACCTTAATGTTGCTGGTGATGCACCCTCTCCTCTTCATTCGACATTGGTCTCACTTCAACACGCCATCCGAAGACTAGCGCAGTCGACCAATGCTGTGACATTGCACATACGCTCTCTTCAGTCCGATGCTGACTTGATTGGCAAACTACCCATCGCCAAGGTTTGCGCCATCCACGATGGGACGAATTTGCTTGGGAACATCACTGAGAAATTGCGAAGTCATGTCGGTGTACTGAATGAAGCGGCCGACACTTCTATTGTTACGCTCCGCAAGTCACTTGGACTGCATAGCCCAGAGTCTTCTGGAATTTGGTCATTTGGAGATCAGAGCGGAAGTACCCTTTCCAAGATGCTGTCACATTTCGATAAACCAATGAAGGATATTGTTCGTGAAGCTCTCGGTGATAAGGGTCATCGGGATCTATTGAGGAGGGTTGCTGAGGAGTGCTACAGACAGGTTACCTATTCATCTGGAAAGCTCGATGCTGAGCATTACTGTGTGCTGCGTGAAGAAAGCGCGCTAGGATGGCCGTATGATGAGGATTATGAGAGTGAACAGTACTACGAGCATGAGAGTCGTCTTGAAGTGGACGAAAACTATGCTGCTGCTTTTCAAAAGAGAATCGAACGTATGTGTGAGGCTCAAAATAGGGAAAGGCAGAGTTGGCCTGATTTTTGGGTCAGGGTATTGAACAACATCCCTGGTGGACCGACCTTGTTTTACCCGCCGGCGAGCAACATCGTCCGCTCTCAACAATTCAATACCGATGTCCCGCAATGCCTATTCGGACGTACGATGGAGCCAGCTCAGGAAGGAACTCTGAACGCGAGATAACTTCCACAGCGAGCACACTATCGCCTGAGAGCAGCCGAGTCGATATCTTGAAGTTGGAAAGGGAAAGGGCCACTGAGTTGCTCTTTGACCATCTGACCAAATATTGTTTCTCTGGCAAAGATTCTGACAATGTGATGAGCTGGTCCAGCTCTTTCCTCTTTGCAATACAGTACGCAATTTGGCGGCTCAACACTTGCAGATGTGCTTCGTCTGACATCAAGATTTGTATGGTCGAAACAAGTAAGTTTCCCAAGGGACAATTTGCTCGGGATGTTTGCTTGCTCAAGGCGTATCATGCAACTGCCAAGCAATTGGACAGAAAAATTGGAAGATTTTTCGACTTTCGTCTCGGCAACGAGGATTACTACAATGTTGAGTTCATCTCCCAAGGGGCAGTGAGTCTTGCCGATCGGACCTGTGTAGTTTCTTTGGAGGAGTTGATACAAGCTGGCCTCTATGAACTGTATCCCGAGTTTGAGGACGTTGAAGGTCGGAAAAAATGGGCCAAACGGACACTGGAACTGCGTCAACAATGGTCAACCGAGCAACAGACGACTGATGGGGAGATTGAGCTCGCGCTTGGGATAGGGCGGAAGTGTTTTCCTCGGTTTGAGCAGGTGGAGATAGCTTGCATCCTCTTGGGTTTTAAGAATCGCAAGTACTCGGAGCTGGTCAACGCGAGTAAGTGACGGTTTATACACTCTCTGTTGGAAACTGTCTGACCTTGCTAACTCGAGATGTAGATGGGTTGAATCTGAGGCGGCCGACCTGGGCGGACAGGCCCGCTGAAGTGGATCGATGCTGGATTGCTAGTGGAGCGGTGAAGTCGCACAATGAGCTTCCGGATCATGAGATACGGATCCGTCCATTGGGATCCCAAAAGCATAAGACGCTACGAGAGATATTTGCTCGGTAATTCTGTCGAGATTTTGTCAGAACTGTTAGTATTTCAGGCGATACACCTCGCTCATCAACAACTGGGATGAGGGGATAATCTACATGGGATGACATTGTGGCAATGAATTCCGCTATTGTAACTCGACATTGGCGCTGGTCATAGAACTCCTCCTTTCATCTTTCGTGATGTATGCTTGGAGATCAAGAAGTTCGTGGTTGAATGTTCATTTGTTAGAAGATACCTAGAACAAGCCCTGGAGATGACAAAGCAATCAATCAATGAAACGTCGGCTAAACATTATTTAATCCGATGGTAGTTCCTCCTTGTAGACATCGTATTTGTATTTGGATCCAACATGATCATCTCTCAACCTAGCCTGTCCTTTGCCATAAACCTTCTCCCTCGCCGTCAAGCCAACCTTCCTCTCACCTGCCTCCGCATACAGTCCTCGCTTTCGCAGCTCGGGAATCAGTAACTCCACCACATCCTCGAAAGTGCCGGGAGTTGTCACATAACCCAAATTGAACCCGTCGACATCTGCCTCCTCGATCCACCTCTCCAATTCGTCTGCGACCGTGGCCGGACTGCCAACCGCGACTGGTCCAAGACCGCCAATCGATGCCTTTTCACCAACACTCTCGGGTGTCAACGTCACTGTCCCGTTTAAAATGCCAGAAACAGCACTGGTCACTTTATGTGCCTCCAGCGAGTCCTCGGGTGTAATCTCCTTTCCAAGCGGAAGCTTCGATACATCTATACCGGTCCAGCCGCTGAAGAGGACGAGACCACCAATAGTGGAGGCATACTTCTTCAGCTCCTCCAATTTCTCATGGGCTTCATCATCTGTGCGTCCGATTATGGGCGTGAAGGTGGCGAAGAACTCGATTGATTGTGGGTCTCGGCCTTCAGCAGCGGCGAGCTTGCGGATATTATCTATCTTAGGGCGGAGAGCGATGGCACTGTTTGCTGTGACGAATATAGCTTCGGCATGCTTTGAGGCGAACAAGGAACCGGCACTGTCATTCTGTCAGCGTCTAACACATCAATTGCCATGGACAACACTCACGGTGAGGTTCCAGCCTGGAACAAAAATGGCGTGCGTTGCGGGCTCGGATCCACGATATACCTCGTATCGATGTTGTAATATTTGCCGTGGTGGTGAATCTCCCGAACCTCCTCAGGCCTGACATAGACGTCGTTTTCCTTATCCTCTACCAGAGCAGTATCACTCCAGGAGCCTTCCCAGAGCTTGTACAGAACGCGAAGATACTCGTCGGCTTGTTTGTATCTTTCATCATGCTCTATTGGTGTCGAAATGCCTATAGCTTTGAAAGCTGCTTTTTTCCAAGAGGTTACGATATTCCAGCCGATTCGACCCTTGGTCAAATGGTCGAGGGTACTGAAGCGTTTTGCCAGTAGGAATGGTGGCTCGAAAGAAGTGGATGCTGTTATGCCGAAAGCAAGGTTGGTGGTTACTGCTGCCATTGCTGAGATTGGCTGTATCTTGTGAGCAGGACTTTCTTTTTGCCCATCGACTTGGTGTGCTTACAATTGTGGGATCGGTGACAGGCCATTGTGCTGCTCTTCTGATGCAATTATCAAGGCTTCCTTCGTAGGTATCATATCCACCATAAGTGTCCGCCAGGAACAAGGCATTGATGTCGCCTTTCTCGAGGAGCTTCGCTAGGTCAATCCAGTAGTCAAGACCGCGTTTTGTGGCTGACTTATCTTTTGGGTTTTTCCATTGGCCTGGCGACAGATGGCCTACCGTGGACATGTCGAAAGCGTTTAGCAGGATTTGTTTCTTCTTTCTGTGGCCATTGGTGCCATTGCCATTGATGCCAGCCTTGCCGTCTTCAGCCTTGGACTTCTTCGACGAACCGTTTTCGAGCACGCCCTCGTTGTTCCTCTTCAACGATGCCATCATGTGAGTCAGCAAGCAATAATTGTCTGCTGATAGTGCTTAGTTGACTTGGTATATGTTTTTCAGTTATGCGCGCACGCCATTGACAAGCTACATCGCGAGCCTTTGATCCTCATCAGAGCTGTGCAACCTGTTATCTGTAGGTATCACTTTGTTGACATTCTTCTCCGAAGTAGACACGGTAAGATCGGCATCGGCATACGTAGTACCTGCAGGCAGCTCATGCGGGGTAGCTCACGAGTTTCTCTCCACGCTGATTTACAATTTCATGGCCTCCTTATCGATTCAGCCTTGCTCAGACATAAGTTGGATTGGACTCGCTGGAATTAAGGCATCCTGGACATGCAGCCTTCATTGATTCTCCATTTCCGTCCGCATAGTTCGTGACTCGCCAATGCTACTCATCACTTGAACAGGCAACTCATTTATTCTTGGTTTGTTCTCAACGCGTAGCACGCAATGCCCCACCTCGATGAGCCACTTACAGGGGTGCGCGTTGTTCCCTATGGAAGCCGCGTACTAAGACCGCTTCACTACAGTCACATATTCGCAAGGCCATGAGGAACAATCGAGATCAGCGACGAGGCGTCTTTCCATCTTGAAATTCGAATACAAGCCTTCGCATTCACCGTCAAATCTGACCGAAGAGTGAGCTTGGTTGATAGGTAGGTAAACTAACGTAAAATTGAGAATGGATTTCCGTCATCATCTGCTTTGCACACGATTCGAACCGACTTTGATTGAACTTTAGATGCCTCATTTCCAATTTTTCAATACAGTATCACCATCCTTAACCCCCGCATATCTCAAACTTCCCTCCCAAAGCTGCTTCTGTTTCTTCTTATCCTCCGCCTCTGGATTCATCCTCGCCGCAAGTTCTGCCCCGTCCACATACACCGCCTTAGGGTATTCACCAAACTTATTATCGAAACAAACCCTCACAAGATCATCTCCCGTCTTCGCAGCCGTGCGTAAGAAATGGTTGGGCCAAAAGAAACGGACAAGACGAGCGAGATACTGAAAAGTCCACATGATGGCTCTCGCAGCCAGCGGATTATTACGTCCAATAGAAGTCGTAACCCAGCCCGGATCGAGACCAATGAACGAGATTTTATTCAAAGCGGGATCGGCATCCAGTCGACATTGCAGTTCGAACCTATATCTCATTAGCACACGTCCAATCATATTCATCACAGGAGAAACACACATGAACATAATCATTAAAACCTTACTCCCACCATACCTCCTCTGCGCCGCCTCGAACTCCTTATCAATCGGCCTCTTCCCCTTGGCAACATCGTCCACATTCGTCAACGCCATCTTCTGTTCCTCGCTCTTGTAATGCCCAGCGTTGACCCACCAATCTGGGTAAATAGACGTACTCCCAATCAACACAATACGCCCATGCTCTCGATCCATACTTTGCAAAAGCATAAGCACCAAAAGGAATTGATGCAGATAATTGATAGCAAAGACCCTTTCCAATCCATCCGGAGTAAAATTCAATTTGGAGTCTTGGACCCCGGCGTTGAGGATGAGGGCGCGGATTGGTGGTAAGCTGCCTTCGGCTACGCGTTTGTTTATCTCTGATGCGCCTGCACGGGTGCTTTCGAGGGTACTCATATCCAAAGGCGCGATTTCATACTCGTGGGACGACGACTTGTGCGAATCGAGTGTTTTGCGTAATGCGGAAGCGGAGTTGGGATCTCGAACGGTGTAGTAGCCTTTGTATTGCGATGCATGAGGGGATTTGAGGAATTGCGAGACGAAGCCCGTTGCTATGCCTCCATTGGCGCCGGTCAGGAGCAAAGTAGCCTTGGGTGCCATGATGTCTTGGTGGCTGGAAATGATGGAAAAGTGAGGGTCTGTTGATGAACGATATGATCACGACATTGTACGAGCGATGGTCATAGGGCATGATGTCAAACTCAGAAACATAGCCGGAAGCTCAAATGAGGATGGGGTGCAATGCTGGCGCTAGCGGAGGTGGGTGTCGGGAGATCGACAGCAGGTACCTCATAGTGAACCCTCAACCTAACATGAGGCACCAGTTAGCGGGCAGAGAAACATATATAGGTACGTTCTACGTAGTATTGACTCCGTGCATTGGACAAGTCCAGTTGCTAACGAGGAGGGCTTATCTCTTCTCAACCATAGTACCAAGTGTAACCCCTAGGCATGGACCTCATGTGCGTCGCCAAAGACTCATCAATCGCTTCACAAATTCCACCACCTCCAAAAGAAAAAGTGCGTGTACACAGCAACAGCCAGCATGCCCCTCAGAATGAAGTTCAAATCGTGCCCGGCAGCTGCAAGAATCCATTTCTCGATGCTATGATTTGGCGCGCCAGAAGTCATGAACATGGCCTCCATCATGTCGTAGCTCATCTTCTGGACCTTTTTCGCCCTCTTGAACATGTCCTGCTCGAAGGTTCTGATTTCTGTTGAGAGTAGTGATTTCGTGTCGACATTTGGTAAGAGTTGTGCGGCATTGGAAATTGCAGTAGCGAGGCTCATGGCATCACTCATTGCCAGATTGACGCCCTCGCCAGCAAATGGGCCCATGAGATGTGCCGCGTCTCCAATCATTGTGATACCAGAACGATGCCTCCATTCTGTGCCGACTGGAAGCATGTGGAGGTTTCGTGGAACGAATGGTCCATCTGCCATCTCGATGATTCGGAGGAGTAGCGGATGCCACCCTTCGTATTCCTTCCGTAGCAGTGTTTTGAAAGATCCAGGCTCGACCACCGCATCTCCCTCAGCCTTGTCATCGAACTGCTTAATGTAGTCCTCTGCATGTGCACCCCAAGTACTGACGCTCAGGCTTCCGTCGCCCATATGTTGTGCCATGATCGATTTTGCATCCGAGAAGGCGAACATAGAGCCCCTGTTGACAAGCTTGTAGAGCTCAGGACATCTTGATTTTGGATCCGAGATCGACAGTCCAACACCAGAAACACCAAAGTAGTACGGTCTGTCGTCCGAGAGAAGTGTCCGTACTTTGCTCCATGCCCCCTCTGCCCCCACAATGAGATCAAAGCGAGATTCAAGTCCCTGATCCCGAAAATGCAAATTGAAAGACCCATCATCAACCTCTTCCACGCTCTTCAAGTGCCAGCCCCATCGAATGACGCCGTCAGGCAGTGAATTGACGAGTATCTCCCGAAGCCGAACCCGATCTATTTCTGGCCTCCCTCTACTACTCTTCTCATCTGTGCCAGCCATACAAATAAATTTCTTGAGGTCCTTATTGGCAACCGTGAGCGCCTCGCCATCAAATCTGGCGTATTTGAGGTATTCTTCGTACAGCCCACATCGTCTCATCGCTTCGAGACCCGAATCTTTGTGCAGATCCAACGTGCCACCTTGCGATCTCGCATCGAGGCTTTTTTCACCTTCGAAAATGGTGATCTCGACCGGAACATCGTTCTGTATCAATAATCTGGCCAAGGTGCATCCTGCGGGTCCAGCTCCAATGATGGCGGCCTTGAGTCCCTTGAAATATTCCATGGTACTCTCGACAGGAATCTCCAGGCTGCTGAAATCAGACACTGGCTCCCAGGCTGGGGTCGATGTCGTAAATTTCCTGGCCAGTCAAACCACAAATATTGCCAGGTGAAATTTGTAGCTCACTGTGAAATAGGATGATTCGAACAAGGTTGTAGACGTCAGGAGCGTGCAATGCTCGCCGATGATCCCACAGGCGATGAAATAGTATCTGAGCTATCGGAAGTAATAATTCGTTGATGGAAAGAAGTAAGAAAGGCCTATAGTGATCAAGATGGAACTTCAATACTCAGCAGAGGGAGGAATGGAGAATTGCAAAATCTAGGTGAATCGTAAAGGACGATGGATCTCACACGGGAGAAACTAAATCTTATACAAACCAGCACTCGGCTTCGGACGCGGTGCACCATCGCGGCTGCCTCTGATGTTGCAGCCTGTTGGCGCATTGCTCACCCGATTGAGTTGCTTTGAAAGGCAAGTCGCACCAGAAAGAAGGACTTCGGGTTGTAAAGAAACCCGAATGAGCTCGCACATCTCGGCGCCGAAGCACTTTCGCATCATAATCTAAGAATTGTCAATAGGGGGGAAGATATGCTACATCTTAGTTGAAGAGCGTTGCAATTGTATACACATGTCGACCATTATGCAATCTAAGACCTGTCGATTGCTTGCTATGTGCTGGGCTATTAAAGCAGCTCGACGACTGCAACAAGAATGAATCAAAAATAAGCCGAAGTGTGCAAAGCAAAACTCAAAGCTTTTCCGAATATACTCCCAGTGACTCAAAGTCTAGAAACCAAACAACCGCCTTGAAGATTCATCCCGCATAACCTCATGAACGCATATACAACTTAGACAATCAGCCACTCAACAAATCCTTGACACTCATACCCCTCGCTCCGCTCCAACTTCTACGATCAGTATTCAACATCAACAGCGCAGCAGTAGCCTCCTGATCCCCCCGCTCCAAGCCCTTAACACTCCCAGGACCCCCGTCCTGAGGCCCAAGGGCAGGACTCGTAAGCGAGAAAGTCGAATAACTAGGTCCGCCAGCCTGTGTTTGGGGTTCAAAAGCAGGTGAAGGCAACGCCGAAGAATCCGCAGAGTAATAGCTGTACGATGGCCTGTGGTTTGCCGTGACCAGAGGTGAAGTGTGCGAACTAGGCAATATCGCAGGAGACATGGATGGCTGGTGCGAGTAAGTCGTGATACTAGCAGCGGCGGATCCGCGTGGACGCACGGAATGTGGTGGCGGCGCCTCTTCCATTTCCTCATCATCGTCTGATTCTTCTTCTATTGCCAAGCCCGCTGCTGAGGCATCGCGGTATGGTGTTGCTCGGAAGGGAGCTTGTTGGTGATGTTGGGAGGCTGTTGGTTGACAATGCGAGTGGGCGGACTTGAGATCCGCAAGACATCTCTCGAGGTAGCTCATGTATTCGATGCTTGCTTGTAGAACTGGTCACCGTGTTAGTACTGGGTACGGGACTTTGCTAGCAGTATGTACTTACTGGCTAGCTTATGCATCTCTGATCCTTTACAAGCAGGTATCATATTCTTCAGCACTCCAAACTCCTCGTTCATCTTCGATCTCCTCCGTCTTTCAATCAAACTGTGCGCAGTCTTTCTTGCAATCTTACGGCCAGCGGCAGTCGTCGGGCCACCAGATTGCTTTCTCTTCGACCCAGCAGCAGCAGTAGCGCTCTTTATGTCCTTCGCTTGCGAGCTAGGCGCAATAGCAGGATGGTTCTTTGCAAGATCCAAACTCTCATCTTGTGTCTCTGCCTGTCCTCTCGGCTTCATCTGTATAATCTTGCGCGACCTCGTCGGTGGGGGTGGAATAGTATATCCATTCTGATTCGTAGCATTGGCTTGACTAGTGGCAGCGCTGCTTCGCCTCCGTGTAGTTGTTGAGTTCTTTTCGGCGCGGGAGCTTGCAGACGGGATGGACGGTGGGGAGAAGGGTCGATACGAGGAATCCGAGTTGACTGGGGACAAACTCTTCACAGACGTGGTATCGCTCGCTATCGCAGCTGGAGGTAGAGCAAATGCTGCGTCTATCTGGCCAGTGAGACCATTGATCCTCGTTCCGGGCAGAATCTCGGATGAAGGCGCTGGTGTGGGCAGAGAGGTGGGAGACATTTTATGACAGGACATGGTTGGAGTGACACGCCCAAGACAACAGGTGCAATCCAAGGAGATTGCCCAAGATGGAGTTGTTTGTGTATTGCAAGTCTAGTTGATAATGCGTGAGAGGGAGAGGGAGAGCGAGAGCGAGAGCGAGAGCGGACATTCTGTCTGAGCTATCCATCCTTAAGGCCTCGTCCTCGTGCTCGCGAGCAAGAGCGATCTGTGAATCGGTTGATCTCAAAGAGCACGCGACAGCACCGCTGCAGGTGAGTGGTCAACTGCTCGGGTGCGGACAAGTCTCGCCGAGCTTAAGTGCTGCTAGGGTGTGTGTTAATCAAAGTTTTCATACGGATAGTGCTTGGAGATATACCTGAGTCATAAGAAAAGAATCCAAGATCCGTCTGTATCAAGTTAGCTCCGGAATCTACTTTACTCCAATGAGACTGACCATATATACACGAGCGGTACATATGTACACATCATTGGCCACATTGCACATTCGGTCCCTTGATACCAAACCCATATCTCCAAGCGCAGCCTTGTCATTTACGAACCAACCGACGTTATCGGGGTCCATGATGAACTTCTGTACCTGCACGTGTACAGCCAATTCGATAGATGCACTTATATTGTGCATTTTTCACAACGGTAGTTCGGCTTGTTGAGAAAGTGTATTATTCCAACATCTAGACTCGCTCTTGCGATGATCAATACACAAACAACATCCAATAGCAAAGGACAGAGGAGACAATGAAAACCCTATATGCCAAACAGTGCCTAGTTGTAGCCTCATCGCAGACAAGTTGCTCCAGATTCCTTTAGTTTCTTCCAGATACCCCAAAAGCAGCCACTCGTGCTCCACGCTAGTATTCCATCCAAACCCCCAAGAAAATTTCATCACAGAGTTAATATTAAAGATTATAAGGGTGCGTTCTTGTTGCTATGGACAAGACGAAGGATGAATGAAAAATGTGGAAGTATTCCACTGTACAGAGATAGTTTCGCTGGAATATTGAAATCAATAAGCCAGAAGTCTCTCGTACCAAGGACATAGTTGAAACCCAGAACCGCGTCAACGCCAAAGGACTGGGTATATGCATAACAAAGGAGACCGAACTACAATTCAACCAGACATTATGACATTAAAGCTGTATTCCAGGCATTGACAAGCCATTTCAGCCTATGACTTGGTGGCTGTCGGACCGAAATCGTTGGGTCCAGTGTTTGAAAAGTGATACATTTTGGGCGCCGAATCGTTCCTAGGCGACGATGGAGAACAGCTGACATCTTGTGGTGCTGAGTAATGGTGTGCAGAGAACTCGTTCTTCTGCTTCAGAAAGGAGTCAGCCAAAGAAACGTAGTCAGCCATGGTAGGATTGGTCGGCTGCGGCATGAATTGGGGAAGGTCGTGCGCATTGAATTGCATGGGGTGACTCATTTGCAATTCTCCAGTGATGTTGAAAAGTGGTACTGGTGGCCATTGTTGATGTGGCTCTACGTTCCAGTTGTTGTCCGGTAATGAAGGTCGTCGGACTTGAGACCTATCACTACTCGATGGTTGTGTCATCGACTGTGATTGGGGCATTAAAGACGTAGCGGCAAATGCTAGCTGCGTGGCTGGCGCGGATCGAGGTGGTGTCTCATAATACATAGCTTGTTGCTGGGCATGCATTTGAGTCCGATACGGTGCGTATTGATCGGTATCTAAAGGTGTGCCAGGTGGTGAAGAGACATTGAGAAATAGTCCATTGTTGTACGACTCTTCGTGGATTGAGACACCATTTGGGTTGCCATCAGAAGGAAACATTTTCACTGGACCTTGCGATTGCCAGTTGGAGAAGCGTGCAAAGTCGCTTGGTGTTGATGGAGTGGGCGGAGCGAGATTGGTCGTGGCAGACAGCGGGCCGCTCGAAGCCGTGGACACGGAATAGTTTGAGACGTGTCGCGCAAATTTCGGTGACGCTGCAGCTTCAGCGAAGGAGAAGTTGAGCGGAGAACGCTGTCCAGAGGCAAGGGGTTTAGACACTCGCCCAACAACACCACTTGACCGTATCCGACGAAGTGCTTGGTCTGCTCCCGTGGTTTGGTGTGCCCCAGGAGAAGCCGACATACATGCACTGTAGGAAGCGCTGCGCAACGCTGCTGGACCGAGGTTTGCAGGGCGGTTCTTCTGGCGCCTTTCAGCCAAACTAGAAGGCTGGGCCTGGGACGAGTCACTCGATTCAGCGAACTCCTGATTAGTGATGTCAACAATTCTCATTGAGTCGGCAAGAGCACTAGTTGACGATTCTCGGCGTCCAAAGGCTTCTACCGGCAGATCCAATTGGGAAGGAGACGCAAACTCTGGTCGATCGTGGGGAGGCATAGTCGGCACAGATGAATCCAATTGCAAGAAGAAGCCGGGCTGCTGTCCCATCATTTGCGCTGATGACCAAGTTGGCGTGGGCTCGTCTGAGTTGTCAATTGGTGCGAGGGGGCTATCTGCGGGTAGCGACAGCTTGCGCGAGTTCCAATCGGGATGCGAGTATGCCGATGTCAGGGAAGGCATGTTGTTGGGACTCTCTGAAGCCGAGAGCGATTCCGGGCTGTGGCTAACCATTGTATCTGTGTATGCGGGACATGGGATTTCGACAAATGGATTGACAAACTCGCCATGGTATTGTTGGATGGAGAAGGGATCGTTGAAGACTGGATATTCGCATAAAGCATTTGGCGTTGAGGTCATCGCATCGACGGACGCCGAGAGAGGATATCCAGATAGCATCAAGTTCCTCTCGATCCCTTCTCTTGAGCCAGTATGGCTGGTTTCAATTATAACTGGTACGCTTGACGGATAATCGGGTCGATTCGAGTAAATATCTGCCTGGTCACTCACACTGCCCGAGGGGCTGCAAGATACCGACTGAGTCCCGGAGTCTTGATTCGATGGAACAACAGTTTGTGGTCCGAAAAATTCATGGTTAGATGATGGAAGCGGCTGGGCTGGTGGAAGGAAGAGGGCGTGAGACATGTAGTGTGGATGGTGTTGTTCCATCATAGCCCTGGCGTTCATATCCTTCTTTAGATCTTGCTTAACCTTCGCTCGTCGATTTTGAAACCAGTTCTATGCCATCGTTAGTACCCAGGCATATTGGAGATGGAATGTAGGTCATACGTTGATTTTGTCCAAGGGGACTCCGAGATCGTCGGCGAAACCTTTCTTAGTGCTGGTCGATGGTTTCGGCTGTTGTCGAAATTGTTCCTCCAGGATATCATGCTGGTCTTTCGTAAGACGAGGTTTGACATCGGGACATACTTGCACAATTGGATGTGGGTGCTGTGGGTGGTCCCACGCGCCCGGGGCACCATAAGAATTCATCGCGCCTTCGCACTGCGAATAGATTATGGATAGCGGAGTAATGTCGTAGAATATCAAGAAGACGCACTGTTGACAAGACGTCAAGTTTCGGTGGAGATCAAGCAATAGTAGGCAGTTTGAAGGACAATATTTGGTAGCGAGAGTCTGGTAATGGTAAAAGTATACCTAGAGCGAAGGGAAGAAACGACAGAGAACAAGCGAGCGAGTGGTGTGGAAGTGTTGAGCGAGTGTAGTGACCGTAAAGGCCGTGGTAGAAGGTCCTAAAGCATGGAATCAAGGAGGTTGGGTTCGAGGGGTGGAGGGAAAAGCGAGGGGAGGAGTTGGTGCCAGGCGGTCATTCACGCAGAAGAGGAGGCAGTGAAATGTGGTGGTCTAAGCGTGGCTTCTCTGCCAGTGCCAGGGCTGTGACTTGAGTGTCTGCTTGGTTCGCCTTGGAAGTCGGCCTCCCTATATTTAGGATGATTCGGGCTACAGGACTGCCAGCTGCACGACGAAGAACTTGTCGCGTCGTTTCCCTCTTACTTGAGGCACTTCGTCAGCCTTTGGCAGAGCTTCAAACCTGTGTGGTACGAGTCTCTAGAGCTCTTCAGAGTCCTCATTGGCATACGGATAGATCTGGTAGCCCTCCGGCCCACGGACCGCTTTTTTGTCGATTGAGACTTCCCGGTCCACTTCTCCTGATCCGCCGGGAGAGTTGTGGGTGTTGGCTGATTGGTGACATGGGCGCGGGAGACGCTCGTCTCTCTGGCTCTGCAAGGGCATGTCTCCACCGGCGTTAGAACCGACGACCCAATGGCCGTGGCCGTGTTCGGAGAACCACGACGACTAATCTTCATCGCCTTCTAGGGGTAGGGAAAAGACGCTCAGAGTTGAACCATCATGGCATACGACTTGGACTGCCGTTCGCTGAGTTGACGCTGACAAGAAGTCTCTGACGACGAGCCTTTGCTGCTAGAACGGGCTACCACCATGGAGCATTCTCCGTGCTTGTCCGAATCCTTGTTGACGGCGGGTATGGTGATTCAGCGACCACTAGCACCAATGGGGCAATGTGAGAAAGGGGCGACCGTCTGTCGTGCAGCTTTCAACTGTGACGACTGACGACTGACGACTGACGACTGACGAACTGACGAACTGACAATGTAAGCAGACATGCTTTTACTGCCTGAACGTGTCAGCCTTTCAGGTCAAGCCGACAAATCGACGTCCATTTCGTTTTGACTAATGCTATGATGATTGCAATCTTCAGATTGCCAAGACTCTGGACATCACAGAGATAACAGCCGCGGAGCGCGTACTCCGTGGACACAGAATTGTTGATCCCCATCTTCACAATCACGACCGACAACTCAATCCCCAACACGAACCACCAACCGTCACCAATCCTTCGTGTTTGTACTAAGCTCCGCACCCCTCGAATCTATCTCTGGTCCGCGGCGGTTGTAGAACAAACCCAAGCAACAAAGCCATTCGTCACCTGTGGGCTGGTAGTACCATTCTAGGCACGAATCTTGCACCACTCATTCTTCTGCGTACAACTCTCTTCCGCGGGTGTCTCGCATGCGCCTTCCCTTTCTTCATCTCTAGTGGCTCGTGGAGGACATGCGCTGGTGTGTGATGAGAGGAGACTTTGTACTGGATAGGAACGTTTGCCCCCATACAACCAACCACTGGTACCAAGCAAGGAATTATCTCACTGATCCATTTCCCTCAACGCTCAACTCAGCAGTATGCATCTTCTAATGTTACAGGTTTCGGTGCATACTGCGACGCAAGTTTCTTTCTGGAAAGACAAATCGAAACATGCGAATTCATGTCTTGTGATGCAATGCGCGCACAAGAACCAGTACAATGGGATTTCCAGTTCGAGTTCCTTGCTTTTGAAGCAAAACCCTCGGAGTTCATTCCACCAAGGCGTCAGAGAACTCTACACTGACATCACCATTCTTCCTATCATAATTCTTCAAACCAACACTCCTCATATCTCTGACGATCCAATCCGCGCCTGCTTCCCTCAATTCCTTTACTGTGTGGGTGGTCGCCAATGCAACTACTTTGAAGCCAGCCGCTTTTCCCGCCCTCACTCCCGCAGGTGCATCCTCCAGTACCAACAACTCGGCAGCATTGGACAAGCTGAGTCGCTCGCGGCCTAAGACATAACACGCAGGGTCTGGTTTTCCCTGTTGCACGTCTTCGGCTGTCACAAGATATTTTGGGTGGGCGAGCTTCATGACTTCGATCCATCCGGTGACTAGTGGGCGAGTTCCTGAAGTCACAATTGCCCAGGGAGCCCCAGCTTTCTCTAGGTCTTCGAGTAGTTTCCTCGAGCCTGGAATTTCTACGGCATCGGCTCCGTAGGTTTTGGGGAGCAGGCCCTCCAGATGTTGAACATCTGTGGAATAGATTAGTAAGAGCATGCATTCGTATTCGGGTCATATATCATCAGAAGGCGACAGTGACCGTAGAGTAATTCAATCCGAGCTGGGGGCTTGAGTGTAATCAAACCTTTCTCTCGGTCTACTCCAGTCTCCACGTCCGAATTGAAGAAAATAAGTTTGGGTACACTTAGATTTCCCAAATTTCGAATGCTGTTATGCCCCAACAATAGGATGATTGCAGGAACTTACACGGCATATTTGCTTTGGACGGATCGTATTCTTTCAACACATCGATGCTTCTCCGGCCATGACTTGTCGCTAGAATGACTTCGGGATCAACACCAAGCTCCTTTCCTATGCTGGATGAGTCAGTATATTTGGTGTGAATGTTGGTCTTAGGGTATGTTACCTGATCCAATGCTTGACGATAGCAGCGGTGGAGTCTATAATTGTGCCGTCCATATCAAATAGCTGTGACAGAATTAAAATTTTGTGTCAAATCATGGTGGTGATCAATTGAGAAGCGGAATTCTTCATCACTTCAAACTTGATCCTCAGTCTCTCCACGAATGTCGAGCCTCTCGAGATCTTAGTGATTCTTCTTTTTGAAGTTGCATAGGTTTTGAGGGACTCGACTCATATTGAAGGCTCAGGATACGATTCGAAGTCCAGCTCTCACTTGTACTTCTCCGGACCAATCGTTACTCACTAGACCATGAAAAACATGAGTTTCTGCAGGAGCAGAGAACGAGGGCTGTTCTGCGATATCTGGCATCTTGGCTTGTATTTTTGGAGGAATTGGTAGAGAAGTCAGTAGTATGTTATGAAGAAGAAAATCAATCCAGTTATCTTTGAAGAGTCAAATGCAACTTCTTGATATACTCCTGTCGATATCGGAAGGATGTCCTAAACTACACCGAGCTCCGACCGACGCTAAGATATGAAGTCTTGGCCGACCTAAAAAATTAACGAGTGATCTGTGAACGGCACTGCCATATAACAACCTCAATCGCAGTCATGCCTAAAGTCGGAAGTGCGTAAAATCGAAGCAGTATGCACAATACATACTAACAATGTCTTAAGAGCCCACATCGAAACGCCAGCCCGTTCGGCTGCGACACAAGATTGAAAAGGCCTCCGCAGCAAAACAGCGAAAAGAGCGCCGCAAGGCAAAAGCAGACCCAACATGGCGCACACGACTCAAGAAGGATCCCGGAATTCCTAATCTATTCCCGTTCAAGGAGAAGCTTTTACAGGAGATTGAACAGAAGAAGCAGGCCAAGGAAGAGGATACCCAAAGAAGAAGAGCAGAGGCAAAAGCGAGGAGAAATGGTATCGTTGGGGAGGAAGAGGCTGCTGAAGCTGAAGAGGAGGATGCCGATGCGCTTAGAGATTTCGGAAGTGAAGATGAGGAGGATGGAGGCGTGGACATGGACGTTGACGAGTCGAATCCCATGGCTGCGCTTTTGGCTTCTGCGAGGGCGAGAGCTGTGGATTATGCGCACGCTGGAGCCGAGGATGACGAGGCCATGGATGAGGACGATGATGAGGAATGGACTGGTGTTGAAGAGGGCGAGACGAATCCTACAACCACAGGCCTCTCTGGCCGAGGAGATTCCTCACGAAAAGCATTCGACAAAATCTTTCAGCAAGTCGTGGAACAGGCAGATGTCGTACTCTACGTTCTTGACGCTCGCGATCCAGAAGGCACACGTTCCAAAGAGGTCGAGAGACAGATTATGTCTGCAGCAGGAGGCAGCAAGCGTCTTATCTTAATTCTCAACAAGATCGATCTCATTCCCCCACCGACCCTAAAAGCATGGCTCGTTCATCTCCGCCGCTACTTCCCCACCCTTCCTATCCGAGCCTCTATGGGCGCACCAAACGCAAAGACATTCGACCACAAGCAGCTCACGGTAAAGGGAACATCAGAAGCCCTGTTCAAAGCCCTCAAATCATACGCACAATCCAAGTCCCTGAAGCGATCGATATCTGTGGGTGTCATTGGATATCCCAACACTGGAAAATCTTCCATCATCAACGCGCTTACGTCGCGCATGGGAAGAGCAGCAGGAGCTTGCCCTGTTGGAGCCGAGGCTGGTGTTACGACGAGTCTGCGCGAAGTGAAGCTGGACAACAAGTTGAAGCTTCTCGATTCTCCCGGTATCGTTTTCCCAACTGCATCGAATTCTTCAAAGGCAGATAAATCGGAGGAACAGGCTCGCTTGATTCTTCTCAATGCCGTTCCACCAAAGGATATGGACGATTCAATGCCAGCAGTCACACTTCTTCTCAAGCGTCTAGCTGCCTCGGAAGATATGTTCGCCAAACTGCTCAAAGTATATGATTTACCACCGTTGATGAGTTTGAATGGTGATGTCACCAAGGACTTCCTCATTCAGGTCGCTCGTAAGCGTGGTCGTCTGGGCAAGGGCGGTGTGCCCAACCTTCACAGCTCAGCCCAGTCCGTGCTTACAGATTGGAGAGATGGCAGAATTCAAGGCTGGATGGATGCGCCTGTCTTGAAGATTGCGCCTGCAAATACTGCACCGGAGGATGTGGCTGAGGGTGTTGATCAGAAGAAGATTGTTAAGCAGTGGGCCGAGGAATTCAAACTTGAAGGACTTTGGGGAGACAGCGAGCCAGCGGCCGAGGAGACGACTGCTATGCAAATTTGATAATTGATTCGTTCTGACTGTGGAGTTGGGTGATTACGGCGTTCTTAATGATTCATGGCGTTCGTTCTCATGACAAAAAGGGTATGAGGGTATGAGGCCTATTTCAATCCAATGGGAAATTCGTATCTGATATTCACCTGTTGCGATGCGCTAAATATGAATCTAGTGGTGTTTCCTCGCAGCTTTCTCTTCCTCGACCACAAATGGCCTCAAGAAGGCTACCCCATATCCGTGTATGAGCCGCAAGCGAGCCCTCTTATCTTCATTTTTCGATATTACAGTGAAATAGTCTAGGTCGAAATATCCTTGTCGATTCTTGTAACGACGATGACCGAATTCGCTTGATGCGCCCACTGCGTATAGTTATGAGCAGCTTTAGGCATTCAGGTCCATCACAACCTCCCCTTCGCACGCTCCCATTAACTACCCATCTCACCACTGCACTAACCCGCGCATATCTTTACGTCCTAATACGCCGCGCAACATGCATTGTAACCATGGCTATCACTGCCAATGTCGCACGATACTCTTATTAGTATCTTCGCTCCACCACGCGCATTTCGAGTACAACAAGCCAAGGTAGAGGAGCTAGCGGGGGTGAAGAGGTATAACGAAAGGGTCTTGGTAACGGACTTGATCCAGATCTCCACTATATATGTTCTTCTCCCACAGCATGATTTCGTGTAGCCTGTTCTGTCTGTGATTCTGGTGACAACTTCGTCGCCTTCCTGATTATGCAGCATGATATGTAATCTGCGAGGCTGAATGGGGTCATCGGGAGGAGATGGAGGATGAGAAGGAGGAAACACATATTATAGAACCGGAATGAGTGGTAGATGATTGATGGTCTGAGATTGGATGGGGAGAGAAGTCATGGGGACTTATAGGAATGACTGTGTGCGTCCGCGAGGAAGAAACTGGTATGCCTTATCCCATGCGTTTGATGCAGAATGCGAGGAGTGAGCTGTTGTTAAAAAAAATTGGAGATCGAAAGATTTACAGGTGATTATCCCAAGTTCTCCTCCTTGATTCATTTCACATTTGCGATGGGTTTGGATGGGCAACAAAACTTGTAGAAGGTGTACGTATGTATGGCACGGCCGAGCTGGGTGTGAAGATTGCCATGGTATGTATTCCGAAGGACCCTATCGATCCCGTTGTCGCAACTGAGGTTATACACTTAGTCTTCAGTGACGAAGAATAGCCTCGTGCTATGCACAGATCTATCTACATTCTACAAATTCTCCACCCATTCTTCTTCTTTGGATGCCTCAACGATGGCGCGGCTGAAAGCATTAAAGGCGTTGGGTACGTTCTACGGCGTAAAGGTCGGGTTGAGTGGTGAGTCATTTGACATCCACTTCTTAGCCTCGATTCTAGTCATGGTTTTCTTTCAGATCTTGATCCTTTCGACAGGTCGTACTTTATACCCAATTCTCTAGCTTCGACAAGGCTGAAACTGGCGGTTCAACTCACGGCAATATAGTCTGTTAATTGATATACGAAGAGTCGGGCTACAGCAGCTGATCGTTGATAAACAGCTTTTCTCCGGATTTGAGATTAGCAAAGTAAAGAGTTCGGATGTCTCTCCAGGTGGGCTCACGTTAGGGAGTATGTAATACAGAGATCGATCAGAAATGATGCCGGACGACTTTTGAGAAAATGAGAATTAGTGGCGAAGTTGGAAGATATTGGAATCAAACTGGACGAGATCATCATCATCTTCCCATAATTTCCCTACCACAGATTTCAGTGGTTTGGTGGCTTGGGAAAAGGTCGGAGATAGCAGCTCTATTGCTAAAATCGAGACTATAAGTCAGAACGAAGAGAACACAACTCTCCATAGGGTGCAAGCTTGGCCTGCCTCATCGCTTAGCTTCTCTTGTTTGGATATTGTGTTACTTTTATACACATTCAGCGTTGCACTCTTCGGAACTGGTAAGGCTGGACCCGGAACACGCAATCATTGACATCAACGAACTGTAAGAATAAACTCAAGCATATGCCGTGGCCGTATTTACAGACATAATTCTCGCTTATAAGTTTATTGGAATCGACGCAAGAAGGACTGAGACACAGTGAGGTGAATTTATAAGTCGAAGAGGAGACAAGGCTGAAACAGATATCCTAGCGACGAATATCATCATCTTCTTCTTCACGAGTTCGAAATACTTGCGAATAGACGCTTGGAAATACACCTTCAAGGTTTCTGATCTGCATCAAGAGCCTGGACTTGATTCTATGGAGTTTCTGACCGAATAGAATTCATGATAAGGTCTTCAGCCTTGTTTGCAGCCAATAGTCGGTGGAATATTTAGTAAAGATGCCGACTACACTGTCGCTTGGCAAGGCTGGGGCGTTGAAAGGGGAGGATCTAGCCTAGCCTAGCGATAGTAATATCTATGTGCTCCATTCATGCCAGTCTCCTGACTACATGCCCCTCTCCACCTGTGTCATGAAGATGATGGTACCTAGGTACTGATAACCGATAGCGATGACAGACATCACTATATGATCATACCTGGTCCTTGTTCCGGTGGCAACATGATGTTTCTTCCCTTTCATTCCTAACATCCCTTCAATTGTGAGAATTTGGTTCAGGTTTGGCAAAAACGCTCTCCAAACCATGATAATTTTTTCGTACGTGATGTTAATCAAGCAGATAATCCCAATTCTCCCCCGCGGAGTCTTTATACCTTACTCAGCCGTACTCGTAAAGGCTAGACACGGAACAAAGACCAAAGCTCGAGCAGGCATGACAACAGTTCATAACATCATCTTCCACCAGATGTGAGTATATATGAGAGACCTCGTGAGGGAGTATTGAAAGAGACAAAGATCCTTCCAGGGCTCGATCAATGACTGGTAGTCATGGTATGAGGAAATAGCCATCGCCATCGCCATTGGCTTCAGATTGATGACTAGTCGATAATTTGAGTGCTTACTGACGCGACCTTTCAAACCCCTTGGAATGGGATGTCTTTCGATGATATGAGTGATGCTGGAGATTATTATCATGGTATTCTTGAAGGATTGACCACCAGAGAATGAGCTTTCTGTATCTCAGTCAGCAAGCATCAAATGGCAAAGTCGAATAGGATAAGAGTCATCTCGTCACCTCCGCTGAAGAAACGGCCCATATTATGCGGGTTGTACGTATGGTTACACTTGACGAAAATTAGCCGCTATAAAATATTCATATATAGATAGACAAGTGTGGGTCGATGAATGAGGCAAGGAACTGCCGGTTATAACCACCCAACTCGGCAAGATAAGGACGCTGATCGACTACTCGACACCGATCATTAGTACAAGACGCACCTGGCCATACAAGCTTATTCTTGTTGTTTATCATTTCGCGTCAGTCAAGGAATGGACTTTGTAGGTATACTCGGCTAATACTAATGGCATGGCTAGTTGAACAACTCAGCGAATTAGTCTCATGACAGATTCCATGCATCACGATTAAGGGCAAGCAGATATTTATGTCAGGAATTTGGAGGGATATAGGCAAGGTATTGTATCGAGAGCTGCATAATTCGAGGTTTAAATGTCAAGGACGGGGCTGGGAGAAAAGGTGGTGATGTTCTCGTGCGAAAACTGCAAGTATGAAAAATGACGTCGGGTTCAGAATTCGATTAGGTGGAAAACCTTGTGTTTAATGACTGGTCGCGGAAAACTCTCCGAGCATCGAATCATGGAAACATAACGCCCAATTCGAGTGATATGATGCCTGGAAGTGTAGGGTGTCGTAAATTTGTGTTCTTCTCTCATCCACGCCGTAGCAATGCCTGCCGATTCGTGTATCGAAGATTCCTCAATGAAACGTTCATAGTTCATCTATTTTGACCGCGCTTTTGGTATTGTAGATAGGATACACCGTTGCCCCAGCCTGTACGGAACGTTTGTCCGCCATGCAATGCCATTGAAAACCAGAAGAAAAGACCAGACTCCAGATCGATCCTCGCTCAGACGGAAGCCTTTGTTTTTGTCAGTATTTGTCCAGAATTTCCACGGTGTCCGACTCGCTCACCTTGACAGCGTAGATGCGCTGGGGGAAATGCTTCTGCTTCTTCTTGGACTTCTCGGTCTTCAATTTGGACTCGGCTGGCGTTAATCGGCGGCGCATGGCACGGGTCTGTTTTGGACGGAGGTCGAGTGGCATGTACTTCTTGTTCTTGTAGAAGATCCGTAGTTGCGCGCGCTGGTTGGCGTTGATGACTGTGAGGACGCGGGCAATTGACTTGCGAACATCGTGGCTGTGGATTATGTTAGTCCTTGTCCCGCCAAAATCTCCCATTCATTCTTATTCGCCCAGTTCTACGCACATCTTGGTGAGCTTGGATGTGTTACCGCCGGCAATCTTCTGTGTGCGCAGCTGGACAAGCTCGCTCTTTAGCTCATCGAGCTGCTTTCGGAGGTCCTCTTTGTTCTTCGTCCAGAGCTGGGCGGCCTTAACTTTGCTTGTCGACTGCGGGAAGAATTAGTTGTTGCAATCATCTGGCTGAGTCTGTATATCTCACCATCGTGAAAGAGTGCTGTAGGGTTAGTGGGCGACGTTGGGTGTGGCAGATATTTTGGGGTAGAATTGATTCAAAGTGTGCGATATGCAAAAGAGCAGGGGTCTGTGATCACGTTACCAGGGTAATTTCCCGCCTCTGCAAAATTCTGGACTGGAGGGATACGGTATTAACAACAACTACCACCAACAACCCTCCCTGACCCATACATTCCCTCTCCTCCTCCATTGTTACATTTTTTTGCTCTCTCGCATTCACAATGGGATTTACCGATCTTGTTTCCGACGCTGGCCTGACCGGTATGCAATTTCAACCACCCTCGCACTGTGTCGAGTCACTCACTGATAGCTCATCGCAGTGCTCAATGGCTGGTTGAAGACACGCAGCTACGTCCTTGGGTTAGTCCATACTCCCATACCTCACCCTCCCTATCACATCTTCCCTCCCTCCTGCTTTTCCTGATGAATATAATTTGGTCCGTGTTTATGAGCGGCTTAAGACCCCGCATATGAGTCTATCCAAAGCGCTAGTCGCACTTCTGATTTAGCTACACAATTCTACACTCTTGACTGGTTTAGTTTATTTGCTTCAGCAACTAACAATTCATCAGACACACCCCATCTCAAGCCGATGTCAAGACTTTCCAAGCCATCAAGAGCGCACCCACAGTCGAGAAGTACCCATACGCCGCACGCTGGTACAAGCACATCGCCACATTCGAATCAGAGTTCTCTTCGCTCCCAGGTGACCCATCAAAAGAGTTCACTGCATACGGCCCAGAGGTCAGCGAGCTCCCAATCAACCCCAAGGCACCTGAGAAAGAGGCCGAGGAAGACGACGATGAGGTCGACTTGTTCGGCAGCGACGATGATGAGGAGGAATCTGCAGAGGCCGCTAAGCTGAGACAAGACCGCCTGGACGAGTACAACAAGAAGAAGGCTGGAAAGGTCAAGCCTGCTGCCAAGTCTATTGTCACTATGGATGTCAAACCATGGGGTATGTTTTCTCTCTCACCCATCCATGAGGCAACCACTAATATATACTAGACGATGAGACTGATATGAAGGGTCTTGAGGCATCCGTCCGTGGCATCGAGAAGGACGGTCTCGTCTGGGGTGGCTCCAAGCTCGTCCCTGTCGGCTTCGGTATTAAGAAACTGCAGATCAACTTGGTCATCGAGGACGACAAGATCGGTCTTGATGACTTGCAGCAGGAAATTGAGGAGTTCGAAGACTACGTCCAATCCACCGATATCGCCGCTATGCAGAAGTTGTAAGCATGTGGTTGCGGAACCTTTTCTACTAGTTTTGATGATGATCATGTTACGATGGGGTTATGAATGATGGTAGACGGGATATGGTTACATGTCTTTGCTGGATGAGTAGATATACCACCTTTTGACAGGCATAAAAAAGCCGAACCAAAAAATCAACCAACACAAGACGCCAGTGCGATCTTGAAAACACTTACAACAGTTTCACCTTTCCTTGTACGCCGGGCCATGTTACTTGAATTATTTCCTCTTGCTGTGAGAGCACCTGCGTTTTATGCTTTAGATTCGTATTGATCTTGCGTTCAATGGGTAGGTTTTCTCAGCTTGCTGGAAAAGTGTTCACACGGCATCTTGTTCTCCTGATTCAGTTGGCTTGGCGGCTTTCAGCGCCTCCGCACCTTGAAGTGAAGCTCTTACCGAGTACATCAACCGACCACACATAACAACAAAGCAACACACAGCGCATCATGGGCTTCCTAGCTACAATTATCAACTCGGCAGGCCTGCTTTTCCTCACCCATGCGTGCGTCTCGCCAAATCTTCCTGTCCACACCTCTTACTAACATTGCATAGCGTCTACTCCTCCTACGAACACTCCCTGACCCACACGCCCTCCACCATCCTCTCCTCCAATGCCGCAGTATCAACCGCCAATCCCATACCCGCAGACATTGTTCTTGAGATCATATTCTCGACAGTACTTCTCTGTGTCGGTATTGTTTTAGCGTCGCCCGGATTGAGGCCGATCCAATGGCGGACTTGGGCTTGTGAGGCGGAGAAGGATGAGAGAAGGGGGCCGGGGAAGAGGGCTTTCGAGGCGGAGCCGGGACAGGGTGTTGGTAATTTTGCGCGGTTTGTTGAGGATGGGGAGAGGAGGGGTTTTTGGGACGTCAGGGTAAGTTATGTCTACTGAATCTCGCAGAATATTGAGGCAAGGGGGAGGGAGTACGAGGTCAATGCTAACAGTTGTTACAGGGAAAGAGAAAGGAATTTGCTGCTTGGGTGAGAGATGGGTCAAAGAGTGATGCACAGCTATGACAATGGCTGAGAGTAAGGGGAGGGCAGGATGTGTAGTGAGTCCAGCAATGACTGCTTGAACTTGGAGAGTATCATTTTTAATTCCGAAATAGATATAGATCACCAGAACACCGCGCTTCTATGTGGCTAAATCCAAAATCAGATGCTATCTTAACCGATTCTCGATTCTCGAGCCACATATTCCAATTTCGTTTTGCGCTTGAAAGTCACCCAAACCAAATCCTTTACCTTGACGCCATCTATGACTTTTCTTCATACCTTCTGCCCCGCTCTGCTTACATGCCACCAGTAACATCCCTTACCAATCCAGGCAACTGACATCCATTCCCAGAACCAACCTCCTCACCTTCCTCAATCGTCTGCAACCTCCCCTCAGCCTCACCCTTCCCATCAACATCAATACCACCAACCCACCAAGCAGCCGCTTTGACAATCTCAATAACAATCTCCACCTCTTCCTCAGTCCTAGGCGCATAAACCATCACAAATCCTGGCGGCACAAATCTAGCCAACCACCCTCCCGAACTCAACGGATGTCGCTCTCCCCACGCCTGAGACAAGACGATTGCGGCATCAGCGGGATGCATGGTTAGATGCATTGAGCCATCGGAGGGATGCGCGTGCATTATTTCTCCCGAGCAGTGCCTTGTGCGGTTGACGGGGAGTAAAGCAAAAAGCCCGGGACCGTGTTTTTCGAGACAACTCGTTCCATTTCGCAAACTTTCATTACTGACACCCAATTCCTGGATCCTACTCCTCAGTACCTCAAATAGTGACGTCGTAATCTTCTGGTTTAATTGTCGATGTGGTGCGATCCCCCTTACCATGGGTCTGGCACCTGCTCGCCGGCCTAGTCTGGTTAAGTACGGCGTTCGGTTTATGGTACTAGGGATGGGAGAGGGTGTGTATGGGTTGTTTAGGGCGAAGAGACCGAGGAATTTTATGCGGAGGTAGCCCGGGAAGTTGGAGGGGGTGCCACCGGGGCCGAGGGCGCAGAAGGCGTCGTAGTCGGTGCGGATTATGTGAGTGAAGATCTGTTTTTCAGGTTAGAATGAGTGTGGTTAGAGTTAGAGTTGATAGGTAGGGATTGTGTTTGGGTTTCAAAATTGATGGGTAGGTGAATGTGTTGGTTGTGAAGGAAGAGGAGATGTGGAGGTGGTTATGCTGTGTTCAAGATGTGAGAGTTGGGGAATAGTAAGGTGAACTTTAGAGACGATATATAGGTGGAAGGGACATACTGTTAGTGAGAGGAAGAGGATTGTAGAAACCCACGGCGAAATGTGTGGTGAAGCGTGGTGGTGGCTCGAGGGCTCGACGTTGACGCGGATTTGTTCCATCATTGGTTCCGTGGTGTGGTGAACGTATTTGGAATAATGGAGTGAAGAGTCCGTGAGTGAGGATGGTGAGTTGAATCGTTCCTCTTTGTACAACAGTTTGAGGAGGTTGAGTCTCGAAGGTTATGTAGATGGATAAATAGTCTAATAACCAATCCGCAGCTGAGGGAATATCAAAATGGAGTCCTGTGGCAGTGAAAAGCTTTTATAGATTCCCAAGAGCTGAAAAGGAAGCCAGGACTGTGGATATGCGTTGCTAGCAAGAAGATTGGATGCAGTGTTATCCTACTAACCAGAAAATCAAATTAATCGTCAATGATGCTGGACTTTCGAGTGACAGCGACAGTGAAATACGCGTATTGATGTGAAGGTAAGGAGGTGAAGGCAAACAAAAAGTACCATAAGTGATATGCGGAGCACGCTTATACCTATCACTCACTCACAAACAGTCAGAAAGACAGCAGACCACTGACGATTCAACATCCTGTGAACTCCCCGTGACGTCCACCCAGCTACGGGCACGACGGTCCAGTGATCGACATTTTTCTTAACCTACCCATCAATCAGCTCGCAGTGGAGTGATCTCCTATCCGCAACCGTAACGCCCACCTAACGGTACCAGACAATCAGAACGACGCCGGCGGATAAATTAGACCTCACCAAGCGACTGTGTCGTGGCAAGCTGACGGGCAATGGAAAGACTTAGCGGTGATATTTATCGTACCAAATGGACGGATGTGGTTGGGTAGCAACGGATATCATGAGGGCACAGCGTTTGTGTGAATTGGGGCACCAGTGACAATTTGGAAGGTAAGAGGCTTCCGCGTCGAAAAATTTGTGGGGCACTAGTAGGAAAGCGAGCAGAGATAAACATCGTGTCTTATGCAATTTTGACGTCGGTGGGTGCAAGGGAATGATCTGTAAGAGTTGCCCATCCTGCCCTTCCCTTTCTTGTGAGTTGAGTGAGTGAGGGATAATTGCTCACTGCTTATACGCGTAGCTGTCTGTGTAGAAGGGAGAACTGTACCTGACTTCAAGGCAAATGGTGTCCGCATTCCACGACAGGGATTTTTTGGAGTACAACGCGGGGCTCAAGTGTCACCAATCTACTGATCGACGACAAACGAATCGGAGGGTATGCCTTCTCGCCGCAAAATAGTGGCTTATCACGAGCCAGTGCGAGTTTAAGGATCTCGTGCTCTCCAGGCCCGAATGAAGTCCAGCAATGTGGTAGACGTGCAGACGTCTATCAAATGAGAATGGAGTCGCTTGCCGATCTGACGAATGAAAGCGAAGCCGGCAAATTGGAGCTCCAGCATGTGCAAGGTCAGCGAATGGCACTATGCTTGATGTGCGCTAAGATTGATGCCAGCAGATTGGAAGTAAGGCGAACAGCCTGGTCGTGGCTATTTCACGATAGTCGGACGATGCGGCTTCAAGATGTGCAAGCTCAGCGAATAGCCTAGTCGTGGCTTTTCGTCGTACCATTACTCAATCTGCATCAAGGTCTGAGAAAAAGAGGAACATAATACCTTTTCTGGTTGCGTGTCTCCTGTCAGCTGCCCACAGGTCACGATAAGAAACTCTCACCGGAACCGACTGAATATTGATGGATGTGCATCGAAATGGATTGGATGATATCTTGGTATCCAACGATGTTCTCTGCAGCGAACATATGGGGTTTATAGCTTGACTCCCTTGACCAAGTTGGTCTTGATACCAGACAATTCACCTTTGTAACCGCCTGCAATAGCATTAGCACCAACTGTAGACGAAGAAACGTGTGGCAGATCAACATACCCTTGCCTTCACCACCTTTCCATACCGCCTTCTGACTCGAAAGTTTTTTCTGCTTATCCTCATACTGCTTTCTCTTCTTCGTCCTCGGATTTCTTGACTCCTTTTTCCTGTGCGGAGTAAGACCCTTGTTCTTCTCAATTTGGTAAGTGATTTTCCGCTTTCCATCAGCGCCAACTTCTTCAACCTTGTGCACAACGGCTCCCTCCTTCTCGGCTTGAGCATATGCCTCTGCCGCAAGCTTCTTCTCCTCCTTCTTTTGTTTCGAACGAGCAGAAATAAGCTCATAGTAATCGTCTCCGTCTTCCGATGCATCTTCGCCTCGAATGGCTCGCGCTTGATTGTGATCCTCCTCATCGCTCTCACCACCAAGTTCCTGGTCAAGCTGAAGCGCCTTCTTGCCGCGCTTCTCGGCATCGGCATTCAGCCTCGCCTGTCTGTCCTTTAGACGCTCGCGATGAGGAATATCCATGTCTCCACCTGCATCTTTGCCTGCCATGCCACGTTTGTTTGCCTTTTGCGTGATTTGCGCAGTGTAGAATTTGAGTGATCGTTTCCTATTGGCCTTTTCTGCGAGCTCGTGCGCGGTGAGTTCGGTTTCGTCACCGATATCTGAATCGCCTTCATTGATGACAAGACGAGCTGGAGCGGTCGATTTCTTGGCCTTTCGTGACGGCTTGGAGGTGAGTGCTGATAAACTTGCAAGGTCCTTCTCCATTTCTTGCATGCGCTCCGCTCGGCGGACTTCGGCTTCTGCTTGCGCGAGTTCTGCTTCCAATTCTGCCGTAGTTTTCTTCGCTTTCTTAGCCTTCTTCGCAGGCTTAATACCGTCCTTCTTGCTTTTGGGCTCGGCCACCGTAGTCTTGGCCAATGCCTTCTCTTGATCTGCACGAATCTCTGCAATGATGGCAAGCTCGTCCTCGGGGTCTGGAATGGGCAGGTCTTCGACTTTCTTCCATAACTGTAGGCTTTCTACTAGGCTTTCCATAATTGGGTGGTCTCGCAATTCTAGGGGTGATTTCGCGAGAGTCTCTGGGTTTCCATCAGCGGTAGTTGCCAAAACCGCAAAGTACATGGCTGTCGTGCCCAAATATGTTGATAATGCCTGGTATTTGACAATAGCTGGGTGTGTCTGTGATATCGTAACTCCATCTTTTGCTTGTAACACACTTCGCTGTACCAGCACCTCTGCTGCCAAGCTTGCTTCCTCTTTCAGCTCCTCGTGAAGTCCTTGCAGTTCCACAAATTCCTTTGCAATGGGCTCGAATTCAGGATACCGACTCTTTAGGACCTTCAATCTCTCTTCTGGTCCAAGGTTCTCCGGGATTTGTAGTTGCGGCAGGACTTCTGTGACAGTTCCATCCTCCCGCAGAGCATCATCGCCTTGTGCTTCCTCATCTTCCCATGTGCCTTCACCAAACCCGAAATCATCCTCGGCCATTGCCTCAAGATGTCTCTGCTGTAGCCTCTTTGCTTCGGTCTCTTCTTCGCGAGCAGCCTGTTCGGTATCGATTTCATCTGCGCCATAGTAGTCCTGTTTCGAGTCGCCCCATCCTTCCATTTCTTCATCCTCGTCTTCGTCGAGTCGATCTGAGTCGTCTTCGTGCAGGTTTCTCGCGCGCGTTGAATTGAGAAGCTTTGATGCACCAGGAAAAAGGTTCTCAGCAATCTCTTCGTCCACTTCTTCATCGTCCTCCTCATCCTCGTCTTCCTCCTCGTCGGAAGACGCATGGGCTAGAATTTCTTCATCTGAGGCTTCCAGGAGTTGTTCTATGGATTGGATTAGAAAGCAAGCAGACTTAATCAAGGATGTATAACTCACCACCTTCCCGTATCTTCCTCCTCCTCTTAGCATCTCTGCCCTCGTCCAGAGCTATCTTTTCTCGATTGAGAAGAAACTCGTCCTCCGAGTCTGCGACATCTTCGTATGAATTTACAGTGAGCTTTGAGGTCTCTGGTTTCTTAGGTGGTCCAGTGCTGGAAGCTTTTCTTTTCTTGGCGGCCATTGTTGTGGTTTATGGCGGGTGGAGAGGCGAGCGATGAAACTTTTGATAGACCCAAGGTCTCAAGTAGTAGTTTTACGCGATCGGCTCAAAATGCCATTTTGGAGCAGGCACGTGACGGAAGTCTATACAGATATTAGCATCTATATTATATACAATTATATGCGTCGAAATCTCGCCGTGAAATCTCATTCACAAGCCGGCCGATTACAAACCTTCTCTGTTTCCTAAATAGGTAATTCAGGGAACAAGATTCATCCGAGTCATCCTGGTTCGCGATCGCTAGCGGCAAAGCCTCGGAACGACTACGCAGGAATCACATCCCTTTTCATCCATCGCCAAGCTGCACCTACAGGAACTGGTTGAACTCGTGAAGGAGGATCCAAAGCATTACCAACTATCTAATGAGTTCCTAAGCTTGCCAATGCACGTCTGGTTACCCTCTCGTCGGTTAATAGCATTAGTCCCATAGAGATCCCCGCCATCTGGGGAAGACCCACTATCCATCCTCTCTGTTTTCGTACAAAACAGCCATCTCTAGGCGGATGTTACGTCTTGCAATCCTTTTCCCCGGCTTCATTTGCACGTCTATCGAATTTGGCAATTCAGGCATGCTGTGATTGTCCACGGAAATCTCTTCGTATCCATTCCCGACGTCGAATAGCCTATTTCCAGCAAGCCATTTACCGTCATACTACATTTCAAATCCATCGACAATCTGTCCACATGCGACTAGAAAGTACAAAGGTCAAGTACAAACGCTGAGATCGAGCTTCTTTTTGACTCGTTAACATTTCCTCTTCCCAAGTCCCCTCCAGCATATATCTAAGGCCATCATTTCTCCGAATATTTCTAGCCGGCATTATGTCTTCGACCGCCGTTATAGAAATGGAAGCCGTCCACACTCTGCCTAAGCCTGCTCATACGAAAGAACCCTTCGACAACATCTCTCAACTCTCCTCTCGAACCCAGGGTGGAAGAGCCCTGTCTCTCAACTCTTTTCACGAAGCCACGGTCGATGATGTTGATGGATCTTTGCCGTCACCAATCACAGCGACAGAGCATTTGCAGCAATGGAATTACCCTAGGGTAAATCTGTGGCGAACCCTCGCTGCATTCTGGGGGTTCATCATTATGGGCGCAAATGATGCGGTGGTGGGAGTAAGTCATCACTGAATTCTTCAAGAGCTCCCCTCGGGCTAACAACTATTCAGGCCCTCATACCATATGTAGGTCCCGGTTAGATGGAATATCATATGACCAAGTCTAATCTTGTAATAGCTCCAAGAACACTACGACTTATCGTATCTTGTGGTTTCATTACTCTTCCTCTCGCCCCTCGTTGGATACACAGCCTCAGCTCTAACAAATAACATGATACATCTCAAATGGGGACAACGTGGAGTGGCTATCATTTGTCCACTCTGTCATCTTGTCGCTTACATCTCTGCCGCCGCGCACCCTCCGTTTCCAGTGATCGTCGTCTTCTTCACTCTTGCAGGGTTCGGAAATGGCCTTGAAGACGCAGCATGGAATGCATGGGTAGGAAACATGGCCAACAACAACGAAGTCCTTGGTTTTCTGCATGGTTTCTACGGCCTAGGCGCAACAATCAGTCCGCTCATTGCGACAACCATGATTACAAAGGCGAATCTCGCCTGGTATCATTATTATCAATACGTCATGGTAGATGGCCTTTAACTCGATGTAAATGCAGCAACTAACCATGCTCATAGCTTCCCCTGGCCGGCATCGAGCTTTTGATCGCCGCCACCGCTTTCTGGACAGCCACTGGCGCTGAATACCGCGCTAACCATCCTCGCACCACAGATGTAAAGGGCAACCGCATGAACGAAGCTCTCTTCCATCGTCCTGCGGCAAGAGTAACATGGCTCTGTGCCGCTTTTCTAGCAGGCTACGTGGGTGTGGAAGTCGCTCTCGGAGGCTGGATCACAGCATTCATGCTTCGCGTGCGTCACGGCTCACCATTTGCTTCCGGCATGGTCGCCACAGGTTTCTGGCTCGGTATGACAATCGGCCGAGTCATCCTCGGATTCGTCACGCCAAGGATTGGAGAGAGTCTTGCTATCCTTATCTACATACCCATTTGTATGGGCCTCGAGCTCTTATTCTGGCTCGTACCTCAATTCTACGTTTCCTCTGTTGCTGTCGCTTTCCAAGGATTCTTTCTCGGGCCTTTGTTTCCCGCTGCTGTGGTCGCTGCGACAAGATTGCTTCCGAAGCATTTACACGTCAGCTCCATTGGATTCGCGGCTGCATTTGGAGGAGGTGGAGCAGCGCTATTTCCATTCGCTGTGGGTGCCATTGCCCAAGCGAAAGGAGTGCAGGTGTTGCAGCCTATAGTGCTGGCTCTACTTGCGGTCATCTGGTTGCTGTGGGCTGGCTTACCGAGAATGGGAAAGAAAAAGGAATAAGTATGGATATTACATTACTCAATGGACCAACTTAAGTTGGCTATACAAAATTTGGCATTGATAAGGCGAGTATGCAGGATGTTTTCAAGACTTGGTTCAGTTTCTAAAAGGTCTCCTGGGGACCCAATACATACATGTACTGCATCTTCAAACCCTGACTAGCCTTAAGCTAAACTTCCCTTCCAATCCCATAATATCACATCAACACAATTTCACATCCATAACAGCCTCATAAACTTCAGCATTATACCAATAGTCTCGGCCAACCTCAGCCCCACCAATTTTCTTGTGGGGGCGGAAGAGGAGGGTCCATCTTTTTATTTGCCTGGCGCCAAGATCTTGCAAAAAGCTGATAAGATGGGATCATGCACAACTGGCAGTGATGTATTGCCAATGACTCGGAATCGACTCTCATGTCAAAAGAGGGCTGACTACGTTTGAGCCCATCAACGCGAATCACACCATGCGAACATATCGACGCCGTCTCTTCACCTGAAACCAAGCATCTGGGTGTACATGCCCAACACCAAGACGTTGCACAAAAATCCCCTTCCGTCTTACCAAAAGAACATTGAAATAAAATCGCAGATCAGTGCCGAACACGTTGGGAAACCCGGCGAAAATATCTTCCCGGCGGAGACGCGATAAGCCGCCTACTTGATATGCCTTCCAATCACGCAGCACACGCGCATCTCTGCTTTCCGACATCAAGAAGAGGGAGTATTTGGAACGGTCCATAGATGGAGCCGTTGTGTCCGTTACAAACTCGATGGTTGGTGCTAGAATGCCACAGCGCTGGTTCGAGGATGCGAGGTAGAGGAATGGGAATAATGTAGAGCTCCTGTGGCTCGTTTTGGATGTTGAGGAAGTGGAGGCTGGCGAAAGTCGGCACTGGAATTGATCCATGCTTGTCTCCTCCGCTCAAAAGTGAAGACAGCCTTGAGGCCAGTGGATGGTTTTCTCTTGGGTTACTGGGGGTTCGGGGGGAGCGGCTCGTCGCGCTCTTCTGTAGGGGCTGTCCGTGATATCTTCTAAGAAAGTGTGAGCAGTTCGTTGGATCAGAATCGAGGTGTTGTTCTCTACGATGTGGAATTCCTTGACGAAGGAGTTGAGGCGATATATATCCGATGCTTTGCCTTTTGTTGAACAGCAATTGTAAGTTGTGGAACCAGCCCAGCAGGCCCATGACCAGGTCGGGATGTCTGTTGCCAGTCGTCGCTGCGTTGCCGATGCAGGTAGCCAAAGCAAAGAATGGTCTAGAGAAACCGAAGGTAAGCCATAGAAGAACCTTCCTGCTTCGAGACGTCCGATAGCAGACTCTAGTCCATGAAATGCATGAAGTATGTCTGACTCGAATGAAAGCTGGCGAGAAGTGTAGTCGGACATGATACGTGCGTAGATTTCAAAGCAACGAAGCCATCTGGCCTGAATCCCATGTCTGCCAGTAGTATCGAGCTCACTTGTTTCCGCCAGCGGATTCATCTGCCAAAGTACACCTTCAGATAATCTGGTTCGGTGTATGTTATCAACCTCGCTTGGGGAGCGGACATCGTTGGTTCCATTCCTGGGATTGAACCGCTTTTGAGCCATGGAGTTGGCATCGACCGAACGCCAGTCTTGAACATACTCTTCCGTACAAACGAAGGTGAGATGTTTGTCGAAGAAGTGTAGACAACGGCCAGAAATCAAGACCTCTTGTAATGTCCAGCCGCGGGAGCTATGAACGGAATCGCCCAGTATACGCGGAACACTATAGTTTGCTATGGCTATCATGGCCCGATCTCGTGGAAACGCCTCGACTGCGAGCATCGATCTAGTTCCTTTTCGAACTCCTGGAAGCCCTGCGTTGGCATCATGGCCTGCATGCTGCACGATTGTTACATATGCTGCTGAATAGATTTGGTGCATTTGTAGGATTTGGTCGTGTTTTTCGATATTATCGTCTTGCACAATGCAAAGAGAGTCAACCCAAAGATAGCGTTCACCAAGCTTGGAAACAAATTCCATGGCATCTCGGATAGTCTGTGGGATTTCTGCTGCGTGAGCTTGCAACGAGTTTGGCTGTTCCAACTCGGAAATGTTTGCCTCCGTGGCCGACAGTGTGCTAACCCGGCCCCAGACATAGCTCAAAGCGAAGAAGCAGAAGCTGGTTTTGGCTCTAACAATTCTTTGATCAACCACGTCCACAAGGCGAATATTAATGTGTCGCTTACTTCTGATTTGAAGCTTTCGTTGGCAGCGGCCATGAGTTTGGTCGCAATGCCGAAGCCATGTTGAAACCAGTGGAATTTTGATATTGCAGTCCCGAGCCCAGCTAACGTTCCAAAGCTTTGAGTGCGACAATCTACATGACTGCCATATAGAGTATTGCTCTGGTCGAAGTTCCGGATTGCGCTCCAAATTCCGCGAAAGAGGCTCGATGACGCCGACATCTCGGTATTTTCCGCTCCCTGGGTAGGATGTTTTGACGCAAACTTTGCCATTGTCAAAATAGAGGATGTAACGATATTCATGAAGCTGTGAAAGTGGTTGAGTGATCGCCCGATCTAGAAACTCCTTGGTTGAGAGCGGGCCGAAGAGGTGCAAGATCAGCCTACAGATCGGACAATGAGGTCGTGTCATCACATGGAATAGAGAGCCCCTTGGCAAAGGAACCGTACGATTTTCAGTGGTCCATACTGGCTTTAGATCCTCACCGTCCCCGCACGCCTCATCCTCCTCTAACTCCTTCACCAGCTGCTTGATTGTTGACGTGAATTGGTCAAGTTCTTCTGGAATTCGCCAGTCGAATTTGCAGCAAACCGAACACAGCTCCGAAGAGAAGAACAGAGGGTTGTCTATCAAGCCTTCCGTGAGGGAGACGGCTACCGAGAAGGCAGCTTTGCGAAAGAGTTTCAACGGTACTACGTTGTGCGAGCCGGGGATTTGGCAGATCTGATTGATGATCCATGGATTTCTCAGATGGATTAACACGGATCCCTCGTTATGGCTGAGATGCTGGACCACTTTTGGCTTTTGGGCAAAAGCTGGCTGCGCCATGGTCTTGTAGCACGTTCACTATCGATGGGCCTGTTAGTGCCTTGCTTCAAGCATCGTAGTCAACTGTTAAGCTGTCGTTCTGCATACCAATGAATAAGGTTGGCCTTATAATAACATTCACTATAGCCTTTCCGCTCCACACGCGCGATAGCCAAAGATGCCCTGACAAGCTGATGGAAAGCTGTAGATATCCTGTACGTTCAGAACCCATTGAGACAAGCAAATCTCATCCAAGCCATCTCTGTCTGGAATTACTGAGAAAAGGAAAGACAATCCGATTTGATTTTGGTAACGGCAACTTGCGAGGTGTGGCGGGGTTTGGAATGTTCCGGTCAACAGCATATGCGCACCGGATCCGCTCCTCGCTATTTATAGACAGATCCACCAATGGCTGGCAAGTTGCGCCTTCGAACCCTAGCACCAAGATGATCTGCTACTGAATGAGAATGTCCAGGCTTGGCTTACTATTTTTTCTGAATTTTCCACTGACAACTGGGCAATTCGTTCTGTATAGCCCACGATTTTTTAGTTTGCGTATTAGGAGTTCGACGAGGTCTTCGCTGCATCCGGATTTACACGTATCTAGGAGAAACTATTAGCGACTAGACAAGTTGTGAAGAAGGATATGGTGGTCAACTCACATTGGATGTTGAATGTTGATGCCATCGATGTCAGTCTCCATAAATCATTCCTCCATTGCGTCGGCGACCTGTGAGGGTATTCTAACAGGTATTGGTCCAAACCCACCGGAATTCGTCGTCCATCGTCGTCCATCGTCGTCCATCGTCGTCCATGCCTGGTCATTTTCGGCAAGTTTGAATTTCTTGAATATTCCCGAGAGCCTCATCAGCGAATATTCTAGATCCAAGAATACGCGAAGTTTAAACTTTGATACTTGCGCCCTACAGATCATCGAAGTTGAAAAGTTATCAATCGAGGCCATGGTCCAAAAGATTAATACCAATCAGCGCACAGAAAGATGAAAGTCCACAACTACACTAATAGTAGCTTCGTATCTATCATGTTTCTCCCAAGCCTCTTCTTCCGTTCGGGCAACAATAGGACAGATTCCTGCGAACGGCTTGATCGTGCTCAGGTCACGGCCAGCAGCAGCAGCGGTTTCTCGAACAGACTCGCTATAGCAGAGCAAGCCTGCTATTGTAGGCACGCCGCAGTTTGTTCCCTAAGCGTGTTTACCCGCGAAGATAATCCCATCTTCCGAGCCCCCGGCTTGCAAAAGTGCTGGTGTGTGTTGTCTGGAGAACTTTGTTTGGCCATAGCCTGAGAACTTTTAGTATTTGCCTTCAAATTCGATGCGATGGACCCTGAATGCCAATATCGATATCAAGAGTGCGTTATCTATTCAAGAACTCGCTGTGATCGCTGGAAATGGATGGTGTACTTCACGCTGAAAGTTGTAGGGCGAGTTTGAACCAGCATAGCCTCTTATTAAAGTGATATCCCTATGAAAACGATATCGTCGGCCCGCCGAGCAGTTAGATGAAGGTTTTTCCGCTAATTATTCGCTGAAGAAGAAGAGCTCGTCTTTCTCCCCCATGATGGCCCTGTACATAGTCGTCCCGTCTGCATCTGCATCCGTCTTTTCTTCGGTGTAGAAGCTGTGGAATTTGTACTCCACCTCGTCCGCCTCAACCTTCCCGTCATCATCTTCATCATCTCCTCCCACAAACCATCTCACAAAGATGTACTTTCCTGGCGATTGGAGCCTGACTTTGCCAAAGATGATGACACCATACGCAACGCGACCAGCACGTACTTCGACAATGTCGGAATCGTCAAAATAAATGAGCTCTTGGTCGGACAGAGACTTGACGGATGCGAAGTACTCTAGCTCGTGTTTGTCGTGGTTGTGACGAAGCTTGATGAGTTCGCGCTTGATCTCTGGGAGGAGGAGTTTGAATGACTTTTTAGCTGCCGCCTTTGGATGATGAGAGGCAGTCAACTCGCATGTGTTTGCATCGGCCATGATGTATGGATTTCGAGGGGTTTGATTGGTTGTATTGTTGGTGATGTGGTTGAAGCGAAGTTGGACGCGACGAGCTTTCTTTTAAAGTAGGGCCGTCCAAATCGGTCTAGTTCCCGTCTCTACGCGACGTGCAAGTGTCAATCAGATCTCAACCTTCTTCTCCTCTTCTTCTTCTTTCACTTCCATCAAACGTCTCCCTTCATCTCATTCTCCTTTTTCTCTTCCATTCATACGTCCCATTCGTTCAAAAAAGAAATGATCTCTATTGTTTCTTCCTCGTTTCCCCAGCTCATCTAGCCCACGAACAAGCCAACCAGAACAGATCTGACGCTCGGGAAAGCCATTCCGATGAGCTGTAGATCATAGAGGAACATTGTAATAGATCGAATATTACGGTCCTTCTCGTGTCTTGTGGAATTGAAAACTATCGAGGCGGACCGGCAGCTCCTCTTTGAGAGAGCTTGCGTCTCCAATCTATAGTATAACTTACTTCGTCTAGAAAGTTGTTACAGCACTATCAAAGAGCCACATATCGCGTCTCTGTCTCCCGTTTGCATGCTAGACGCTCTATTGCTGATAATTCTTCCAGCCTCGCCAAATGAAAGATGTTGGCCATTTAAAACTGTGATCTTGTCTGAAAAATGTAGGGAAGACCTCACACGGATTTCTCCACAATCTCAGACCAAAAGAAAGAATACACCAGCGCGCTTGAGAGTCGAGTGGCTGAACTAGAGAGCATGCGACAAGGTGCCAACCAGTAGTATATACAGATATTAACTCTAATACAGTACTGACACTGGCTTACTCTAACCCCCAAGGAAACCCCAAAGATGAATTCGTTCGTCAAAAAGACAAAAACATACGGCAGCGGGGATTCGCTGGTGGTCACCCACCCAACTACTAATTCGCCGATATGAAGCTTATCTATGAATGAGCGAAAGGGGATTCGAGTTTTCTTCATTCTGTGGCCGTATGTAGCAGTTGAGGTGGGTGGTTGTGTTTATAAATGCGCCAAAACAGGGGTCCAGAATGGGAAAAAACATTGTTCTACCACAAGATCCATGACAACGACGGCATAAATCGAGACGAGGAAGGGGAAGAATGTAGTTGGCGTACCTGGAGGGCGGTACATTGTCACCTTGACAGCCATTTGCTTTTCGATGCTGAGCAATAGAGAAGTAGGAGATAATTTTTGGGTTCGATGGCAAATTATTGTAAGTTTGTATTTAAGCGGAGAAGAATAGATACTGATACTGAAATTGTATTGAAATTGAAGTTTGAGTTCTTAGTAGAGTCTAGCTGGATGCTCCTCTTCAGCCAACCTGATTCTGATATTTCGTCCCTTTCGCAGGCGTTCCCCACGGTTTCATATTCCTCTGCCAGTTCTCCATAGTCGGGTTTGGAATATCCACATGTTCGAACAGACCTTTGATTGTCATTAGTTGGATAGTTTCACAAATAATCTTGCGCTCCGAAGCTATCAACTGGAAAGTATATCGTCGCTTTTTTCTTTCAAATTAGAAGAATCTCACTTGCCAGCTTTCAAAAAAGTCATACCTGGATCGCTGCTCCTTCCCAACCAGATACCCGATCCACACTCGTCACACCACTCCCTCTCCATTTCCTGGCCTGATTCAGCCACGGTGACCCATATTTTTGGTTTCGGAGAGGAGGTTTTGATATCGGCTGTTTTGACGAAGAGATGGGCTGAGTGCCTAGTGCTGAAGTCAGAGCAGGTTCAATTGCTACTCATTGAGGTTTGCGTATAGATGGGCTGGGTAGTTGAGTAGCTGAGAGAAGACGCACATTGCATCGGCCCATTTCCGGCAGCTAGTACAATCTGATGCTTATTAGTGATGGGGCCATATGAAGCTATCTGTTAGTTTAAAGCATACGACATAGATTCATTTCTTTAGGTGGTGGGATCGTATATTCATGACGACCGCAATTTCATTTCCCAGCAATGGTCTCTGACATTTTGGAGAAGAATTTGGGTTTGGGTGACAATGGTGCAAATATTGCAGAATGAATGAATGGTGACTGGAAACGGCGGGCTTCTAGTCTGAGAAATCTTTGTTGAAAATACGTGAATCGCCAGTAATAGAGAACGGGACCGTTAAAAGTGTAAATTTTATCGTTACAGTTATGGAAGAAGCAAATGACGTTAGCATCGAGTTCTAGACCCCGATCATATGAGGAGCTGTCACGTGGAGAATTGCCTATTCCGGTCGAATGGAGGGTACTTTTTCTTGGAGCAAAAGTCTAACTTTTGAACAGCATGATTTTTGGCAGACATGAATTGACGAAAGGACTGTGGTAAGATTTAGAGGTAGCAAATGTATTGGCAGAATTGAGATCAAGCTGGTGAACATTTCCCGTCCTGCGCTTATGGGAAGACAAGAAAGCTCAGATTATGCAGGTGACATGAGAAGGGCAATACCATTGCGTCTATTTCAGGTCGGAATGTTTGCCTGCGAGATGGGGAAATCTCTTCAGTTTGACATCAGTGACATCCCAGTATCAACCGAAAGAGAAGAGCCTACGGTGAGCCCTTCTTAAGAAATATTACAGCTTGTACAACGCTGGTATCAGCAAAGAGATTGGACGAAAGTCGTTGGAATGATGGAACGGGATAGTGAGGGTAGTGTTTTGCAATGAGACCTAGCTACCGAATGACGAAATCCATAGGAGCGAAATCCGAGCATCGCAGTCACAACCAACCAGGATGGCTATTTACACAAGAGTTCGATATAACTATCAGTGACCAATCAAATACAAGACGGATGCTTGCTCGAACGATTCAGGAACTGGGGATCCTTTGCACGATCCCCAAGCCCTACCATGAACTAAAAGTAATAACTCGGAGCTGGTTTCAACTGGCCTGAGCCTGGCGGATGACTGAGATGCTTGATGAGGATCTCTAGGACATGGGATACTTGGCCGATTATGGGACCACGAGAGGACATCTGCGTGCGAGGTTCAAGTGGCAGGGTGTTGAGATATGCAGAGGGATAATATCTGGAGGCGAGACAGGGTAGTGCGCGTTCGTGTGGTTCGTGTGGTTCGTGTGGTTCGTGTGAAGTTTCAAAACAGAATCACGTCAAATAAACATGGGGTTTGTCGACACACTCGTGAGATAGAATAACGGCATGAAATGAGGGGTGTGGTCAGGAAACTACAGAATGTGGACGATTAAGATGGCTGCATGCTTCTCACCGTACGCGAGTGACCTGGCATGGGCGGAGATTTGATTCTAGCGGCTCGGGAGATTTCCGGCGAGGATCAGCCATTCGAGGAGTTATATTGTTCAGAGCGTGGAAGGTTTATGAGATTTCAATTTCCATGATTAGATTGGGGGGAGCACACGTACCGAGTACAACCTCTCCCCAACCACCTTTTGTCCATGGTGGTGGACTGCTGGTGCACCAAAAGGAACGTCTCTGGGAGTACCCAGAATAAACACCTCCAAGCCGTCGGCGGCTAGTTAGTTTGCTCAACAGCCTCCCGCCGCAACCGATGAAACATGGACGATTTTCCCCTTTTTCCGAGTAGCAGCCCGTCAGGACCACTTCCCGTCGAGTCCATCCCTTAGTCTCGCTGGGCGCATGGTGACAATATCTGTCGACACGTCTGCGAGAGCATCTGCGAGAGCATCTGCGAGAGCATCTGCGAGAGTGTTTGCGAGAGCGTCTGCGAGAGTGTCTGCTCGCCCTCTTGGTTGATGAAGTTGACTTGCCTGCTGAAGTCGACTCTTGCCTGCTGACAGATAAGATGAAGCCAGTCGCCCAAAGCACCACGGTCCACGGCAGTCAGGGATTGGCGTGTTCTACCGCACAGAGGCGTCCAAGCATGTCGCAGGATCCTCGAATGTCCCGTACCCTGCTGCCCGAAGAGGCAAGGCGGTGAGAAGGTCGCGATTCCAACTACGAGCTAGCGACACCGACTTGGGCGTGCACCAGCGATTGTAGTGTGTGCTGCCCCTGGCGAACGACGGCTGCCCTCCATTTTCTCCGACTCCCATCCCTTGGGCCTGGCTTGCATTCGCCGACGAGCTTTGGGCCTGGCTTGGACTCGCCGACGAGCTCCACTTGCCAGACGATTCTCTTCTCACCTCAACATCACCGTATTTGTCCTTTTACCGACAAGTCCCTCTGCAGCTCCGCCCAGCATCTCATGTCGCACTGCAATTCGTCTTCGCTGCCACTCTTTTCTACACTGCTGTGTTAACTCTGGCCTAACGCCGCACCACACTCCTTTCCGCGCCTCCAACTCGCTGCTTGTCTCAGCTAGAGTATCCAACACCAGCCCGTTCCATTCACACAGCATTGTCCACTGGCGCCTTGCATCACAAATCATTATACCCCGGTGTCATTGAACATCCCTCAATCACCTTTTCTGCCCTGGCCAACATACGTCCTGAGATTCACCTTCGCAGTCGTCACCATCACCAGCAGTTGCTGCACACAGGAAAAGCTTAGGGTTTTCCGCTATTGGCCTTGGAACACTTGCCGTCGGGAATTCGAAGACTCTCTTTCGCTTCGTGCAATTTCCTTTCCGCCAACTCTTGCCCTGCATCGACGTTGGATCGTCGTGGCTCAGCGCCGCCAATATTGCACAAGATTCACCCCCATCCAGCATGTCCGGACCTTGAATTCCTGATCTTCGACTGGCAACAATACCAGTCCATCTTAGACCTTGGGAGGAACGGCTCGTTGCTTCTTCAGCATCACTTGTAGGAAACATGTCGATACCCAAAGCTGTATTCGAGCTCAAAAACCACTGCTCCACAGTCTGGAATAACACAGTCTACGTCTACACCCCGGAAGGATTTCAATCCTTGTCGCTGACAGAAGGCGCGAAATGGAAGACCTTACCCTCTGGTCAGGCGGTGACAGGAGGGATTTGTGCGCCAGCAATGGGTGCCAAGAATGAGGCATTATACGTTGTTGGAGGGTCCACCACCACTTTCGCGCCCAATTATCCAGGACTTCAACGATTTGACTTTGCAAGTGGCAGCTGGCAGAACATCACTCCATCCGTCCCAGTCACGGCAAACAGACGGAATCATGGTGCACAATACATCCATTCGACCAACTCGATACTGGTCTATTCTGGATCGCAAGATACCGATAACAAAACCCCATCGACGCAAACTTTTTTGATTTCAGCCGCACCGCCATACTCGGTTCTATCTTTCAATTCGCAGGGTGCGCCACCACTCCTTGATCCCATACTCATGCCGTGGGATCAGGAACACGCAGTCATGGTCGGAGGAGCGGCGGACAACAAGCAAATCTGGACGTTCGCGAAAGATGCCGGCTGGCAGAATCTGGGGACCACCTTGGTTAATCCAATCACCGACCAAGCCACAACCCAATGCTCGATAGTGACGGGAGACGATTCGAGCAAAGTTCTCGAAGTCTACAATCTGGGAGTCACGCCAAATACAGTGGCGAGGTATGCTCTCTGGCTCGGACCTGACAACAAGCCTGCACCGGTAGGCAAGACTGTGGGGGGACCACCATCACGGAAGAGGAGAAGAGACCTAACCCTGAGCGACTGGCCCACATATAACAGCTCGTTTGCTCCCACCTCATCACGGTCGGCATATTCGTTGGCAGAGTCCGCCAGCGGATTGGTTGTTATTACTGGGGGATCGAATAGCGACCCAATCGCTATGTTCAACCAACGAGAGAACACCTGGTTGAATGCTACAAGCATTCTCGTGGCCAAGAACCAGACTCCATTGACTACCTCGACATCGTCACTTCCTTCGGTTTCTACCGTTATACCCACTGCTACCTCGAGCTCGTCTCCAACATCAACATTAACTGGAGTTGTGGGCGGAAGTACTCAACAATCCAAGGCAAAGGTCTTGACGGTTTTGGGAGCGACTCTAGGAGCCATTTTTAGCCTCGCTGCAATTCTTATCCTGATCCTTGTGCTGCTGAAGTGGAGGAAGGAGAAAAACAAGAAGGCTGATGATGAGATGAATGAGAAGGACGGACGTCTGAGCTTTGCTGATCAGGGCGCCGAATTCATGCATGAAGCTGGTGGTTCCAGGGGTCGTGCCTATTCCGCGTCGCTCAACAGCTCGGTGACATCTTTGCAGTTCTTCTCGAAAACAGGCCCGAAGTCCGGCCCGAAGAGTCACACTCGAGGAGTTCCGAGTGACTCCAGCCAGCTGGGCCTCGTTAACGGAAAGAGCCCGCTAGGAGCTAACGAACCCATGGAGATGTCGCAGATGACTCAAACATTATCACCAACTTTTACCCCACGTAGCTTGGATCCAAGAATTGACAATCCACCACAACAAACGAGTCTTGCGCCTCCTAGGTTTGCAGTCGCGGCCGCCGGAGCAGGAGCAGGATTGACAGCGAGAAATGCCGCAGTCGGACCTGATGCTGAACGCAGTCGCAGCAATGGCTGGAGCCGTTATTTTGCCAATAACGACGTAACGGATCTTGCTACCATGCAACCAAACAACCAATCAATGTACAGTGTACAAGCTGAGACATTTCGCACAAGCATCTCCAGATCAGAGTATGACGATGCGAGGAACATGAGCGATCCCTCGGTACGCCCACTGGAGCTCAATTTTGGCCCCAAGTTCGAATCCGGCCAGAGAATAAACACCGTGAACACAGGCAGTCCACAAATGGGCGGGTCCACTGAGCATTTGAGAGATGGCATGTCGGCAGAGATTCGACGTGCTGGGTCCACCAGCAGTCGTGGGTCATATACCGGAGACATGTATGCAAGCACCATCAACACTCAAACCACCACCGCCAACTACACGCCACAATCCAATACTGGTGGATGGCCCAAGCCTTCCAAGACCAACGACACTCGATCGATGGCAAGCAGCTATTCTGCGGAGAGCCTAAATCCGTTTGCACCTGACGAGAAGGGAGAATATGCTCCAAATAACCCTCTTTACGGCTTCTTGAATGGCACCAAGCCACGTAATGCTGCAAACCCGCCAGCGCTGCCGAACCTGGAATTTGCAAGGCCACATTTCGGGGATGTGAACAGAGATAGCTCAGGAAGTGCTATGACTCTGTTCCCTAGCGGCATCGGAGCTGGCTCTCCACAGCTCTCCGCGTTTCCTGACAGAACGCCAGCTGCGCCAGCTCCTCCACCACAAGTACCCGACCATGATTTCGACTTCCCTATGCCGCAGGCGTATTTCGGACAACACCGAGACAGTAGCGCCAGCGATATGACCGTATTCCCTGTTCCGGCGTCGCCCACAACAACGAAAACGTTCAACGTACCGCAGCCAACTGCCACGTCCGCCACGTCCTTCACCAAGTCTACCATGGTAGAGAATCGAAGGCCTTTCCCTCCCCCTGCAGCACCGATTCCACCTAGCCCTGCGTGGAGAGGACCAGTGATGCGCAAGACTACTGGGGACGAAGACATGAGCTGGCTGAACATCAATGCTGGGAGCGTATAATGTAGCCGCTCTAATAATTTTCTTACCTTACGACTTTCCTCTTGCTGGTTGAAGAAGGATCTTATGTTTTACCTGCCGACACAGCAGGAGCGGAGACAGCAAAAGAATTTTCATACCGAAGCCTTTCGTTCTAATACACGTTGACGTATCTTCTTGCATGACAAGCGTTTCTTATACCAGGCTACTTGCCAGGCATCTTCATCCTGGCTGGCGTATTATGTTTTTCAAAATGGCGTAGAGCAGGTGGCGATAGACTCCGTACCGCGTCACTATTTTTCATTTCTAATTCCCCATATCATGGACCTTGGCTCAGGCCACACAACGCTGTACTGTTGTTTATTGTTTCTTGTCATTGTGGCTGGCTGTTTGTGGGAGAAGTCTAGTTTGGGTTTGTCTATCTGCTAGACGTTGGTCAAGAGGAAGGTGATTTTCCTTTGTCTCCCCTCAGCTGAACTTTCTTGCGCAAAAAGGCCTGGAGCTGGCTTGATGGAAAAAGATGAAGTGATGTAACAGACTTCTGTTGTTGTTGCTGTGGCGTAGGAATTGGATACACGGAGGTGGAAATCGCTTTTGTGTATAGTAATGCTGACGAGGCTACGGTCTTGTCAGAGCTGGCTGAACTGATCTTGTTGAAGACGTTTATTTCTCGTCAGTACATTGAAGTTATATGAGGGCCATCTGTGTCCACATCAAGACCACTATCGACTGTGACAACTCGATCTTTGCAGCAACATTCACTGTTCGGAGTAACAGCACTTCTCTCAATCAGAACAAAAAGTTGCAAATTTGAGTGTCTACAAATGGACAGTGATTTTGATCCGTGATCCAAATGGTCGTATTCAAACAGTGCAGTTATTACTGCAGTTATGTATGCGCGATAATGGCGCGGCAATGGATATCGTCTTGATAGACAGGAGCTCAACATTGGAACCTCGCTATCATTGCATACAACTCGGCCTCCCTTGCGCGACATGCGCAGCCGAACGCATGGAATCCCATAGCAGAATATCATGGAAATCCAGCACCGCTACTTGATACTCGCTCCCATCGTAGCTTTCATCGCATGGGGCTTTGTGACAGACTGGCTACCCTCCTTTCGATGGATTCCTCAAGCTTTCCTCTCCGGAATAGCTGCGACAATCGCGATACAACTCTGGATTCTCATCTCTACTGCCCGTCGGAAATCAAATCATGATAAGCACCCCGCTGCCCGTACACTTCCTCACCTCGCTTTCACGGGACCGCAGTTATGGACGAAGGAGACGGCTGCGCTGAAGAAGCGGTCACAATATATCAGCGAGCCTCTCTACCCTGACTCTCCCGTAGTCACGCAAAGAATCGATAAGCTGATTGTCCTGGTCCTGCGCGACTTTGTCAATAGCTGGTATGGCGCAATCAGCAGGAGACCGACCTTCACGAACGAGGTGGACAGAGCCATACGCGCCGCGATGAGTACAATTCTGGATCATGTCATAGACTTGGATATCGTCGGCATCAGCGTCTCCCGCATAGTCCCAATGGTCACAACACACATGGGCGAATTCTACGAAGCAGAAAGAGCTGTGCGAGGAAGGAAGCTTACAAGGACCGTCACGGAATCAGACGAACTGGATCTGGCAATTGCTGGGAAGTTCAAGAACGGAAATCTACATCCGGCAGCTTCGTTAGCATATTCGGAAACGAAGATGGTGCAGCAGGCGCATATACGGAGTATTATCATGCGGTTGTTACCCAAGATTCTGCCGCCGAATATGAATACGAGTCCTGCGGTTACTGTGCTGGTCAAAGAGATTGTTACTTGCGCCGTGCTGTCGCCTATCATTGGCATGCTGGCGGATCCGGATACCTGGAATCAGATGATTGCGAATTATGGGCGGACAATACTGCAGGAGAGGAAGACCGTGAGAAAACTCCGTGCAGCACTGGAGGAGCATGCACAGCCGTCACTGAAGACTGCGAGAACTACTTCTTTCCCGAAACTGGCACCTGGAGACAACGAGAGAAAGTTTGAGAAGTTCATCAGGGCGATAAGGAAGTGTAATACGCTTTCTGAGGCGAGGCGTTTCCGAAGCGAGGTCGCGAGTCAATTGCATCGAGAGTCTTCGGATGATGCTCAGGATCCTGTATACCTTCGAAGACTGGACACTGGCAAGCGGATACTTGATCAAAGGATTGCACAGCTTGGAGCTGGTTCACAACCAACAGGTCACGTCTCGAAGGCATCTCAAGATGGTCCAGTGCGAATTGCGTCCCGGATGGAGACTGCCACTCTTCGAGAGATTCTGTACAACGCCACCGGTTTATCATATTTCATGGAGTACATGGATCGTCAGCATTTGATGAGGCTTGTGCAATTCTGGATCGTCGTGGATGGCTTCCGAAATCCACTGGAAGAAGATACAGATGAGCCTGCTTCGACTGGCGATTGGACAGAATCCGACCGTGTCGACTTGGCACAGATTAATGAAGGGTATCTTACTCAATCAGAAATCAAGATCGAGCCTGTCGCCCGTGAAGCTGTAAAGGCTTTCTTGAAAGCAGGCAAAAATGCTTCGAATTCGCAGTATCAAGCAGCTCGAAGGGCTGTATTGCGTACCCAGACTGCGGCTTACGAAGAAATGCAAGAACCGTATTTCAGTAATTTCAAGAAGACGGATCTGTGGTTCAAACTATTGGCGTCAGAAGAGGCTGCTCCCACCCTGACTCCCGCCACAAATCAAACAGACGAAATATCGACCTCCAGACGGTCTTTAGACAGCTCTCGGCCGGCCAGACCACACCGTCTAAACACTCAGCCAGCAAATCTCAAGGCACCAGATCTTCGAAGAGCCATTGCGTCTGCCTCTGATATCAAAGCATTTGGAAGAGCGGCTTCGAACTTCGAGACACCAACTCGTCGGTCTTTGGATACTGATTCTAGAGCGCCCCTGTTCGATGATGACCTTGATAACGACCTGATGAACGGATCCATCGCCAGCCTCGACTCTGAACGAGATAGTGGCGAACCTTTTCCAGCCACGAATGGCAACGACTCCCAAATTGTGGATGCTATGCAAGCTGCACTGACCGACATCATGGACGAGGCGCCCGACAAGGACTCCCTCTTTGGCGAGTCGAATCTCAAGTCACCACAAGATAATGACTCAGTGAGGAGTTCCATGGAACTTCCGAGGCCCTCGTCACCAGCACTGAATGCCGCGTTGAATGAAAAGAAAAGACCTGAGTATAAGGGAAAGCCTAGTATTGCGTCGCTTGGGCTGTTGGGCACCCCTGGAAGAAGAGGCGTCTTTGATGATGAGCTTTTCGCCGAGGAGCAGCCTAAATTTCTTGAAGATGAACGAGAAGATTCTGACGCGAGTGACATGGGCGATGATGAGGCGATACACGAAGCTGCGCCTGGAGATCTTGGACTCGCTGAAGCTATTGATGCTTTGACTATGGACATTGAGAAACTTGTCGCTCAGGAGTCGATTGTTGACTCGTTGACTAAGAAGGCTGAGTTGACGAATAATGCTGCTGAGCTGAGGATTTTGAGGAAATCGAAAGCTAGCTTGCAACGGGAGATCAATCGCAAGGAATTGCAAAGGCAACAGTATATTGTGCAAGAAAGCGATAACAGTTTGTATGGCCGAGCTGCGATAGCTATCGCCTCCATCATGGTTGGGAAAGAGGAGGATGGCAAAGAATATGCCATCTGTAAGTCATTTCTTAATAGATCCGTATGCGCTAACAAGTCAAAGATGTCGTTGAGGTCAAACGACAAGCCGGCGAACAAATGCCAGCAGCCTCTTGGGCTGTCACTAGACGATACAGCGAGTTTCATGATCTCAACAAACGACTGCGCACCCGATTTCCTATGATTCGAAATCTAGACTTTCCTCGTCGACAGATCGCATTAAAGCTACAAAGAGACTTCCTGCAGAAGCGTCGAGTGGCACTCGAGAAGTATCTGAGGGAGCTTCTGAAGATCCCAGCCATCTGCCGGAGTAGAGAGCTTCGAGCTTTCCTTTCAGAGCATGCGCTTCCATCTACCCGGCCCACCAATTCAGATGTTGACACCAAAGATTTCGTCACGAGAATTTACAACAGTGTCACCGACGGCATGGACGAATTTCTAGGCAATATTCCTGTCCTTGATCAACTTTCCCTCGCAGGACAAAACCTAATATCCGCAGCTACCACTCAGCTCAGTGCAACTCAACCGAACACACCACTGTCCGCTGACCCGGCTTCGGCTGCAGAGTTAGCGGCATCCGCAGAAGCAGAAGCAGAACTCCGGGCCTTTGAAACACGAGAACTCGAACCCTTCGTCAAACCAATCTGCGATCTCTTCCTCGAACTCTTCGAATTGAACCGCGAGAACAACTGGCTCCGTGGCCGTGCCGTCGTCATAGTCCTCCAACAACTCCTCGGTGGAACTATCGAACGCAAGGTCCGTGAGAATGCGAAAGGATACCTATCAGATGAGGGTGTAGCAAAATTGCTTACGATTCTGATCGACAACATGTGGCCCGGTGGAAAAGAAAAAGCTGCTAGCATACCAAGAACGCTGGCTGAGAAGGCTAGGACTCGACAAGAGGCGGGTATGGTATTGGCAAGTCTGGTGCCTGAACTTGTGGGGAGTGTGGTTGGTAGGACGAATGCGCAGGCTGCGGCGAGGAGGTTGTTGGCTATGATTAACAATCAGCGGTTGTTGTGAGTTTCTTTCTTGAGGATCTGGGGGCTATCACTAATTTGTTCTGCAGAACACATCTTGTTTTCACCTTGCTGGACGAGATTGTGAAGATTATCTTTGGGGACTCTGGGACGACAAGGTGATTGGAGGCTATTCTGATACTGCTGTTTCATGCATGGCGTTTGGCGTTGAGGCACCTTTGTGGTGCCATGACATATTGTAGATATGGGGATACATTTGGAGGCGTATCTTTGTGCAGCGCAACTGTTATTGAGCCGAGACAGGTTCTGCAGAGTAGGTCGTCATGAGGTCTCGATAACGGCTTTCAATGAAGCGCTCACTACAGCAGTTCTCAACCGTTTCTGCTTCTCTGATTTTGCATTACGCTGATGATTTTAGATCTGAAAACGGATTGGTGCAAACTTATCGGAAATACCAATGGCATGGTAAATCTACGAGGTACTCCTAGTAAAGCCGATCTGTCTCATTACTATATTTGGTTGCCGGCCAAGTAAATGTTAATTTCTTAGCGATCGACAGCGATCAATAAAATTCTTCTTACCCCAACTTCTCCTTCCTAACGTAGGATTATAACAAAGACCTTGGGACGAGCAGAGAGAGAAAGATTCGGAGAATAGACTCGTAAAAAGTTGACAAGAAAAAACATACAACTCGCGAAGATACAGTGTAGAGACAGCCTTGGCGCATGGCCAGGGCAGGGATTGGAACTAGAGCGTATTGCGATATACATGGGTCGGGATGACGAATCGGGATACGGCATCCCGTGCGGTAGCTGCTTGCTCTCACCTCTACAGCATATCTCAACGTTCCAACAAACCGATAAAGCGTAGACGAGAAATATCTATGTTGCCAGTGAGGACCGACCATGGAAAACCGAACGGCAATCAAGTCAGTTGCTGTCATTGGTGCTGGAGCTGCGGGTAGGTACAGTATTCTGATGATCTGTACAAAGATTATCAGGATCTAGGCTGACATGGTATCGGTGTAGGTGCCATCACAGCTGCAGCCCTCGCCCGAGAAAATGTCTTCGAAACAATCCGAGTTTTTGAAAGGCGTGGAAGTCCTGGTGGGACTTGGTAAGAATTCAACCTCACAACCGCAAACATTTTATATCACGCCTAACGATATGCTGCAGGATCTACGATCCCGATCCAACACCACCACTCGACGTCTTCCCCGGCTCACTCCCAAATGACATTGATCCTCCATTATCTCTTCCAAGTAAGTTACCGGCGACGACAAAACCGAGTCGACAAGAGAGATTTGAGAAAACACCCATCTATGATTCTTTGACGACGAATGTACCGGATATTGCCATGTCTTTTTCCGATGTGCGGTTTGAGGATGGACCGTTTGTTAGGCACGAGGTGCCGAGGAGGTATGTGGAGGAGTATTTCGAGAGGCATGGGTTGGTGGGGTTACTGGTTTTGGGGACGACGGTGGAGGATGTTTCACTCATTCGTGAGTCCGCTCCTCCCATGTCGGAGAAGGGGAGGGAGAGGTGGAGGTTAACGCTTAGGAGTTATGATGAAGGGAGGGACGTGGATGAGTGGTGGGAGGAGGAGTTTGATGCTGTGATTTTTGGAAATGGGCATTATTCCGTTCCTTTTGTGAGATTGACTTAATGACGGGATGGAATTCATGCTGATAATTTGATAGATTCCTGAGGTCAAGGGCTTGAAAGAGTATTCTTCACTCTACCCTGGCCGTGTCATGCACTCGAAATATTATCGCTCACCAAAAACCTACATCGGAAAAAAGGTCCTTACCATTGGTAGCTCGGCTTCTGGCCACGATCTGACCGCCGAACTCTCCAAACATGCCAAATTACCCGTCTACCAATCCATCCGCAGCAAATTCCGCTGGGACGGTCCAAACCCAGCCCCAGGAATCATCTGGAAACCCATCATCTCGGCCTTCCACTCGGACGGCACCATCGAATTCTCCGACGGCGCGATCCTGGAGTTGAACGAGATCGACCAGGTAATCTATTGTACGGGATACCGCCACTCCTTCCCCTTCTGGAACTCGGAAAACAATGGCCGACCACTGTGGGACGAAAAAAACGACAAAGTCATTAAAAACTACTGGCACACTTTCCTCCATGATTTTTCCACCTTGGGACTTGTCGGTGTCCCTCGTGTCCTCACTTTCAGATCGTGGGAATATCAAGCCATAACTCTCGCCCGCCTTTTCGCAGGCAGGTTATCTAAACCGCTACCTGATGTACTGGAAATGGAGAGGTGGGAGAGGGACAGGCTGGAGGTGGTAAAGAAGGAGGGGAGGAAATTCCATAATATCGAGTGGGAGAGTGGGGAGACGATGGGGTGGTTGGAGGGACTTTTTGAGTGGGCGGGGTTGGGCACGTTGGGGGGTGATGGGAGCTTGCCGCCTGTTTTTGGGAGGGATATTATTTGGGCTCTTGAGCATGTGACGAAGTATCCTGATCCGGACAAGGATGATGTAGTTGGGGCAGGTGAGGGTGAGAATGACTGGGTTGTTGTTGAGGGGTTGAGGAAGGATTTGTTGCATTTCATCTGATTCTCATGTCAGTAGTTTTCTTCGACGTCTGGGAGGAGAAGAATGGAATCCCTGCCTCTTAGACTTTATATAGATTTGCTGGCGAGTCGGGAATTTTACCCCATGTCCGAATGATTGCGAGGATCTTCCTCTCGGGAGTTGTGGCACTTCTTCCCTTCCATTTTCTTAGTTACTGAATGTGCTGGTAATATATCTATCCTCTATATCCTCTCCATACACTCTAACCCATCAAGCAGCATCACCAAAAATGTACACCTTGGAGGCTGATCCCGAGTCTCTTGACGTAATATCTCCATCAAAAGGCTGTCCCAACACAGTTAGCGCCCAATGCTCAAACCGAACGGCTACCTTAGGTTTACTCTAAGAACCTAGGTGCGGAGTTCATCTCTTGTCATCGACATCTCCATCTTTTATATCCCTCCGGTGCCTCAAAATGACCAATTCAGCATCCTTTGACGTGATAGGTACTTGCCTCGACTTCGAAGCCCCCATCCAAGCCATCCGCGACCGTCTCAGCTCCGTACTATCCACCACAAAATCCGATCCGAAAACGCTCTTCTTCGCATGGTTCTACGCTGCACAACGGGATTTCACCTACGTCTCGCTCGCGGGATCGTACAAACCGATTGCAGAGATTTTGAAATTGACTTTCAAGCGGGCATGTTTGATTGTTGATATCCCTGCCGACGCCGTCAGCGATGAAGACGTCGCTGCGATTATGAAAGCATTCAAAGCCATGGGGCCACGCGAGGGACTGAAGGAGTGCTTCGATGGGCTGAGAGAGGCCGGGTGGGATGTTTATGGTGTTACGAATGGAGGCATGGAGACTTCGCTTGCTTATTTTCATAATGCGAATGTTGAACTTGATGAGCAGCATCTGCTGTCATGCGATGATTTGAAGGTTGCGAAGCCGGACGTTAGGGTTTATGAGCGTGCGCAGGACTATCTGACGAAGCAGGGGTTGGGAGAGAAGAGGGATGGGAAGAGGTGGTTTGTTGCTGCGCATGCGTGGGATTTGATTGCGGCCAGAGCGGCGGGCTTTAAAACGACGTATCTGGATTTTGAGGAACATGATCCGATTACGGAAGTATTTGGGGAATTTGATCTGTATGCTGGGAGTATGAAGGAGGTGTTGCAGAAGTTGAAGGGGGTGGTGTGAATGTCGAAGGGCACTCACTATATATGCTACGCATTTATTGTATGCCGATTTCATCGGTACGGAGAAACTACTTATGATCTGTTGTCGTCTAGAGAAAATAGGGAATTGCCAGAATTCATCGATGTCGATCATGAAGAATTAGGCTCTGCTAGGAGATATGATTTTCAAATTAGAATTGTAGGATAGTAATCATTAGATGACCTTGAGTGTCATTTTTAATGTGGGTTCGACATGGATAATTTTCTGGCAAAGTTGCAAAAACTAAATCGCCCGAAATGCAGCGATATCGATATCAGTGTGAGACACTTTGTGAATTGAATGCACCGCTGTGGTGAACAAAGTGGACGATATCGTTGATGGTATATCGAAGAAATTTGAGCCACAGTTGAACAATAGCATTTTCAGTCCCATGTTGCTGACGATGGGTATCTGCATCTTCGTGGTCTACCATTTTGCGACACAGATCTATGAGCCTCCATCGTATCATTGCACATCACCCATTTCTTCGTCCATTCATGATCATTTCCTGCAAGTCTTTGGTTAACTGTGCCGTCTTTCTTTTATCTGTTTCTCTGTTGACGTGCTCCAGAGATGAATAGAAGAACCCTCTTGCATAGAGTACTTCCCCCTTTTTCCAGTTTGAGATCATTCTGCTGGCAGAGCCAACAAATATCGTGAAAGAATGAAACGTCAGCCCCACTGTAGCTTCCACGCAGAAAGAAACTTCAGGCCAACCGCACCTTTCACCATGCGAGATAAGGTCCACCCACTCGGAAAATGTGACTTCCTGTTGAAGTTCACATCTGTAACACAGTCTTGAATGGAATAGTCTGGATTTGGAGAACGGTGGTTGTAGCAGGGAACGTAGTAACACAAAAGGTCCATCGGGATTTCGGGCTTGTACTTCACATCTTCCGCACACAGTGTCGGCTAGGCTGCCCAGAATCCAATAGCAAGTGTGACGCGGTTTGACAGAGATCGAGGTTGAAGCTTTCAACGCGTGATTATGCTATCGACCGCCGAGATGGTTTTTGGTTGCCAGGGTACTTTACGTCGGACATGAAGATATCTATGCCAGTTGACACCAGAGTTTCCAGGTTTAGTAGATTTGCTGCGAACTTGCCATCATCTGATTTGCGACCTTGATTGTCATTCGTAATTTCCTTCCACTTGTTAGCATGTTCTTGTCGAACTCTGGCAAGGTCGCAATAAGGTTGCGGATCAATATCTTTTGCACTTTCCCTTCATCTGGTCCGCCCACAGTATGAGAGAGCTCCGTAGACGCCGAAGACATTTTTCAAGTTGCAGTTGGACATTGACACTCTCAAGGGCTTGTTTACTTGTGCCTGCATTAGGGCATAGTATGCGTACCTCATCTTTCTGAACTTAGAGTTCATAAATTGAGCTCCCTGTAGACTCTTTCGTCACCGTTTGAGGTTTTTCATCTCGGGGATGGAAGGCTGTTGTGGCCTGTCTTCCATTTTTAGTATTGGTGAATGCTGTGTTTGGACTCTTTGGGTGCATTTATGGAGTCTAATTCGACAAGTTTCACATCACCTCCTAGCAGTCCCCAGATCCAAATGACGGGGAGCGCCCACAACCAATGGAGACAGCCCTCAAAGCAAAGAAGACATCTGGTCTGGCCGCACCGACTGCCGAATAGTCTGCCTTGCGGTAATTTACATACAATTATGTTTTGCCCGCGGCTGCATTGAAGTCATCCATTGAGGACGCTTTTCCGTTTCCCCATCTCCAAGAACCAAAGGTATTAGTCAAAGTCGAATCCCCTCACCACAGGATCGATATCAAGCAAATCCTGTAATTTAATTAAATTCTTGTTTAACGTCCGATACGGACCACTGATTGGCCTACGCAGACATGTTACCATACATAGGAAAAACCCCTAAGGGAAAACCCTTTGCCCTGCCCCGCAGGCGGCCGGCGTATCTATAGAGAATCGCCTGCGTTCCGCCGTTAACTATATAATATAGTCCCCTTCTCAACCGCTGCTTCCTTTACCGGCTGATCTCATTCCATTCCGTCCCTAGCTCTCTCCTTTTCTTCCGTACCTAAATCCCCAGCTCCGGTAGTCGACCGTTTTGGACCCGGTCGCCTATATCCATTCCTCGAGGGCTGGCGTAGGGAAGAGGGATCCGGTACCTTCTTCCTCGATATCGCGCGCTACATGTAGCTGTTTGAGGACACCCTGTTTAACGAACCACCTCGCCGCGTACTGTGCGCGACCCTTCTCTGAGAGCATCCTAGGAAGTATCTCCGTTCCCGTATCTCGAATAAGTGCTGTTCGATCGAAGTTAGGGTAATGAAGGAGGATATGCCGTACCGTCTGCGCCTGGGCTCCGCACTCGCACCGCGGGAGTATCCCAGGGACCCTAACCGAGGCAAGCCACGCGTTGAGGCCAATGACCTCTGTACGCATAAGAAAGAGTGCTGTAGCTTCCGCTTTAGTTAGGCCTTCGTAGAGTAAAGACACCGGCGTTCGCCATGTAGTACTCCAGGTAGTTGCTGTCTTGCCTCGCGCTGTATAGTGCCAGCGCCTACTCCACTCAAGGTCTGCCCAGCGCTGGAGATATGTCCCTGCCCTTACTTGTGGTTGTCCCCTTGTCGCCCGCCGTATCTCTCCCCTTCGGCCTCCACGCGTTGCGGCTTGCGCCGCCTTGTGTCGCAGGTACTCCTGTATCTCGTTTTCGCACTCCAAGGCTCTTTTACGAAGTAGTTCCACTGTAACGGGCGGCCGCGTAGCGGTATCAACCTGCCTACGCTGCGCCCGTGTAGCCTCCCAAATCTGATCCAGGAGCGTATTAGATTCTATACTAACCCTGTGGTTTGTGGTTCGTACGGCGTATTGAAGTGCTGCCTGCTCGATTTGTATATCGATCGGTAGGATCCCTGTCTCGCGTTCCATCGCAGCGCGCGGCGACCTCTTATATCCACCCGTAATTCGACGGAGGCAAGAGTTTTGGATCTTCTCCAGCGGTTGGAGCGTGCTCCTTGGTACCGGTTTGCCGTCGAGACGTACACCCCATATCGGAGCACCATAGAGCAGCACCGGCCGCACCGTAGCCGAGTAGAGGAGCCTTGAGCGCCGTACCGACGGGCCCCAGGTAGAGGCCATAATACGAGAGAGAGCCGTAAACGCTGCTTCGCCCTTACTCGTAGTTAGCCTCACATGCTCCTTCCACTGGAGCTTAGAGTCGACCCAGACCCCAAGGACTCGAAGGGCACCGTTCTCCACCTTCGCGGGGTGACCATTGATCCGAACTGTACTCGCGAGGTCTTCGCAGCTATGTCGCCGATTTCGTGTGAAGTGGATAAGCTGGTACTTATCAGGTGCGAATTTGGCTCCGTGGCGTTTAGCCCACGCGATGCATCGGTCGTGTGCAGCGGTAAGGCGTCGACAGTTATCCTGTGCGGAGGTACCCCATGTAACGAGATTGGTATCGTCGACGAATCCAAATCCGAAGGTGTTGTCGTCGACGTGGTGGAGGTCCTCTAAGAGCTCAGAGATGAAGAAAAGGAAAAGGATCGGCGATAGGGGGGAGCCCTGAGGGATCCCTGTCTGTGTCTGGATCCAATCACTCTCGTAGCCGCCGAATGCAATCCGCGTACGCCTTGTAGTAAGGAAGCTGTATACGGTTTGTGCTAGCCATGGCGCGAAGCCTTTACGCTCGAGGATCCATAGGAGGCGGCGGTGAGCGACGTTATCGAACGCACCCCTGAGGTCTAGCCCAAGCATAGATACAACGCAGCCGGGCCGCGCTGCCCACGCTGTCTGCACGCTCGATGTAAGTAGGTTAACCGCTGAGAGTGTTGAGCGTTGCTTCCTTGCACCCATCTGGTTCCACGGAAGGAGGAGGTGCTCCTCGGCGGCAAGGGTAATGCGCTCGGCGAGGATCTTCTCGATAACCTTTGCGAGTGTGTTTTGTAGGGCGATAGGGCGGTAGCTTCCCGGTAGGGAGTAGTCCTCCTTTCCGGGCTTACGTAACGTGATTGTGGTAGACTCCTTCAGCCGGGTAGGAAGTGCTCCTATAGCGAAGCAGCGGCTTATTGCCTGTGCTAGATCCTTCGAGATAACTGGTGCCGCGATCTTGAGGACCTCGTTCGGGATCCCGTCCGGGCCCGGGGATTTGCCGTTCGGTAGTTTCTGGATAGTCTCTTCGAGCTCTTCCTGGGTAACCGTTTGGGTAATGGGGAGCTGGTGTACCGGCTGTGTATCGACGTTGTTATCGATATCGGAGAGATCTGCCTCGCCCGTAGTAGGGAAGAACCGCTCGGAGAGGATTTCCGCCTTCGAGGCGTTGTCCTCGGTAAGGGGGTCTCCCGCCTTCCGGCGAAGTGCGGGTAGGTGAGGATCCGACTGCTGGAGGCTACCGGCTCTTTTACTCCATGAGGATACACGCCATAGATTGTTTTGGTATGCGCCCTGGGGGTCGGTTGTGCAGTCCGCTAGGAACCGTCGCCAAGAGCTCCGTCGCCCCTTTCGAAGCTCCCCCGAGAGTTGGCTAGTGAGAGACCGGTATGCCTCGTAGTCGTGCGGTTGTGCATTTGCCGCGAACCGTCTCCTCGCCTGTCGGGCGCCAGCGAGTAGCTCGGCAGCCCTCGGAGTCCAGTCCTTACGGGCTTGCGTACTAGGCTTTGAATATGGGCAGTACGTTTCGAGCGCGGTCCGTAGGAGCTCCTGTAGTGCTTCGAGGGGCTCAGGGGTATCCATCCATTTCGAGGCTCGCACTGTAGCGAGGAACCCTGATGTATTGAGCTTATCGAGGGAGAATCGCTTACGTGGCGCTGGCGGGTGTAGGGTAAGGTCGAACTGTATACGTATAGGAACGTGGTCGCTCGTAGTGGCCCACTGCGGGACAGGTCCGCATCGTTTGACCCGGGTGCTAAGACCTTCTGACGCGAAGGTAAGGTCGATAACAGTTTCCTGTATACCTCTCTTCCACGTCGCGATACCCGGAGGGGTAATAAGGTGTAGGTTTCGGTCCTGGGTTTCGCGGCGAAGGTGTTCTGCATTTGGTTCGCAGGCAGCCCGCGTCCCTCCCCACGCGGGATGGTGGACGTTGAAGTCCCCGAGGAGTAGGACTTCCCCTTCAGGATCCTGAAGAGCGCGTACTAGGGTAGGCCAGACCCTAATTCGGGGCCCGTCGCCTCGTGGGTTGTATATATTGACTATTGTGACCACCGTGGATTCGGTAGTAAGCCTCAGAGAGGCGACGTCTGGGCCGTGTTGGGTATAGGCCCAGTGGGTGAGATCGATAAGCTTGCTTACCATAAAGCAGGCACGGGTAGCTTCGTATGGTTCGTATAGTAGGGTGAATCCTGGAGGACAGTAGGTAGATCGGGTACGTTTATTGAAGTAAGGCTCCTGTATTGCGAGGACCTGGTGCTCCGCCTGCGAGGCGGCATCGAACCAGTGCCGGGAGCCTCGATGATTGGAATTTCCGCAGTTGTATTGGAGTACTGTAAGCTCTACCATAGCGAGCCGTTCGGTGTAGCATCGTCCATGAGTAGGTCCTGGGTCGGTACCTCTTGGGGTTGACTGCTAGGGATCTGTGTCCCAATCGGGGTACTGGTAAGCCTCGTCTGCGAGTTGTCTCGTGCTGCCGCTGTAATAAACGAGGGTCGCCCAACACTGCGTTTCTCTACAGATTGTACCCTCTGCCTCTTGCTACTGACTAGCTGGAATCCATCTCCCTGGAGTAGGGGTTGCGTTGTGCCCGTACCACGTATCGTAGCCGACTGAACAAAGAGTACAGCGCGCCTCGCATCGATACCATCACGGTATACCTGGTAGGTCTTGCACTCCTGGCGCCGCCAAGACTTATGAGGCCGCCCACAGTTTGTACACGATACGCTCGTCGTAGTACAGTCCCGTGTATCGTGGTGCCCCGCGCACTGGCCACACTTAGCCTGCTTCTTGCACGCGCTCTGGGTATGCCCCCATTGGCAGCATCGGAAGCACTGTCGAGGGATAAGTCGGTTCTCGAATAGCCTAGCTTCGTAGAGTATAGAATTGATGACTATCCCCTTTCGGATTGCCTGATGCTGGATATCCTGAGTAGGGAGACTGAGGATAAGTGTACCGCGTGTTTTTGGGCGTGTATCGGCGCGGGTCGGTTGCTTTACGGGGTCGTGGAGCCAGCGGACCTTAGTAATAGCAAAGCTAGGTATAAGTCGCCGCATACCCTGACAGATCTCCTGGATCGTTTCCTCATTCCCTAGGCCTTTGGTATTAACCACGCGTGTCGAAAGCGGGACGCCGGGTACCTCGATAGGGTAGTCTTGACGGAGGACCTTACAGCCCTGGATATCCGGCTGATTAAGGATTCTATCCTTTATAGCGTAGGAAGGAACCATAACATCGATATCGCCGCTTTGGAGCGTACGGATTGCGTATGCCTCAGGAATAATCGTACGTGCCTTCGCAAGAGTATCCCTAGCGTTTTCGTGTTGTTGTTCAAATCGTACCCGGACGGCGGCGCGGTTCGATGTCGCGGTGGGTGCGCTACGAGCTGAGTCCGCTGCAATCGCAGCCCACGTCTGTCCTCTCGGGGTAGGAGTGTTCGTATTCGCCTTTGGTGTGGCCTTGGTAAGCTGTTTGAGAGTGTTCTCAATCCCAGCGAGCCTATCGCTGATGGGATCCGGGCCCGACGGCTGCGCGCTCATTGCGCGGACCTGTCGAATCGTATCCTGGAGCTGACTGGCGATACCTCTCCTCGGAGCGACATCCTCCTCTTTCATGAGATCATTGCCGATAGTAGTAAGTGTATCAATAAGTTTTATCCAGCAAGGAGCTGGGGTTACGCGGTGCGGTGGTTGGTCTCCTTCCTCTGGTGGCCTCTTGCCCGACGCATCGGTGCGACCACGTTGCGACGGCTGTACGCCTACGGCAGCCATGCCTTGAGCGATGGCTGCTATAGGAATTGATAGGTGAATTGATAGTGTAGATACGGATACCGATGGCTATAAGCTTTATTGAGTCGTTTTCGGAGCGGTATCACTGCTGATGCGGTTTCTCCTGCTAATTTGATTTGGAAAATTGTAAAGATTATGGATATCGATATTCAGAGTGCGGTGTCAGACTGATGATGAGTGTAAGATGGCCCAGCACGAGGCTGAGAAAATCAAGAACCTCTCCCCCGTCCCCGTCCTCTGCCTCTACCTCTGCCACCACCCTTTCCACCTCTCTTACCACCTTTGAATGGCTTCCTTTCCCTGCCCCAAAGCCTCTCTTGACCAAATCCAGAATCACTGACATCAATGAAGCTTGTTACACCTTGGTCTACTACTGCCAAAATGACGTCCCGATATCCTTCCTTCAGCTTCTTATACAGACTGTGGTTCGGATCTGGAGGATGATATGGAGTCTGCTTCAGCAGCGCGTCGATTTGAGGTTCCGTTGGTAATGATGTTTGCCGCGCGTTGATTACTGAGAAGTAGAAATCTGGTGGCCCAGGTGCCGTTTTTTTGTAGCCTGGTCGTGCTTTGTAGACGTGGTATGTCACGTTCAGTGCATTGGGTTCCTCGACACGCGGTGATATATTTTTGTCCACTTTCGGATTGTTGGCTGGGATGAGGGTGAGCATGCGAAAGATGTCGTCGTAGCTTCGATACAGTCCTGGCTGCACGAGTGGACCAGTCTTTCCGCGCCCAGTCAGAGCTGGAGGCTGTTTCGAGAACAGGCTCTTCCAAAATGACGAAAACGTTAGACGCTCACGCGTCTCTTCGTAGCTCGGGACATTGTGCAGATTATCCTTTGCACGGAACACGATATAGCCAGCTCTTTTGAGATATTGGTAGACGGTGTACTCTTCCAAAGTCAGTCCACCTGCTTTTTCCATGCCCAGAAACGCGACATGGGCTGCCTGGAGTGACATCGGCAATCCTTCGTCCATGTCTTCGCCCTGGTCCGCAGGCCAGCTAATTTCCAATGTACCACGTTCGATGAGCCATAGAGCCTCTTCTGGAAGTAGCCATAGCCTGGGCTCATTGTCCTTCCTTTTCGCCTTTCTTTTCTTTGGCTTCGAACTCGTGTCATTCACGCTGGGGCTGGAAAATAGCAAGTCATCTTCCTCGTCTTTTGCCGTGGTCTCAATTTCCTCCTCTAAATGGTTTTTCATGCCAAGAGCATGCCTCTGCGATTCTGGCACCCTTTTGGGTTTGCCAACACTCTTCGCCCAGCTGCCACCCTCATTAATCACCCAAGCTCCGTTCTCAATCTCATCGTATATAGCTCTTTGCGCATTGATCTGGTGGAATCTCGTGGAGCTCAATGCCATGTACATAGCCTCCCGGCTCGCATCGAGCGTCGCCTGTTGCAGATTTGTGCCATGGGGTTCGAAATCTTTGACTCCGCGTGATGGTATCGTTTGAGCTTGGCTCTTGGTGAGAAGGAATCGGTAGTCTTGAACTTCATCTTCGAGATCTGGACCGTCTAGATTAGCACCAGGATGGTGAAGGGCGTCTTCTGAGGCGTCGGCCATGATTGTTGGTGGAGTAATGAAAGTTGTGAAGTGAAGAGACACGGTATCGTATGTGAAAAATTGTGGTTCGGTTCGGACCAGGGCAGACCCGCTAACTAACCGGGGGTGTGTCTTTGAAGTTACAGGGGGATTGATAGAGGGGTGCTGAGGTGCTTGCAGCTCGAGTTGACAATCTCTTATCAACCCCTGGTTCCAACCAAAACCTGTATTGCATAAAGAAATCTTCAACATGTCGATGCAGCGACATGTTGTACAATACTTTCACTTCTCTCTGGCCCCTAAATTTGTTCCTCGCCAGCAAAAGCACCGTGCGATTGCCCGCGAAAAGGATGTCAACGCCTACAACGAAAGCTAACCCGCCAAAGAGCCCCAAGAAGCTGAAAAGATTGGATAATACTATCATACGAAAGGACAACACACTAGCTTTGATCAAGAGTATAACCACACGCATCACCTGTCTTTCGTTCTTTGTCCCGATTTGAATGAAGAGGCAGAGTCCTCTCGACCATCGCGTTATGGCCACCAATCGCTGCATCCTCTGGCGCCATATGCAATCAGGAATCTCGCCACTCGGTTTGTCCTGTTCTCAAAACTATGTGCAATGGTGTCCAATGAGCCGGATATGCTTACTCATCACTATGAGCAAGCTCTAGGAGATCATTAAGGGATTTACTGTGTCCATGGCATATGACCTCTACCAGGGCATCGCCAATATGACGACTGGGTGGTTCTAGTCTCAGAAGTGTTCGAATGTTCGAAAAGTGACCTGATTGTGCCGCATTACGTAGCGCACCCCAGGTCTGCAAGTCCTTTGGCTGCTGGAAAGACCCGTAGGTGGTAGATTTTCAATTGTGAGGCCCACAAGAAATTATTGCGAAGTCGAAAGTCGTTTCGCTTGGGTCGTAGTTCTATGCTTGTAAGCTTTCGAAGATCTCCACATGCCAGCCCACTATAGGGGCATAAATGGGACTGCCAAAAGAGGGCGAGAGAGCTTCAATGAGTTGGGATATATGGAGTTGGCTATCTTCATCCATGCTTAACAAGTGGCGCACGAAGTGCATGTCTCCAGCAGACGCGACGGCCACGGGACTATACCCTCCACTAAGTTGCGCTCAAGTGACATCTTTTTCGGAGCAACACTCTTGGATCAAAAGAGAAAGACTTACGGCAGACAGCGCGATGCCTCACGGAATATTCAGGGTGTTCCATGGCGACTACCAGATCGATTATGTCGCCAAAAAGTTCGATCGGTAGATCGAGGAGATGCATGATCATTAACTCGAGAATAGCGTTGGGTGGATGATGTTGACATTGTGTGAAGAAAAAACTTGATGGTTGATAATTGGTGGTTGAAGGTTGGTTCGGAAACTTTACAAAGTCGACAACCTATAAATAACCACAAATCCGTGATAAGACACATAGAATCCTACTCCAAAGTCAACAGAATCATCTTCACACACAAAATTGACTGAAGATCGAAAGAAAAATGGCAGATCAAGCTGAGTACCTCATAATTGTAGAAAGCCACCAAGCGTCGAATTCAAGATAAACTCTGACAGCCCCCATCAGCTCCAAACCAACCTTCGAAATGTCGAGAACACTTTTGGGAGATCGAGCAACCAATATCTCGATGTTCTCGAGGTCATAGAGGATTATATGGCCAACATGGTTGTCACACCTCAGCACTCGACGGAAATCCATGCAGAATCAAACATGTCGCCGTCGTCCTTTACCAGCCTCACTTTTCGACCGAAGCCGCAGTCATGATCCTCACTGCAGTCGGGGCGGTAATTCGGGCTTTCATGTTCAAAGTTTTGAGGCTCAAAGATGAGACAGGAAGAAGGAAGAGTATCAGCAGGCTCGATTACCACTTTCATGTCGTGCGATGGTGCGAAGCGAGCCGTTGCAATGGGGAGGGCCAACGTAATACCAAGCAGTCGAGATAAGGGGTGGACGAGACTCAAGCACTTCAAAACTCGACATTGGTGTATACATATCTTGGAGACTACTCCTCCTTTTTCCTTCAGGGTATCCTGTTGCTCCTGACTCAAAATCAAAACCCCCATACTCCATCGCTATGCAATTTCAAACACAATAATTCCAGTTTTTTGAACGTTCTTTTCCAAACCAAAAGACGCAGTGGCTAAGATAGCTGTGGTGGTGCTTCGTTGCGTATACCTAAGGATTGCCATGAATTCCCAGTTCTTTGGTCCCTAAGTTGCCATAAACTCGGCGTCGTCCTTTCTCATTTGTATGTGGAAGAGTGCGATACAAAAGTGAACCCTCAATAACGAATTGCTCCAGAGTGTGCAATGATGCATCATGCATCAGGTCCCAGATATCGTGCCACTCTATCATCGGTATAGAACATATCGTGCAACCTTTGATTCCTTTTCTTCTTCTCTGCCTCAAGCTTGCGCACCTCTTTTGGATTAAGAAGTTTCTTATGTATTTTCGGAGCGGCAGAGTTTGATGCAGTCGGTATCCCAATACCTGATTTGTCCACCTTCTCTTTGGATTGTATGGGATATAGCCTGCCATCTCCAGATGCGCCTAGGCCCAATCTGCTATCAGGGTCCCAGCCCATGTCTTGCAGGTATGCTGCTCCTTTGCGCGTGCGATCGATAGCAGACGGAGGATGTATATGCTCGAGGCAGACCTGATGTGCTAGACTCGTCTCATGGGCTACTGCCGTCGCTGAGTTGACTGGAAGCCTGCAAATGTCGCAGGTTGAGGTTGCGGTGGTGGCTACTTGTTCTTTGTCAGATGTTGCCTTCTTCCCAAATACTATCTCCAGGTAGCGATTTCCGACATTGACGGGTTTCGATGTCTCTGGTGCAATACTGGTCGAGGAAGCAGGTACAAATTTGATGCCTTGCTTCTTTACTCCAACGCCATAGTATAGAGGCTCTCTCAGAGGCACCGTGTATGTCTCGATCTCATCATCATATGTCTTGTTCTTCTCGGGCTCGGTCTCTACGTCTTCAATCTCGATGGAGTTACTGCCGGTTCCTGGAGTCCAGGTCTCACCGGGAGCCGATAACATTGCGCTCGGCTTCTTTTATGGTGGAGAGAGGTCGTTGGATTCTTTGTTCTATTTCCTCTCGAAATTGGGGACCGTTGGAACAAGCGAGGGACGTTGTGTAGTGTTGTTGAGAAGGAGCACGACAGGCGGCCACATTGTTATCGGCAATGCGCTGACTAATCCAGGCGATTTGGTACTCCTTTCTTGGGCGAACACATATCGCTCATGAACAACACCAACGCCTTTCGTCTTATCGAGGAAAAAACACTTCATATTCGCTACTCCATTATGCCAATTCCATTGGTGGCATCAGCCTTTGAAGAGGGCTTGTCTAGGATACCACATGTATATACAATCCTGAAAACATTACCATGGGTTGGTGGCATCTACGGATTGAAGCGATACTTCGCTGGAGCCTCGAATTTCTCGGAACGAAACATGCACTCTAAAGTTGTGATAATGACAGTAGGCCATCGAATCTTCAAGATCCAAGGCGATTCTAACACACCTATCAGGGCGGAACATCAGGAATAGGCGCCGTCGTTGCGAGGGAACTAGCAACACGAGGAGCTCAATTGGTCCTCCTCACACAACAATCACTCACAGATCCATTCTTGGTCGACTTCATCTTGGATCTACGCGAAGACACCAAGAACGAACTTATTAATGCCGAGCACGTGGATCTGGCTTCATTACACAGCATTCGACTCTTTGCAACAAAATGGATCGATAATGCCCCTCCACGACGACTCGATATGGTCATTCTATGTGCGAGCACTCTCACGCCCGCTGGAGGAACAGCCACGACAACAGAAGATGGCGTTGAGTCAAATTGGGGTGTCAATTATATGGCCAATTTTCAACTCCTCAGCATCTTATCACCAGCAATACGCGCTCAGCCTGCCGATCGAGATGTGCGAATCATTTTCGGAATGTGTAGTTCCTACATGGGCGGATCCTTGACGCATCTTGCGAAGGCGAACCCTGGCAAAAATGAGAAAGCCAGGAGACAGAATTCAAAAGAAGTCTATTTCACGCCTTCTGGAGCATATGCTACGTCGAAATTTGCCCTGTTCACTTTTGCTCAAGCATTTCAGAAACATTTGTCTGTCTACCGACGACCCGATAAGTTGCCCATGACCGCCAAAGTCATGACAGTTGACCCGGGATTTGTCCGAACACCAGGAATGCGACGATATATTTCTTTCGGAAGTCTTTGGGGCCTTCTGATATATTTAATCACGTGGCCTCTCTGGTGGCTCATCCTGAAGAGCCCCGAACAAGGTGCTCAGAGCTTTCTGTTCGCTGCAATGGAGGGAGCTCTACGCGAAGGAGATGGTGGCGATATGATCAAAGAATGTAAGATTGTCAAAATACTGAGGGAGGAGGTGAATGACGAAGGATTGCAGAAGGCTTTGTGGGAAGAAAGTGACAAGACGGTGCAGGCACTCGAGAAGATCGGAGCCAAGAAGAGAGCAACAGAGAAGAAAACCAAGGAAGATGTTGAGGCTCGGGAAAAGGCTGAGAAGGAGTTGACGGATGCAAAGGCAAAAGCACCTCCAGAAAGACAAGCAGGTTCAAGAAGAAGCAAAAAGAAAGCTTAAGAATTTAATCGCCTCTAATCTTTCCTTGAGGAAGCGTCTATGTACAAGTCAACAACAACGGCAAATCAGGGCGTTTTACGATTTGATACCCATATATACCTAATCACATCAATCAGCTCCCAAACCACACAACAGTCACCAAGATCATGTGTACGTACCCAAATCATGCCCATCTGCTTCTCCAGCTTTCCTTGTTGATCCCGCATCTGCATATGCGTCTTATCATCATAGTAAGCAATCACCTTCAATTTATCTCCTTTCTTCACCTCACCCCAATCCTTACAAACACCAACATCAGAAATATGACTGCCCTCAGGCATAACCATACTCTTAATTACACTTCCGTCTGTCGCTTCGACGTAGCCGCCGCGACGGTTGGCGTAGACTTGTTTGCTGGAGCAGGAGAGTTTGCCATTGTGGTACATGTCTACTTTCGTTCCGCCTGAAAATGCTGCGGGTTAGTTTTTCAAGCAAACAGACATTAGGAGCGTTACGGGAGGGGTGAAAAGAGAGGAGGAAAACAAACCATCATGTACATGCCCAATCCCCATCAATAACTCCCCATCATGCCCCATAACCCACTCCTTACTCTCCTTCTGATACGTCCCCTCAGGACTCGGAAACTCACTCTCCCTAGCACAATCCGTCACATCCAACCAAACAAGCACAGCCTTCTTATACACTGGCATACTCTTGGGCACAAACTCCCACGTCAACGTCATGAACACGGTAATGGGTTTCGTCGCTTCGGACATTAATTCGTATACGCCGCCGAAGACGACGGATTTCCCGGGGCCGGTTTCGAGATCGATGCCGTGTTTTGATTTGGAGTTTGTGCGGATGGCGGTGCGTTCGTTACCGCCGCTGAAGATGCGATTGGCGAACATGGAGGGGACGGAGAGGGTTAGGAGGGAGGAGAGGGAGACGGGGCAGGTGTAGTCGCTGCCGGAGATTGTGAGGTCGATGTGATGGCACCTTTTCGGAGTGTTAGTCCCTCGTTCTTGTTTCTCTGCATCATGAATCCACACAGCCAACCATTCAACCAAGACGAAGGATATCAGGTTCTCGGCCTCTTATCAAGTCACTACCCTCAACCATGGTTCTCCCTCTCTACCATCCACCCCCAAACCAAAGGGAAAAACCAAGAAACCTACCAAGCGCCCGAATCAACATTAGCCCTCTTCCCATCCGCATACTCTAACCCCAACTGAATAGCAGTAACAAGACAATCCCTACACGGCGCCGCGAAATTCATCACAGGTCTATTCAACGTCGCCCCCGGCGGAATCGTAATAGGTCCAATCCTCGTTTTCTTAATCTGTCCCCCATCTTTTCCAGGTTGACCGGGGATCAAATCGGGTTCAAAGATGATTCCCGTTAGACCATCGGGCGTGGCATCGGGCGTTGTGGCGTTGGCGTAGTTCCACTCGGGGAAACGTTTGGGAGGGTCGCGTTTCGACAGGTGGGCGTTGGAGCGGGAGTGGTAGGTTAGACGGGTGCCGAATTCGCTGTAAACGGGATTGGCGGTGGGGATGGCATAGGTGAGGTGTAGTGACGAGGCTACTATAGTAAGTGTCGTGAGCTTCATTTTGTTCTCCTGGTTGAGCAAACGATGACAGAAAGGCCGGAATCACGGTGCGCGACCTGTCAGACTCTTTTAAATGTCGAGGTCTCAACCTTAAAGCTGTATCGCCGTGGTACTAAATCGTAAGCTTCCACATAGACGCTCGTGCTATTCATTTCTGATAGGGCATGAATCGACCAAAAATATGCTCATGATTCGCTGAAGCTTTGTATTCACGGCTTAGACTCTCCGCGCGATCGCGAGCGAAGAGTTAAGGTTAAAAATGATAGAGATGTCAAGGTCGTGTATAGATGATCCGTGTGAAGTACGGGCGTATACGATGGAACTCCTACGCAAAGATAGAACGGCACCCACGAATGAAAGAAGGCTATGGGTGATCTCCAACAACATTGACGTGCTCGCGAGTCTTCCGCAGAGGTCCGAAGATGGATACCCTAGATCTTGTGGAGGATAATCGTCGTAGATCTGGGGTGTGTAAGAGTTCATCGATGTTTGTAGGGTGCTTGGTTGAGCATTGGCCAGGTGTGTTAGATACAGCCACGCTGACTCAACAAAATGTTACTCGGCTCAACCTCGGCTCAATACGCTCACCTTTGCACCGCCTCAACTCACGCTCGCTCACGGTCAACTCAAACTCAATCATGGTCGCTCACATTCGAATCTAGCTGCCTCAGGCTGCTGATGCTTTCGCTCAGTCTCACTCGCGGTCCCAGTTCTAGGCCCCTTCGAATGAGATTCAGTGAACATACGAATCTAGACACTGACTAAAAGCCTGACAGGCCGCAGCATGCATTTGCGGAAGGGCGATATCCTCGCCCTCTTCATCAGAACCCTCTTCTACCGTGCTTAGCTATAATCTTCAGCCGTCGCGCGTTTAGGGACCATAAGACATTATAAGAGCTCTTTGCAGTTACCCTAACTTAGGAACACCGTGCGTTCCAAATCCACTAGGAGGAAGATCTACTTAATACTCCCGTGTTCCTGAATCAATCTACTAAGGGTGTAAAAAGGATTGAAAACGCCGGTAAATTTGGTGGTAGCCATCGGGAATGCGGTATCTAAGGTGGTTTCCCGGTACCTCCGACAATTTATAACTAGAGGGTATAAGGCCTTTTTCTAACTGGTATAACGTGTTCCACCACCGAGCTGGTCAGTTTCTGCCAAGACGACCAACTCCCTCATTAACACGATATGTCTCAACAACAAAATGCGCAATTATCTAACAGAGAAGGCAGAATTCAGCTTGCCCTTTCTGCCTATAACACCCACCAATTCCGAAGCCTGCGGCGCGCTGCTGAAGCGTTTGATGTACCTCCTTCAACATTGACTAGCCGATACAACGGAATCACGTATCGCCTAGATACTCGCAACGCCCAACACAAGCTCACTACGACTGAAGAGCAGACAATTGTCCAATACATCCTCGACCGCGAGTGGGTTACAGTTATCCAGAGCATCTGCGCCGCTGGGTATGCGACCCCGCCATTCATTATCTACAAAGGACGCGTTCACATCTCTGCGTGGTATGAGGAGGCAGATATACCACGGAATTGGAAGCTCTCGGTCTCTGAGAACGGCTGGACAAACAACGCGCTTGGTCTTGAGTGGTTGAAGCACTTTGACGCGTATACAAAGGCGCGTCAAGTGGGGGGTATAGGCAGCTCATCTTGGACGGCCATGAGAGCCATCTCAACCAGGATTTCAAGGACTACTGCCTCGAACATAAGATCATAACGCTCTATGTGCCACCTCATTCATCGCATATCCTCCAGCCGCTTGATGTGGTCTGCTTCTCGCCGTTGAAGTGCAAGTACTCTCAACGAGTTCGAGACTTGGCACGCCGACGCGTCTACCATATCAGCAAAGAAGGCTTCCTCCCAGCCTTCAAAGACGCGTTTTTCGACGTGTTTACAGAAGAGAACTGTCGAAAGGCTTTTGAGATGGTAGGGCTAGTCCCTATCAACGCGTAGGTGGTATTGGATCGCCTTGAAGTACGGCTACGTACCCCACCAGCACCCCCACCACAGGAGACGCCGTGGCAGTCGAAGACTCCAAGCAATACTCTTGAATTTGGATCCCAATCCAAGCTCGTAAGCGAGTCCTTTACTCGGTCACCAGTTACTGCGCAGGCAGGCTTTTCCCAGCTTGTCAAGGGCGCTGAATTGATGCTACACCAAAACGCTCTACTTGTTGCGCGCAACCGCGAGCTTGAAGAGCAATTGGCAGTAATGACAAAGCGAAAATGGCGCAAAAGGAAGTGGATCCAGCAAGGTGGTACTATAGAGTATGGGACTGTAGCAGCGCAGGTAGCTGCCGAGGCGTCTGTCGCGCCTCAGGGATCAAAGAAGGCTCGTGGTAGTGGTGGTCAAGAAATAGCCCGACCAACTCAACGGCGCTGTAGGAACTGCGGTGCGACTGGGCATAATGCGCGAACTTGTAAAAAAGATATCGAGGTATCATCTGAATCAGATAGCAGCACGATGGACTTAGAATGTATTGTTAATAGCGATTAAATTGAAGAGTCGTAACATGAGTGGGTCGTGCCAAGCCTTTTTGACCAGCTCGGTGGGTTGACCAGCTCGGTGGTGGAACACGTTATACGAAAGCTTAAAAGTTACTATAAATATACTAATATTAGTAAAGACAAGTATAATTCGTAAAATACGCGGATAGGACAGGCCGAATAAGATGATAGAGAGATATTCTATGTAAACTACCAGCCTAGAGATGCCGGCGTAGATGGCTAGGCCACGTTCCTTGGTAACGAGCGGCGGGATGTAGTAAACGACGCCTTTAGAGAATTAACCCTGTCTCGGAACCCGAATCTATGGCAGAGCTTTCCAGCAGCTAAACAATATGAAATTAAGAACCGCCAAGACTAGCTCGACCTCGAGGAAGAGATGGCTACTTTGTTAGACGATATGATTGGGGGTTGCTCCGGCGCTTGGGCGCACAGACCTTTCGCTACTCGTTTCGCGATGCGCTCCCCTGGCAACCTTTTTGCACTGATATCTCACATTCGACCTCTAAGGCTCAGTGCAGCATCATAATTCAGCATCATGACCTGCCGGTTTCAGCCCTTTCTGAATCTTTACACATGCAGAAGGTTGTCACTTTCGCCTCGCCAGATCTCGCAATATTTCTACCGATAATCAACAATGTCCGATCACAACCTCATTCGCTCTTTTCCGACCAGTGGGTTTGGACATGTTTTATTGGAAGACAAATTCGAAGAAGAGAGCTTACCCAGATATCATGTCGAGAGGTTCTATCCTGTACGGATAGGACAAGTGTACAATGACCGTTACCAAATCCTGGCGAAGCTTGGATTTGGGACCACTTCAACTATCTGGCTTTGCCGAGACCTCAGGTGTGCATTTCATCTCCCAAGGGACAACACTATCTTTTCATTATTTATTATCAAGCTGGCGGACTTACTTCCCGAAGGCAGAATTATTTCTTGACCATAAAGGTGTGCGCCACGGAAGAGACTTCGGATTCAAGTATAGACAATGAACTGTCCGTCTCGCAATACCTTGACTCCATTGAAGCCGAACATCCATTAAAGAACTTCCTTCGTTTACTCGTCGACCACTTCTTGCTTCAAGGCTCTGTTGGGAAACATCAATGTCTGCTCTTCACTCCGCTTGGTTTAATTCTACTCAGTTGCGCAACCGATTCCCCGAAAAGTCTGTACCTAAACTATTGGTCCAGCACACCATGCAGATCCTGCTCATAGGATTTGACTTTCTCCATCAAGTCAGTGTTGTACATACAGGTGAACTCGTTCCGCAAACAGCCTAATCTCGGAACTCGGTTGACCGAACCTAGGCATATCGCCAAACAATCTCTTTTTCGGCCTGACGGACATGGCTGTGCTTTCGGAGATAGAGAGGTCCGAACCGGAAAATCCATCATATCGAAAACAATTACCAGACCGGACGATACACATGTCGCACAAAATGCTAGTCACTGGCGGGGTGCCAAAGATTTGCGACTTTGGAGCAGCGAGTATCGGTGCAGAGCACACTGGTGATGTCATGCCTGGACAGTATCGGGCCCCCAAATTCATTCTAGATATGAAGTGGAATTCAAAGATCGACATTTGGGCAGTCGCACTCACTGTAAGTGTACTTAATAACAATATGTGATCATGCTCACATCGTTCAGACCTGAGACCTTCTTCAAGGCAATTGTCTATTCAACGCTTCCAAGGATGGGCTGTTACATGACAAGCGACTTCTCGCTGAAATGGTTTCGCTTATGGTCCGCCCCCAAAAGAAGTCCTAGAAAGGAGTGAAAACTGCAGCAAATACTGGGATCACGAAGGTATTGCCTCTGCCGCTGCATATTGACCAAAGCTAACGACCTAGGCAACGGGATTGCCCAAACGCTAGTTCCCAACCGGTCCCTCGAAACTCGTAATAAGCATTTCAGCGGCGAGGATGAACAACTATTGCTCCAATTCATGAGAAAAATTGTTCGCTGGCTTCCAGAGGAGAGACCTCTACAAAGACACGTTCATATATCAAAATCCCATTGGTTTCAAAGCGGGCGACGGAAGCAACTCCACCGACACGATCTAATGAGTGCTAAACCCTCTCGACTAATTACGGATGCTTCGAGACCTTACCATAGCACCAATGGTAGCACCGCTCCGACACACTCCGCTCCCGATCTACAGATTTCATTCAGTAGCGGCGGTTGCAACTTGCTAGCTTCTTGTTTCCTTATTTCTTGGGCTTGCTGGGCCTAATGAGCAGAAAGAAAGGACCACTCGTTATGAATGAACCACCAACAGTATCTTACATACACGATTTTGGGAGACACCTGCATGCATTAGCAAGCTGAGGGGCTCATACTGTAGAGGACGGCAGATTCTTTATCTAGGTACCGGAAAACTCCTACAGGAGAGTAGAGTGCTCTTCTGATGGCTAATTTGAGCTTAGTTATCTGCCACCATGTCTTTAGGGATTGGACAAAACTCGGGCTAGGTGTGCCGAGAAAAGAGCCGAGAGAGAAGAAACCACTGCGTCAAACTCCAGATCTGATAAGGTGGTATCAATTGGTAGCACTCGCAAGGAGATCTGGCTTCGAATTAGAAATGATTCGTCAGCTCCTGGACCAAGACCCAGATAGGAAAAGCGCTAAAGACTTCCTTCTCGTGGCCTATCCTCCAGAAGACTTCGAGTACAATGTATACACATTTGAAAACTTCGTTGCTCAGATTGCAGACATGTTGAAGTTAGTAACTGAAAATCGAAGATATCCTAAAAACCCTCCGTTCCAAAAACTAGGGGAGAGTCTTAAGCGGAGATGTGGACTCACATTTAACAATGCGTGGAAAGATGATCGGAGGTATCTTTTCCTAGACACTCTCTATGCTCCACAAAGAGGAACTGGCGGTGGTGTTTCCTCGTTCTTGGTCAGATTATCTGTCTTGTTCCATTTTTTTGGGCGCCTAGATACTGCCAACAAGTCTCCTCCCAGCGTTCCAAAGGCGCCAAAGAATGTCATAATGGTAGACGTCCCGAAAGGGGCTCAGATGCCCGCTACATAGTCAGATGCTTCCAAAGCCGAAGTGCAACGCCTGTCCACTGGACTAGACGACAAACAAGATGCGCCTTTACCACCGATCTTCGAGTTTAGGGGACTATTAGATGACGACGATCTGTTTGACGAGGACTAGTTGGAAGAGGATCTGAGAATATAGGCTTTCGTTGCTGTTACTCCAAGTAATGGTAATCCCGTGGCTATACAAGATCCAGCTACTACTGCTGCTGCTGCTCCTAGTAAGGATATTCTGGATCCTGCATAGGCTTCGATTATACTAAGTTAAGATGATGTAGCGCCTCTACAGGCCTCTACAGTCATTTCTGAAGATAATTCGGCAATGATCTCGGAGCCAACGCTTCTTGGAGGCTCTATCAGGTATTGGCTTAATGGAAAACTTCTCGACCAGGGGAACAAGAGAGAGTATGAAATAGACGAACTAAAGTGGTTTGTAAAGAAAAATGTTCGAGAAAGAAAGGGCTTCAATATCTTCGATATTAACGGGCGTGCATGAACAGAGAAGAAATTTTTCGATGTAGTCACAAATCATGGCACGAGAACTAAATATTGTTCTTTCTAGGGATGAAGAAATTGCAATCACTCGCCGTTTGATTGCTGCTATAGTAGAGTCCGTCCAAAGTAATTAAGCAACAGATTTACGAAGAGTAATAACTGCGCTACAGCCTTCTCTGGATAAGTCGCCTGTGCAGGAGAAGAGTTTAGACGACATGGCAAAATCGTTAGGTGATATAGTAAAAGCGTTGAGGGTTGAAGCTGACACGAATACAGACGACCGCAAAAACCGGACGAAGAGAAGAGAGGTAACGAAATTTAGTGAAAAGCAAGCTATTAAAGGTGGGGGAGTCAGCAAAGTTGATAAGAAGAGAGTAGTGGAGAGGCCAATTGTTGGAGCTGCGTTAGGGACACGCAGATGGAGGCATGCGGAATTGTTGAAGTATGCGAGGAAGTAGAAATGATTACTACCGCGTGCACGGTGATTCTCCCACAAACGGCCGATCTTTCAAAGCTTACAATAATGAGAAAAGTCCCTACTACACGCGGATCGCAAAAGTTTTTAGTGTTGATTGATCTACACTAAGTCGGCGGCATCGGGGTGTGAATGAGGATTAGGATATCTGTAATCGCTAAAACAACGGAAAATTGACCCAACCTTAAGAAGATAAGCTAGGTGATTAACTTTACAATATACACTCTCTAGGCACGCAATGTTTGAAACAAAACGTGGGTTAAACAAGTCAAAGTTAAATGAAGCAAGTGGCAGGATAAAATATTAGGTCTTTGGAAGGACATGTTCTACTCAAAATGTTCTCCAGGTTGAACGCCACTATTGATCGAACTATATCAAAACTGGAGATAGAACGGTGATTTTTCAACCCCGTAGTAGTCACCTTGGCTGACGCACACGTTACCTTCTCATAGCTCTGTTAAAAAGGTTCTTCATTCAACCTAGAATAAGGACAAATTGGGACCAGTCAATCTTAGCCACCTCACGTTGTACGAGCTGGGTGGGGCCTAAAATCAGACCCCTCTTCATGCTGCTCATGGATGAAATAAGGCACAATCAGAAGAGCTCAGGCTTAAATCAAGCACGATCGTGCGGGCTCACGTTGACTCAGGACAAGCTCAGGAGTGCTCAGCCACAGCTCAAGTTGCTTACTCATAGCTCACGTTACACCCTTGCGTAACTCACGTCTCAGAACAGAAAAGGACTTTGTGTGAGGCCACTTTGTCCCCGTATATATACCGCTATATTGATGGCGCTCGAGCCCCCTGAGGCAAGAATGGGGTAACGGCATAACGGGAAGGATAATCCCGTCTGGCTGTCATGACCTCAGCTTCGTCAAGCGAACCTTGCACCATAAAGGCTGAATTTGGAATTTTGGAAATACACCTTTCGTTGGTGCTTCGCTGTCGATTCGTAAATATAATGATAATCAGATTTTACGTGGTATATAATGGCGTATGTGCCGTGTGCCCACATCTCTATCTACAATTGCAAAAAGCCAACTCTCTGGGATAAAAAAGCCTTTTGTCACTTTCCAGACCGCGCCCCGTCCATGGACCGGCGCCGTCGAACTATGCCCCCCCGTTCACTACCCGAGTCATCTATACTGTGGTCAGTATAGGACACCCTCCGGTCCTGATGCTCCCAATCCTCTGTTCCGGGTCCGGTGTTGTCCAGATTCCGAGTTGGCCATTGTTGTTGTAAATCCAGGGTCCAGGATTTTTACAACACCAGGATCCAATATGCCAAGCATCGTGAGGACCCAAAAATTGCGAGTCCAAGTGAGGGCGTGGTAACGGACACGGCGCGCCCTGGTAACGCGCCGTTAATAAACAAACAACTTCCACCCCAATCTCTCCTCCCTCCTTCACCTCACAGCAATCTTCAGTCCACACCTCCTCTTCTCTCCTCAGTCCCTCCTCAAGACCCTCATCGCACCTTCAGCTCTCCAACGCTTCCTCCTGGTTGGCTGGAGTTCGTACTGATGGACGGTGTTTGTACCGTCCATGGTCCGGGAATTCCGCTCATCTCTCACTTCAGCTTCTCTCCCTTCCCGTCCGTAGTCTCTGCTCGTCCCCTCTCCTACCCTGTGTCTTCTTACTTAACTCTCCCCACCAGGCGCGGCGCCGCGGAGAAGTTTGACCTGTCCTCCTTTTGTGCGTTGTTTGCCACGGTAAGATAGGGCAGGATATTATTGTCGAGCATTCACCTAGCAGCAGCCTTGCATCCCTTCCTGGTATTGAGTGCCGTACGTATCGATGTTGTACTAGTTGCGCTCCTCAGATGGTCTCTATTGTATCTGGGGCAGAAGTCGAATACATGGATTAGTGTCTGGTGTCGCCATCCACACGCGCATTCCGGGGTTATCCCTGGCACATGTATCGCTGCCAGCCAGGACCGGAGTTCCAATACCTCTGTTCTCATCAAAAACACCGCTGTAGCTTCAAGTTTCGTGAGGCCATCGTACAGTCTCAGTGTCTCGTCCTCCCACTCCTTAGACCAAGTCGCACCGGCCTTGTTCCTTCTCTTCTCCTCCCACCTTGCCCTCCATATAATAGGAGGGTGGGTCTTACCACTGCTATATAAATGAGTCTGGACTTCCGCAATGATGGTCCAAATATTCCGGCTACCAGCCGCCCCATTGCTCCCATAGCTGCCCTGGCCTTGCCGATGGCCCTGTTCATATGGGACTCCCAACTCAACGACGGATCGAACCAGACCCCGAGCATCCTTATCTCCTTCTTCATTACCTTTACTGGAGTCCCATCAACCACTATTGTAGAGTCCGTGTCCCCTGGCTGGGCCTCTGTCTGTTAGGCCTGCTTGAAGTGCATTAGTTGGTACCTTGTAGGGTTAAATGTCGCCCCATGTCTCTTTGCCCAAGCGATACAGCTTTCATGTGTAACGGTTAGTCTCCGACAGTTGTCTGCGGCCGATACCTTCCAGGCAATCAAGTTTGTGTCGTCCACGAAGCCAAAGCCGACCAGCCCATCATTTGGTGTCTGAAATTCCTCGAGTAGCTGCGAGATAAAGAAGAGGAACAGTATCGGTGAGAGGTTGGACCCCTGCGGTATCCCGGTCCTGGCTGAAGTCCACTCGCTCGTAAATCCGGTAAAGGACACCTTGGTTCGCCTCCCTTCCAAGAAACTTTCGATAAACCTCAGGATCCATGCCGGCACTCCCTTGCTTCATAGTATGTGCATTAAACTCCTGTGCGATACATGGTCGAAAGCCCTTTTGAGGTCGAGACTTAACATGGTTAGAATCTTTTTGGCGGTTGATTTCCATGACGTGTGTATACTGCTGCGCAGGAACGTTACCGCGGAGAGGGTGGACCTCTGCTTCCTCCCACCAAACTGGTTATACGGCAGTGCGCCGCTTTTCTCAGCAAAATCTGTGAGTTGCTGCGCGACCACCTTCTCCACCAGCTTCGCAAGTGTATTTTCCAATTGGATGGGCCGGTACGCACCCGGGTCGGTGTAGTCGCTCTTGCCCTCCTTCTTCAGGACGCACGTAATGGATTCCTTAAATGACGGTGAGAGGTCTCCAGTCTCAAGCATGGTCTATACCGCTTCCGCAACCGGCTTCTTAATGTACTCCACCAGCAGCTTGATAGCTTCGTTCTGGATCTCGTCCGGCCCTGGGGCTTTCCTATTGGGCATTTCCAAGATAATCGTCTCGATCATCTCCTCTGTGATATCCGGCACTTCTTCGCCCTCGACCCGTACGGCCCACGGCCGGTCTGATCCTGGTGCCCCTTCGATGTCGCTGAGATCAGCCTCCTGCTGCGCGGGAAAGAATTTCTCCGCCAGGGTCCGCGCTATATCGGCCATGTCCTTGCTTTTCCTACCTGTTCTCGGATCGATCAGATCGGGCATTTGGGGGAGCCCGGGTGCTCCTTTGCGGCTCCATTTTGACATTGTCCATAGCCCTTTGTTGTGTGGTACGGCGGGGTCACTGGTAAACTCATCTAGGAAGGTCCTCCAATTGTCCCTGAAGAGTCTTCGAATTTTCCGATCTAGGTCTTTGGTGGCCGTTCGCAACCTTTCCTATCTCTGGCCGCAAAACTCCTTTTGTAGTCCCGACGGGCATCATCCTTCTCCTTGACCAGTTCTGCCGCGCGGGGGGACCACCCTTTCCTCTCTTTCCTTCCTGTTTTGATCCTAGGGTACAGTTCCACCAGGGCTTGGTGTATGGCCTCCTGTAGCGGCACCATTCTATCTCCGGAACTTTGCCATCCGAAGGCCGCGACTCTCTCTCTGAACTCTTGCGGATCCATCCTGTCGGTATTGAACCTCCCCAGGCCCGTGGCCCTCGTTGTTTCCGCTTGTAAAACTATCCGAATAGGGTGGTGGTCTTTGAAGTCCCTCCACCCTGGTTCCGGGAGACAGGACACTGTCCTGGCGTGTACCCCCTCAGTCCCGAACGTGACATTGATCGTCGATTTGTCTCCATTCCTTTCCCAAGTCGGCTCCCCTCTCTTCGTAAGCATATACAGGTTGTACGCTTCCACCTTCTCCCAAAGATGATCGGCTTGGCGTGTCGCCCTCGCGCCAATGCCGCCCCATCTCCGGTGCGTTGCATTCATGTCCCCTAGGGCCATGTAGTTCTCCTTCGCCTCCCCTATCGCTGTCCGTACTTGTGGCCATATGGTCATTCGTACTTCGTTCGTGATAGGATTGTAAACATTGATAAGTGTAACGGGCCAGCCGTCGAGGTTGATGTCGAGCGCCGCGACCCATGGGCCAAAGTAGCGGACCGCCCATGTTCCGGGCTCGATCTCCTTGCTAATGAAAAAAGACAACTTGTCGCACTCACCCTCTCTCCCCTTGGTTCAAACGCCAACTTGTACCCCGGGGGCAGTACGTGGTGCCTCTCTTCTCCATTGGTTCCTGCAGCACTATAATTTTCTGTATCTTTGGGTGACAGCGGTCGATCAACGACCTAGCTTTGTTGTAGTTAGCGTTACAACAATTGTACTACACAATCTCGGTCCTGGGTCTACTAGACATTGGGTAAGATCGGGTTAAGGGGTGTGCTAGGTGGCGCTACATCGCCAAAACTCACGGCTACCCCCCGTGAATTCCCTATCCATTGTCTGCTCCATACTGGATGGCGGTAGCGTGCCGCGGCTCACTATGGCCGGCAGAGCCCCGAACCTCGGGGGGCTGCCGGTAGTATCAATTCCTCTTCCGCTGCCCCCGCTCCCTGGCCGGGTCGCTTCCGCCCTTGTCGGGGTGTCTGGGTTTTCTCCTATGGGCGTTCCATAGGCGGACTCGGGTGCCATAGAGAGTCGGCTTCCTCTGGTAGTTGGTGTGCTGAACCTAGCCTTCTCGAAGATGTGCCCCTGCCCTTGGGGTCTCGGCACTACCTTGGGCCTGTTTGTGGATCCGGGCGGTCTCCCAACTGGTCCACCGGGACCGTTAGGGGCCCTACGCTTGTTCGAACCATGTGGAAACTGCTTCTCGTACTCGGGTGCTGCCTGGAAGGCGCGGTCCTTAATCATCCAGGATTGCTGCTGTAAGGCCGCCCTCTTTGCTTGCACTTGCCCAAAATACCTTTCAAAAGTCTTGCACTGTCTCCTAGCCCACGTGGGGTGTGTGCCCTTGCAGTTTGTACACCGGTGGACATTCAATGCCCCTAGGCATATCCTGGTGTCGTGGTCACCCATGCATCTACCGCACTTGACCACGGAGGTGCAATGCTCCGAGACATGTCCCCAGACTTGGCACTTATAACACTGCTTGAGGCTGTATGATCGTACAGCCAGGCCTGGTAGATCTCCCCTCTTATAACAATCCCCTTCTGGATTACTATGTCCCTATGCTCTGTGGTACTGAACCCAAGCAAGAGCGCTGCCCGTTCGGAGACCATTGCCGGCCCGTCCCTTCTTTTGTATCTCTTGGCTTTATCCTTCCATGCAACTGAGTGAATCTTCAGCCCTGGGCATAGTCTCTGAGTCCCCATGATAATGTCGCTCAGAACCTGGGTGTTGTCCGCGTTTCTTCCGTGGGCCACTCCTACTCCTCGGTGTACTCCCATCACCTCTAGGAGGTAGTCTCTTCGTACTTGTGTGGTCGCCGCCCCCGTTCCTTGGAGGGCGCACCTGTCCTGGTCTACAGTGGTCCTGAAATAAACACCCACCGCTCCGCTCTTGAGGACGTGGACTCCATCCGCGGATGGCATATCCTTCCTGCAGGCTTCCAGTACCTTGTTGGTATCTCTCCTATCTTCTTCTGTGAGCTCAGAATTTTCGTTGAGGTTGATTCGGACTATCTTGGAGTTTGGTGGCTCCGCCGTGATATAGGAGTACAGGCGGCCTTCCGTCGATGGCCCCTTTCCATGGAGGTCTTTGATCATTCCCTCAATCCGATCCAGTTGTGGTCCAGCCGAGAAGCATTTTGGTCCAGCCGCAAAGTTTTCCCGGGCCACTGGGGGTGCAAGTGCGTCCAAGGCATCGCGGACGAGGGAGGCAAGGAACCGAGGATGGGGCATTTTGGAGCCGTTCAAGTGTCCTATGACTTCAATTAGGATTTCCTTTGCTGGTCTCAAGGGTTGTCCGGCTTGAGGTCCTTCTGCTCTTCTAATGGATCCGGTCGGCAGCTGCGACGGTGGCGGTCCACTCGTGGTACCACCACCACCGCTGTCCTGCGGGTTGTTCGACATCTTTCCTAGGGTAATGCGCCCTTGCGGTTACGATGGTGATGCGTATGACTTTATCTGGATAATATTGGGCGACTCAACGGCGTGAAGCGGTTTTTTGTGTTTTTAACTCGTGAATATAACGAAGTGCCATCGCTTATAATTTGTATCAAGAGGACTGACAGAAAATGGGATCTCCCACCAAGCATTCGATTCAGTGACATGAGGAGACTATCTGCATCCGTTATCAAACCCGCAATATCAAGAGTCGAGAACTTTGGTAAGACTCTCCTGCCGGTGAGCAGACAGATGCTTTCCTACCGGCAGGAGATTTGAGCATTCGCACGATTGGAACCGCTTATTAGTTGCACGCTTCATCCATTCGGTGGATTGAAGGTGACGGAAGAGGAAGATACTCACGTGTTCGTAGGCAGGTCAAATTTTGAAGTGATCATAATTTGTTTGAAGCAGCTAGACCATTCCTCCAGCGGCCTATCTTCCACACAGCCTCATAGTTGAGATGCCGAACTCCATGCAAATGCCACACGTGCATCATTCCTCTGATCGAACTTATAATCATGACTTCGTTTCAAAATGTTCCTCGTGGCCTTGCGAGCCTGCTGTTGTCCGCGCTGCGTCTCTACCTCTGCTTTCCAAGTGTACGCAAGAATAAGGGATTATCCCAAAGATATCTTCTCTCTTCTAGTGTCGAGGAGTAGCCTGTTCGTCTTGCTTAGAAAGACGTGCCTTCGGGTGGCTGTGGAAGCTTTTTGTGCTGTGGTAGTGCCATGTACCTGGTAGTATAGTGTCAGCGGCTGGACCATAATCATTGGGGAGAATGCTACTAACCGTCGCAGCTCAATTAATATAGTCTCCATTGTGAAGTCGCGCTTCCACTGGATCAAGCATGGGAGCTTGCTGTTGTCGACCTTTCCGTTCCTCGCATCGACGCATGGCAGGTTGATCTTGGTGATGAAGACGACCTCTGGGGGGGCATCAGGGTAATTTGGACCGCAGACTATTCTCAAGCTGTAGATTCGGTTCTCGTGGACGCTCTGTCTATAGCTTCAGCTCGTGTGACATGTAAGGGTAAGGGTGAGGATACTGACGTGGGGAGGACCGAGGATGGTGCCGGTCCAGTTTGTCATGAGGAGGTCGTCTCCGTCTTCAAGACCGTATGAGCATGCCTCTGAGGCTTTTTGGTTAGATGACTCCTGGTGCAAGCTTCATATCAGACATACCAGCGCCCAAACCTTTCTCGCCCTTCTCGAGCTCCTCCAACAGCCTGAAGTTGCGGGGTATTTTGGCTCCCATGATTTATGTTTGTCAATGAGGAAATGTATCAGATGGAGCTGTGGAGGGCGGTATTCGCAAGTTCCGTGTCTGTTATACGGTCCTACTCGTGCTTTGTTGTCCGTTTGCTATTCTTGGCTTACCTGGCCTACCCCAATCGCTTCTTGGAAGTTCCGCATAATGCTGTGCTATACCTAATTAGGACAGGTCACGTGATGCGGATGTGTCGCGTCGTCCAACTCCATTCGCAACTCCAATCTGTCCTCTAACACCATGAATTTACCGAAATCTCTCTTTTCAGGACCATGACGGCCAACATCCTCAGCGCAGAACTGACTGCTCTGTCGCTCGAGAGCAAAAGGAAGCTCCCTGAGCTGCGGACGGTATGCCATGCATGCCCAACTTCGATTCGAACCCTCCCTCAATTCGAGATGTATATCGATCAATTTCCAAAATTCCATTTCTTAAGGTCGCTAGAAAATTAACGACATCGATCTCGAATTGAACATGTTGCATGCGTTTCAGCTTACCGTCAAGAGAGCCAATGCGGCTAACTTTTCTCTCAAGGCTGCAGATCAGTCGCTTCAAGAACTAAAGTCGCTGCCATCGACTTCAGAGGTCCAACTAGCAGTAGACTTGTCCAGACGGCCACGTTTTATCGAACCGTTCCTGATTGCCGCTCTCTCGAAAACCCTCAAATATGTTGGCCCTGGAATCAGTGGCCTTCAAAGACTGGCCGTATCAAAAGCATTGCCAAAATCACGTCTTAAAGAAGTCCTGGATTCCATGAAGGAATGCAGTAATCTTGGTACTGTCGTTCTGCCTGTCTGCCCGAGCTGAGCTGATGTACAGTAGGTCTCGATGTGCAGCTCAAGGTGTTACAAGCATTGCCCCCTCTGCTACAGAACTATCCTGACGATATTCGCGGCGGCCTGCTGTTCACGCTTTTGCAAACATGCTCCATACTCCAGACTTCGAAAACCCCTTCAGTGAGCTCAACAGCAACAGCAACTCTGCAGCAATTATTTTCAGCGCTGTTTGAAAAGCTTGGCGACGAGGATATCAAAGCTCTGGAGTTTCCCACTATAGCAGAAGTGCCAGGTGAAAATGGTCAGGTCTCGGTGCGTGCTGTAGCCTACGATACCTTTCGAGTGTTCCAGGATCTGGTATTCATGACCACTGGCGACAGGCCGCAATGCGTCAGATTCTCTCCCATGGCAGAATCTGCCTCACTTGAGTTGGTGGAGACAATTCTCGTCAGCCACGCTGAAAAGATCGCAACTCACCCCGAACTCGCCCACACAGTTCGAACATCGCTTCTTCCATTTCTGATCAATATCTTTGCTGAGAAGAAACCGTTCTCGACTACTGTACGCGTCACTCGCCTTCTCTATTTGATTGTCCGAAATCATCTTGCCCTGTTCTCATCAGAATGCGAAACCATTCTACATTCTTTCAACCATGTAATTGAGCAAGGAGACGTCGTTCCTGGATGGAAGAAGGTATTGTGTATGGAGGTGTTCCGAGGCATATTTGCGGAGCCACGTCTTGTTCTTCAAGCATATGCAGCGTTCGATCAGCAGAAGAATGGGAAATCCATCATACGGTCGTGCACAGCCAGCTTTGTAAGACTGGCGTCTGAAAAGCCTGCTCTCATCGGAATGAGCCAACAGTCAACGGTTCCCGTTGGAAACTACTTTCAACGAGAAGCCAATCCAGACTCTGCCACCGATCCAAATTCCCTGGCTGGCGCTGAGGGTACTGCTGGTGTCGGCGCTGCGTCTGTTCCTGGCATCAGGTACGTTTGCCAATTCTCTTCGCTTTGATCGTACTTCTAGTATTAGAACTACTGCTCAACTTGAATTTGATGTCAATAAATCCCTGGCGAATAAATCTTCTTTATTTGTCAGAGATTTGTCGATATCGATCTCATTACGGGCTGACGAAACGAATGGTATAGTCCAAGTTTCAAACTGTGGAGCGGGCACAGAATTAACTAACGCCCTTGGCATCAGCAACCAATGGAGTTCCATTCGAGTTCCTTGCATAGATCAATTAGACAAGTCTGATGCTCCGTCTCTGCCTGAAACATACCTATACAGCCTTGTTTTGTCATGTCTAAATAATCTGGCCGAAAGTCTTGCAAAGTTCATCTTGCCGTTGACGGTGCAGCATGGCAGCAAAGGCAAAAAGAAGAACAAAGCTCAAATCGTCGAGGAGGAAGAGCCATCGTCAACAACTGCTGAATCGGGAGACCAAGCTAGGTCTTCGCTAAAGAGGTCACATTCATACAATAAACGAAGCGTACCAGTCAATCCTCTCCTTCTCGCGAACCATCCAGCCTTGACTACGATTCAAACCGTAGCTAAGCTGGTAGACGATTGCTGGCCAGCCATTCTTGCAAGCTGTTCAACTTTCTTCTATGCCTCATTGGACTCGGAGCATTACCGTGCATTGGTGAGAGCATTTCAAAAATTTGCCCAAGTCGCTGGATTACTGCGAATGTCGACGCCCAGAGACGCTTTCCTTACAACTTTTGGAAAAGCAGCAGTCCCTTCACACGTGCTTGCGGGGTCCTTTACTTCGCCGTCCGTTCACTCGGCCCAGAGTCCTAATTCCGGGAAAGGAGGCTTCATGAATGTCGAGAATCTGGTCAGTCAAGCTGTCAGCCAGGCTTCGACTTTGCTACCAGGTAGGTTCATCAATTCCTTCCCTTGGCTGCACTGTTCCGGATACTTAACGCTTAGCTTTTGTTCGATATCGATAGATTTCTGGCAAAATAATTCTCAAAAATTGCTAGAAATTCATCGATATCGATCTTCATTTAAAGGATTCTGAACTTAACGGCGTAGTTGGATGTTTAAAAGCACAGAATTCACTGACCTGCGTGTTATCAGACCGAGGCCGAAGGACGTCCATCGATTCAGGAGAGCCTACACTGAGTTCACGGAATTTGCTATGCTTGAGAGCATTACTCAACCTTGCTATTGCACTGGGGCCAACTTTGGACACCTCATGGAGCATAGTGTTTGAGACTTTACAACAAGCTGACAAAGTGATGGCAAGCTCCAGCTTAAGGCCAATTACCAGGCAAGGCTCCCAGACAACTATATCCTCATCAGGGGAGCCACCACACCATCAGGTCATTGCCTCGGAGGTCAACGCCATACAAGCTGCAGTGTCCCGACTGTTCGAGAGTACCGTCGACTTTCCGAATGAGTCCTTCGTCCAAATTCTTCAGTCGCTCTGCCTGTTCGTTGATACGAAGCAGCTGTCCGAAGAACCGAAAGCGACACCCCCGCCAACTCCAGGTGGACAACATCGTAGAATTTCTAGCTTTTCGCGGTCATCAATAATATTAGATTCAACGGACAAAGACTACATATTCGCTCTCTCAAAAATACGCGAACTTGTCTCGGGTAACGTGGACAGATTCACCACCAATGATCCCGCAGAAAGTGGTTGGGATCTGTTCATATCCACGACTACCGCAGTCGCTATGCAACGTGACAATCCAAGCACCGCTCGTCTCCTGGCGGCCGAACTTCTCAGTCGCCTGACTCGGGACACTGTCAGTTTCTCGGCAGAAGAGGAAGCCGAAAAGCAAAATGAGGTCCAGTGCCGATCGCTGTCTGCACTCTTATTGCTGTGCAACACAATTACAAGGAGAGTTCACGAATCTGACGACACTACAAACGAGGTACATTCAATAGCTCTGGAGACGCTGAGAGCGATACTTGAGCAGACCGGTGACTCGTTAACAGAAGGCTGGACCTCTGTATTCAACGTCATTGGTAGTGTGTTCGGGTCGCCACGAATTACTGAGACGCCATCCAGATCTTCGCTATGTACTGTATCTTTAGGGCGGTCAGCCTTCGGGTCAGTCCAACTCATCTGTTCAGACTTTCTGTCTTCCGTACCTGACTCCTGCTTGTTGATCTTGGTAGAGACAATATACCAATTTGGCAATCAAGTCCAGGACTTGAATGTCTCTCTTACAGTGAGCAACCTTCAAGTCGTATATTGAACGCTGTTAACAAAATACTTAGACTACAACACTGTTCTGGAAGCTCTCAGATCTCTTATTCGGGCAGACCACCAAAGAGTCGCTCGATGAGCTCTCGAATGATGTTCATCACGGTTCTAACACTTCTGCAGAGGTGATGGGCGAAGAACTGCGCGACTTTGCTGAAAAAGGATCAAAACCAGCACTCTGGATCCTGCTCCTCCGTCGGGTTAGCGACATGACTGTAGACCCCAGGGAGGAGGTCCGCACAGGTATGTGATTGTCTGATCTGACACCTGTTGATTTACCAAATGTTCAATCCAGGTCGATATTGATAAATCTCTGGCGATATTGTTTCTTAAGACCGCCATAAAGTTATTGATATCGATCTCCAGTTACGGACTGTATTTCGTAATAAGCTCTTTCGACTTCCAATTCGCTGACTCGCCGTGCAGGCGCTATACATACTATCTTACGAATTTTCGATAACCACGGCGACGAGATATCTTCGGATGCCTGGCAACTCTGCCTGTGGACCGTTCTTCTCCCAATGCTTAGAGCTAACGCCAATGTATACCATAGCTTGTCCCCAACAATAGACGGTCCATACTCTGATGACTTGGTATCAATAGTCAAAGGTCATATCGTCACCTCGAAACTCATGTTGGAAGGCTCCAGCAAGCTGATAGCTATTTATCTCCCTGCAATCGCCCAATGCTCTCAATTCCAACGCATCTGGCAAAGACTTATGGAGATTCTGATGGCTTATCTCGATTGCCATATTCACGACATGAATGCCGCTGTTTATACGTCGCTGACAGAGCTACTATCCAACGTTCCCAAACCAAAGGCTATCGGGAGTGAGGCCGTTCAGCAAGCTGCGGGTATCTGGGCTCGCCATTTCCCTGAAACGAAACCACATCCGGTGTCAAATACAAACCAGGAGGCACTTGAAGCCTACATTCGATCATTGAAAGAAGTATATCGGCTCACAGAGTCTGATATTGAGCCTGAAGCTATTCGTCGCATTGCTGAAAATCTTGAGCTCGCACGTGAGTGAATCGTTTTTTCAAATCCCTCTACTTAACTTTTCACTGCTTCATCCTATATCGGTATCGACAATATCCTGGCAAATGTCCCAGAATGACTTGCCAGAAGATTATCAATATCGATCACATATTGAGCGATTCCACAATGAATGGAACATTTGTTTGTCAACTAACCCGCGTTCTGGCAGTGCGGAGGTCAAAGTTGCCTTCATTCTCGAGCGACGTGGACTCTTTGACCAAATTGCAAAGAGAGGTCCTAGGATGCCTATCGATGTTGCGAACCGACCTAGAGGGCGGTCCGGCCACCATCTGCGCTCTTCTAGCTCGCTTTATCGGTTTGCCTTTCGAGGCTGGGAAAGGAGAGATGGAGTCGACCGGGCTCACCTTTGTCGCCTTCGCAAAGGCTTCAATGGAGCTTGCCCAAACTTTCATCGTGCATCATGCCAGTTGCAATGACATCTTTGAGGACTCATTGCTATTGCTTTTTACCAATCTGGAACGTCCAATTGGCCTAAAATACCAATGGGGAAAGCAAGGCAAGACGCCATATCTGTGGCAGAAAGCAACGTCTACACTACTGATTGTGCTCGAGCATACTGTCCCTCGCATATTCGACATTGGACTAGGTGCTAAACAGTCGCAGAAGTACTGGGAGGTAATCGTGCAATGCGGTCGTGGCATAACACGAGCAGGTGAGTCGACAGCCTTGATACCGCTATTTTGGAAATCTAGTGTCTTGTTTTGTGTCGATATTGTAAATTTTCTGGCGATTTCCGCGGATTGGATGGCCAGAATTTTTTCGATATCGCTCTTGATTTTAGAGTTTAAAAAACGAACGGAATGTTAGTTTCTCTATTGGAAAATAATTCGCTGACCTGTATGCCGGCAGATACTGATAGTGCGCCATCATCCACGCCCATCTTCGAGGACGAAGACTTTGACGTCGCCTCCCTCGTCAAATTCAACAGCTTAATCATTCCAGCATTGGGCTCCTCAAGCATCCCAGACACCACACGCCGAACATACACCCGCGCCCTCTTCGAAAGCTCCCTCATCCACGCCACTCAAGACAGTGAAATACCGAACCTCGAAAGCGAACCTCTAAAAGATTTCTACAATATCCGCTTCGGCAGAACATATGACCCCGATCCAAACATTCGAGGCGTAATGGCCTATCAAGCTTTCGATAACCTTATCTCGCTAAGCGCTAAGCACGATTCATCGCCGCCACGCATCAAACTCGCTCAAGCAGCCACGCCATATCTCATACTCCGCGCCGCATCACCGCTGAAGGCTTATATCGCCGATCAACCGCTTCGGGGTAAATACATGCCGCAACCACAGAGTGAGAGGGAAGAGTTACTTTTTGTATTAAGGCGAATGACGGAACTGGTCACGGAGCCGAAGGCTATTCCCGAGGCGAGGGGGGTAAAGAGTGACGAGAAAAGGCATTTAATGAGGTTATATCCACTCGTCGTCAAGGTTCTAGATGTAGCGGGTAGAACAGCGAAACCAGATGAAGATATCATTGATGCTGCAAAGGGTTTGCTAGACATGGTTGGCGACGAGTTCAAGATCTGATGGTGCCGAGTCTAGTCACAGATTGCTGTTTCAAAGAAGTCCCTAAAATTTGAGATTGATATCGCTTCACTTCTGGCGAGTTCCAAACAATAAATTGCCAGGAGTTCTGGAGGCATGATGTAAATTTGACTGCCTCTTCTCGTTTTCTCTATCTGTCTTTGAGAATTCCAGCACACAGACAGACTGCGGAGTATGGTAACTTGGTTAGTCCGCAATAGGATTATCAATTCGTTTCGACATTTCTAATCGAAGGATTGAATATATCGATAATTTCTTGGCGGAAGGATTTCTTCAAGTCACTAGGATTTTATCGATATCGATCTGAAATCCATAGAGTCGAAGTGCAAAGGTGTTATCTTAGTATTCCAGAGGGTAAGAGATACTGAATTGGTGAAGCAACCATGGGCCATAAGTCTGCGTCCCATGGCTAAATATCGTAGTAATACGGCTTGGTTTTATCAAGTCTTCGGGAACGGGAGGACTGAAATCAGATATCGCATGCGGTCCCAAGGAATTCGTTCAGATTTGTTAGAGCTGTGAAATACTCTCGCAATTCCGAGACCAAAGACTACAACCGTGCCTCGTGGTTTTGCGAAGGATGCTGTCGATATGGCTAGGAATTATCGTTGATGGCAGCCTCTTTGCAATTGCTGTTTGACGCTGTCCAGCGCCATCGGTGTGATCAGACTCACAACCATCTAAACGCTTGAAGATCAGTGCATGTTGCTGAGGGACGTGAAGGAATCGGAGAGAAATACGGATGTCTGGCATCATGCAGTCTTGTAATCCAGCCCAACTCGAACATGTATCAAAGCTTATAATGTCTGGACTCGCAAGCCTCGTCCGCGTCATCATAAATGAGCCTTGGGGCCTCTCTTGGATTGCATAGGGAAGAAAGGGCTGAAGGATGGACAGAGACGGTAGGGTGTATGAAGATCCTTGGAGCATGGCTCTGAGCCTGTCAGATCCATGGAATGAGATTATGCCAACATCTATCACATGACCTTGGCCAATCAAGCTGGCCCCGCTTGAGCTTACTCATCGAATGGTCCAAGCTTCACCAATTCGTTAATATAGTCCCGCCTTCTCATTTAACTCCTTTCCTCAGCCTTCGGGCATTTGGGTTCGTAAACACCAATTCCCACTCCTCCGTCCAACGCTAACCATTACCCAGTCAATTTGAAACGATACAGAGAAGATTAGCATGGCCCCTGCACTAAGGATGACATGCTCAATCAAATAGAAGCTACAAGTTTTATTCATTGCTGTTCTCGTCTACGGACGGGGGCGTGAAGAAGGAAGTTTTTCTATTCATCACACTGCACTGATGACGCGGCACTGATCTTGATCAACTGTTTTGCGACTAGCGGCGTCGGTACTAATGCGTCTCTTGCTGGTACGAAGGTTGCTTCTTCAATGTAAACCCTAGGAGCAGCTTTCGACCTTTCTATTACCCCAAAGGCACAGGTCGCGTTCATTGCGATCCTCTGAAGTGAAATCGGGGTGCCCGAGACTGGGCTGCTGAGAAGAGCCTGACCAAAACGTCGTGCCAACATCCTTTTAGTAGTACACCAGTTTCTATTTCTACAGGATGTGTGCAGCCCTCCAGATCAACTTATTCCAAAGCATGTTGCTCGCGACCTGCATTCCGTCAATCCACGCATACCACCCGCACCCGCCATAACCACCGACCCTCTGACCAACCAAACCATCCACCGTGCTCCCACCCCAACCCATCGCTCTTCTTAACAGCAAAAGTTACTGTTGACTACTATTGCCCACCTGCACACCTGATACTCTGAAAATACCCTCCAATAGCCTGATTGTGTATGGTCAGATCCGGCTTCGCCTCTTCAAGCCGAACATACCGTATCATAAGATCTGCACCACACTGTCTATCCGTGAAGATTTGACATTTGACGTTCCTCTTGAATTTGACGGACATTAGAGGGTATTTATCGGGGAGGGTGATGCAATCGTTTGCTGCTCTTGTGACGCCAAAGACGCAGTCTTGGAAGTCTATTGTCTTGCAGTAGTCGAAGTGTGCTGGTTTGATGCCTTGGATTCCGGCGATTGTTGGTTTGGCGGTTGTGAGGGTGAGGAGGGTGGTTATGCTGGCGAGGAGGGAGGTGAGGGAAGTGTACATTTTGGCAAGAGGTGGCTTTGGTTGAGGTTAGTGAAGAGCGGAGGTTTTGGCGATGTGTTATTGTAAATGAGGGTAACGGATTTCCTTTTTATTCTCGAAGAGACCATTTGAGCATTCCTATTATTGTCGAAATATGTATGTATCATGATCTCGGTATCGACTTTCGGTATGCTTGACTTGGGTCCAGTCCTCACATTCCAACTCAGTCAGGCTACCTACCGCCAAGAAGAATGTAAACTGAAAAGATGGCAACGGATTCCACAAAGTCTTCAAGGCACTCTACAGCCCGTTCAATTGGACAAACTCGCATAAAATGTGACAAGTATGGTTATGCATTGGAAGACTCGAGTCAGACGACGCCAGTCGAAGCAGCGAGACTGACTCTGTACCAAGATTTGCACAAGCAGAGCTTGTCCCCTCAAGCGTTCTCGGAGACGCAGATCGCGGCGATCGGAGCGTCCGAGTGCCCTAGCAGGCACCGATCCTTAGTCAGCAGTAAATCAACAGAGGGCCACATAGAGAGAAAACTCTTCGGGCTGCCAAGTCCGACTCGAACCCGAAGCACGAAGGGGATCAAAGACTGCCTCTTAGCTGCCAAAGACTCAAAGCAGTCTCGTCATGCAAAAGGGTCAACGCTACCCTAAGTCGTGACTGTGACTGCACACGACGGAGCCCGTGGGATCATCTTGAGCCGGAGCCTCTGTCACAGAACCGCCGATTCAACGTAGGCGCGTCGATCGCCTTCGACGTTAAAGCGTCGTCATAGACATGTCGACCGCACACCAAACCACTTCCACCGTTTCAGCAGGAAAAGCTTGCAATTCCTGAGTAATGAGACGCCCACTAATCAGAATGGAGACGATTAAGCAATTGTGGAGATTTTGGCATTACTGATTGGGACTGGAGTCCCTCTGTTAGTTCACCATGATGCTATGTTATTGCCCAAATTTCTTGCACTACATATCCTGCATGTGGCAAGCCTCGCGCGCTGATATAGGTTAAAGAAGAAGTCTTCGCATTTCTGACATACCGCTACTTACTTCCTGACATTCGGGATCCCTCCATAATGACCGTCATGGATTTGATTCGTGACACTGCCGTTGGCCAGATTGTTCGTGTCGTCACGAGACGGAAATTCCTTCAGTACCCAGAAGAGAAGGATCCTGAACTTTGGAAGAAATGGGTCAGTGAAGAGAAGTCTGCCAATGCTGCTCGCTATGGAGCTGTCGAACCACCTGAAGAGGAGGAGAGCGACGAAAAGTCTGATTATGAAAATGGGAAGGCTGAAGATCGTAAAGATCGAAAGAAATCGACCGCAGACTCTGCTGCTACCTCCCAAACCAGAACACCAGATGGCGCGACCGTCAACGAGACAAGCGGAGTGAAAGTTGATCCCGAGAAGGGAATGGACAAGACCGTCATACATTTCTTGCCAGACGATCCTGGGGTACGTTTCGAACCATACTCCATTCTTGACTGCGATTGCTAACTTTGCATGCAGAACCCGCAAAATTGGTCCCCAGGGAAGAAGTACTTCGTTACGTTGCAGATTTGTCTTATGACAACCGGTATTTACATCGGCTCTGCCATCTATACGCCTGGTGTGCAGGAAGTTATGCAAGTTTTTGGTGTATCTCAGGTTGCCGCGATTTTAGGTCTTTGTCTTTTCGTCGCCGGATATGGTTTGGGACCTGTACGTCTGCTCGAGTGTTGTATGTCGTCGACCTCTACTTACAAATTCCAGATGATTTGGTCACCGATGAGCGAGATCCCGTATTTTGGACGCAACCCGATTTACATGGGTACCCTCTTCATCTTTGTCATGTTTCAAATTCCCACCGCGCTTGCTTCTAACTTCGGCATGCTTTTGGCATTCCGATTTCTTACTGGATTCTTCGGTTCCCCAGTTTTGGCCACTGGAGGTGCAACAATTGCGGATATGTATTCACCCAAAAAGCGCGCATACGCCATGAGTGTTTGGGGTGTGGCAGCCGTCTCTGGCCCTACGCTGGGACCTCTTGTTGGTGGTTTCGCTGCTCAGCATGAAGGCTGGACGTGGACGATCTGGGAGTTGATGTGGCTCTCAGGCACCGTATGGGTATTCCTCATGTTCTTCCTCCCCGAGACCAGTGCCAACAATATCCTGTACCGCCGAACCAAGCGTCTCCGACAACTCACCGGAAATGACAAGTTGATTTGCCAGCCGGAATTGATCGCGGAGTCCATGTCTCGCAACGAGATCATACAGATGAGTCTCGTCCGTCCATTCACCCTCAACTTCACCGAGCCCATGGTCTTCTTGCTCAACCTCTACATCGCCCTGATCTACGGTCTCTTGTACATCTGGTTCGAATCCTTCCCAATCGTTTTCGTCGGCATATACAAATTCAACCTGGGAGAGCAAGGTCTGGCATTCCTCGGTATCTTTGTTGGAGCGGTCCTCGTCGTCCCTCCTTTCTTCTGGTGGCTGCACACATACCTCGAGCCTAAGTTCAATGAGAATGGTGAGTGCCAGCCGGAGTTGCGCTTGCCAGCAGCATGCGTCGGTGGATTCTTTATACCCATATGTCTCTTTTGGTTTGGCTGGACTTCAAGAGCTTCTGTTCACTGGATTGTCCCAATCATTGGATCCGGATTTTTCTCCATTGGAACATTCCTGCTATTCAACTCTGTTCTCAATTATCTGCCTGACGCGTATCCCGAATACGCCGCGTCGGTGCTGGCAGGTAACGACTTGTTCCGATCCAGCTTCGGTGCTGGATTTCCACTTTTTGCATCAGCTATGTACGACAGGCTCGGTGTCGCGTGGGCTAGTTCTCTATTGGCGTTCTTGTCCATTCTGTTTATTCCGATCCCCTTTGTTCTTTATAAGGTTAGACTGTCTGCTCCTCTTGAAAGTGCATAGCTAACTTCATAGCAGTACGGCGCAACTTTACGGAAGAACCATAGCAAGCACGCTCGCAAGGATCTCTGAGGTCCTATGTACGGACTCAATTTGTACGACCATGTGTAGAAGGCGTTTCGGGTCATGATTAGCGACATGTTAGTTTCAAGTTTGCTAAGGTGTTTGTCGGGCCATAGACGACGTGCATTATCACCACTTAGACTTTGCGTAATGTGTAAACAGTAATTTACTATTTCTAATTTTTGTACTTGCACTGGCATATACATGAAGATGAGTACTAACTTCGATGCGGGTTCAAATCCTCACTGCGCCACTTTGGCCCCCAACTTCACCGCATGGCTTCAGAGCGTTTATCCCTCCACCAGCGCAAATTAAAGGAACAGGGGCGGTGTATCACAGTATGCAATTCGATATCTAAACGATATCTACACGAAGTCTAAGTCTAGCGAGTCTCGGTCCACAGGCACGACGTGGCTTCACTTCAGCAGCAGATGCGGCTCTGCTCGCCTTGACGCTGGCCAAGGATAAACACGGCCCAGGGTTACTGTAAGAAGAGACAGGAGATTTTGCTTGAGACAAAAATAGAAGCGTTGGCGCGTGCCGTTATCGCCCCGCTTCCAAGACTGGCGATAGACATGGTGAGAGTAGCAGAGCAAAGAGTCAAATCAACATGCACAGCTAGTTCTGGCATTACTGTAGTATGTCGACAGCGACCAGATGTAATTCTTCATCTGTGGGACCCTCCCAGTGCGGCAGTTCAGTGCAGTGCAGGCACGGCATTCCAGAGTGGCACCATCAAAGCAGTCAGCTTCATATACTCATGCATGATAGGCAGCATGGAGCCTGGCACGCCGGGCCTAAGCACTGCAGAAGCGCCACGATGAGCAGAGCACAAGAAAGGAATTGTATATCGGGATGCGCATGCCTGCCCGAAGTCTCCTGCAAGCTGTCCCTCTGCCTAAGCCCACCATTTGTTATCTAGTGAGTATACAAGACAGACAAAGGTAACGAGCTCGACAAATCCTGGCCTGTCAGAGGCCACCTGACCTTCCTAAGCAGTTTCTGTCCTTCAGCTCAGCTTGCTGCTACTTAGCATCTCCCCTCCCCTTGGACTCGTCTCAAGTTTCGAGCATTCCTGAGATTTTCTCCCCTACCCCCACCACCACAGTCCTACCACCAGCCCCCTACTGCCTATAGCCTCCCACTCTGCAAACATGGCCCGCCGTGGAATGGGATGGGACGACGAATTCGAAGAAGATGAGTGGCACGAACGTGACTTCCACCGCCGTGGTGTCTCTCACGTCCGCGCTCCAGTCCGTAGCCGTACACCAGTCCGTGCGCCAGTTGGCCGAAGTGGAGCAGATCTCCTCTCCATCGACCACTTTACCTCGCGCCTTCGCTCCCGCTCCACTGGAGCCCAACCTGCACCAAACGTCAAGGTGTATATGAGCCAGTACACCAATAATGACAACCATAAAAGCGACCGAAGCCTCTCGCCAGAGCCGCCAGGTCGAGGCGCCTCTCGTGGTCGTCGCGACGATCGCCAAACCACTGCCATCGCAGACAGGTTGGAAGATATCGATCGTGACTTGAGGCGCATGTCAAGTCGTGGGCACACCCCAGATTTCTTACATCGTGAGGCCTCACCAGGGGTAAACCGCATGGAACTCGAGCTCCATGCTCGTCAAGAGAGGGCAGAGCGCGAGCGCGAGATCGAAAGGGAACGACTCACCCGACAGGCTGATCTGTCGCGGGAACGACTCTCTCGGGAAGCTGAGCGAGAGAAGATCTTGCGAGACATTGAGCGGGAAAGACTATTACACGATCGAGACATTGAGAAAGAACGATATGCGCGTGAGCGGTTGGAGGATAGGATGAATATGGAGCTAAGTGCTTTCAAGAAGAAGAAGGAGCATAACGACCGCTACGACCAGGAGCGTCTGAGAGAGGCAGACTGGAGGGCGGCCGAGCTCGAGAAAGAGAGAATCAGGGAGATCGAGGGGAGGGACCAAGCCCTATACAAGAAAAAGTTGGAGCTTGCACGACTCAAGGATCGCATTGAGCGTGAAGAGGAGGAGGCTAAGGTGCAGAAGAGGGACAAGGAATGGAAGTCTCGCCTCGAAATCGAGAAGCTCAAGGACGAACAAAAGCGCCAGAGAGATGACCTTGAGCGCAAGGAGGAGAGGGAGAAATTCCTTGCTGATATGGAAAAGAAAGAGAAGGCTGCCAAGGCTGAGCGTAACAGGATCAAGCTTGAAATCGAGGCGAAAGAGAGAGAGGACGAGGAGGAACGACAGGAGATCCTTGAGCGTGCCGAGCTGCAAAGGAGGAAAGATGACGAGAAAACCGAGGAGCTTATTGCTCGTGCACAAATGCAAGCGAAGAAGAAGGATGATGAATTGAAAGAGATGCTTGCACGCGCCAAGCAGAGGGAGAGGGACCAGGAGGCTGCTGAAAATAAGCGAAAGGCTGAGATACTAGCTGCGCATCATCAGGAGCTCGAGGATCAGAAGAGGAAAGAGGCAGAACAGAGAGAGAAATTCCGACTAGAGGACGAGGCAAAGAGGAAGAAAGCCAAGGAAGAAGAGGACAGAATCAAAGCAAAGCTCAAGGAAGAGGAAGAGAAGGCCAAAGAGAGGAAGAAGGCTGAGGAGAAGAAACTCGACGAAGAAATGCACAAGCGACTGGCCAAGTTCGGTTTTCAGGAGAACCAGATTGAAGCTGTCTTGGATCCCAGGAAGGCTGCCAATCTACCTCCCGGGGCGTCACCTGGCAATCCACAGCATGCGGTGGCTCCATACCATAGACCTGGCCCTGATCCCTTTCATCATGTAGCTACGCCGACATACATCAAAGTGCACCGCAGCCACGTCGATGTCGAGACGTTGAAGTACTTCGGACTGCCATGGGAATACGATGTACGTGACCACCATCTTCCTTCATCACACACAACAAAAGCTAACATGATAAAACAGTCCGATACCGACTACATCATCATTCTCCAAGAAATGGATACTTATGAAACTGAACTCCTATTCGAACATACTCGCAAACTCCGCCGCGGCGGTGCTTCCCTTCTCATCGAAGACCGCGGACGTAATGGCAACAAGGAGTACGCTTTCGTCAGACGTAGAAAGCCTTCTGCAAGTCCGTCGAGGAGGAAGAGAAGTCCTATTAGGGTAGGATTGGGCTCCTTGTTTTGAATAAGCTTTGGTTAGAACGATTTGTGTTCTGCGAACCTTTCTTTTTGACCGGACGGTCGAATATTTCCTACCTTGAGATGAGAGATGATGCCTTCTTCTTCTTCTGTCTTGATGGTGGAACGGAACGGAGTGAAACGAGACCGATACGATACGATACGAAACGGATATGGATTGGACTTTTGCGGTTTATAGTAAACATACCCTACGATCATCTACACTCTCTGATCATTTTCCCTGCTTCGATCCAACAGATAAGTTCGGATCGGTTTTTGGCGAGACAAAGTATGGACCTGCAGACGGGGACGATTGAGGTATAATTTAGGTTGGACGGTATGATTTTTACGGACAACAGTTGTTGATTTGTGGTTAGCTCGATACCCACTCGCTTATATTCTTGTCTTCACTTCTCAATAGAACGTCGCTCCTTTCTTAGCAATTCTCAAGCCTTTGCCATAGTCATCTTTCATGAGGTCGGTTTTCAATTCAATGCACACCCGCTCGTTTTAGCCATTCATCATTCTCCAGCCCTTCTTTCTCAACGATGCGGCTTGACACGGAAATAATTGTGGACTTGAAGGTTTTGGCCAATGGAAGGAATCCCGCCAGTTCCAGTCCATCGATGGCTGTGGAACACTATTTAGGGGAGGTTTCTTGCAATATCTGATGTGGCAATAAGCAGATACTTATCCGCATCCTCATGGTCCGGGGTGTGCCTTGCAGTTGGAGAAGTTCTCTTCGCTCATCATGGGGAGCATGTAATTTTGCTGGTAGGATGTGGACATTGGCGCTCCTTAGTTTCGAGATCTGCGAGTTCAGTACCGACGATGCTAATTAGCATCAGGATTATTCGATGATCATCACAGTCGAAACATTGTCTACTCCATTGAGATGTTGATCAAGTTCACACGACTAATACTGATGGTGTGCATGCCGCAACTTTTGTGTACAGAGAGGAATATTGTTGTGTCCACCAGCGTTGAGAAAAGAGTGCGACGCTCATGGACTGTGTCTCATGTTCGTTAAATCATCTCTCTTGCTCGAAACCCATTCAAAGGATTGAATGTATGACGATGGCACGGTCAACCACAGCGAACTAAGCCGCTGTCTCGTTTTTTCGCGTTACACGGATGATGGCATCAAGAGTCGAACGAGCAGGCTATTTGTCCTGATCTTAAAGTGTATTTCCGATTCACCATTCGTGGCTTCCGTGCGCAGTATCAGGATCAGCTACTTGGTGGATTGTGAGATAAATAAGACAGTACCAGGGAAGAATTACATGGTTGCGTCGTAGACTTCTCGAATTCTGTTTCGGTTTGGTATAGCTGATACAGCTGTGGAGCTTGATTAAAATTCTGTCCACGCAAAAATGGTAGGAAGCAAGTTGTTGCGGTGGTGATGGTGCTCATCATGGAAGATGTGTAAGGTAAGTCTTATTGTTCTGTTTATGAGTATCACATTGACATAGAAGACAAATTCACGCGTTAAGTGCTGATGGCCCAGAATTGTAGACGCATCGTTGTAAGAGCGACAGCCATGCGCCGCAACATCACGCCACGTTTGATGGCCGTCACAACCCTCCCCACCAGACGATAAATAAATTCATGAAACGTGCTTGAAGTTGGCTAGTGAGCTGTTTTGGACATTACCGTTGCTTCTGGCTACGGCAATCAATGTACGCGTCACATCCGCGTCAACATCGGGGTGTTTGATGAGCACATTGTGGGGACATTCACGAATTCTTGTCGTTTATCAATGACCTGGTGTATAAGAACCTTTCTCCAGGAGCATCTACGAAATCAGCAAGATTGAACACTCGAGGTCGTGTCATGTCGGGTTCTGGAACCCTCAAAAACTTGGTGATCATATTGAGCTATTATATCAACCGTTGTTATGGAATGCTGGACAGTTTGAGTGTTGAAAGGCTATGCGGATGACAGAGCAAGCAAGCAAATAGAACAGTGATGATGGTGTTCAACAAGAAATCGCCGAGGTAGATCTCAATGTTCTATCCATTCGATTCATCTGATCTCTATATATAGTCCTAATTGAAAAGATTTGAGCCAGAAGTTCGTATTTATACCTCAATTATGCCATTGAGACAGCAAGGTAAGGTAGGTGATCTTTCACAATCCTAACCTTCATATCCTAGATATTTCGGCTCAAGTTTCGGAGGGGCTGCATTCGGCCTTGCCATTAAGAGCATATAAAAGTTGATCTGTCAGCTTTTTTTCAAACTCAAACATATCGCTCGGGTTTTTTTGGGATTCAGGACTTGCACATGTGATAAATTCGGACGTGCGCCGTGTTTCAGCCATGTCCATGCGCGGATGTGGGGACATTGGCGGGGGAATTGACGGATGGAACTCAGAAGGATATGATAATGATCATAACCTAAAGTGATGATGAGAAAAAGGTATGTTGTGCTCGACATGATAATTCTTGCGCTGCCACGATCACGCAGTGACAAGATGCTTGTACCTGCCGATAGCACGGCAGTGGAGAGCCATACGTCGAGTGTATGGATTGAATCCTTTGTACATGTAAAATTTCTCGCGAATAAAGACAGTATTTATAGGTTTGTCATAATACCGACTTCAGGGACCTTGATACTGACACAAAAAGTGGTTCACCTTCCCGAAAGCCGTAAGAAGAACATTTGCTGAAAGCAGTTTCGGGCGAAAAGCGTCACATTGCACGGACCAAAAGCCATGCCATACAAAGCCCTGGGCGCGGCTTTCTTTCTGAACGATCAATCGTGACGATGGTCTTCAATTTATATATCTACGTAACGGCAGGAAATAGCGTTCTCAGTGCAAATTGAACGTCTTATCCTCAGATGGTCGGGATTTAATTTTACCGCCCCATCCATTCGCCCGTGGGTAACCGTGATATCTGCTATAAACCAAGATCTCCCTCAAGCAATGGAAGCACCAGAAAACATTTTGCGCAGTACTTCAGCTCATGACCTCGGTCTTGTTCGTCGACGATACCAACTCAGGCGATTTTGATAACTTGGAAGCTTTTCTTGGAGGAGTTAAAGACTTCTCTGGCTGGATATGTATAAATACCTACACCGACACACCGGCACACCGATGATGTCGGCTCACGAGCTGAATGTTGAGATAAGTATTAGCATTAAATTAATCCCATATAGACATGTTAACGCTATCAAAGTACTCAGCAACGAATTAGCCAAGATTCAAAGCAGGAGAGTTACTAAACAACCCAACAAAGCTAGCGCAAACTCTCCAAGCATCCCGACATATATAGCAGAGCTCGAAGCACCCGATGCTGCTCCCTCTGCCGAAGCAGTTGACTTTGCTGTTCCTGTGTCCGTGGTTGACGAGATGACAAGGCCTATGCCTCCCAACCCGCTGTTGATGTAGTCTCCCACGCCCATCGAGCTGGTACTAGCACTGTCCGTAGCAGTCGCATGCGTGATCGTCGAAGTTTTCGATCCGACGGCCACGACAGAGTTACCACTCTTGTCGGTAGACAAAGCCACGACGGTGGTACTGGCGCCAGAGCCGACTGTGATGCTGCCTCCAACACTCAACGTCTTGCCCTCAACAACAAAAACACTCTTTCCACTCTCTGTCACTGTTTTACCGCCCTCGATGCTCACGATCGTCCCCGAGGTAATCATGTTGCCACCCGTGACAGTAATAGCCGGAACAGCCGTGACCGTCTTCCCACCCTCAACACTAACCACCGTCCCACTCGTCATAGTAGTCCCTCCAATAACCACCACGTCCGGCGTCGGCATCGCACTCCCGGTAACCATTCCCCCTCCTATCTTGGTCCTGCCACCTCCAACAGCTGTCTGCCCCTCCGTCATTCCTGTCTCCTTACTCTTCACAGGTGTCCCGGTAGGCAGCACACTAGTCTTTCCATCAACCTCCAACTGCGTCAAACTAGTCTTCGTCCTCAACACAATCGTCTGCGCCAGCAATCCACTTCCAAACGTGATCGTACTACCAGGTGCTAGTGTTGCACCGGGGAGGACATAACCCATCGTCGTTGTACCAGGTTGTGTGCCTTTGGGTGCAACGGTACCAAGGGGAGTGGCGGAGTACATTGTGCCGGATAGCATGATTGGTGGGACGACGACCGGGGTTTCCGTGCGTGTGGGACAGGCACTGTCATCCTTGTCGCAGGTGATGATTGGTGCGGGGAGGTTGTTGTTATCGTCGCAGTCAGCGGTTTTGCACGTGGACGTGACTGGAGGCGGCGGTGGAGGTGTGGTAATAGGACAGGAACCTGGGTCATTTTTATCACAAGTGATGGCTGGTTTGGGAAGAGGAATATCGTCATCGTCGCAGTCCGCAGAAGTACAGGTGCTCGTAACTGCACGTGTTTGGCTTGTTGAGGTAACCTGGCTTTCTGGTTTTGTGACAGTTGGCGATGAGGGGGTCTTTTGAGTCGAAGACTCATGTGATGTCGATGTGACGGTGAGGAACTGTGCAGATTGAACAGCCGCAGCTGGAGCTACGAAACCAGGCGTGCTGCAAACTTTTGGAGCAGTATCGTTAGGGTTGATAGAATTATCTGCTGGACCACCGACAGACTCCATTGCCAAGCGGTAAAGAGTGCCATCTTTTCCTTGCAAAGAGTCGACGACGTTTTTTTGAGTTGGAGTCGCGTAAGGAGAGTAGGGGACATAGGAAGCGCTCGCTGTGGCACAAACGGACTTCCCAGCTTTGTCGACAGTCGAAAGCGTTCCATCCCACGTGTATCCAGCAGGGTAAGCGTTAAATTGAGTTGGGAACGCTCTGTCCTCGGTGAGCTTTGTTCTTGTCAATGAATGAAGAATCTTACATTGTAGTCGAGCCCACTTTCCCACCAGCGTCTGTCCATGAAAAGCTTTCGATATGGGTGCCCTTGTCGTCAGTTGGAGGCCGTGTATATCCTTCGGGCAAATCGGCGTAGACCGTGCTTGTTCGAGTTGTACCATCTTTGCCTATGACATACAATACGGTCGCAGCAGTTAAGGTGGTAGTGATTTGTAGAGGAGCCCAGTACCATTGCGTCGTGTGAGCCTACAAAACGGTCAGCTTCATTCATGCCTTTGTTGCCAACATAGTCTTACGAAAACCTTGCAATTTGCCGCGCAATCACCGGACGGGCCCAAGGGTGAAGATGTTACTGATGGCGATGATGCTGGCTTTGGGGAAGATGTGCTGTTCGATGCTGTGTTTAATTCATTAGCAAAGATGATAATCAGCTGTCAATTCCTCTCATACCATTGGCAAAAGCGGACTGGGCTCCGTGAAGCGCAACCAATAGCCGTACAGCTGCGGGCATACCAAAAAGCAGCGAAACCATTGTCAGTGTTTGTCAGACGAAAGACTGAACACGGCAATCAAGAGGGAATAACGACAGTCGACGAGGGCTGAAGTAAAAAGATCGGCAAGAAAGAATGCGACCAAGCGACGACAAGCTTTATGGAAAACTCACCAGTCGATCTATACCTGGGGCGGTGCACAGCTGTACTCCTTTTGAGGTGCCAGACTAACGCTGCCTTACTGCGTAGATCGTCGGTCAAGATCCCTGACGGATTAACGCCATAGCGTGGACCGGATCGTCTTGGCTCAGAGCCGCTTTCGAGGCTGAAGGGGCTGAAGGTCTCCTACGGTACGTGGGAAAGATTGGATAGTCCTTGCGGTAGAATAATAACGAGGCGCGCCGTGCCCGTGGCCCAAAAATAGACATTGCACGTGGTTGTGTCACTTGGTAATCCTGCCTGGGTTGAGCACCGCATACTCGGATTTCAGCTCATGCTGTGATAGTTCACTCGTCAATTGAGTTCCTCCTCCACTTGTCAAAACTCATTGTTGCTATTCATCTCGTTTTTATCCTGGTTTTTCCGAAATAAAGGTGGCTTTTGACAGCACTGAAGTAATCAGTCCGCTTTGCTGAGGGTATTCAAGGCTTCAGATCGAGGCCAAGTAGCAATCTGGTGGTAGAGAGACATGCCGACAAGCATTTTGTGTTTTCAAGTATTGAAATACATATATGGTGTTCTACAGTAGGGTGGAATAATGGCGTTTGCTATTTCGTTTCACCAGTTTGATCCTTGAAATCGTCGATGCGAGGCTGCTCGGTTTGCTTGTAATCATCTTTTATTGGGTATTGTTCCGCCCGTATGTCTTCGCTCCACACTGCGCTTTCTGAGAAGTCCAAAGCATTGCTTTCTGGTTCGACGGTCAGAAAGTCTTCGAGGTCTTTGGCAATAGTGGGCGTGACTCCCGTTCCTGGGATATGATGGTCGTTGGTGAGTGCGGGAACCCCAGCTTCCCTTTCTGCCTTTTCCATTTCTCCCTCATCCTCATCACCATCCATTTGACGATCGTGCTCAATTTTCCATAATGCCGCTTCAGCTAAATCAGTCACAACGACTGTTGTGACCTGACCAACCCCGAGCTTGTATTTCTGATCGAGCGCGTCGCTGAAGATTTTGTCAAACATGGACCTCTCATTGCACTTCAGACAGAGTGCCAACATCATTCCAACAATTGGTGCAAGGTCCTTGTGATGTCTTTGACGAAAGATCTCGACCTGGTCCCAAACCCATTTGCCAGATTCCCAATCCTCATCCTTGGCACACTGCCTGAGTAATTCGAAGAGACAGTATCTGTCCAAACCCCAGGCCAACTTGCCGAAATTCTTACAGATCTCTATTGCTGCCTGTAGGCTAGAGAACTTCAAGACACCTCTGACAACTTGCCAGAAAACAAGCGTAGAAGGACTGACAGCCTGGAAGACTTTGTGCTCAATTTGATCATGCGGGACCAGTCGGCCTTGAGAGGCCTCCGTGCTGTGGATATCGGGTTTCGCAAGCATTAGTCCACGCGTGCCGTCAGCGGCTCGCATGAGCCCAATGTAATTCACAAATCCTGCTGAATTGTTCTGTTCAACATAGCTGGCGAGAATTGTGGCGCAAGTGATCTCATTCGGACGGACCCTGACAGAGATACAAAATTGTATAACAGCATCAATAATCAGATGGCGTACATGGGATCGATCGCCTGGACCATGAAAGCCCAGTAAGAGTAGATTGACAGTCTGCAAGTCGGGCGGTGCTGAAGAGACGAGAAGATTATGGACGATTTTAACGACGAGAGCCACGAACCCGATTTCTCGTCCCTTGTAAGCCCGAAACAACCCCAGAATGGCCTCGTTCAACTCTTCTATTATCGGATAGTGCGAGTTGTCCTCTCTTTGCTCGTACTGTGGAACCTTTATTCCAGCGGTGGCTCCACGGCGACCTTCCCACGGTTCCAGCGGGTTCGTGGCGTTGAGATCAACCCTTAAGTCGTATAGAACCTGGTACTGTTCGGCACGAGACAGAAGGGCAATCTCTCGCACAGCCTCAGGCAAGAGGCCGAGGTTGAACATGGAGATGCTCTCGAGTTCAATCGCCATGATCATCTCCACAGCCAATCTTGCAGAAGCAATCTCGGCCTTTGATATCTTCTTCTTTGTCCAAATTCTGGCATAGGCCTTCCTTCTTTGATATTCCCCTGACCATAGCGATTGAGGAGCGCTGTATTCGGCGGCCCACGGTGAAGGATAATAGAGGGGTTGTGTGGTATGAGGGATTGGTGGTCTGGGAGCTCCGGGCTTTGGAGCATATCGCATGACATTTTCGACATCCATGAGATGTGCATGGCTGTTTAGACCGCCAGGACGTGGAGAGTCATTTTTCTTATTCGCGTTCGCCTTCTCTTTCCGGGGTAATTCGTCTGGCTTTTCAAGCAAATCTTCTCCCTGAAAACCCGCGTCCGAATTTTCAAGCAATTGCTCTGAACGGTCCTGGATTGCGCGCTGTGAAGCCTCCAGCTGTGCATGTGCTTTTGATATTGCATCGTCCCAGTGGGCCCTCCGTTGTCGCTTGAAGTGTCCATCGGTGACAGTGGCAGCGGCGAATATAGCAGAGTAGAGAAAGGTCGAGGACGTCTTTGGCCGGGGCCTTATGGTTGCAATGGCCGACGACACGCGTCGGACGAGTTTGTGTTTCGTGGTCAAGCAGGATGGACATCGACAGCTGCAGCCCACACGGCCAACTTGGGACCACAGATTGAGCATGGGTTAGACATTACTGCCTCATTTCGGGGAATTCGGTCGGAGGATGGGGGAAGCAGCAATGGCTTTGAGTGATGGGTGTATACAAATGCTGTCAATGGGTTCATGATCATGCATCTTACCACATAAAATATCCACCTCCGAGTTTCGCCCCACGCTTTTGTCGCCGCCGCTCCTACTCACATACAACAACAAATTATACTCCTACAGAATGCTCGCTATAGCACTGACAGCAGAACTCAATGGGTACATCCCGTCGTCCATACTACAGCACTCTCTAACATATTGCAGAGTGACAAACCTCCGCCCAGTCGACACTGAAGACCAACCATTCCACTACACATTCAAGGTCCAATGCACATCATGCCGCGAAATACACCCAAACTGGGTCTCCGTCTCACGATTCGAGAAGAATGAGCAGTCTGGCAGTCGTGGTGAGGCCAACTTTGTCTGGAGATGTAAGAGTTGTAAGGTTAGGGCAGCCAGATATGAAGCGCCCAACTATGCTAATGTCCTTCCCCAGCGTGAGCACACTGCGAATATTGTCGAAGCGCCGATCGCCTACGTCCATCCCTCTCAGCAAGATCCCTCCACGCACTCCACCCACACAACAAATCCTGCCAAAGGCGGCGCCCATACTGCGAACATTATTGTACTAGATTGTCGAGGACTGGAGTTTGTGGAATTCAAGCCCGATGGAGACTGGGAAGCCGATGGCTACCAGAACGCTACCGAGGACAACGAAGATGAGGGACCAACGGGCACTAAGTTTGAAGCCGTTGACCTGACAGAGGGCGAGTGGTACGACTACGATGAGAAGGCCAGCGATGAGGTCAGCATCCAAAATATCAAATGGGAGATCAGGAGAGCGTGATGATACGAGAAGATGAAACTAAGGTAATGCAAGAGCAGCAAGGCAAATCAGCTCCAGCCACATATCTCACACTGAACAGCTGATACGAAATACGAACATCTACGCAACATCTGCAGCTGTCTACTGGAACATAAGAATCCAGCGACTCGTTGCGACTACATGTGGCAGCAATGAAGGGAAGCTCCCCAAAAATTTGCCGATTCATGAGACTTCAATGTTGGCATCTTCGACCGAGGTTCAATCGCTAAATTCTAGCGGCTGTTACAGCGTAGCTGCAAACAACACTCCATAAGCGACTAAAAGCTGGGAGATCTCGAAGTCAACCGCATATTCTACTACTTGAAGATGAGGTGTAAAGTGCCCTAGATCTGATGGTCCTCGCTATGCCAACCTCCTCTCAGGACTCTCTCACTTTTGCTCTTCATAACTTATGCTCCTCATCACCTCACGAACTGGTCCCGTATTATTCACTTTTCTTCTCAAGCCATCTGCATCTTTAAATCAACTTTCAACCCGGTGTCAACTTGTACCTGTGTACTTCCATCACTACACCTCGCGAATGTACCACAGCACTGTCCCTGGTAACTCGTCAAAGGCTGAGCCACGGTCGAGAGGCCCGTATTCGTGTTATGGATCAAATATTGATTGTCGAGGGTAAATTGAAATGTTCTTTGGGTGCCCGTTTCTGTTGTAAAGCCCCCGAAACCTTAGCGTAGCAGGATTGATTGGATCGTCGCTGCTGAGGCCGCTGATGGGGTCGTTCGCATTGAGAGAGGCGATAATGGTGATTATATCAGAGGTGATGATGTTTATCGCAGGGGTGTTGCGAGGGTGAGGGCGGAAAAGCAAAGAGAATGCAAGGGAATTGGGGAGTATCTCATTTGTTGTTTACGGTGGCTGCGGGGGCGTTGGAAGAGTATCAGGGGTTTGTTATGGGGGGTTTGCGAGTTGTATTGGGGGAAGTATGAGAGTGACGGGTTTGCTGGTTAGTTTGGTTGTTAGTGCAGTGTAGATGTTATAGATAGTAAATTGTATGCATAGAGAGAGGAAGAAGAAAAGAGAAAGAGAGAGGAACTTTCCATGTTTATGAGATTGCATATGTATTGCACAGTAGCTAGCATTGTTCGTGCTGTCCATGAATCTAAGAAAGCAATCATAGATAGTTCTAAATCATGGCACAATAGTGCGGTCGTTTGAGTGCGCAGTAGATTCTATACGTCTTATGCCTTGCCCCCAATTTAGTGCTGAATCTTATGAGACAAATTGCCAGAAGTTTTGCGATATTGATTTGTATTTGAGAGATTGCTATTGAAGAGCAGATATTGTAAGGCATCGAAATACACTCCCAATTAGCTACTCCACTGTGATGGCATCAATCTGACCTGGATCATTACTGACAGGTTCTCTACATGCCTAATAATCATGAAAAGTCTTTCAGAAGAAGACGGGAACAAATACTAATTTCAAAAATCCAAGCCCTTCCAACCTCTAAATTGACGCCTGCGAGCAATAACATGTAACGCTGTGTCTCTCTTCCTCACTTCCCCATCTTCATCCTCGACCATTATTTACTCTCCAAAGGTATCGGTGGCCCCAGAACCAATCTTTGCTTTCAATGTATGAGATGTTGCGACCACCTCTCCTTTTGCCAATAACGGAAATGCTGCCGTTGAAATGGAATCCAAGACATCTCTTTCTCGACGCCCGTCATCATTTTCCATTAGTACCGCCCCAATATCAGCAGTTATCATTTCCAAAATACCAGTTTTGACCTTCACTTGATAACAACCACGATGCAGCTGCTTCCGCCTTTTGCGACAAAACAAATGAAATCCGGTGTGTCTTATTCTTCACACTTCTTCCAGGTCGCTGCAATAGCCAAAAATTGAAATCCAATGTGTGCGTCCCTCCTTTCCCCTTCTTACATCTTCAGCAGCTGGTATACTAACAACTGAAACCCGATATGTTTGTCCTTGTACTTCCCGGATTGCTCCAGGAACTTCTTTTCCCCCACTGACTGACCGGCAGCCTAAACCACGGTCTACTCCTCAACCCAACAAAACGATAGCCCCTAATAATTCTAGGCGGTAAAGTGTAATCATGGCCGCTCGCTCGTCCTTTCGCGATGATTGCTGGCTGTACGACAAGCAATACGCGGTTTCCATGCAAGTCTTCGGTATCGCCACTCAACGCATGAGCCCTCTTCAATTTCAAATCGCTGCTGAACTTCTCTGGCAAGTCTTGGATTCCGTAGCAGCAAAGATAGCTCTTTTGCGCCGCGAGCTCCGCAGCAAGAACATCAGCATCGCTGATAACCTTGAGGAGATGCTCCTTCGTCTTTGGATGTTCTCTCAGCAGATCGTTGAAGCGAAGGAGGAAGCGATTTATTGATGTCTCTCCAGCTGTCTTTCTTGCCGCGGCTATCGAGGCCTTGAACTTTCCGATGCCCTCAGATGAAATTTCAACGTCGGGATCGAAGAGTTTGACCAAGTCTGATGAGTCTTCTCCGTAGACTACACATGTTAGCATTTCCTAGCGAAGTTTAAACTGAGATCCTACCTTCCGCAAGCATCAAAAATTCCCTCTCTAAACGGTTAATGCTGGGTCTAAGCATATTGTTTATTCCTAGGCTTAGTGACATTCTGGGTTAGTATAGATTGGAGCGTGTATGTGGAGTTGGCGTTGGCTATGGGCGTTTTTGCCTGGGAGCTTTGGTGAATACTATATCAACGGGGGGCACTTGATACGTTGTCTAAGAAATAGACAATATCTTTGTCCCAATATTGAACGTCTAGAAAATGCAGCACGCTTGTTCTAGCCTGACCGTCTGCAAATTGATTGCGCCTGCTAGGAGGAAGTGATAGTACATTTATGCAGCAAATAGAATAGATCAAGAAGGTAAGGGATTGAGAACTCCAGCCGTTGCTGTCATACTCCGACTGTACACACCCACGTAGTCATGAATGCTGTTCTTTCCAGATACAAAGAACAAATCGAGATATGCTTGTCAAGCCCACTTTCATTCAAGATAGTCCTTTTATCGCCTGGAGAGGCTCCCGCTGTGCTTCTACCTCATGGCACTTTGTCTAACAATTCAGGATTGATATATCCCAGATCGTTTCTCTTCCTCCCATGAAGCATCCCAAGAAAAGATGCAATGCTCACGGTCAACGGCGTTTTCCATCAACAAATAACGACTGTGTGTGCTCGTATGGATTCGAAGTTTGAAATAAACATGACTTGGACTTATGAGACCCCAAAGGCTCAAGGTTGAGTGTAATTAAGGTTAAGGCGGCCTCTGGACGCCGGAGCTCTATCAATCAGAAATGGGCAATTAAGCCAAAGTTCACTAATCGAAGGAACAACGAAGAGCCATCCCAAACTCTCGACGTGGATATAGATTATCCCTCGGAGATATCTCGCTCCGAAGAACATTCGATCAAACAATACTGTGCTCTGGAATCCCGCTGAGACATGCATGGACATGGGCGTCTTCTACCGGTCCGCCTACCGAGTCTAGCCGTGTACTCGCTTCCCGAGATACGGAGGTCCAGAACTGCGAAGGAAAGAGAGGAGATAAAGAGATGTCAACGGCTTTGTAGGGAGGGAATGTAACGAATAAGAAGATGGGATAAAAACAAGTCCGTTGTTGAATGGTCGTGTGCTTGTTCTTACGTCCATGTCTGACCTCATCCTCAATCTTGAAATCCCCAGATATTACGCCTCGCCCGGCTATCACTACCTAAGGCTCCGCATACCCGCACTAACTACGCCGGTACCTCTCTCATGCCCAGCTGATATATTTTGTCTTTTGTATGCCTAAAACCAGCACACAACATGAACCGCCCGCCCAGCAGCAGTCCCCAGCGGAGAGCACGAACAAACAGGATATGACAGCGGCTATCCATGCTGAGCCCAGTGCTCTTGCCGGGCCCAGAAGACCGCAGCCGCTACTATGTCCCACCGATGCCGATGCCATTGTGCCCGAAGCGAAGCCGAAGATAGGCAAGCAGAGCGTGGAATATATTCTCAAGAGTGGTCTTGCGGGTGGGCTGGCGGGATGTGCTGTAAGATCTGGTATTTTGAAAACATTACGAACAAGGACTAACAAATATATAGGCGAAGACATTAGTCGCGCCTCTGGACCGCGTCAAAGTCCTCTTCCAAACTGCGAATCCGGAATTCAAGAAATACGCCGGTAGCTGGAGAGGGGTGGGATTTGCTATGAGACAAATCTATGGCCTGGAAGGACCAATAGGACTCTTTCGCGGACACTCGGCGACGTTATTACGAATATTTCCATACGCAGGAATCAAGTTTTTGGCATATGAACAGGTCCGCGCTGTCGTCATTCCCTCCAGAGACAAGGAGACGCATATACGGAGATTCGCGTCCGGATCAATAGCAGGCTGTATCTCAGTCTTCTTTACGTATCCCCTCGAAGTGATTCGAGTACGGCTGGCCTTCGAAACGCGACAAGACAGCAAGCACACTCTTACCAGCATCTGTCGCAAAATCTACGGCGAAAGACCTCCAGAACACATCCCGGACATCCACGTAGACACCTCCTCGCCCAAAGGCGCAGTCCTTACCACTGCTGAAGTGTCTGCAGCCAGAGTTGTGAGATCGGCTCCGAGCTATGGCTTCATAAATTTTTATAGGGGCTTTACGCCGACGATATGGGGCATGCTGCCTTACGCCGGTGCCTCATTTCTAGCCCACGACTCCATCTCCGATCTCCTCCGCCGAGGCGCCCTGGGCCCTATAACCACCGTTCCAAACACTGCGAGCTCGGCAGCTGATCCATACAAACCCGCTCAATTGAAATGGTGGGCCGAACTCACTTCCGGTGGCCTTGCAGGCTTCATTTCGCAAACGGTATCATACCCGCTCGAAGTCATAAGGAGGAGGATGCAGGTTGGTGGCGCCGTGGGCGATGGGCATAGATTACGCATGGCTGAGGTTGCCCGAAGAGTGTTCATGGAGAAGGGATGGAGGGGCTTTTTTGTGGGGCTCGGGGTTGGGTACATGAAGATTATACCCATGACTGCGTCGAGTTTCTATGTCTATGAGAGGAGCAAATATTACCTTGGCATATAGACCTTGTTTGGTAGGCTGTTCTTCTTGGAATGGGAGAAGATGTGACATTCTTATTTGTTTTCGTTCCCGTTGTCCTCTGAGCTGGATATTCAAAGCATAAAGTGGAGGCTTCTTGTGGCGTTCTTGTATTGCAGAAGCGATTCCTTTTTTCGATTTTGGCTAAGCAGATATACATAGAGGGTGTTGATATGGCTGTCGTGTGAATAGATTTTTGGATGTCACGCAGCAATGCTCGGCAATTTCCAGAATTGTACATTGGAATTGCGTCGAATCGTATCTTCGTCGACACAAGTATTCAAATTCATTTCTGTCATGCTCGTCTTTTGGAACTCCGAGAGGGCCAAATTGTATCCCCTTTCATATATCTTCGTCATGCTTCCGTTAGTTGTACTCATGCACGCATGCATCCATCAGGTTCGTAATATATCCAACTATCAATAACGTCTTTCCTCCTCAACAAGAAATCTAACCGTGAGTAACCTTCTCAACGGTTCCGTCATCGCCAACATGGATATTCAATCTATCAAAATCAGTTTCATGGACTGGGAAGAATAGGAGCAGAAAGAGACCTCACCGGTCAGGCTTATGATCCATCGTACTCATCTCTCCACTCTTGATCACGCGATGTTCTTCTGGGAGATCTTTCTTTGCAAAAGTCTATCATCGGAAGCTATTAGTAACCTTACAAGTTCAAGGAATTCTCACGAACTGATCATCATATTTGGATCAGAGGGAGTGTTTAGGTAGTCGAGGTCATTGTCAAGACTCACAATCTCGTCACTTGTTTCGCCAATCTTCTTTCCCACCAATTTGTTCATCCAGTCGTTTGTCTTGTCGCCATCTTTGGACATGAGGCCAGGGACTACGAGAGGCATGATTGCTGAGTTGTGGTAGGTTATTGTTGGGATTTGGTATTGCTATCGTGATTATCAGCATACTGTTGTCTCTTCTTTTCTTCGTCGTTGAAACCGGTCAAAGGTTGAAGTGAAGGATAGGAGATGGGGACTTACATATTGTATGTCTGGACAGGAGCTTTGATGATTGTTGATTGTTGTTATGTTGTAAATTGTGCTTCTGAAGAGACGTATATAATGCGAGTGAGCTGAGGTGGTTACCAGGAAACGACCTAGTCGCGATGACGTAGCTCATCACGGGATTCCAGGCTGCAAGTTTGTGGTACATCTGAACCTACACGTAGCGAGGATGATGCTGGGGTTCAGGCTTGTCGCGGTTAGATACGGTATTCTTCGTGTTGTTTTGAGTTTGCTGACACCCTGTATCTCCAGGAGTCAAAGCTGGAGCAATGTTTCACCGGTGAGGCTGAGAACTAGATTTTGCAAGGTAACTGTGTTCTATCTGTACATATCTGTGGCGCCCCGAGCGTTTTTCATTATGGGGGGCTATAGCAGCGCTAGATTCCTACCTCCTACTCGAAAACCTGCCAGAAACAGCCCTAACAAGCTATCCGTAGGCTCCAAAAGTTAGTATTAACGTATTCCACCACCGAGCCGGCCACTTTTCCTTGGCACGACCAACTCATATTACGCCTCTTCAATTTTATCGCTATCAACAATAGATTCCAAGTCTGTCGTGCTGCTATCTGATTCAGAAGATATCTCAATATCCTTTTTACACCTTCGCGCATTGTGCCCAGTCGCGCCGCAGTTCCCACAGCGCCGTAAAGCTGGCCGGGCTGTTTCTTGATCACCACTACCACGAGACTTCTTTGATTTCTGAGGCGCTACAGACGCCTCAGCAGCTACCTGCGCTGCTGCAGTCCCGTACTCTATAGTACCACCTTGCTGGATCCACTTCCTTTTGCGCGATTTTCGCTTCGTCATTACTGCCAATTGCTCTTCAAGCTCGTGGTTTCGTGCAACAAGTAGAGCGTTCTGGTGCAGCTTCAATCCAGCGCCCTTGACAAGCTGAGAGAAGCCAGTCTGCGCAGTAACTGGTGACCGAGTGAAAGATTCGCGTACAAGCTTTGATTGAGATCCAAATTCTTGAGTATTGCTTGAGTCTTCGACTGCCACGGCGTCTCCTGCGGTGGGGGTGCTGGTGGGGTACGTAGCCGTACTTCAAGGCGATCCAATACCACCTCCGCGTTAATAAGAACTAGCCCTACCATCTCAAAAGCCTTTCGACAGTTCTCTTCTGTAAACACGTCGAAAAACGCGTCTTTGAAGGCTGGGAGGAAGCCTTCTTTGTTGATATGGTAGACGCGTCGGCGTGCCAAGTCTCGAACTCGTTGAGAGTACTTGCACTTCAACGGCGAGAAGCAGACCACATCAAGCGGCTGGAGGATATGCGATGAATGAGGTGACATACAGAGCGTTATGATCTTATGTTCGAGGCAGTAGTCCTTGAAATCCTGGTTGAGATGGCTCTCATGGCCGTCCAAGATGAGCAGCCTATACCCCCCCACTTGACGCGCCTTTGTATGCGCGTCAAAGTGCTTCAACCACTTAAGACCAAGCGCATTGTTTGTCCAGCCGTTCTCAGAGACCGAGAGCTTCCAATTCCGTGGTAAATCTGCCTCCTCATACCACGCAGAGATGTGAACGCGTCCTTTGTAGATAATGAATGGCGGGGTCGCATACCCAGCGGCGCAGATGCTCTGGATAACTGTAACCTACTCGCGATTGCCTGGCTGGATCAAATTAGGCCGTGTACGTCTTTCAGAGGCTGTGACGGCCTTCATTGACCCAATAATGCCCATCTGGAAGCCAATCTCGTCAAAGTTGTGCGTATCCTTGTCGTGGATGCCGTACTTGGCTTTAGTATCTGCAACGAGCTTGAACCACGCGCCGATAATCTCTGGGTCTTCCTGTAGTATCCTCTGCCTATCCTTAGCTCGATTGAAGGCCATCTTGAGCTCATCTGAGCGCGTTACGAACCTCTCAGCCCAGTTTTTCCCTACTGGCTCTCCACCGCGTACACCCAGCAGTTTATCCACCATATCTGCCACCTCACACAGCCGGGGCGCAAATCCTCGCAAATCGAGGTCGAGGATATGTTGGACAGGCGTTTGCTCTTCTGTTGCAGTGAGCTTATGGGAGTTTGGGAGAGTTTGAGATAGAGAGGTAATTCCGCAGAGCCGATCAGAGAGCCTTTGGTGTTTGATGTTGAAGGCTGCAGCAGCGCGCCGTAGGCTTTGAAATTGGCCAGAGGTATAGGCCTGAAGAGCGAGATCAATTCTGCCTTCTTCTTGAACGGCTATCGCGTTGCGTTGTTGAGACATTGCGTGCTGAAGAGGATAAGGGCTGTGCCAAGGAAAAGTGGCCGGCTCGTTGGTGGAATACGTTAGTATACTTTTGCCTATATAAAGCCCTCTTGTAGCCTTATATTATATAATAATAATAATCAGATTTAACGTGGTATGTAATGGCTGCTGTGCCGTGTGCCCACAATCTCTATCTACAATCGCAAAAACCCAACTCTCTGAGATGAGAAAGCCTCTCGGATCTATCCTGAGCGGAATCCATACGTAAGGGGGCCATCAACGGTCCGGTCCCTTCGCTATCTTGACGTCTCTCGACTTGGCCGTACGCCTACTCTTACTATGCCCCCTACTTTACTACCCGGGTCATCTATCCTACTCCCGCCAGTACAGCTCCTCTACAGCTCCTAAGCCGTGTCCTCTGCCTAAAGTCTGCTGTCGTTTCACATGAGAACCGTCATGTACGGATATTTCCTATCCCCCGTATATACCATGCCTTAACCAGCCGTGGTCCGTTGTCCCCCCAACTCACATCACCAGAATACCCTCCTACCCTTAACCTGCCCTTTTTCTCCCTATCACCCCTGCCCTTTGTCCCTGTACCGGGGGTGGTCCTCCCCGCTCACTTTTCGATGTTACCCTGCCCTTTTTCCTTCTCCTCCTGCCCTTTACCTTCTCTATTCCTCTCACTTTTCGATGTTGCCCTGCCCTTTATCCTCCAGCTCCTGTTGCGGCCCCTTTGGACTCTCGCGCCATCGTTGGTGGTAGGTGAGGTGATGTCTCTTCAGACTTTTGCGCAGTAGGTAAGGTAGGTGAGGTAGGTAAGGTAGGTGAGGTGGAGTCTCTTCAGACTATTGCGGAGGAGGTATCGGTACACGCCCGGTACGGGGTAGGTGAGGTGGTGTAGGAAGTAGGTAAGGTAGTAGTCGTAGTTAAGAATTTTGGACTCTTTGTGCGGCCTTGGCGGGACTTGAACTCCTCCGACTCGGTGCCAGGGTGGTACTTCCAGTATACGTTGCTCTTCGTGTAATCGCTGTATTGCCATCTCTTACTACGTACTGGGTTTTCTCTGTGTCCAGGAGCATCGCTCGTGGTGTGGTAGATTCCGCTCTACCAGGCAAACCACCACGACGTGCCGTCCGATGCCCCTGGAGGGTGAGTCCACGGACAGCGATTTCCGTCGGCTCTCCCATCATCGTCGAGACGATATGGAAGGTTCGTAGCCTCCGCCTCGTACAGGCTGGAAATTCGACTTTGGAGGCCCCTTATATTATATATCTACCTAGACTACTTTCTAAAGCGAACGAAATAGCTTTTTAAGCAGATTCCAACCAGAATCTGTACTTTAGGCGAACGAAATAGTCTTTTCTTGCAGATTCTCTTAATTTTGCCAGGTTTGAGCTCTAAACGAACAGACCCTAATACGTTACAAAGTGCGAAATAAGTTACAATATGGTGTACTCTCGAGGCCAACCAATCCACCAAACGCTCCAGCCTTTGAAGAACGGGATTAATGAACAACTTCACACCAGAGTAACTAGAAATGTCAATAGAAACTACAGTTAAAGCAAAGAATTCGATACAGGGTATGTGGCGTGAAGATAACGACGAACGACGAGATACAGCATTAGGCGGAGCCGTCATAGGTTTCGTTATTACATACCGCAACATCAAAGACTTATCTGCATACCGCCCGTTCGGTAATCGATATATTTTCCTTGTTGGAGAGAAGATGCATTCTGAGGCGCGTTGTCGTCTTTATAAGGCTGAAAGTGGTGAAACAACGACCTCGGATCAGTTAACGGTACCTGCCGAGGGGATGATGGGAATGGGTTGCAGCACCAAGAAGGATTCCTATTGAATTTTATAGAATATAGCAACACGTTTTGAACTGCTTCTCTCCGATCTCTCCACTACCTTGAGCACTTGCCAAACTATCTCGATATTATTCTGATAAGAGAAGTAGTGAGCCTATAATGTCAAGATAATACTTGCTTTAAAATCGCAACCCCGATAACAGCGGTATCCCCCGCTAGGCGTACAATTAACATGGAAAGCACGCAACTCTAGCCCCGGCTGCCTATCTCATATAACTTAAGAAGGTCCGTCTGACCTTTCTATCGATTTAGTTTTCAGAATTTCTTCGTCGTGAGGGAGGAAGAGGGGAAGGAAGAGCAGGGAAAGTCGCTGGGCGGAAATCAATCTATCCGACTCGTAAGCAAATCGAAAGGCTCCCGTAGTCCCGTCGCAATCAAATGCATCTGGGTTCACTGATAACGAGCAACAGATTTCCAATCTCCGAGACCCTGATGCGATAAGCGGATAGTTCGTGGGACACTCTGATACGACCATCGGGTGCCCAAGCCCAAGCCCAAGCTCTGGAGTCTGGATGGACCCCTTTGTGGGGCGTGTGTCTTTGACAGCTAGATACAACTACCACTTACTCACTTCGCCCGCGCCGTCTGAACGACCGACTGGTTCGAATACATGTGTAGGCAGTCTGAGAAGCTCGCATCATCAACCTCAGGGTGCAAGTCGACAGTTCAAAGAGTTGGTGACAATTCGAGGCGTGCTTGCTATACTGACGTGTGTAGGGCTGGCTGCTATGTCAATCACCCAACCACTTCAAAAATCCATCCCTATTGGCAGCAGCAGAATATGTCAAAATGGGTAGCGACATCAATAACATTTATGTCGGTGCATTTTAGACCATCCGACTCGCTGGGTTCCGGTCTTGCCGACAAATGAGGTCCGTACTCTCCATATAGTTACTCGCCAATTTATGGAAATTACAAGGTCAGATCAACGCCTTATCTTTCAGACTCAAGGTCTGTCTCATTCGTCAACCGTCGATTCAACTTGTTGCCTACAACATGAGGGTCTTCAAGTTCCTGGCTGTAACCAGCCTCGCGATTGTGGCATCAGCAAAACCTACCAAGAAGTCAGGTTCTCCAGTGAAGGTGGAAGTTACTCTTAGTCCCAAATCTGGGAGTATTGTCGAAGTCTCGGTAAAGAATATTGGCAAGACGAAGCTCGACTTCTTCCAGCGAGGCAGTTTGCTAGACGAGAACCCAGTGCACAAGCTACAAGTGCAGTCTTCGTCAGGTGGGTTTACATTCAGATATCGAGTCTACCGTATGTCTCTGCTAATCTTTGTAGGTGAAGCGCCCTCATTTATCGGTGTACGCCCAAGAGTACGGCAAGATGGCAGTCTAAAAAAGGAGTCTTTCAGGTCGCTGAAAGGCGGCAAATCATTCGAGTACACTCTGGATGCCGCCGAGCTATATGATCTTAGTGCAGGAGGTGCATTCGAGATCTCTGCAAAGGGCCAACTGCCGTACTCTCAGCCCGGAAAAAGGAAGATATCGGGAGAGGTCGCCTACACGAGCAATACGGTGACCATCAACGTGAACAGCGATGAAGCAAAGCATGCGAAGCGTGATTTAGATCGTCGCAATCGCATGCAGCCGGACTGCCAGGCTGGTCGACGTCAACAAGCTTCCAACGCACTAGCTGTGTGCGCAAACATCGCTTTTGTCGCAGGGGAGATGGCGTTACGAGGGAACGTTGAGCAGTAAGTTAAAAGCATAGGTGGGGAGAAGGATGTTGATGGCTAACTCTGAAAAAAGATTTGCGCGATATTTCCGTACCGCAGATCCAAGGATACGTCGCATTGTTTCGCAACGATTTCATACTGTAGCTGACGAGTATGTGTTTTTCTTTTTCGTAAGATTGTTGAAACAAATAATCATTGACCTCAATAGATGTGCTGCCCGATCCAACAGAGGAAGCACATTCTGCACGGATCAACGGCGGCTGTGCCGCTCAGACTACATCAGTTATACGCTTGGTGTCGATATCACAAATTGCGACCTCTATTGGCAGTTTCCGCTGGTCAATATGAAATGCCACGGCGTCGGACAGGCCACGACCACCATTCATGAAATGACACATGTCGATGGTCTCTTCAATCCATCCACCGATGACTTTCCAGGGCATTACGGTTGGCCAGCACTCATGAACCTATCGCCACAACAAGCTATAATGAATGGCGATAATTACGGTTTCTACGCTAATGGTATGATCCTCTTTGCACAGCGGAGCCATAGTTCATGTGCCTGTCTACGTGTCTGCCTTCGAGGTATCTCATCAAAACAGAGGCCGTCAACTGGAGATCGTTGTCGATAAATCCCTGGCTATGTCAGCTCCCAGAGTTGCCAGGCATTTGTCGACATCGATCCAAATTTGAAGTAGATGAACTACATTCGATAGGAAGACGAAGGACGATGAATCGCAGCCCCAGCGTGTTTCAAACCTGGTATGTTTTCACTAACATGTAATCAGCTGTGTACACCAATGATCTTGGATGCTAGGACTGATGGTCCAGGAATGTTTCGAAGCTTCCTCATCACTGTTAACTCTAATTGTTATTATTCTCCGGTGGCTCTTTGGAACAGGTTTGGTGTTTTTGGTGATCATCAGGCGTTCGCATGGATTCAGCGGCGGGAGAGCCGGATTCGCCTGATACCCTTGAGGAAACGAAACCTAACCTCGACGGCTAGCTCTGCCGATGACGGGCCGACCTCATATGAACTAGGTTCAGTGATTGAGCTCGTCACGAACGACCTATCGTTGCCCGCCAATCTTACCGCAGTTACGAATATATTAATTTGAGCGTTTTAGTGGTCGTGTTTGAGGCGTTTGGACTCTATAGCCAGGAACCGCAGACGTTTTCGAAACAACTCTTCTCTCCAGGGTAGTGACAAATTTTTGGCTGGATGTGCCAATGTCACTACTCGTGTAATGGTTGCCACTACCATCCATGGCGAAAGTATCGATATCTGGACGTCCGATTACTCTCAGCCACCCCTTTCATCTTTCGAAACTCTTCTCAGCCACGTTTGTCACTTCCTTCAGCTGCTGTGGCTACCCTAACGGCTGAGATGGAGGGTGCCTGTGTTACACGTATGCTTCACTCATCAACACAGCCTGCGTGTCATTCGCCTCTTCAACAAGAGATGGTCATTTGCAGGACGGAGATGGCGTGAATGTTACAATGGGACTCCTGGATAAGTCACAATGCTCCTTTAACTCATTCACGTAACTTTGTTTTGCTTTGTACATTCAACACCTGAATTGCTGGTTGATTTCCGATTCTTGCAGACAACTTTCTTCTGACATCATTGTCAATTACACTTCTTGATTGCTCTCTTAAAATACTTTGTATAGCTTCTTCTTCGCAGGGGTCCACGAGTGTTCAGATAACACTGATTCATAACAATTCTACCTTTCTACCATCATCACCAGCAATAACAATACCCACTTTTGTTCAGATGATCAACATCTGCAACTAGGATATAATTCAAGTCCTGCTACGCCGAATCAAAACATCATACAATCATCACTTCCAGTCTTCTAACTACCCATCTATCCAACTATCCAACTATTTCCGACAGCTTAGAACAAACGCCATTTACAATCACTACATAATTTCCAGAAACTACAGCAAAAATGAAGTCAACCACAATCTTCAGTGCTGCCGCTCTCCTCTTCAGCTCAGCTCAGGCCCACATTACCTTGCAATCGCCACTACCATACAACGAGCTATACGACACGGCTCCTCTAAGTGCTAGCGGCTCCGACTTCCCTTGCAAGAAAGGCGACACTGGTATCTCAGCCAAGGGCGTCGCCAACGCCACCGTCGGCCAACCAATACCAATCAGCTTCAAAGGCTCCGCAGACCATAATGGCGGCTCCTGCCAAATTGTCCTCTCCAAAGACGATTTCTCCTCCTTGGCCCCAACCTCAAAGTTCAAAGTCATCTACTCAATCATGGGTGGATGCCCCGGCATCTCCGGTACCGAGAACACCTACTCGGTACCCATTCCATCTGAAGTACCCAGTGGTTCTTACACCATGGGTTGGACCTGGTTCAACAAAGTCGGGAATCGAGAGATGTATATGAACTGTGCCACCATGGCTATTTCTGGCGGCAAGGGCACGGAGGCGGATTTCTCTTCGCTTCCGGATATGGCCATCTACAACATCAACTCTGTGAATGACTGTAAGACCACTGAAACTGGCGATGTCCAATTCCCCAATCCTGGCAAGTACGTCTTGACTGGGCCTGGCTTCACGCCTAAGCCACCCACCGGCAGCTGCGCTACTGGCGGTTCCAATTCAACCATCGCACCTGGTACTTCGACTGGGGGCGGCTCTGTCGCACCAGGTGGTGGTTCTTCCGGTGGTTCTCCAGCTTCTGGCAATTCTGGCGCTGGAAATACAGGTGCTGGAAATCCTGGCGGCTTCGACGATGGTCAATACCACCCCAACGGTTCTGGTACAGGCAAAGCCCCCTCTTCCATAAAAGTCCCATCTGCGACCTCAGCTGTCGCCACGACCCTCATGACCACCGCTTCACCAACTGTCGAGGCGCCAAAGCCAGCTACCGCTACCTCTTCAGCTTCGTCTGCGGATCCATCAGGCGGTTTCATCGGAAAGACTCCACCACCACCTGCCGCTGCTCCCTCGGGTGCCTCGCCTATCCCCGCTCCTGCCGCTGGTAAGGCTTGCGCCACCGATGGCGTTGTTGTTTGCTCACCTGATGGAACAAAATTCGGTATTTGCAACTTCGGGAAGGTCCAGTTCATGGCTGTTTCCGAGGGTACCAAGTGCACTGATGGTAAAGTCATTGGTCGTCGTGCTAGGAAGGTTCGCTCCTCTGTTTAGAAAGGGTCTAGATAGTGCTGGATAAGTTCACGACGTCACGAATTTCCTTTATTTCTTGTTCATAACGATTGGATCGATGGATCTTTGATTGCGCTTTGTCTCACGATGTTTGTGTCTTTGTGGGGGATTTTCAGTAACTTCGTTTAGTGGAGATGTTTACGCCCGCTCACTTTCTTGTAGATGGCTTTTGAGACTCTGAAATTACGCAGTCACCATTCTTACCTCCATTTTCTCATTACCATTGTGACCAACTTCGAGAAGTACCTTCGCACTCAACGCTAGGAGGTAGTACGCTTCCCATCAAAAGCTTGGATATCCATAATGTAACCATGACAAGACAAGTCAAACAGGTCAAAACGTGATCTCGAATGCTACAAAAAAAGTATCCCTTCGGCTTTTCGGCTCGGGTTGATTCGAAAGTCGAAACGAAACAGCCCCCCACATGCGCATTTAGGACTGTGGCGTTGACACGTGAATTCGGGGTCCGAGATGGTGGGTATTTGAAAGACAAGTAATCCGTGGTACTTACTCCTAGATAGAGTTGAAGAGTGGAAGAAATCTTCACAGCAGAGCAGACCCGGTACGCCTGTTCTGAAGATACCTTCATGATACACTCGCCTGAAAAGCATGATGACGTCATGCTCATACGTGCGCACTGCGCAACGCATAAAATCTTGCTGGTGGTTTTATTGTCCAGTAGTCTGACTCGTTTCTCGGCCGGGAAAGATACAGGAGCATGATACGAGGTACTTACTTGGAGAGAAGGGGAAGATCAAGTATAACAAAAAGGTGGAGTTGCTGGCTATCTAAGATAATAATGAAACCCAGAACTACGCCTCATGAGTCTTCTCTAAATCCTATTCTTCTATACCTCCCTCCTTATCTAAGCATCAGGCCCGACAGGGAAATGGCTGGCAGCGACGTTGCACTGTCTAAACAGTCTGACTTCGTCTTCGGCAAAAGCGCCAACAACAGAGTGAAGGACACCACGGTTGTGGAAGAGGACGAGGTCACCCTCCTCCCAGTCCTGGGCATAGACATACTTGGGTGAAATGCCTGGCCGCTGAATCTTGTGAACCATTTCTCGGACAGTCTTAAGGTCATCAATAACGGTGCCGTCCGCGAGATGCAACTTGCGGACAGCAGAAGGGTGAATCTGAATGGAGAGCTTGCCAGTGACTGGGTTCTTCCACGCCATAGGTAGGACTTGAATCTTCTCCTGCTCAATTGGTGGAAGTTGGTCCAATGGAATTTCGAGACCGTCAGACTCAATACCAAGTCCATCAGAGCGAGACTTGGCGCCACTCATCCAGACATAAGGGTGAGGCGCATATTCAACCTTGGTCGTGCGGACGAATTCTTGATCTACGGGGCTGAGAACATCGTACATGGTGTATCCAGAAACAAATGCCGTGGTTCCGAGTGGCACATCAAGCTCTTCACCAGTTCCATCGTCGTAGCGGCAGACTTGACGGCGGCCGGCTGGTACTTTGACAGCGAGGAGAGTGGTGACAACTGGTGGTGCTAGACCGTACAGGGCAGCGTCGATGTGCCAGCGGTAGAAGCGCGTGAAATCGAGATCCTCAGACTCTGGGACGACAGTCTTGTGGAAGGTCTTGTGATGTGGGTGCTTGAGCTTGATGTTCTCGAGACCTTCGTAAGAAGGTACCAGGCCGTTACCAATTACTTGGACTTGAGGTTGGTGTGGGATGGTTTTCAGGTCTGGATGCAGGATGGATCGCTTAGCATCGAGAGTCTTGCCGTGTCCATAGCTGGTCGCGTCAGGATCAAAGCGCTGCGTCAACTCGAATTGAGCCTTTGGTGAGACATGGCTTTGGTTCTTGAAAACGACAACTTGCTGGTTGTAGAGTGCGTTCTTGATGGTTTCAAAGTCGGCATCTGGGGTACAGTCAATTTCTGTTTGGAAAGGAGAACAACTAGAGAACTTACCAGGAGGTTACCGATTGAAACGGGTATTCTCCCTTATTGAGGTTTATCTTATATCACGAATGCAGGATGGGACGAAGGCAAGCATACCAGTGAGGTTCTCAACGTCGAAACCAGAAATTGAGGCGCCGAAGTTTACTCCCGAACCCTCGGGAACGGCGATTCGTTCAACAAAGACTTCTTTGACGGCCATTGTATGATGTTAGTTGATTTGATGAGATGATGAAATTGTTGATGGAGTGCGCAGCTGATGCTGGGTTTTGAGATCCGGTGGTGGTGATGGCAAGCTGTGTCTTTCGTTTGATGATGGATCTGAGTGAGATACGCCTCCTATATATCCTCTGTCTACAATTAGTGGGGGCAAGAGGAAATGTTTTTAGCTAGATCATCGTCGGTGGGAGCCACTGAAGATGCCATCGGAGCCCGCCGCCAGACACTAGTAGGTATGCGCGACCTCCCACCAGGATAACAGTGGGCCACCTATCTTCGCCCGCTAAGTGATGGGGATCTGGGATTGTTCTCCATCTTATCAGCTTGCTGCGCTGGAGGGCGGCGAGAAACTGTTTGGAGGTAGTCGACTGTTGGTGAAGATGCGTTGCAGTGGTTTGCGGCAATAAAAAGATCCTGCCTGGAGAACGCGCTCGAAAGAAATTTCGTCTGGGCGATGGATCAAATGGCTGGAAATAGGCAAAAATAAGATAGTTCGAAGGCGCGCATGGCTCAAAAAGGTGTTATTGTGGTGGATGTGGTAAACATAAAGGGCGAAAAAATGAGTTGATACTCAAGCCGCTCTGCCTGTCTCTCTTCGGAGCAAGTGTATTCAAGTACCGCCACCCGATGGAGAAACTTCTCTGCCCAATTGCTTGACTCAAGATTATCTCTCATTCTCAAGGTACCGCCAGCGATCGTGAGTTACCTACACGAGTGGAGTACCGCCATCAGGTTCGAACTTGGCACATCGCAACCGGACAAAGGCGGAGACAGACGCTAGCAGATGTAGAGGTCTTCTCGCTTTACGACCATTACAGCCGAAGGCCTTAATTCCCCAGCATTGTTTATATAGAAATGCATAACATCAGAAATGCCAGGAACCCTGAAAACATCCATCAGGTTACACGTATCGCAACGTGCGATAGATGAAAAATCCTCGACAGGATTCTTTCAATCTCCCAAGACAATTTGCGACTGTGTGATGACGAAGGGTGACCTCAGGAGTTCTGCCGCATTGTGCGAACGCGAGCAACGTTTCTCGACCAGCGTGCAGACTCCAAAACGATGACAAAGGTCACAGAGTCTGCTGAGGCACTTAGGCATTCAAGTTATTCATCGCAATGATGGAAAACAGGTTGGGGGATCACCACAAGCGAGAGTGTTCCCTTTAACTAATGGTGCAAAATTGCACCGTCATCCATCTCCCCCCCGCCACCAGCTGGCCACCGTCTTGGTCCAGCACTCTTTTGGGCATTGAGCAAGTCTGAGAATCGCTCAATAGTTATGACAACAGCTGTTATAGACTCATTCAGCTCGCATCATCTTTCACAGTAAGATCCAGCAACCACTCGAATTGCCCTCAAACATTCCCATAAATCATCACGTCGACCACAGTACCAACTCGAGCCAGCAATGGTCAAATTCACCAGCACCCATACACAAATTTCGAGTCATCGAAGTCTCCATCGAACACCAAGACCTGGCTGTCACGTATCTTGCGGTCCTACGACTTGTCATCTCAGCACATATAAAGCGTTTGGCTAGCTCAGAAAGTATGGTTGCCAGTACAAGCCTCGATTGAACATGTGACAGCCACAGCCGGCAGACTCACGTCATCAATACAAGTACCGTGACCCGTACAGTACTTTCTACACTAATCAAGATTCTCATAGTTTGAGCCGTATTGTGCTTGGGCTTGCAACACCGATGCCAAAAGCAGCAATGACAAGCAAAGACTTGATGGTTAGTTGAAATTGCTTCTTGCTTTGATCTGAAGCTGTAATCGAAGTATTGGCTGATTGATGCATATGTGGTTGAAGAGACGGAGAGAAAATTGCGGGGAAGTCTTCGTGGTCGAACTCAACAATGAAGACTCAAACAAAGCGTGGACTGGAGGCAGAGCAGTATATTTGGATCTACTGAAAACGTGAATACCTGAAATTTCTGCAAGGACGACATGCTTTAGGGAGCATACGCCAATACATCAGGTTAGGTGTGGTTGAGGCTGAAGCTGAAGAACATGAAGAGCATGGAGAAAGCCGCAGTCTAACCATCTCAGTTTCGCCCTCACCTCCCCCAATCCATCTCATTGTCTTTTTCGAACCATCGTTTGTACACCAAGTCGATGTATTACACGACAGAAGGCCGGCTCTTTGATGTTAATTAGCACAAGGACAGCTCCTTGAAGTAAGAAGAACATTATCTCGAGTACTTACAGATGCGTCACAGAGTTGCAAGCGCAGGATGAGAGACGAGAAAATATTTACTTGGTCGATACGCCAGAAGGGGTGATAATGATTTGGCTCTTGACTTTGTTGGGGAAGCTGTTCAAAGTATCTCAGTATAGAGTTCCTTATGATAAGGCAACGAGCGCCCGCCGCTTCTACATATCAAAAGTTTGCTGTGCAGTCTCAACCCGCTGTTTTGCTCGAACTATATATTCCTTGATTGTACGATGTAAAAACCCCTCGGCCCCTTCCATCTCCAAGCCTGCTCTTCATCCTAACTTTATGAATGTCCAAATTAGAACGTAGAACTGATTTATCAACACGAAAGACTTCAGGGCATCTCACCTATAATTCATCAGGGTTCCCCACACATCCAGAACATGCGAAATAGGCCGCAGCCATCCACAAAATGCCAATACTAGCCAGCTACTTCGCCCTTGTAATCGCAAACTCGATGTCTCCCGCTTGTAGTGGCGTGGCTTCGTAACTTGATCGTTTACGTATGTATCGTGGCTTGATGTGGTTGCGAAGGCCGGGTCCTACTAGAAACAGGAATTCTAGAAATAGAGATTCGGCAAGATACTCGTGTAGGCATTACTGAGTGAAACATGAGCGTAGCATGGAGTCTATGAGATGATAGAGGATGAAGGACAAAAGCGTGTATTGACGATTCCTAGATGCGAATTATCCAGTCGATAGTCCGGAGCAGCAGTTCAATGTCGAGGAAAGAATGTAGATAGTCGTGGCGAGAGATCTGTTACGGCGAGGACTCGGGGACGAGGGAAAGGAGATACGACCTTCTGCTCATGAGCTCTCAAAGCATCAACAGCTTTGAAAATTGATATTGGTCGTTTTGCTGTTCTTGTTAGACATCGTAACCGGTCTTAAGGCGTCATCCGGCGATAAACTTCTGGCCGGCTTTCAGTATTTCAAGAGCGTCTTTGAGTCCAATAGCCATGACTCCAGACACGGCTGTTCATCGCATAGGGGTGACCTGGAGTATTCTCGATTGCGGTCTGGTGTTCTGAAGTTCAGAGAGCACGATCGATCGTTGATGACGGAGCATATGCGCACATCCGCGATGCCCATCGTCGATTGCTAGGTTTGATATTCCGATCAACGCCCTGCTTGTTTGGTGTTGTAAGAATGCTGATGATCCACAACCGAACTCGTTCACGCTCGATCGTCGTCAAAAGGCGAAATCAGGGTCGGAGTGCCAGACGACTCCCAGAGAGGCACAAGGACAGCTAGAACAAGACTTTAGCCCAGTGATCGTTTAAATAACATGGAATAGTCCAAGCTTGATATTCCGGAATATACTCCGTAGCATACAAAACATTACCAATGCTGTCTATGGTCAATCAAGGTTATGTCAATTTTGTGCCCATCCAAATGACATGCGGCTACCTACGAGGGGATCCAATCGAATATACGGATATGGCCCCGCAGGTGTTTAGGGGAAGGCTTTCTCAAAGGTTCTCCATGATTCTCGTCCTGAGATTCCCAATTTGATACATACCGGCCTCGGCCCCAGGTAAGAGAAATACTGTCGGCCCACATAATAAGAAAGATTGGGGAAAGACAGTCTCATGCCAAAGCCCCAAGTTCCCTGCATCTACTGCTGGACGAGGAGGCGAACTTTGCCAACTTTAGGTATCCAGCAAAGCAGCCCAGTCGCGTCCAATTCCCAGCGAACAGAAGAAACAGAAGTCCAAACTGGAAACACGTTCATCAACTGAAGTAGTAAATACCTGTCCACCTGGTAAGATGCCATCAGTACGTCCATCCAGGTCGTACGGTCCCAATTTCGCTCTAGCTTTCGCTCTTGCTGCAGCATAAGGTTTGTGATGCCCAACTTCCGCCCTAGTACGATATCGAAAGGATAAGGATAGAGAGTAGCATTGTGCCATTGCAGCTTGGCTCATCGACTACCTTTCTCACAGCTCTATCCAGTATCCCAGTCCAAGCACACAGCACTGACAACTCAGACCTTCTCTCAGAACCCTAGAAATTCCAATTTTCTTGCCAGACCGGCCCTCACGCATTCAAGCAAAGAATAACTATACGTACCACTGCACACCCATACTACGACGCCCTCCCGACACTCGATCACCGCTTCCTAATGGCAAATCATAACCAAGCGCCTCTCGGAGGTCAGCGCCCATTGTTACCTGCTCCCAGCCCATGCACAACGACCGATGGACTCACGCAAGGGAACAGCCCCGACGGCGTCAACCGAACAGTTGGAGTGCGATCGAAAGCATCCGGCAAGTCCCTCAAACGTGCAAAGGTGACTGCCGTGGCTTGCCAGCCTTGCCAGAAGCGCAAAAGCAAGGTGAGCCAAAATCTCAGTCTTTTTGATCATGCTCTAATTAGCAAAGTGTGATGGTCGACGTCCAATCTGCTTAGCATGCAACACGAAATGTACCGAACCCAATTGCCACTACGACTCCGCCGGTGACCAGAGGCGCACTGCATCCCTTAAAGAGACAATCGATGCTCACGAGCGCGAAATTGGAGACCTGAAGACAATCGTCCGTAAGATGTGCGCGGACCCAGCCACCGTGGAGCTGGTCCGAGTTCAACTGGTGAACAACAACTTCGAGCAAACCCACCATATAGCCTATATGTTTGGTTCCCACATCAGTCCTGGAGAAGCTACAACAGTAACATTGCCTCCAAACGGATACCCAATGATCACGGCCGCTCTTGGATACAATGGAGTCACTGCATTTCAAGGCCCCCAATACAGCCAACCTTCCTTCCTTGGCGATGGCGCGGCGCCATCACCAACAGCAACGGCGCAATCGAACTGGTCATCAGAAGTTGTTTCAGGAGAAGAACGTGAGGAGGCTGAGTTCTCATTCCAAGGAGGATATCCTCTTCCAGCGCCCCCATCATGGTTATAGGAGGAGTATTTGATATGCAGCCTATAGCTGTGATCAAGGTGGAGGTAAAAATTGATCATAATTTCCATTGCTCACCTCTTCATGTGGAACATTATGCCGCCGAATTGGTAATCGCACACCCCTAACGACAGCGACGGTACGTATCGATAGTGTCTTTCAAAGTGTCGCTTCAACTCATTCTGACAGTAGTAGTTTGCTGCAGATGATGCCGAAGACGAATGAGAGCACGTCGCATTGATACGCATGCCAACACCAACACGTCAACAGTGTTTTGTAAGAGAAGTAACAGATCCTCAGAAGTATGTCCTACTTCTCTCTCTTCTGTCTTTGAATCGAGATCATCAGTTTTTTCTGCCCCAGAGAGAGGCTAGACAGGAGTGGTCGTCTCTAGGTTAAGATCAATGCCAATCATCCCAAGCAATTCTACTACAGCAAGTACAAAATTGCTAGGATATTTCTGACGCTGATCTCGAATGCAAGGACATCAACATCAGGAAACCCATGTTAACAACATGAACTTCTTGCCCTAAGGTTAAAGAAATGGAAAGATTGCTCTGCACAGTTTGATTCAACATTATGACAAGAAGTTTCCGTGCTCCTTTGTCATAGTGTGGAATCGTCGTTCTCGTGTGATGCGAAGAATCTCTCCATGAACTCGGCGTCCCGAGTGGTGCCAATCCTCTTAGTTCTGGTTGGGAAGCTAGAAATCTTACAATCGCCCATTGTCTATCAAAGCCTTCCTTTCAAAAGTTAGTTTACGGTGAAATCCTGTTATATCTTGTTGTTGCTTGAATGTCCGCAACGATAAAGCGTGGCGATCGGACCTTAATTACGGTCGAACTCTTGGTTGGGATTATATAGGCGGTCCTCTGCGGCTTTGCCGGAATTTTTGTATCCGGTCGTTACTGCTCGACCTGCCCTCCAAGACTCGTTCTGCTTCCTCTTGATCCAGTCCCAGTCCCTGAGTCCTTCCGGTTGTAGCGATCAGGTCTCTATTGAGGGCTTCGGTCGGCGCGGCATCAGCGGTTCTCTGCGTCTCTCTTTCAATCAGTCAGATGGTTTCACCCAATCCTCAGCAAAGTTTTAGTCTCTACCGGTCATAGCAGTGCGTCTTGCGGGCGCAACGGCGCTGATTGAGGTTCTTCTGTTGCGGAGAGGGTCCCGAAAGAGGGCGCGAAAGATGGATTATAGCAAGCATTTCTAGTCTGGATCATGTGGCAGCGTAGAATAGGTGGCATCTTGAATTGATGAAATGCTGCCTGTTCTCTGCAAAATTGAAGACAAAATGGAAGCAGAAACGATTCAATCTCCCAGGAGGGACGAGTGAACAACGTATTTCGAAGCTAGTTGCGCGGAGCCGGCGTCGCCCTCCGCACGGACCGATGGACCTATAAGCATCCAAGATTCCAATGTGTCTCAATGGGTGTCTCTTGCAACTTGTCAATACATCTATCCATTCATCCACGTCTATTACTCCCGTCGCCTGAGCCCTTCTGCTGTGGATACTAGCCTTGCGCCGTCCTCACTTGATGGGGTTGTGATGCCATATGAGAATGTCTAGGCATGTTCGTTTCTGAGGTTGTTCGGGCGATGGTGGTAACACAATGGCCTTTGGGCCATCTAGGTAACAAATATGTTCACAGTTGCTGGCACCATCACATGAAACGTCAAGGGCAGTCGATATGAGATGAGCACCACAGTTAATATGTACTCTATGGGTGCGGGGATTCATGGTTTGTTGCTGTACTTGTATCCTAAACTTTGGTTCTGGGTTCTCGGTTCTGGAAGTTTCCCGAAAAAGAAATGCGTGCAGTGGCGAACTAGGAGGTAGTTCTCTGTCTCCTAATTATCTTCATGCCATTCTTGCCTCCTGTTACAGCCCCATCGTCTCCGTTGCCATGAGTTCTTGTTCTTGTTCTTGTTTACCAAGGTAGCAGCAGTGAACGAGTCTCTGTTGTTCTACTGCTCTACCTACCTTATCTGTAGAGGGAACCCCTCACGGCCGACCACACACAGCCGCGTCCATGGCTGAGCCTGCAGCCCCTCGAGGCGTCCGCTTCACCGAAACCGAAGCCTCTGTGCCCACGCCTGCTCGTCCAGGGAACAGAAGCCAGGAATCATCCTCGTCCTCAGGCTCCGAACCAGGCCAGAAACAGCAGAACAGCGACGACGACGACACTGAAGGACAGTTCCACTTCACCCCAGCCGTGGTTACCACTCCTCTAGATGATGTGCCGCCCATGACCAGCAGCGTCTTATATGCTTGGGGTGCGCCAGGACAAATCCGGGGAAGAGGTGGGAGCACGGGAGGGAACAGTATGTTGGAGACGTCGACAGCTTCGAACAACAATGGCGCGACCACTTCCTCCCGCCCTGCAAGGCCAAACGCTGTCCGGACACCTTCCAACGCGTATGCTCCCTCTTCTGCCAGGCGCCCTGGTCAACATTCTTTAAATAGCACCTCGAGTCGGCACCGTAACAATTCAGCAAATCGAAAACGGAACCCCAATGCCGAATATCGTGCACAAGAGAAGGCTTATGTTCAACGCATACGACAGGATGCGCCCGATCCAGACGATGTCTTCGATACGGATTTGCGGACGCCCAGCCTCGATTTCAGCACCGATTCTGGCTCTGATGGAGAGTCGCCCTCGACGGCCGATTACATTGACGACCCTTACGACCAAGAGATAACCCTTTACTATGGAAATGAGGACATGCAGCCCTCCGTGGAGGAACTCAAGGTGCCCGAAAATAGGGAAAGGCTTGAATGGCATTCTATGCTGGCAAGTGTTCTGACTGGAGACGTCGTGAAACAAGAGAAGAAAAGGCTGATTGGCGGGAGCGATCAACATGCTGATGACGCGTTGAAGGCTGAGGTGTGGCTGGGCATTCGAGCCAGATGTTGTGGACGCCTGTTGCAGGCGCAAAGGAGGATGGTAGAAGAGGGTCGAGCCAAGGCAAAGTCCACTATCGAAAGCATCATCACGTTTGAGATCAAGGGAGAGGCGGAAGTTGGACAAAATGCTGCGCAACAAGTCGAGGATGTAGTCAAGAAGATTGAGAAGTGCGAGGCGCTGTACATGACAAGACAGGCCATGGAAGCTGCTCATCCTCGAGCTGCTTCTGCTGGCTATACGGAAGCATGCGATGCTGTCATTGCCTGGTACAATACGACCCAGCTCATCAACACCGAGCTTCAGATTCTGCGCAATTGGGTAGGCAATGACGAACTCGACTTCTCCAAGCCACGGGTACAAGACGACTCGGATCGTCTGTCTGATGACTCTTCTTTCATCGAGAGGATTTTGAAAGAAGACGGTCTCAAATCTCTCCAAGGGAAAGACAGTCTTCTAGTGAGCTTGAATAAGTTCATCAACAAGGCTAAGATGACCTTGATTGCCAATGCTGAAGCATTTGCAGAGCGACATCTGCCCCCCTACATTGAGGAGTTGCAGACATTGATCAACTTTCCCTCCCGTCTAGTACAAGAGATCATCCGAGTACGACTATCATACGCAAAGAAGACAAAGAATCCTGCCGAACAGGGCCTCATGATGACCGAGCAAATGATCGTCCAGTTCCAGATTCTTCTCAATCTGGCCGTGCGTATTCGTGAGTCGTACAATCTCATCTCACAAGCTGAGAAGGGTTGGGACCCTCCCGAGTGCCTGGAAGAGAATTTCGACGACATGGTTTTAGAAGCTTTGAAATTTTATTTCAAACTGCTAAACTGGAAATTGATGGCAAACAAGAACGCTTTCAAAGAAGCGGAAATTTTGGAAATGGAATGGGAGTTCTCCAACAAGCTAGGCAGACATCTTGAAGGTGGAGATATCGAGGTTGCCGAGCAATTCTGGTGAGTCTCAGTCTCTATCATTATTCAACTTGTGTATACTAACGACGATAGTTCCCTGACCTCAAAGTCTCTCCTTCGCTTAAGCTCTCAGTTCGAGAAAGAGCTTGCTAGAAGACCCGACGAAGTTGCTGGAGCTGAAATGGACAAGCGTTACAAGGCCATCCTGGATTCTGTTCGTATCAGGCAGCGAAAGCTATTCCGCTTCTCGCGAATCCTCACTCAGCGTTTTGAGAATTGTGCCGAGTACAGTATCAACTTAGAGCACGAACAGCTCATGGAGTTTTATGACACTCTGATCTACTCTGGTCATTTCCTCATCGAGACGACACAACACAGCGTTGACGGCGTTTACATTCTTGCCTGCCCTGTGCTCAAAGACAGACCCAAGGACGTTCAGTCATTACTGGGATCGTGCTACCATGCGGAAGATAGTCCCGAGGATTCGAGCAATCCGTACCTGTTGATATTGCGCCCCGAGCATCCTTTGCTGTGGGCCGGTCCAAAGATTGAATTCAACATTCGCCAACCTCAATTCGAAGTTCAAGTCAACCGCATGCGCCTGGTTGCAGATGGTTCGCAGCAGCGTCTGGCTGATGCGAAGATCGCATTTGGTCAGGCAACTCAAACCGAACTCACGGTGCTCAACGACCAAAGAGCCAATTTGCCTCGTGTGAATGCTGAGCTGAAGAAGATCAAACGCACCGCATTCAAGTTATCGAACACCATCATGGAGAGTGTAGAGATCATCCGAACACAAACGGCTGGGCTCAATTGTCAAGAACTTATTCAGACCTGTTTCGCATTTGCAACCGAGTTCGGCCAGCGTTCTTTGATGTACATGGATGCGAATCGCAGAGCCTTAAACAACACCAAGCTCATGAAGCTTGCTCTTGACTGGGTAAGTTTCATCTGCGACGATTGTGTACCATCAGACAGGAAAACCTTCCGTTGGGCTGTTGTGGCGCTTGAGTTTGCTATGATGATGACTCGAGGACAAAATATTTTGTCTATCAGCGAAGAAGAATATTCCAAGCTTCGTGCGAAAGTGGCTGGATGTATGTCTTTGTTGATTTCACATTTTGATATCATGGGAGCTCGATCAACCATGGCCGCACAAGCAGAGAAGCAACGCATGGATGCCATGCTTGGCAAGAATCGATTAGACGTTAGCCGATTGAGGGATGACGAGGAGTCGTCCTACGCCGTTCAATGTCAATGGGTAGAGCAATTAGCCGAGCTCGACCGAGTCAGGATTCAGCGCGAGTCTGAGCGACAGGCCCTTGGACGTGTCTTGGAGGATACCAACGAGGCAGACCGTGCCCTCACCTATCTATCCTCATCAGCGACTAATGTCACCTTGAGATGGCAACAAGGTCAATTTGTTGGGGGAGGCACTTTTGGTTCCGTATACGCCGCTATCAACCTCGACTCTGGTCAGATGATGGCTGTCAAGGAAATTCGTCTCCAAGATCCCCAGCTTATCCCGACCATTGTCGCTCAAATTCGAGACGAAATGGGCGTTCTTCAAGTTCTCGACCACCCCAACATTGTCCAATACTACGGCATTGAACCACATAGAGACAAGGTCTACATCTTCATGGAGTTTTGTGATGGTGGCTCTCTGGCGGGTCTTCTCGAGCATGGCCGAGTCGAAGATGAAACTGTGATCATGGTTTACGCCCTGCAAATGTTGGAGGGTCTCGCGTATCTTCACGAACGTAATGTCGTGCATCGCGATATCAAGCCTGAAAACATTCTGCTGGACCACGATGGTCTCATCAAATTCGTCGACTTCGGAGCCGCCAAGGTTATCGCTCGTCAAGGAAAGACGCTTGCAGCAGAGCAGAGCGCCACCCGCCAAGGCCGTCAAAACAGCATGCAAGGCACACCAATGTATATGTCGCCCGAAGTCATTCGTGGACACGCCTCTGGCCGCCTCGGCGCCGTTGACATCTGGTCTCTTGGTTGTGTGATTCTCGAAATGGCGACAGGTCGTCGTCCCTGGGCATCGCTTGATAATGAATGGGCAATCATGTATAACATTGCTCAGGGCAATCCTCCACAATTGCCTACACGCGATCAACTCAGCGATCAAGGTATTGACTTCTTGAAGAGGTGTTTTGAGAAAGATCCGGTGAAGAGGGCGAGTGCTGCAGAGTTGTTGCAGCATGATTGGATTGGGATCATTCGGAGTCAACTTGATATCGAGCCCCCGCCTCAGACGCCATCTAGTGAGAGTGGCAGTAATGGTAGCTGGGCCAACAGTCGGCAAAACTCTACCTCTTCGCAATAATTGGTATATGGGAATCTGGGAAAGCGGGTTGGATGCATTAGCGAGGAGTTTGATTACGAGAGCGCATTTTTTCTTCCTTCCTTGCTTCACTTTCTTTTTGTGGAAACAACAGCGTTGATGTATACCAGGGAGGGCTGAGGGATGGGTGTGGGTTTGGAAAAAGATTATATAACCGATGCAATTCCTGATCCTTTACTGATTGTTCGACTCGACATTTGAATCGAATTTTGCGCTCACTGAGTTCTTTATCTGAAAATTGACACCTGTGACTTCCACCATTGAACTTATCGTTATGGGTACGCGTTTGGAGCTGAAGCAACGCTCAGACCGAATCACGAACGACAGTACCATCCCAAGATCTTGTTAGAACACACTTGATTAGCAAACAACCTTGAACTGGTACCCTATTTAGCCTCATGGGAGAACATTAAAGTAGCTATAGCCTCGTGTTTCACCCTTGCCATTTCAATTAGTCAGTCCCCAGTGGTGGCCGTGCACGTATCCACACCTGCGCACAACCTAATTCAATAGCCCTGTTCTAAATCATGTATAAAATTGTGGTTTTATTTAGCACTAAACAGTTCAAATGGCGCTATTAGTGTAGGGGCTGTAGGTTACCATATTTGAATGCCCTGTGTGTTAAAGACGTCTAATATGAACTAGATCATTCCAGCCTTCCATATCCCTCTATGGGAGATGTGATTGATAGCTGGAGATCCAGGTTGTTAGTAATTGAAACTTGCCGTAATGAGGGGTAGAATGCTAATTCGAATTAGCGAGTCCTGGGTAGCGCAAATAAATATCCTTTTTAGCTCGTTGATCAATCCATGAGCAGCGCAACCATTTCTTTTTACTAGGTTGGATGTGGAGGATCCTTTTTACCCGTGGGCCGTGGGGGGGAGGCGAGAGTGAGACGTGAGCCCAACGGGTAATTATACTGAGAAAATCCTGTTCTTGATTAACGTTGAAGTATTGTCACAGGCTATGGCCTAGATTGTGGTTCTCGGCTATGCCCTCAACCTTTGGAAACTTCTGGAAGATTCCACAGCCCCACCACCACTGATTATAAAACCATGCATTCTAGTCTTTCTTTCTTTTCTCCAAGTTTGGAATACTCGTCAATCAGGATAGTCAATTGAAAAACATATCGACCACGCCTCTCACAGGTATTGTTCTTTAATAGAATGATTACAGGAGAAGGCTTTGCGGATGTTTGAGCTTTTGACTGGAGAAGATTTTTCGCGGTTGAGAGCTTGCACTTTTACTCATTGAAGCATCACGACGGCAGCGGAATGTGGGAAAGAACAAGGTGAAGACGCGGAGGTATGTATATCCGCGTTGACACTATTTTGTAAAAATCCTACCGTATCGCCATCCGGTAAATCCTGCAGCGATCAGAAGGCCCCTTGTCTACGCCTTACTTGTCCACTGGCTTTGCTCATACCCTCGTAACCAACCAGAGGTTTCGGTTCAGTTGTACTTGCTTGTACTCCTGTGATCAATGATCAACCTCTGGTAATTAGACGATATGGAGAAGAACATGTTAACGTCAAAGACCTGGTACCTGAACGCGACAGAATTGTTGAGAGACCCGACATAAGGCGGGAACTCGCGCTATGAAAAAGAGAGGAAGCTCTATGAAGTATCGTTAAGATCTGAAAATTTGACCGAGAAACGATTGAGTTGCAGGGAAGAGAATGCTGTGGGTAGGGATGTGGAATGTTATTTTCAATATCTACTACCCCGGATACCATGAGTAGTATGTCGACATTGTTCAAGATCTTTTTTAGCTGACTGTCTAACTGAACGACTGCCGCAATTCTGATCTACGCCAAGGTTACACATTAACGGCCAAGGACTCGGGTTTCAGCTATTCTAGGTTCTAGTGTGGGTAGAGCTCTCAGCCAAAAACTTGATAATGTCCATATTGATGTTCAAACGACAATACCACAGCTCGGAACAAAGCTACAGAGGCCATTGGTTTCTTGGGAACGGTATTGTGCTTTCGAGGATAACGAGGATATTTGCAACATGTGATCGGGTGGTTTTCTAAGAGCCAAGATAGTATTAGATTAAAACCTACAGGATTCTCGTAAGATTTTTAAAAGATTTTTATACCACGTTCCACGGAATAGGAAGTTTATGGGCTCGATCGACGGATCGAGGTTGGACGACGTCAAACAACGTCAAACGACATTGAACGAAGTGTTTGATCACCCCGTAGCTCAAGGTTCTCTCCCCTACTATGGGAATGTCGGATACTAAGTATAGTATCTCGGCTAATTGAAGAACGTAGATTCAGCCGGCCTGCTACAATCCTCATTACTGGATAAATTGAGCGGAGGTGGTGTATCATGAGACTCTCCCTTATATGTACCCCACAGAATCCAGACATCTCTTGCATACGACTCAATCTGAACTCCCAAGTTGTCAGTTTTTTAACTCCTATTATCATCTCTAAATATGTAATCACTACTTCCCCTCTTCACAGCCTTCCTTGCCGCCACACAGCAAGTTGCTGCTCAAGGCAAAAAAAACCCTGGAAGCGTTCAATACACTGCCTGCGTTCCTTGTACTTCAACTGGCAACAAGACACCCGTACGTTACACCAATTGCGCTCAGTCTCTGTTATTGTCCATCGATAGTCATAGGGCCTGTGCCTGGTTATATTGCTTATTATAGAAACTTTCAGGCTAATAGGATATAGGTTGGGTTTTGTGGTGACCCTAGCAGACGTGAAAATGTGCGCTATTGCCAGGCACAGTGCACTCCTACTCAGCTTGCTAAGGGCCAGCCAGCCTGCTGCGTATGTTATAAATCGTGAAGAGTGAGAGCTTAGGTGCTAACGTGTTGGCAGAACTACAGCTGTTAGATTGGTTAAGGAAATGTGGCCATTGGAAAGGAGGATGGATACGGTGTTGGAGGTGATACTACCGGCTGACTGGACAGCGCCCTTGCATTCAGCTTCATCCTGAACATCATCGGCTGGTTCCAAAGGAAGGTAACATGGGTACAGTCGTTGATTAGATTTTTAGCGACAAAATTTACATGGATATCAAATGATGCTGTTGAGCGCCTTTCGTGCGTGTAAAATTATTGGTCCTATCAAGTATTTATGATTCAATGAGCACTATCTATAGTGAGGACTTCTTAGTACTCTCAATATCCAATTGAGTGTCCAAGCACAGGCCAAAGTTGATGCTCACAGCCTTCCCCGCGATGACGAAAAGGCGCGCTGTTGCAAAACATCAGATGACTCAAACTCATCCAAAGCGGTCGTTCCACACGGTCATGAACATCAGCTAAGCGAGCGACTCCCCGATTAAAAACGGGGAGGTCTTTTGAGGCTGGCATCGACCAATCCGAAAGCAGCAGCAGCTCCTTTCAGCTTGGCTTGTTGACACTGACAGCTGGGGTATATCCATGGGAGGGAGGCCTCTATCTACTTATCTCATGGCCCGTGACCTGACTTGGCACGGCTGATGGCTGGTGGCAAGGGCTAGGCTGTGTATCGTATTGGACCGAGGAAGACGAGGCTTGACTGGGATGCACGACTCCAAAGGCAGAGGCCGGTGGCGCTCTTTGCAGTGTCGCAGAGGTCATCTGAATTACTACGTACGCATGAGCCATCTAGTGCCAACAGGCTATCGATATCGCAGCCACTTGGGGCGCTTCAGCCGAGTTTCGAATAATGACATTCCTCTTTCTTTTTCCATCTACCTAGTAGAACTGCCCATGAGCCCGGCTTACTTCGGGACGGGAGATGTCAACGTCTTCATTCCACTAACCTTACCCCAGCTTAGCCCTTTACTGCACTGTGAACAGAAACAGGAACTTTCTGATCGGCTCTGCCGTCAGGTGTCTGTACGGGAGGATGAAGGTGTTTGCCTGTTCCTTGACCAAGACATTCGAGGGGCACGACTAAAGATAGGCCGCTGGACAGGGCAGAGAGAAGAATCATGCGAATTCTCACAAGGGGTTCAATGGATGGGGAGAAGGAACAAATAGTGGCTGATAATGGAACCGATGTTGTTGAACGATGATGACCTCTTGACGGTGGGAGTCGCAGTAATCAGGCTGACAATCACCAGCCCTGATCTCGTTTGAAACATTCATCACCTGCTTTAGAGTTGTACAAGGGCGCGGACAATGGTGCAGTCCAAATACTCGTTCCTATTACTCCCATAGTTGACCGAAGTGAGCCAGAGTGAAGAGCACGCATTGACCCCGGTTCGTAGGAATTAGCTTACGGAAGCATACCTAGGCAGAATATCTCGTTGCCCGATTTTACCAATTATCGGGCATTCCGCCTCTACACAGCACTTCAACATCCCTCCCTGCCCATCACATCTCTGTTCGGCTGGCTCGCTCTTTGCTGCTGGGGTTGCATATTCTAGTTCTGTCGATACTATCAGCATCCCCATACAACGACTCGCCAAACTCGAGCACCCGCACGGTTGCCACTCCATTGCATTTCCCCAGCTGCAGCCTACTTACCAGGCCAAATTCAGGCTCGTTCAGATAGTTCGCTCATTGCGCATCTCAGCCTTCCGTAGCCTCTGCTACAATTACCTCGCTACACTATCAAACCTCGACTTGGTGTTACCGTCAGAGGTGTTGTGCACTGCTTGCATCCAAGCCCGACCCGGCTAATTGCAGAAGGGCCCATTGCAGCAAAACACCATCAGAAGCCAGCCAATGACATCGGGAATCGAAGACCATTGTCATCCAATATCGAGTGCGCGTTAAAAAAAAACGCGTCTTCGCCGACTCCACGAACATCATCCTCGTCCTGGTCCTTGTGGTGCCATGTACTCATCAACGTCGCACCATTCAGGCTCTCAATCGCTCAATGGAAGTTCTAGCATGGAAAATACTATCAACCCCGCCGCCTTGGGCTTGAATACTGCTACCGGTATGTAGTCCCTCCAGTCGCAGCTTTGCGCTTGCACAACGCGCTTCCCTGGGAACACCCATACATTGCTTCGTGCGCTGACAATTGCCTCGATCGTACAGTTCAGCCGCCAAATCTCTCCACCTCGAACCTAACACAATCAAGTCCGCGCGGTGTGAAGCGGAGTAGATCGCCTGATTTACAGGGCGAATCATTGGGCTACGATCGGACTGACGACGGTATGTGGCCAGCCCGTACTCGAATGCTACCATGACTGGGAAGCAGATCGTACACGAATTGCTTTGGCTAATCTGGTGACACTCAGACGATCTTATAAAACCACGGAAAAGAGGCCGACCGCCCAAGTCGAAAGCCCTAGAAAGCCCAGTCTCTACGACTCACTCAATCTCATCTTCGGCACATCAACCCGTACAGACACCACAACTACCAACCCAATCTTTGCCACGGCAATCTCCCTCGCAAGGATCTCCCTTGAAAACGCCGACAAAGACCGCTGTAGTGAAGGCTCTCCCGACAGTGAGAGATCACACGACCGACCAGCTCAATCCAGAAGGGGATGAATACATACCGCGCGAATTTGATGAGAACGGAGAGAAGAAGATAGCAGCGAATGGGCGACTGCAAGACGGCAGAGAGTACAAGTGCCGAACCTTTTTCGTGCCAAATAGAGGCGACAAACTTTTCATGCTTGCCACGGAATGTGCGCGTGTGCTGAGCTATCGAGACTCTTATCTTCTTTTCAACAAGAATCGCTCTCTCTACAAGATTATCGCGAATCAAACAGAAAAAGACGATCTCATCCAACAGGAAATCCTCCCTTACTCGTACAGATCCAGGCAAATCGCAATTGTCACTGCGAAGTCCATGTTTCGGCAATTTGGCAGCCGAGTTATACAAGGTGGCAGGAGAGTCCGTGACGACTATTGGGAAGCAAAGGCGAGGAAGCAAGGATTTACCGAGGAAGACGCCGCTGGAGAGAAGCGGCCTGGTGCGCAGAAGGCACGAGAAGCAGCGGCTGCAGCAGAAACCGCCCATGTTGCTTCGCTCACTTTGCCGCAAGGTCAAATCATCTATAGCAGCGCAACCGAAGGCCACAATCCATCATCAGCATTGGCATCGCAATCTCCATTCGAAGAGATGAGGCCTGACTATAGCGGCGTCCAGCGACCGCGTCAGGAAGTCAGCGGCCAGGCATACCAGGACAGAATTGCTCCAAGTGCGCCCACGGAAATTCTGACTCACGCCCAGCAGACTGCAGAGTACAATCGCTCTCTGGTACAACAACGAAACAGTCGTGCTAGATACTTGAATGATGTATGGCAGAAGCCTCACGAGCCCGCCGTGCCTGCAGGCTCAGCCCAAGTGCCCGGGGAGAGTGTACCTGCCTCGTCCCACGCTGTACAGTCACCGCAAGTACCTACAGCCGGTGCTTCACTTCCTGGACAACAGACTGCGATGCCGCATCCACAGCAGGGTATTCAGCAAATGGTAGGTCATCAATATCAGCATCAGCCAGGCCCACAAAGCTTGATCGCTCAATCGCCAGTTCGGCCCATGAACTCTCAGATTCCTGGCTCTCAACTACATCAGCGTTCGCCTGGAATGGTAGCACATCCACAACAAAACGCATATGCATATCAGCAGCAAAACCAGATGTGGCAGCAAGCTCAAACATCTCCTATGGGGCAGCCGCAACATCCCAGCATGCAATACGGACAGCACATACCTTCGCAGAGTCCGCACATGCAACCTTCACCAATGCACGCCCCACCACAGCTACATCATTCGTCCAGTACAGGATCCATGCAAGGAACGCCAATTGGGTATGCCGGAATGTCTGGGATGAACCCTCCTGGTTATCCAAACGTTCAACAACGCCAACAGATGTATCAACAAGCTAGCCCAAGGCAACACCACTACATGCAGCAGACTACTGCAGCTGGACAACCTGGTATGCAAGGCTGGGCTCCTCCGCCTCAACAACAGCAACAACATCATGGTCAGCAATCCGGCTGGCAACAAGGATTTTGAGCATCGTTTGTAATCCCATACATTTCAACTTTCGGCTGAACGGATGAGCTCTCTTCCGCAAGATGGGTGTTAAGAGTTTGGCGCTCACCATTGTTGTGTTCCCATTGTTTACTCGTCGATGGCGCCACATCACCTCGTCATCGTCACATATCAACCATACCCTGTACTTTACGCCATACGGTCGTGTTTCACCGCAATCCTCTTTTGGATGGTTTACATCGGAGATTAATTCCACAAGACAGTACTTTCTTTTCTCAGTATATATTGGTAATGGTGGGTAAGTCCTTGGGGAAAAGAAGGACAGGTAGATTGCCTTAAATTTCTTGAGGCTATTCGCTTACCCCTAGTAATTTCTCAATTTCATACATCTGCTACTCAAATTTCCATTACTCTAAGTTATCTACTTGTATCGGGCTACTGTTGTTTTGGATACGGATGGTGACTCCGGTAAGCCCTTGTTATGGCTGGCTGGCTGATGAGGATACAGAGGGACAGTCGGGTATTGGGTTCAAAACAAGCAGCTGACGAGTGCTTAATCTGGAGAGAGGGGAAGGATGGGAGATTTGGAGAAGATGAACAGCACGCCCAGCTATACGCCCGATATCCGATCACCCATGTTTTCTGTTCTTTTATCTAACTTTTGCTCTGACCGAGCTTGCTTGTAATCTCCTTTGTCTCTGGTTTTGTTTCAATGTTTCCCATGCATCATCATCGCAATTGTAATTAGTTCGTTGGTATACCCCCCCGATCTCGGCTCTTTTTGCATCACATCATCATTCTCACTCTGTGTTCGGCGGATTGTGTGTGTTTTTGGGTAGTGGGCATATTTTGTCTTAGGATATAGGACAAGCGTTGTGGTTGGTTTCATTTTGTGACAGACTACCCAACATGTAGTAGTTGCTTGTCGGAGTAAAGCGATAATCTAATGTTTTTCAATATACGAGAACACTGATTGGAGTTTTAGAAGTGAATTGGTCTCTTTCATTCTTGCTTGTAGGCTTCCGTTTACGAACTTCTACAGTACATGGATGGAGCTACAAGAATAAGCTTCGCTTTACCCTGGGCCATGTGAGCATTAGTGTGATGATCCGGTTTTACTCGAGAGCTTCAGTACTCTTTCGACCAGAAGCAGCTGCCTCGTCAATATAGAGACGACGCGTATCTATGTTGTTGCTGCACGATGCCGTTGATAATACAAAGAGCACTGCAGTTGTCTTGAAAGCGTGTAAGCTTACAGCGGCCGTACCACGACCACCAAATGAGCTCGTCGTGTGTCCAAGCAGGACCAGTTCTCTCAGAGGTGTTTTTTCGTCTATCGGAATCTGAAGCAATTGATTCCTCTCTAACCTTCCTCATCTCCTTCCACCAGCTGGTGCTAGACCGGGGACACCTGCGTACCGCTCCTCTCGCTCGGTCTTGAAGGACAGCTGGATCCAAAACTCCTTGTTATCATCATCCCACCAGGTCCAGTAGCGCCCGTCTCGCTTGTCCACCTCTTTTTGTTGAAGCTTGAAGCCGCATGTCTCGTATGGCTCGGCTGCTACGAGCAGGTATTGGAAGTTCTTGTCCGGCTCTTCGATTCTCTGCTCGAAAGCGCTCATAAAGCGGTGGCGAGGGACGGCTCCAGGGTTGATCTCGGGGAATTGTAGTTGGAAAAGCAAACCCATCTGATGAGTCATTGGATCTCTCGTCTTTGTGACCTTAAAACCTGGACGACCGATTTTGATTGTGTTCTTCTTGATCGCGATCTGATTCCCGATCGGTAACGCGCCTTCTCTTTCTCTGCCTTCTTTCTGGTCTCTGGCTGCACGACGGGCGAGATTCGTTTGATGTTTGCGGCCTTGGGTATGGGCGAGGTAGGAACCGTCATTTTGATGGACTGTGAGGCAGAGTCTGCATTCAAAGCTGCCGACGTGGTTTTTGAAGAAGTAGGGGTCTTTGTCTAGGTCGATGGTCTCAAGCGCGAGTTTTCGTAGACGTTCGCGACGGTCGGCATTGGATGCTGAGTGTGATGCGACACCACCGCCTCCAAATTTGGAGCCGGCGCGGTTCTGATAGTCCATGGGTTGGTTGTTGGTTCAAGAGGTGTGTAGGTGTGGGCGACGGTTGATGAACTATTGCCAGAGGTATTAGCGAGGTAACTTTGGCTCTGTAGAAGCGCGTGTTGTGCCTGTCGCCTTTCGCCCTCTTCTCGTGGTGATCGTTCCTGTCGAATCGAGTCACCTTGGACGTACCTGTAATCTTTCCTCCCGATCAATAGGTGGGGGATGTTTATATGTTGATTGAATTGGAAGGCCAAAGGTCGTCGAGGTCCGGGTATTCTAATTTGTTCCAAATTCTTACTAGACCCGATATAGAGCCCGGTTGGCAAAATTTCAACACACTCCAGACCGCCATAATTGAAGATCACTTCACGCAAAAGCAAGTGACATGGGCAGAAAGCCCAATCCCATACTGCAGCGATTCTTCGAACGAGGTCCCAAGATTCGAGATGCGAGCAACAGGTATCAGCATACTTGTAAAAGATGCGGAGAGAAGGTAGAAACCAACGTCCTGCTTGTCTACCAACAGACAAACTGATCCGATCCCAGTTCGAGAAAGGAAGACAAGAGACTCTCGTCATCCATATCACCCGGAAATGTCATATCATATCCAAGGCTGAAAGAGATGAATTTCTTCACGACATCACCTATACCGCAACTGTCCCGAAGACGACCACCAAGCAAGCCCAGAACGCCCTGCAGCTGACAACCGCCGCTGAGATTCCAAATAAGTATGTCGTCCAAACTCTTCAGCACCTTTCAACATTTTTTCGATATTAATCTGGTCTTTTGGATGACGAGCTGATTCACTATCTAGCACGTTATCTGGACTCGATGCTCTGGCGGAGGTATCACGACAACATGGCCACATGGAACATAGCGCTCCCCTGGCCGAGGAACTTTTCGATACCGATCACAATGGAGACGCTGTTGCCCGTGAACATCCCAGCCTACATCCGATCATCGGCCCGATGTCATCTGCCTCCTCTCATCGGAAAGCAGCGAATGCTTTACATACCTTGGATCCCGATCTTCCTGCCAGGACTTTGGAGAGTAATCGCGCACTAGTCGATTACAGCCACGGACTTCCACCAACAGTCGATGAGCATCGTTCTCGTCATGCGTTGCAGAACTTCGTTCTCGAAGCATCTTCGGAGACTGAAGACGTAAGATCGCCCCTTCAAGATGCTCCTGCAACGTCTCCAGTGCAAGCACAATATATGCACAATCAGCCCGCTCAAGCATTCCAGTCAGTGAATCCTCGGCAGGAAAATATCCGGATATCCCTTCGTGGACAGCCTAGTGCCTACGAACAGCTGCAACAGGCATCTGAAGCCCTCTCAACTGGACCTAAAAACTTCGTAGAAAATTTACAAGTTCATCAGTGGGATGGTTCTAATTCCATAGAGCCAATCAATACCCATGGCAAGAAAGTTCGGGGTGCGTTCGCGCCGGATCGTCGATCTGCAGTAAAAGAAGTGCGAAAGAAAGGAGCATGCTTACGTTGCCGAATGTTGAAAAAGAGCTGTGACTCAGGCGATCCTTGCAAAGAGTGTTCCAGGCTTGACAATGCTCGAGTCTGGAAAGGGGCATGCCTCAGGACACGACTGGCGCAAATTTTTGAACTGTATTCCTCGGGTCTCTTCATGGTAGTTGGGCATCATGAGGTGGAAGCTACAAAAAGTCTTGGTCATTTTGAATCCATGCCTGGGCGACTCGAAGTATCGTATTTTCCTCATTCAGGGATTGCAATGACTTTTCCTTACGCCAAAGTACAATCAGGACGACACGACAGGTCGTACATATCTATGATCAATCAAGATCATGAAGGCTTTGGCGATCGACTCTCTTTTGGCGGAAGAATAACAATCTATCTGTCTCGACTTCTTTCCAGATACCTGGAAACTGGTGGCAAGGTTTTCAGAACATCCAATTTCATGTTGTCGACCATCAATTTGGCCATGACGATGCGAAGTCGGATACTCGTTATGCAAGCTTTGGAATTATGGGTGTGCACAGAAACGTTAGCTTGTAAGCCTACCGAGCTTCAAGCCTTCCTTCACCCATCATTGCCCTCGAGCTCCGCAGCCGCTGAATACTTCGATTCCGCTGGAGGCGCTCGTACCGCTGTCCCGGTGGACATCGTCGTATACCTGCAGCTCCGCAGAGTAGCAGAACGACGGGCGGATGACCTCTTCAAGTCTATCATGGTAGAGCTCGAAAAGAGTCTCATACAGCGCAAACAATCCGATAACTTTGAGACGTTCATCGGGACGATACTTCTCCTTCGCTGCGTGGAGAAGATGTGTTATCTCTATAGAAGCTTCGACTCTCTACTCAAAACTCCTGCCTCTCATAACATCGACCCGTCAGATCTACCGAACCCCAACACAACACCACAATGGCCATTGGAGAGACCGCCAGGTTACTTCTGGCCTCAAGGCGAGCGTTTCTCGGATTTGCTTTCAAGTATGCTTCGATTGCGAAGGGTGGCGCCGGATATCGTGGTCAAGGATGGTATGCTGAAAGCTGCTCCTGACCAGCCTGAAAAGATCCGCGCCTACTTTGACGCAATCGACCTTCAAGCCGCTACTCTTAGTCAAGCAGCGTTCAGGCCGATGGACAAGGACAATAGGGCGTGGGAATTCAGGTTTCTGGCGAAGGTGTTTGAGAAGACCCCAGGTTCGTTTTTGGGAGATCTCTCCAGTAGAGCTTGATTTTCGGCGAATACACTTCAGAGCTATCCCTTGACTTGTCAAGATAGCTACGCATCGACTCCTTCTCACCAAACTGAATCCCTTGTACAGATTTTTCACTCGCTTCCGCTCCTCTTTCACCACCAGCTACTGCTACAGCGGCTTCCTCCTCACTTCGAGTAGAACCCCCATAACCACTAACTCTACATTATCAAAGATTGTATATGCCAGTGTCCTCACCTACACCCCGTTCAAGGCAAGTCTCCAATACTTGTCCATCATTATTACCTACTGATTTCATAGAACGGATCAAGACTTCATGTCTACCAGTAGCACGAAATTCACTTGCGTCTTCACAGTGATTTCATCAATTCATTTCCCCTCAATGTATGTTTCAATTGAAATTGTTTTCTACAAATCGAGATCGATATCGACAAATTTCTAGCAAAATCGGTTCTTAACCTTGCTAGAAGTTCATCGATAGCGGTCTCAGGTCAGTTGAAATTGAAGTTTCAGCTGATATCGTGATTTTTCACCACCTCTTCCCTACCAAAAAAGAGATGTATACGCATTTTAACTACCCCGCTCAGGGCATTTTTAACATCCTCCAAACGCGCCTGTTATTATTCAAGGTGAGGATTTCTTGACAGTACGACGAGTTATACATGCTACAAAAATCTCACTCACCTCACCAGTCAGGGTAGGTAGATCTTCTTATTTAAAGAGGCTATGCAAAGTTCTCATTTTATTTATAGATGCCCTCACCTCAGTCTTCAGATAAAGATATGCTACCTCGAAATGAGGCTCGCGTAGCAACAGCTTCGTCCAACTTACCACCCTGTCCAACATCTCCCGCCGATACACCCTAATCAAAACACTCGCTACGACTTTATCTATAGACACCTATTCAGACGACAAGCGCGCTCAGTACTCCAGCGCGTATAGGAAAAGCTCTTTACTGAATGCCTACGCCGACTTAATAGAGCAGGAGAACGAGTTGGAAGCGCATTGGCTACCGTCGTCACTGCGAAACAGGAGTTCTGAGCGCTACCAGCGAATTTAAGATCATTACAAGTCCCTCAGCAGGTAGAAGAGGTGGAACAAGAAGAGGTCCTTGAAGAACGACAATATGACAACAACGAGGAGGACAGATGCCAAGGTCAAAACCAAGACCAAAACCTTTTCCGTCCGATGGGCTTCGAGCTTATCGTTCTCATCGCGCGATTTGACGATCAACCACGTATCGCCAGTAAGGAACGTGTAGGGGTACTAATTTATTCAAATTGGGTGCCTGAGCGGATATCGTATTCCCAAATTCTATGATATTTGCAAATCTCCCCACACAAGCTACAACATCTAGCTGGACCTCGTGCGTCCTTCCTCAACGTAGTTTACGCCATTCATTGGAGATGTAGGTTTCAACTGTAACTAGATTGAGCCACCACGATTTGTCGATGGTCTACCCTTAGAAGCTCGATTGCCTTTGCGACTATGGATGTTGATGCTATGTTTCCCGGGTGATCCAGTGCATATAAAAGTTTCCGAAAAGTTTCATGCTCAAGCTCGAGAATCCGGGTACCAATGGAACAATATGGAGATATTCCAGAGTAGATACCTAGCCATATATTTTCATCTTATTCCAGGCAGCGACCTAAACAAAAGTATTGTATTCGGACCCAATGTTTTGAGAGATGTTTACACTCCCTGAATACAAAAAAATCTTGACCTCGAGCTCGAGGCCGGGTGCTTTTCAAAATACCCCGGACCGAGCACGTGATTATGCAATGAGATGCAAGGGATCTGGAAGGGAAGTGCAGTTGGAAGAAATATGGAATTCAAATGTTAGCTTGACAATACTGAACATCTTCAGACGAAATGTATGTCCACGGCGGCTTCATCGTCTCCAGTTTTATTGATATAACAAGGTGCGCTACCCCTTTCGGCTAGTAAATTATTAGACGGCGATGCCAGCATACACCATTGAAGATTATATGTGAGTGTTGGCCCTTCTCCTTATAACTCCCCCAACGAAGTCGACATCTTCAACCATATGGCCATACACTTGCATTTCATATGATCAGGCTTGTTGTTTATTGTCTACCTCCCCTTTGTGTTCCATCTCGCAGCCCAGCCTCCGTCGGCATTTGCGAACGATCCCCAACATACCCCGGAAACCCCGTAGCCAACATTTTTAATCGCGACCTCGTCGAATCTATACACGCGTTGGATCTGGTTCCCAGCATCCTCCCCGTTATATACGCGATCCAGAAGATGCAAAGGACTGACTATTGATGAATGACCAACAGTAAAGAGGTGGAAAGGCTGTCACAGCCGCGTGAGCCTGCACACTCAGAATACGAGCCTGCATACTCAGAACAATACTGGACTGGCTCCTCAGCTGCAACCTCGCCGACATTGACACTCGGCCATTCCAGCCCCGAGCTTTCGCCATTGCCCGCTCTTCCAACAACCTTATCCAGTCTCTCACAGACTCCGGCTGTCCTGCCTCCGGCCAGCGAAAGCAACAGCTCGTACTATACTGCATCTTGGGGCTCTCCCTATCAGTCTCCCTACCAACGGCCCTATACGTCCTCGATAGCTGGAAGCCTTGGTTCGCATCGACGTTCGATCACAGCAAGCAGTGAAGCAGACGACTCGCCCAATCCACGCTTCGGATTGGCACATCTCCTTCCAACCCGACTTCCGACTGTTTTCCCTGTATCGCCCACTAGACCAGGTACACCATCTGTCGAGAGCCCGCCTTCCTCGCCAACTCGCTTCTCGTATCTTACGAATCCAGCAAGATCGATCAAACAGCTCTTTTCGTCTCCTCGTTCCGGAGGTGAAGCATTGCAGCGGCCTCCGGCACCAAGCTGGAGTCTCAGTACAACCAATTGGAGGAGAAACTCGAATCAGAACGGCAAAACAAGAGAGGTTGAACTACTGCCATCTCCGCCTCAGCGTAAATCAGGAGGTATACAGAACAGCATCAAGTCTTTTCTGCTTGACGGGACAGCAGATACAGGGGCACTCACAGATCGGTTGAGAGTAAAGGGACACAAATCAAGAGACGACAACTTGACTTTGACCCAAGAGGACTTCTGGCCAACTTTCAGATATCAGGAAAATAGCACTCCTTCCGCAATGCATACCTCACGCTACGCTGTACCACAGCCTCTTCCGATGGATGCAGAGTCTACACAATTGGCCGCCAGATCGCCAAGTCCTCGGTTTCCAACGTCTTCGACAATGGAGAGAAGTTCACCGCATCCAAGCGCCCAGCGAACGGATTCTATAACCAGCGTTCCTTCTCGCATACGGAAGAAGGTTCCCTACAAAGGAAAAAATGTCCAGATCTGTATACCCTATGACGATCGGCGAGGAACACCTAATGTACGTACTTCACTTCCTATGTCTCGTTTCTTATGGTCATTACCGCGAAGTCGAGAGGAAGCGAACCATTGCGAATGTGGTTTGCTTCCGTGAACTCCTTCCATTCCACCCCTATTCATGATTGCATAAATAACCTCGTCTTCATGTTTAGGGTCCGCCGATGCCATTGAGTCCTGAAGCTGTGAAGGCACAACTGGAGCACTTTGAGTCTGCTGGCTACGACACTCGTGGCTTTGGAAATTGGAAATATGCTGATCCTTTCTTGGAACAAGAAGATCGCGCACAGAATCGAGAAATTTGGCCAGACCCGACTGAAGAGATCCAGGCCAAAAAGGAACGTAAATTTAATGTCTCTGTTCCTGATCGACGACAATGGCAGGTCTATGTCGATTTCCTGCGAGAAGAGAAATTGCGCGCCTTGGGAGTCAGTCTTGGTGAATCAGATGGAGGTACTGCGATGTCACGCCAATCCTCGTTTTCTGCCAGTATGCCATTCTCGCCTCCATTGCCAACTTCATCTGCTGGAAGTCATCGCCATGGTCATCACCAAAGTGTCTTCACTACAGGGTTCATTCCTGGGTCATCGAATCACACATCTACAAGATCCATTGCCTCCCCGATTTCATCGATGGGCAATCCTCGTCACATGCACAGACAGTCTATGTTTACCTCACCGCCCAATTTTGCTCAACAAGCGATTTCGCCGAACGGTTTTGCTGCTTGGCCACCTCACCAAATGCTGAGTCCGACCGGATTGCTAGCCGGCGGCTCTTCAAATTTGCCCGACTTCAACAATGGACGATCTCCTGTTTCACCATTCGTACAACAACAAGGCCAACAATCTTACCCATTCCCACAACAGCGAGATGACCTACTCGTGCAAATGCAACGTCAAAAGCAGCAACAAGTGCAGATGCAGCAGCAGCAACTTCAACAACTGCTGTCCACGCGTCCTCCTTCGACATTGCAGGAAGTGCCAGAGGCCGAGGATGAAGAAGAGTTGTCTGCACCACAGCGTATTTCGCCAAGGAAATCTGCCCCGGAAATCATTAATCCCAAGCCAAGTCATAGGCACAACATTAGTCTCAAGTTGGAAGAAGATATACAGAAATCCGATTATCATCTGGAAGAATCCATGGCCAGACAGCTCGACGAAGACGACTCGTTCACCCCTAATACATCTGCCGAGTGGGACGAGAGCGAGTCCAAAGGCGTCCCACCCAAAGCTTTAGAGCTGCCTCAGCGAACCACATATTTCCAGACAACAAATGGTGCTGCCAAGGCCCCAGAGGCCTTCCAACCAAGCGCGAACGCCAATAAAGCGTTATCTGTGGTGTCGGATGTGGATACGAACCCGAGCGAAACAGAGAGGCTGGCGAACGTTTCCAAGTCGGTCGTGCCTAGTACTACTACTGCTGGCGCAAATCCATGGGCAAATGATCCGACTTTTAAGTCACGGTCGCCTTCGCCTGAGAAGGAGAGGCCGGCAATGTCTAATCATTCATCCAAGTCTTCCATGTCCAAGCTCAACATTGCTGCCAAACCATTCACACCAAGTGGAAATCCCAGTGCCACGTTCAACGCCGCGATCTTTGGACAATCAACATTCTCCTTTCAGCCTGCCAAAACCAAGACGCTTGTGCCAACTTCCACTGGTGCCTTTGCTCCTGCAGATCGTGCTTCTCGTCATTCTTCGAAGACTTCGGCAAGTGCTTTGAGTGCAGCCGCACCAGCATTCAGCCCCAGCGCAGCAGTATTCGGCTCTCCCAGCTTTGCTGCTCCGACATTCAACACCTTCTCACCACCAAACTCAGACTTTAACTTCATGACTGGTGGTCCATCTTTCAGGCCTACAGCCTCAAACTTCCAACTAAACAGTCAGGCTGTCTTTTTTGACAACAGCGGTAATTCCGCATCCGACCGCCCTGGAAAAATCTTCTCGAACATCAATTTTAACGATGTTATGCCGCCTGGCAAGAAATCCAAGGCTCTTCCAATATTGCCCCCAAGCGCGAGTGCAGCTAGAGATGCCAAGGAGGAGGTTTACGATGCAGAGGGGCGCCTTGGACGTGCTGATGACCGTATGAAGAGGGCTAGACGTGGTGGTGACGATGGAGACGAAGTTCCTCGCTTTGCGTCGCCAACGCCGGAGCCGACTTCAAGACCAATCATTGAAAGTGATCTGCCAACATCTGCAATCGCAGAGATTGACAATGAGGAGGCAAAGATCGAGGAGCCCGCGGAAGCGTCTACAGATGTCGAGCTTGACAATCCAATCGCTGCCCCTGTTGAGGCTCAACTTCCGCCTGTAGCAGAAAGAATTGAAGGGGCCGGGCAAGTATCCGACCTTGTAGAAGACAGCGAGCTGCCCGCACCAGACCCCATGGAATCCACTTTGGGCGAGGTAACGCCTGGTGTAGAACCTGACACTAGTACAGTATCGCCAGTCAGTAGCATGCACGAAGAAAGCCATGAGCTGAAGAATGAGAAGAAAGAACCCGAACCCCATGCCTTCTACAATACCAATACGCTTTCCGCTGCTGCTCCAGCCTTTGAATTCAAGCCAAGCTTCACGATTGACCCAGCACTTAAAGATCTTGTCGTCACTCGGCTGTCAAATACACCTAAGAAAGAGAATCGTCCTCTAGCGCTCGCCTCTCCGAGATCCGCGTCAGACGGATCGAGAACCGACATCGACCATTCAGACGATGATGCTGGTGAGAATGAGCTTGCATTGGGAGATTCGCCTTCCCGAGAGCGTCTACCCTCGTCCGTTCGCTACTACGACGATCTTGACCAACCTTCTTTCCAAGAAATCGACGCTATCATGCAGCATTTTAACGAAGAAGGATCTGAGGCTGGCATTGAGCGTGAAGACCCGTCGTGGCCCAACTCAAGCCATGGTGGAAGCGCTTCACCTCGGGTGAAGACTTCTGAAGTTCCCGATTTCGCTCCTCCTAAGCTACGCCGTGATGCACCGAGTCCTTCCTCGCGACGTTCCCTCTTTACGCGACCTCTTCGCCTGCCTGAACTCGAATCTGCTTCTATTACCCAAGATCCGTTTAGTGATGGACGAGCTGTTCCAACTTATGACTCACCAATTCACCATCTGAATCAGAACGGTGATGCGCCAATCAGCGATTGGGACGATGTTGTATCTTCAGCCGAGGATGACCGATTACGCGAACGTAGTACCTTCTTTGACCGTCGTGTATCTGAGGTCATCGGCACCGCGGTTGAAGATCGTCTGGCCCCTCTTGAGAAACGCTTACAGGAAATGATGCAAAATCAGCTTGCCCAGTTTCAAGCACCCATACAAGGACGTCGTGTTCGCTCTCGAGCCACAATGGAAAGCGATGCTGACGACGAGGACGAGGATCTGGAGACCGATACCTACTCACGAGGTTGGTCACCCAAACGCGACAGAAGAATGGAAAAGTTCAAGATTATGCTTCAAGATGCTTTGTCATCACAGCAACGCAGTCATAGTCCAACCCCTATGGGTCTATCCGAAGTCTCTGCTCTACACGCTGCTCTTGAGGAAGTGAAAGCTTCTGTTACCAAGTCAATGAGCGCTCAGCCCAACCTCGACCACTTCAAAGCTATTGTAGACGAGAGCGTGTCACAACAAAATGAAAAGCTCGTTCAAGCTCGAGAAGAAGCGATGGCGAGGGAGGCTGCTGATCGCTTCTCCAACCTCGCCGATAAATCTGACAAGATTGCTGCGCAGTTAAGCCATGAAATCGAGGCCCGCAAGGTCGCGGAACAGCGAGAGGAGAATTCGCAACGACAGCTGGCCTTGGCTGAAGAGGAACTAGCCTTAATCAAGGAGTCGTTACGCGATGCCAATGGAAGAGTCGCTGCTTTTGAAGCTGCAGCCCATGATGCCCAGAAGGAAGCAGCTGAGGTTGAGGACACTCGTGTTGGTCTTTCCAAGAAATTGATGGCCGTCACCAGCGAGAAGAAAGCTCTTAAGCAGACTCTCGAAGAATACAGAATCTCTAGTGACAAGTGGAGGCGCAATGTCGATCAAGCAGAGGCTGAAAAGGAACAGATCCGCGTATATTTCGGAGCACTCAAGGTTCAAGCCGAGGAAGCCCTTCGAATTCGTGAAACCATGCGGTCCCGAATTGAGAAGCTGCAGGATGGTGTCAACGCGGCCGCTGGTCAAGCTGCCAACGAGCGCTACAAGTGGGCCCGAGCTGACACTGAACACCGCACTCGCTACGAGATCTTGAGCGCACGAATTGAAGCCGAAGGCAGGACGAGAGAGCGACTCGAACAGGAACTCGAGAGGCTGGAAATGCAAGAAATGGAGGCTATGAAGCTGAGAGTCACACTTGAACAATCACAAAAGGAAGTTAATCGGCTTATTTCCGAGTGCGAGAGGTTGGACCTGCAGGGACGGGAGATTCCGTCGCTCAAGTTTGAGCTCGTACAGATGCAAAAGGAGAACTCCAGGCTCGAGGATTTGGTCGACAACCTGAGGTCAGAATCTTCCGAGCATCAGAAGCTGGCCGACAAGTATGCCTCCGAATTTAGAGAAGCTCGAGACGCAGCACGGTTGGAGGTACAAAGAACTCGTGGCCTCATGGAGGTTGACATTGAAGCCGCAAATAATCAAGTGAACATCATTCGTGCTGACCTCGAAAGCGAGATTGGGCGCGTGCGAGCAGAGCTGGAGAATGTCAAGATGGACGCCGATACTGCAAAAGAGAAGCACGCGCTCGAACTCGAGCAAGAAGCTGACGCTCGTCGTGATGCAGCTCGTGAGTCAGCTGAAGCTCGACAGAGTGCCCTGCAGGAACTTCGAAAAGCATTTGAGGAACGTCTGGAAGAGCTTCGCAATCAACATCGGAGAGAATTGGAGCACACCATGGAAATGAAAAATCAGTCTGAATCTATGTCCAGAGAAGCACACCGAGAGAGGCTGAGCAAGATCGAGCAGCTTCATGAAAGAGCTCTGGAGCAAGTCTTGGCCGCTAAAGAGCATTCAGAAGCCATGCTCAACGAGCGCCTTGTCCTCGCTGACTCCAAACTTGACCTTGTTCAAGATAAGGTTCTACACTTGGAGGAGAAGCTAGAGGTGGCCAAGGCTGCAGCTAATGCCGCAGCCATGGCAGCCCAATCTGCTAAGTCGCCTGTACCCACCACATCTGCGCCTGCTTCCCGTGCTCATGATAGGGTTGCAACCCAGGCATTTCGGGAGTCCATTGGCGTCTTGCAGGACCAACTCCAGGAACGGGAAGCCAGGATCGAAGCTCTTGAGCATGAACTGTCCGAGGTCGATAAAGATGCCCCGAACAAACTCCAAGAGCGAAACACGGAGATTGGGTGGCTCCGTGAACTTCTGGGCGTGCGACTCGATGATCTTTCTGATCTAGTCAACGCGTTAGCCCTCCCAACATATGACCGCGGAGCTGTGCGGAATGCCGCCATTCGAATTCGTGCAAGCATTCAAATGGAGCAGCAGGAGAAAGAGCGTCAGCTGAGGGGTGCGCCCGAGCAGTCACTTCCTACACTGGCAAGCATTTCGAACTTCGCATCTCCCAAGGCAGCTCAACTCGCCGCTGCTATTGGAAATTGGAGGAAGGGAGGAACCATGGCTCCAAGTGGACTGTCAAACTTGACCGGTCCTACCACCAGCAATTCTAGCAGTCGAACCCAAACTCCTTCCAAGCCCTCTTCAGCTGCACAGACCTTCCTCAACGGTCTCATGACGCCGCCTGCATCGAACATTCGCAAATCCCCATCACCGGGAGCATCCATAAGTTCTGGTCCATCTATGGGTCGTCCTTTGAGCTCACTTGACCATGAAAATCGTGGACGTCTGTTGCGCAACCAGGAGAAGATGCCGATCAGCCATGCCGAGGACGAACCTCCATCCACGCCTCCTTTGCTCGGAAGAGCTGACTATGACGAGGATGCCGAAGAAAGTGCTAGTGGCTACTACGATGACGAAGAAAGTACCATAGAGGGTACGCCGAGAGCCGACAGATTGAGGACGTTCGAACATCTCTCCCTGGGAGAAGATTAGGTTGCTTATCTTTCCTCGCGTTCATGTTGGTGGGATATCTTCTTATATACCACGAACTAAAATCCCTTTTCCTTTGTCAATATTTTACTCATTTACTGTTTTTTGCGCGAGGCATGACTGCTTTATACGAGTTTGCCTTTCGAAATTGTACAACACCGTTCTATACCAAGTGCTTCTCTGTTTACATTGTAAGGTTAGATTGCCGGACGTAAAAATTGAACGTTTCTTTAACCCATTCAACTGTTATTAATTTTCTCACCCTGTTCTATTTCCTCTCGAGGCTTTGGGATCTGTTTGAGATATACGAATTCATCTGTCGTGTGTATAGCATATAAGGTGGCGAAGGGCGAACCCATGGGCGGTCTATTTAGCAATAAGTACTTCCATCATCCTTTCAGTGCTTTATAATGTACTGACAAGCCATCATCATGCGGCTGATATTACTGCAAGCATGTCGGCACTGTCTGGCCCCTAAGCCCAGAACGATGATCAGAAATAAGGCTAGAACGCTCGATTTACACGGCTAGCACCAGTGTAACTCGAGAAATTATTTTCAACACGATGATGATCTTGAACATAGCTTCGACATCTCCTCAACAGACGCGAGCTCTTTAAAATTACCTTACTGTGTTGGACAGGAATGCAGGTATGCCGTATTCTTTGCATATTACAAACAGGTCCAGGAGGTCTATTACCTCCTGGCTAGTCTGTATACAATTGTCATAGATAGTCTGTCAATTGTGCTGTCAATCGTGTCGTCTAGCAGATAACGGAAGAAGAAGCCTGCTGGCGTCTAGTATACAATGCGTCAGATGCGGTTTACTGGGAAGAACCATATGAAGAACAAGATTTCATTGGCTCGAATAGTCGAAGGATTCCATATAGTCATGCTTGGCCACTGATGCCTAGGCTCTGATGAGAACCTGTCCGCTACAAGGACATTTCGATCTCAATGATCGCTAAATATGCCCATATATCTTCCCAAAAGCTTTGATGCCAGGGAATGGGACACCCGAGCAGAGTGTATTTACACACGGGGTTTGGCACTCAAGCTCCATTTTTGAGTATTGTTTCGGGAAAGTCCTTCTAATATCCAAACTGGTTGAATGGAGCTACTTCTCAGACGTATTGGAGCCTTCTATCTCCGTTTCTTGGCCTATGAGGCGAATTCGTGCAGAATTGAGTCAATAATGAAAAGCGCGCAGACAAGACTGTATTTTCCGGGCTCTTGCCATCTTATTTGTCTGATGCACATGTATAAATCTTAATCAATACTGACAAGTGAGTGTATGTTTCGGGAAGACCAGCTGTGCCAGTATTAAAGTGTGACCAAACGCCATGTAAGGCTGTCTACAAGGCTGAATTACGTCTGTTCGTTTGACTGCAGTGAATCTGGACTCGCTACGCTCGGAAGAATGATTGGAAATATTTTCTTTTTGGCTGGTATGTCTCTGAATTTTATCGAAATAGAAGAAATGGGAAATTTGTTCTCCAGTCACAATTTGATGGGCGCGTGAGCGAGAAAAGGGTTCTAGAGGCAATCGGCTGGGATGAAGTCACGCTCTTGGCGGTGGCGAATATCATCAATTTTCTGAAGCGTGCTTCGGCGTCATCACTCGCATCACACCATCTCTTCGTCTATCTTTGCAGATGCTCTTGTCACTCTAAAGACTACTTCTTACTTCAGTGCTACCTCTGGTCAGTCTATCGTCCCATCTTGAGCAATTGCACCCCGCCTGTCTCCGTCCAGAAGCCCTCAATCTTCACTCTTGACTCCTACCCTCGTTGGAACACTGCTCGTTTATGATCCTCTTTTTGACTGCCATTCTTGACTCTTGTCCTATGGCTCTTCAGAAGCGATCTTGCATTGGCGTTCCTCCGTGGATTGTGGTTGTGAGACGGAGTTTTTGATAGGTCTCTGCATCGATAGCTGGCCACGCATAGACTCACGGATTGGACGATATGTTAATCACTGGTATCACTCAAGTAACGATGGCCTCCAGTAAAGTCAATCAAAGGTCTGTAAAGCTCTGAGCGGAGGGACAAGCAAGCACAACAACGATCACCAGAATACTCCAGTTACCAACCATCAGCAATCAGTATTACACGATAACGGCGCCTGTACATAATAGCTTGTATGGATCAGGACAAATGAATCTATTTCCAATCTCCAGAGCCGCACTCATGTTGTCTATCTTCTTGACTGACGATGACGGCGGCATACCCTGAACCGTACGTCGCACGCGAGGTTTTTCAAAATCAAGCTCAAAGCATTACTTTTTATCGATGATGTACGAGCGCATTTTAAATCAAGCCAGGCGAAAGAGCTCTTGCGAGAACAGAGTTATTGCCTTTGATTTCCTGCGCCAATTGCAAAAGGCATTAATGAGTGGCAAGGAGAAGGAGGCTGGCTTGGCCTTCAAGGGGAATCCTTCTTCTGCGACGGTAATTTATTTGGGCTGACTTCGCGTATTGATTGGAGATTCAATACTACAAAGTCAGACAGCTTCGTGGGGTACTACCTCACGAAACTTCGCCTTGACCTCCTGGCCCTCCCCGAACGCCTTGAGCTATCCAGACTCCGCCTGCCGCAGTTATTATCACGCAATGGCGGCTCCTTCCTGCGAGTGGGTAGACGTGCCCACGGACGGAAAATACCACGCTGATCCATCCAACCCGATGGTGTTGAGGAGACTCACCACTGATCCTTGGTACCAGCCTGGCATCTCAGATACGGATATACTTTGGGGTGGCAGTACAGCACGGGCACGCATGCACAATTCGTTGAACTTGACGTTGACAGCTGCCATGATGTGCTGAAGTTTGTCTGGGACAAAGGGAGCGACCGCGCAAAAAAATGCCTCGAAACTGAACATACCATTCTCTCCGCACTCGGCAGCCACGAAAGGATCGTAAAGTACTTGGAAAAGTCTGAGAACGGTCTCCAATTCCAGCAAGCAGCTCTTGGTGATCTACGCCGATACATATCAAGTTTAGACCCTGGTGATAGTGCGAGTCTAGAAATACTTCGAATGAAATGGGTTAGCTAAGCCACCGAAGCACTCGCCTTCATCCACAAAAAAGGGATCATCCCTAGCGATCTCCATCTAAACAACCTCCTTCTCGATGAGAATCTTGATGTACAGCTATACGACTTTGCTAGATCGGTATTTGGGCTTCTAGATAGGGGCGGTATGGAAAGCATTCGATTCTTCTTAAAGAGATCCTATTGCTACACCACATACAAGGTCAATCTGTTCACTTTAGGCTCAACGATATATTTTATTATGTCTAGGCATGAGCCATATCACTACCTAATAGACGAAGAGGTTATAGCCTGTTACCTTAGGTTAGAATTTCCACATAATGTACGGAGCTTCACTTGCGGGGAAGTGATTGAGGGTTGCAGGAAAGGGGTTTTGGGTGTGCTCAAGATGTGGTAGATGCTATTCGCGCAGCGTCACTTTAATTTGTAGGAGTTAGGTAGTTATACGGGAGTGGTCATTGTAATGGCGTTCAATAGGAGTCTTAGAAATTGTTATATTTGATATGTTCTCAGAGTTTCTATCCTCCCTCAGCAAGGTTCTTAACGAATGTCTTCCTTGTATACGCTAGTAATCCTCTCCTCTCGCGCGTCTAGTGATCTTAGATGGCCATCTACTCTATTAGCATTGGGGCAAAGAGAGATTGGGAATGGCATACCTTTAGACACTTTGAGCGCAGGCTGGGCAAAGTACAAGGATATAGGCTGGGGGTTCATGATAGCGCCGCTTAATAGTCTCTGGTGCGCAATTACCCACACAGGTACGACTACGACTTTTGACGAAAGTATGCTCCAGGATATTGTGACCACAGGTATAATAAACGTCGCGAATATGTTCGATACACATAGTAGGTCGATTTCTGGCTGGGAATCGTTATGGTTGAAGAGTTATAGTTGAAGAGTTACAGTTAGTGACTACTTTTACTGAAGGAGATATAGGATAAAGGTCCATTGTGGGATTGTATCGGGATTTATACCTTGGACGCGTTTGCTATCGCCGAATTGAAGGCTTGTAAAATCATACGTTTCTTGTCTATCGATCTAAGGGCTCGTACGAAGGATTGAATGCATTGGCTGGATTTTAAAATCTGGCGTTTAGTAGCCAGTTAATTAAATCCTGACGATTTTTACTTTTTAGCTAGGTTAGATTCCTTTCTCCCCCTCTTCTCCTCTTTCTCCTCTTCCCCCCTCTTCTCCTCGTTCTCCTTTCCCCCCCGCCTCTCTTCTCCTCTTTCTCTCCCCCCTCTCCTTTTAGAGTCTAGGAAAGTCTAGAGAAACCTTTTTCTTTCTTTCCTCTTTGAAATATTATTAGAATATAGTCTAGAGACTCGGTTATTGCTACGACAACCTAGTAGTAGCCGAGAGTCCGTCCGAAATTACGCTTATTTAGGTAATGTGATGGAGGCATGGTTGGGCGCAGTCAATACGTTGCGCACCAGCCAAAACTGTGCGAATTTACACGGTAATGACTGCAACCAGCGTATCTCGAGGATGATGACAGTACAAAGTCCCACAGGCCAGACCTGGCCCGTGAGATCATCTCCAATGTACACAATAGATCGAAATCGTGTCCAGGAACTCAGAAAGCTTATATGAATGCTTGTCAGGATGTGCGAATCACCCGCCAGCAGTTAAAACATCCTCCGTCGCACTTGTATTTTGCTCGGCACAGATTGCAAGCTGGCGGTGGTTAGCTGAGATACTGAGTGGTACTGCGGATAGGTGAGGTGATTACCTTGGACTGCTCTCTGCCTCCTTTAGTGGCTGAGATTGTCCAGCCGCTGGTTTGATTAGCAAGAACCTATTCGTCATAGTACCATCAGGCTCATGCCTTCTAGTCCATTAAGACGTGCTATCGCAGTCCTGTAAGGGACAGGGAGACTTTGCTCATAATCAGTATTAACGTGTTCCACCACCGAGCTGGTCAGTTTCTGCCAAGACGACCAACTCCCTCATTAACACGATATGTCTCAACAACAAAATGCGCAATTATCTAACAGAGAAGGCAGAATTCAGCTTGCCCTTTCTGCCTATAACACCCACCAGTTCCGAAGCCTCCGGCGCGCTGCTGAAGCGTTTGATGTACCTCCTTCAACATTGACTAGCCGATACAACGGAATCACGTATCGCCTAGATACTCGCAACGCCCAACACAAGCTCACTACGACTGAAGAGCAGACAATTGTCCAATATATCCTCGACCGCGAGTGGGTTACAGTTATCCAGAGCATCTGCGCCGCTGGGTATGCGACCCCGCCATTCATTATCTACAAAGGACGCGTTCACATCTCTGCGTGGTATGAGGAGGCAGATTTACCACGGAATTGGAAGCTCTCGGTCTCTGAGAACGGCTGGACAAACAACGCGCTTGGTCTTAAGTGGTTGAAGCACTTTGACGCGCATACAAAGGCGCGTCAAGTGGGGGGGTATAGGCTGCTCATCTTGGACGGCCATGAGAGCCATCTCAACCAGGATTTCAAGGACTACTGCCTCGAACATAAGATCATAACGCTCTGTATGTCACCTCATTCATCGCATATCCTCCAGCCGCTTGATGTGGTCTGCTTCTCGCCGTTGAAGTGCAAGTACTCTCAACGAGTTCGAGACTTGGCACGCCGACGCGTCTACCATATCAACAAAGAAGGCTTCCTCCCAGCCTTCAAAGACGCGTTTTTCGACGTGTTTACAGAAGAGAACTGTCGAAAGGCTTTTGAGATGGTAGGGCTAGTCCCTATCAACGCGGAGGTGGTATTGGATCGCCTTGAAGTACGGCTACGTACCCCACCAGCACCCCCACCGCAGGAGACGCCGTGGCAGTCGAAGACTCCAAGCAATACTCTTGAATTTGGATCCCAATCCAAGCTCGTAAGCGAGTCCTTTACTCGGTCACCAGTTACTGCGCAGGCAGGCTTTTCCCAGCTTGTCAAGGGCGCTGAATTGATGCTACACCAAAACGCTCTACTTGTTGCGCGCAACCGCGAGCTTGAAGAGCAATTGGCAGTAATGACAAAGCGAAAATGGCGCAAAAGGAAGTGGATCCAGCAAGGTGGTACTATAGAGTATGGGACTGTAGCAGCGCAGGTAGCTGCTGAGGCGTCTGTCGCGCCTCAGGGATTAAAGAAGGCTCGTGGTAGTGGTGGTCAAGAAATAGCCCGACCAACTCAACGGCGCTGTAGGAACTGCGGTGCAACTGGGCATAATGCGCGAACTTGTAAAAAAGATATCGAGGTATCATCTGAATCAGATAGCAGCACGACGGACTTAGAATGTATTGTTAATAGCGATTAAATTGAAGAGTCGTAACATGAGTTGGTCGTGCCAAGCCTTTTTGACCAGCTCGGTGGGTTGACCAGCTCGGTGATGGAACACGTTATAAGATATATTTATATCGGAGTTGCTTTCTGCCATCCTTCCTCGAAAGGGCGACCAATGCGATGGAAATACTCATCTCGATGGGATCGTCCCACCCCCTACCCAACCCATTACACATGTCTCAATCCCCCTCTCAACCCCTCATCCATCATAAATAGTCAACCCCTCATCTATTATAAATAGTCAACCCCTCATCTATTATAAATAGTCAACTCCTCATCTATTATAAATAGTCAACTCCTCATCAATTATAAATAGATGTCTGTTCCACCTTCTCCCCTCCTTTCCCTCTTCATCACACGTCCTACGCATTAGACCTGAGGATATACATTCGGGTGTTGCTGGGAAGGTGAGAGAGGGGACTGGTGACGAGGTGAAGCCGTGACGATCCAAGACCGGGTGTCTATATTCCCCACGGACTCCAAGAGCAATTGGACTACTACAACAACAAGGTCGCGGCGGATTACCCTAACATGCGGCTTGAGGTCCTAGAATTGCAGGAAAATTGGTACAGGACCTTATTCCTATTTAATATAATTATTGCTATATTCTTATTACTAATAATAATGCGTTCTGCCTCTTAGATGATACCGATACTATTGGTAGACGTGGATTACAGGAACAAACAACCACTTCAACACGTCCGCTACGAGATTCGTACCCGCGAAGACAATGAAAATCCAGTAATCGAGGTTATTGAACATAATTAATTGGGGTAAGGAGTATTGTTGCGAAATTGGCGATACTAGCTCACAAACTCTAGTACCAATTCTCCTGCAATTCTAGGACCTCAAGCCACATGTCAGGGTGATCCGCCGCGACCTTGTTGTAGTAGTCCAATTGCTCTTGGAGTCCGTGGGGGACATAGACACGCGGTGGTCTCTTTACTCACTTGTGTAATTCTCTCTTGATAGATCGGCCCAGAGGATGAAGGACAGGAATGCGGCTATTCGTTGTCAGCCTTGAATAGCACAAGAAAGATAGGAGTGCTCGGTTAGGTATAGCTCCCGGCATCGGTACGAATACCTTATCAAAAGTTCCAACGTCATGTTTCACCATTTTAACCTCCTTCGCAGGACATACACATCGCATCAACATAATTTCCAGCCCCCGCATCATGAGGCTCTTAGTCCAAATACCTAGCTATGCTCGGTAGCGAAGTACAATGGAGACAGCCAAAGGATAGCCAAGCCCGACCCCGAATAAAAGGCTCAAGCAGAGATTTGATCAAGCAAAATGTCGCAACGGATGACGACGAAGCTCTAAACCAAATGCTGTCTAGTCTTCGGACATGCTCGCGCTGTGTGTTGCAACGAGGTGGAACAGCGCGGCCAAGAGAGCGCTCGAATCTTCCAATCAGGCCATTCATCGGCTCAGATGTCATCCAGCCAAGTATAAGCGGTTGAGGAAAGCTTACGTTCGTGGCTAATGCTTCTGAACCCTTCTCTTTTCTGAACAATTATCCCAATCAGGTTTGGGTGCCCACGAAGTCGCGACAAGAACTAGGACGGGATGACGATTGTTTGTGCTTACAGTAAAGAGACTGACGTTACATAGCAGAAGTCTCGTTCTGGGAGATGTGCTCTCACTTCCAGCAGGACATGCTTTCGCCTTTCATTGCCATCCTCGCGATTCTCCTAGCGTATGAATTGGAAAATAGACTTAGCGTCGGATTACGCTTTCTACGGATTACGAGGTTTTTTGCCAGCAAGGATTGTCGGTGTACGTATACAAAAAACGTTGATGCAACTCATTTCACGCCAAGCCTATTTTCCAATCCATACGGAATCAGAGTTGCCAATGCTTCGAGATTCAACTAGATCGGCGAAGAAGCCGGTTGTCCTAGTCGTTGATCACCCTGATCCATTCCGCGCTCGACAGAAACACTGGGGCCCTAATGTTCTAGAAGAGTGGTAGAAGAAATTCAGTGCACCACCTACAAACACTCAACCTCCCAAATGTATTTGAAAAATAATAATCGTTGTTGAAACGGCTTTGGTGCGCGTATTCATGATAGAGAAGTTGTCACTGTATCTGTATCCATTGTTATGCGAGCTTCCAAGCGTCAACATGTCTTTCCGTACACAGACCTCACATCCCTGTCTAGACTAAGGATTACAGTCTTTGAGCCAAGATAGGAATCCGCGCGTTGTAATGAGAGAACACGCTCGTTACTTTTTCCGTTAAGCATGCCGATTATTAAGTTCGGTAGGCCTCAGCGCAACCGCAACCTGGACACAATACTTATACTCAAACCACGAATGCTCATACCAACAGATCAACATCAACCTCCTCAAGCACCGTCAACAAACACCTTCAAACCTCATCAACCAACCCGATCCAAAGAATCGCCGAAATGCAATTCACGACCTTCCTCCTCGCCACCGTCCTGGCAACCACAGCCCTCGCATCCCCATCTCCTAACGCAAATTTAGAGGCACGCAAGCTGAGAGTAAGTCAACCCTCCATCACTCCAAAACACCAAATTGACGAACTTCACAGGCCAAGTGCAACGGCGTCGACAACGACTGCTGCTTCAACAACTACGACGGATGTCGTAACCAGGGTGGTAACCATTGGGATTGCCAGGGCCATCCAAGCTTATGCTCCAACTTCAAGACGGATGCGGACCATGGGTCAGTTCCTGTCAGTTGCAATGGTGCGGATTGTTGTTCAGTTGCGACCGGAAAGGGAGGATCTTGCCATTAAGTAGGGAGGGTTTTTAATGTTGGCGGTTGATGGGTTGATTTGGTGAGAAGGTTCTTTTCCTCTAGTGTCGGGCTGTGGGCATGCGTATGGATCTGTATATATAAAACTGCCTGTTTGCTTGCAGTGTTTTTTGCGATTGTGTTACCAATATGATAATGCATGTAGAATTGAGGTTTCGGTTCAAGATACAACTTAGGCAAATGAGAAACCTGAATGGGATGACGATCAGATAAGAGCAAGAAGCCCTCTATCGCAGCCCTTTCAGCGCCATACACAGGCTCACATTAAGAAGATCGAAATCTCATCACATTCTGGCTTCTAAAGAACACCAATAACTATAGACTCCTTCCTGCAAACTCTTTTCTGGGCACAATGGAAAATACCAAATTATTCTGCCTGACACCAACAAACGAAAATCGATATCGATAAATCTTTGTAGATATTCGAAAGAAATGCTGCCAGAAATTTATTGATACTGATTTTGGATTGAGAACTTTTGTCTCGAGTTAAGACTTTTGGGTTAAGTGGCTATTGTTCTTTCTTCTATCTCCGATTTTTTGAGGCTAGCATTTGCCGACACGTCTCGTCCATGAAAGTGGTTATCATGAAAGTGTCGCTAGCCCCCTGTCGACGCCTTTCATGCTGCCCTACCCGTGTACAAACCACCAGGGAAGAACCAAAAGAGGCCAAGGATCGAAAGGATGGAAACCGACCCCGGAGATGTTTTCCAGACTTTGTAGGCCATGCGTCCTGATCGAGGAATGCCATAGCTTTGGGCAAAGTACCATTTTACCTATCCACATCATTAGTCCTCTCTCTTTATCCAAGTTCTATCAAAATCAACACTTACCTCCGCGGAGCACTCGGCAAGTACCCATGTACAACACTCCCCTTGTCCAACCGCAAGGTTTGTTTGGGCATGTAATGACTCTCTTGGATATACTGTATCTTCTCAGCATCCAACCGCTCCGTAACATGCGCAACTGATTCCTCAACATTCGACGTCAGAACAATAGGACAATTCGCAGGTAACCGGCCCTCCAATTCCTCCTTCATCTCCCCGAAAGCATGGCCAGCCTGCACCCAGAACCAAAGTTTCTCACGCCCAGCTGTGGTCACTGTCCAGCGCAGACGAAAGAGCAGAATTCCTCCCATCGAGGTGGAAATCGAGGTAAATCTCTTTTTTGAATGTAGGAGTTGGTTGAGTATACCACTGCGCAACAAGCATATTTGTCCAATCTGCCAGCATGAACCCCAAAGAACCCTTCTACTTTTCTCCGTATTCGAAGGCGTGGAGGGGACAGTGACTCTGGATGAAGATATGAACCTTCCTGAATCCGAGGAAAGGCTGTACATCGCAGTTTTGAAGTCGATATCCCCGATCCTCCCTCCTCACTTCTGCCTCTTCCGCTCCCTTGCCTCTCTTACCCACATCGCCCGGTCCAAAAATCAACCTTAGCATTACAGCTCCGCCAACTACCTTCTTACGAGCAATCGCTTTCTTCGCGGCTACCTTTTTGTAAGCATTAACATGTAATTTCCCCACATATTGTCGGTAGAGCACATTGAGAACTTCTTGCTGTATTTGGCGGCACGCTCTAGAAAGAGAGGAGGGGAGGGTGATATCTTCGTTGGTACCCTTGCTTGCTTTTGAGAGGCGGTTTTTACGCACGATGGTTGTGGAGGAGCCGGTGCCGGTTCCGCGGAGGTGAAGTTCGTAGATGGTTTCGCGGAGTTCTAGGGGAAGTTCTAGGAAGTCGAAGGTGCTGGGTTGGGGGTGTTAGTGAGGGTTTGTGGTGTTTATTGGGTTCCTGGAAAGTGCTTTTTCGAGAATTTGTTATGGGTTTGTTATTTTGGTTTTGACTTGGCTCGCTGACGAAAGTGAATTATTTTTCATGATGAGGAAAGTGAGGAGAGATGCTAGAGGAGAACTTACCTCTCGAATAGTCCACGTAACTGCTTGGCCTGAAATCCGGAAAGCGTCGGGATCACATCGCGCAGTGCTTCGGGGAGAAATGCCAGTTTGTCCGTGTTTTTGATCAGGTCCTTGGTCTCGTCTGGAAGTTTGGTAGCTGGTTTCGCCATCGTGGTGGTTATAATGGTGAGGTTGTTTCTTGAAGTGAGAAAGGTGAGTGTGGTGAAGGTTACTTGAGAGAAGATGGATGAAAGAGATGTAGAGTGAAGGAAGGAGAAGTTGAATGGTGGACACCTTATAGGCACCAAGTGGTCCTTACGCGGCTGGGTGAGTTACCTGTGAGTCTTTACACTGTTTGTAGAGATCAAGTTCGTGTATGGTTACCTGCCTGATTGCCATGCATTCTCAATGTCGGAGCACCTGATTATATTTCTCTGGTGCATAGCTGAACACATGACGGTATACCCAACCGAAGATCAATATCGATGACTTCCAAGGAGACGAAGCCAATAATCACGATACTCTTAACATACTGACAGCCAGGTCTCTGTTGTTTCAGCCATGGTGGTGACGGTGTCAGCAGTCGCGCGCGGCTGAGGAGACTTGACTTCGAGTAAACGGGTGGCACACTAAGCATTGATGTAAGCGATTCCATTGTTTCATTACCTCCCGTCTGATTTCTATTTCATAATGACTATAACCTCGCTTGTCTAACGCCTATCGATGAAACTGTGCCATTTAGATCCAAGTCCGCTAGCTGCTGTTTAAGCGACTGCACCCAGCCACAAAGAATGGAGCCAATTGTCCCATCCGATAGTTGACCGTAATAGATTGAAGTACTCGAGCCAAAGCCAAGCTTGGAAGATTCCTGACCATCCTGAAATTTTTGATAACCAAATCAGCCTTGTCCCTCTTCTCACTTTGCTTTCTCCCATAACTTCTTTGGGCTCATTGATGGACGAGTATAGAATTCTCAACCCTTTCCATGATTAGTCAAAGCATTCCACTCCTTCAGATCAGCAGCACGACACTCTCCAAAGTCGATATACCTGTCCACCTGGAACACTCTGCTGTTCTTCGAAACGGTTGACTCTTCGCCTTGTCTCTTGTTTCCTACAATGACGACATACTCAGAGCTGTAGACCGTGCATCTCTCGTCGTGAACTTCTCCCTCCCGTTGGCACAAGTTGTCTCGTCGATCAATGAAGTCGTTGAGAACTGTTCCAATCTTATGACCGGTGTAATTATTGTGAGAATTAAGGTAGATTTGGTTGAGGTCGTGAGCACATACGATTGGCTTGATAAACTCTTCGAGGTGATGTCTCTCGACCTTCTCGTCTTCGCGCAAATGGAGCAACGCAGATGTTTTCAAGACCAGTCGATCGTCCGCGGCACTGGCCTTAGAGTGTAACTTGAAGATATATCTGAGGTAGTCGTACCCTTCAGTTCTGCTCTTCATTTTTTGTAAAACACTCTTAAACCCAGAACCTGTGAGGCTCATTGGCAAAAGGCTTTCCTTGTGAAATCCAGGTCTGCGATAATCCTGCATGATGAGGCATAGGGTCATCCAATTGACTTTCATGAGGAAAGCGATATCCAAAGTGCAGGTAAATGCATCGCAAGGTCCAACGGCCGTGCTATCAGGTGACAATGACTTGATGGTATAGCTTTTGAGTCAATCGTTGGCTGAGTGGTGTTCAACCCATTCTGGGCAAAGTCTTCGATTTTGGCATTGTTGTCAAAATGTTGTAAATCGCCCCGACTATCTTTCGAGGAAAAAGAGCTGTCGTTGGCTTGAAGAGCCTTCAACGTTTGTCGAGTGGCCGGGTCCTTTCGAGAGTAAGGTGGCGGCTGCTTCGCTGAATCGGAACTTCTGTCCGAGATCGTTGACGCGTCCGACCGAGCGAAAGGAGACAATCGCTTCATTGGGTGCCACCTCATATTGACTTCGTCTAGACGTTCATAGCTGTTAAGATGAATATCGATGGTGTTTGAAATTGCTCGAGAAAGGACGAAGGTGGTTCTGGGTCGAAATAACTGTTTTGAGCGAAGATTGTTGAATTTGAAGCGTAGAAATGTGCAAAGGCAAGAAAGTAGGTAGGTATGAACTGGTTGAAGGGTCTTCTCAATACGTGTGCGCGGATAGTGTTTTGTGACCCACGGCAAGCCTAGCAAAGCCAATGGTTCACCGATTCCAACGGGCCCACGGTTTTAAGAGCGTTTTTCTTTCCATCATTTATCTGGCTCAATAGAACATGACTCGGAGCAAATCGATGGCGCAGAATTCCGGCAAGGTTCAGAAAGAAACTGCCAAAGAGGTGCTAACTCCGGGTTAGATTTGAATGTGTGCGGTTCACTTGAGAAATGGCAAATTGAGATGGAGTGTAGATAAAGAGTCTTGATGATGCGCGTTGTTGTGTATGATTCTTATCCGCAGCGGTCTTGGTCGTCAGAAGCAATCGATTATGCCTTTCTCCATAAATCCTTCGGGCTCGTCGTTCGGGTGTACCCAAGTCCTCTCCCTTGCTTTGTGACCGCATTCCATTCGGATGTGTCATCCGGCGAACACTCGCCGAAATCAATGTATCGGTCGATCTGAAATATCCTGTCCTTTCCTTTGAAAGTACTCTTCTCTCCCTTCCTTCTTTTGCAATCTAAAATCAGGTACTGGCTACTACAGTGTAAGCAGTCCTGCCCGTCTAGAAGTTTCTCCTGCAACGAAGAAATCGTGTTTTGTGAGTCGATTCAGACGATTTTCCAAAATTCGGGCAGCTGTTTGGGATGTCAAAATAGCCTTGTGGGAGCATTTGGAAACCGTGCGGCTGTTTGACCGAAATAATGCAGACGTCGGAAGACCGTGGTGAGGCCCAAGTCAATGTGATCTCATGACAAGATGCAAAGTCATGAGATCTATCTTAATGCCGCCACCACAATACAAAGCGGAACTGTATGCGCTGCAAGTCATGAACGGACTAGAAACGACTGGCAATGTGTTAAGTAATTTGTGGCAGGATCTGGCGAACAGTCTATGGATCGGATGAAATTCGACACACGCAGGGCAAATGATCTGATCAGGGAATTTGATCTCTACTTCCTGTAGCTGATGGATGGGACTGCGTGACGACCGGTTGCATGATGAGTCGATCGCTACCTCGGTGCTCGTATCCAAGGTCGAATAAGGGGGAGGCTCTGTGGACTGAGAAGATGGCGAGCTCGATCTAGAACTTGAGGCTGCCACAAATTCGAGAGCGCTAGTTGTCTGAGAAACGATGTTCCTGGTAAGCCGCTCAATGTCTTCGCGTACAAGGCGAGCTCGAACATCCCAATCTAGGTCGCTGTTCAACATGGCAGGGGGCATCTTGCTCGGTCTCGGAGCTGCAAAAGGTTGAGCTGCTGCCATGACATTATCTTTTGTCTTCCATTGTATCTTTCAGATTCTCCAAACTTTGTCGAAGATTTCGCATCGGTGAGTCAGGATATAAATCGCTGAATGAGATGGCTTGCCCAATCTGCTCTTGTACAGGCTGTTCTCGGTCTTCCCAGGGTAAGTTGTTGTCCAGCATGGGAGGAGGCGTGTCGCTTGACTCCGGAGTCGCGGAGGTTTGAGACGCAGCGATCATTCGCTGCCCTGACTCTATCTGGCTCATCCGTTTCCTCATTGTTTTCAGCGTCTCAAATCGTTCTCGGAGATCTCGCAACCTTAGTTCGCGGTCAGATTCCATTTCATAGGAATGGCAGCTTGTATTGCTTAGAATTACGGCCGTTTTGGGTGACTTGGGGAGACCAGTTGGTAAGGTTTGTGGACAATTTTGATGTCAAATTGGACAAGATAAGGGTGTAGCGTTTTCGCTCAGACATAAAGCTCGGCGACTCAACCAGTACAAGTCTCAACTCTGGGTTGGCTCCGTGCTTCTAGAAGAGCGGTGGGGGTATCCGATCACGGTTGACGGCAGAAGCGTACCGTGGCATGCCCTGCTTGGTCGCTATGAGAGCGCTCTCAGAGTCTTAATTTAGAAGTCAACCAACTTCAGATCGATATCGATAAATTTATGGCGATCGTTTTCTTTGTGATGGACAGAAGCTTATCGACATCGTTCTGGAGTTGCGGGCATTGAAGTCGGTTTCGCTTCGCTACGAGGGGCACTGGATTAATGCAGCCACTGTGGTACCAGTGTCGATACCTTTCTGACAATTTATTGCCACAGTTTGTGATTCGAGCACATTGTAGCTTTCCTAGCCGTTCGACTTCGGGCAAAGAGACGATTAAACGGAGTGGTGGTAATTGTGGATTTTGTAAAGTGAGTGAGATCACAAAGTCTTTCAACTGCAATTTTTTCCAGTGTGCCTAATTCTCGGTCTTGACCTTTTTATCTTTTTCCTTCTTGATCTCCTCTTCCTCCTCTTCCTTCATCTCTTCACCCGCCTCCCCTTCCAACTTGCTCTTCCTGAACGCCTTCCTCAGCTCACATTTTCCAGAGTTGCGACCGCCCGCGCGACACTCGGGACATTTCTTCCCATGGCCAACGATCAGAATATGCAAGCCGTACTTGTCTTCATCGGGGATTTTGATGTTGAGATGCGCGTACGTCTCTTCGCGATTCGCAGTTTTGGGCCTCCAACCAAGTAATCCAGTAATTCGATGGACGTGCGTATCGACCGCAAAGTCTTCCCGCTGGAGGCAGAGAAGTAAAACGCAGGATGCAGTCTTGGGTCCAACGCCCTGAAAAGAGAGCATTTCTTGCATTGCGACTTCGTTGGTTGCATCATGAAGATGATCAAGGGAGTATTTCCCATACTTTTCGTGCGTTTGCTGGAGGATACTGATAATAACTTTGCTTTTGATCTGGCTCAGTCCACCGCATTTGATGGCTTCCTGTAGCTTGGCTGCTCCGCCTTCGACAATGGCGTCCCATTTGTCGCTCCCGCCGTACACGTCGTCCATGTTCAATTTCGCCCTGGTGGAATTCGTGTCGCTGGTGTTTTGGGACAGAATTGTTCGAACAAGTGCATCAAGTACAGACGGTGAGTCTCCACAACCGGCACGAGTCGTCGACGCCACCACTTCCTTTGGACGGGTCCTGGCACCGTGCATCTGTATCAGAATCTTATGTGCCAACTTGCAATCTTCAGGAGTGGGATGCGAGAAGTCGGGGAACGGCGATGTTTTGGCGTACTGGCTGTACGATTTCAGCTTCCTGGCTTGGAGATCCGTCGGAGTCGACCTCTTAGATGTCCCTTTCTTCGCCTTTGGAGTGGAAGGCGGAGACGAGAGATGATCATCAGACACCGACGGACTGGGAATTGCTGTGTCATTCTCTGCTTTCATCTTCTTCTTTGGGCTTTTATCTTCGACTGAAGACTGCCGTTTCCTGGTGTTTCTTGATGATTTCTGCGGTGTGTCATCTTCTTCTTTGATGACTGGCTTCTCATCTTCTTCCTTCATGGAAACCTTTGAAGCCGAGGTCCTGGACGATCTCGTTGCCCTCGCCATTGTCGACAGCCAGAGACAATGATGTTGGATGGATCTGTATGTTTCATTGCGCGTCGCGTCCTCGATGGAGAGGAGCTCGGCAGGATGGTGAGGTCATGGGGCTTTCCGCGTTCCTGCAGTAGTGTATTTCCAGATCGGGTATACCGTACGTATAGTATAGACACCTCAGGCCACCCTCGGACCGATCCTGACGTGCCTGGCTTGTCCATTTCGAACTTCCTCTTCTCCTCCTCACCTCAAATACTATCCCCAATGCCCCTCGATATTGCTGGAGCCAGTCTACACGAACCATACACACAAACGCGAACAGGAAACCTGATTGATGCAACACGGGCTGAGAGGAGACGTCGCATCTTGGGCTGTACTCCTAGCTCAAGCTTGTAGACCCAAGGTTCATGGCAATAGTGCTATGTGGGCGGGGAGAAAGAGACTCTTCTGGCAAGGCAATAATGCTTGGTACCATAGCGCTCACAAAAGTTATCAAGGACGAAGTTTCAGAGTGACAAACGCTGTTCTGGTAAGGACTGTATTCATGCTCTGCAACTAACCAAACTCCTCCTTTCAGCCGTCTATCAACAAGTACTATCCCGAACATGCCCAGCATTTCAATTGCGTACAAATTCACTGTCCAAACCACTCATCGAATCATAACTCCATATGCGAGCCGAGCCTAAAGATGGTGTTAGTGTTAACGGTCTGAGCTCTGCATTGGGTCCAACTCACGCTTCTAAGCGAACACTCTAACCAAGAACATCGGCTGGGACTGCAGAGTTGATTTCGTCGTCGTACGCGGTAACACCAGGTCCGCTTTTCTCGAGGGAGAGAACGTAGTTGACAGCATCGACGGCTGTCTCACTTGGCTCTACTATAGTCGAGATTAATACGACTATTAAATCCTTAGAAAAAAAAGATACTTTTCTTACCAGCGCGCTTTCCAAGGACATCAGCTGGGACGGCAGAGTTAATCTCGTCGTCGTACGCGGTAACACCAGGTCCGCTTTTCTCGAGGGAGAGGACGTAGTTGACAGCATCGACGGCTGTCTCACTTGGCTCTACTATAATCGAGATTAATACGACTATTAAGTCCTTAAAAAAAGATACTATTCTTACCAACGCGCTTTCCGAGGACATCAGCTGGGACGGCAGAGTTAATCTCGTCGTCGTACGCGGTAACACCAGGTCCGCTTTTCTCGAGGGAGAGGACGTAGTTGACAGCATCGACGGCTGTCTCACTTGGCTCTACTATAGTCGAGATTAATACGACTATTAAATCCTTAGAAAAAAAGATACTATTCTTACCAGCACGCTTTCCAAGGACATCAGCTGGGACGGCAGAGTTAATCTCGTCGTCGTACGCGGTAACACCAGGTCCGCTTTTCTCGAGGGAGAGGACGTAGTTGACAGCATCGACGGCTGTCTCACTTGGCTCTACTATAGTCGAGATTAATACGACTATTAAATCCTTAAAGAAAAAAGATACTATTCTTACCAGCGCGCTTTCCAAGGATATCAGCTGGGACGGCAGAGTTAATCTCGTCGTCGTACGCGGTAACACCAGGTCCGCTTTTCTCGAGGGAGAGGACGTAATTGACAGCGTCGACGGCTGTCTCACTTGGCTCTACTGTAGTCGAGGTTAGTATCATATATCAGACTCCAATGAAGATGGTGGCACTGACCAGCGCGCTTTCCAAGAATCTCAGAAGGGTCCTTAGCCATTGCAGCCTCGATTTCCTCTCCATAAGCCCCGGTTCCAGATTTCTGTACAGAGAGAATGTAGTTGACAGCATCGACGGTTGTCTCGCTTGGGTAAACAGTCTCTGTGTTTTCAGAGCTCTGTACAGGCTTGGCCATTGGTGCGGCATTGACGGTGGCCACGAGGGCGAAGAGGACGGATTGAGTGGTCTTCATGGTTGGCGTTGGGTTTGGATTTGCAAAAGAGCTAAGAAACTGTGATGGTGGTGTGGATTGAAGACGAAGGAGGTGATGCTGTTTTGAAAGAGAGAGAATCACCACCTATTATACACTCTTGTTTCCCTTGTAGAGTAGCACTCGAGCACCCAGTGCTCTACTCACCGACTGTCGCTGTCCGGGACCTGGTCACATCAACCACGATGCAATTCGATCCTCGGAAGTCTCTACCACCAACAGCGTAAGTCGTTCCATGCCTCGCGAGGCTCTCATTCAGCTACAGTACACAGACTCGCTAAACACGTGTAGATCCACCAAAGATCGAACTGAGCCTTACAACGGTATCAATTTTCCCTTGTCGATTTTCTCATCCGGCCACCTCCGCATCTCGAAGAACCGAGTCACAGAGGAACTGGATGACTGGAGTCCAATATGTTCCCCTTCGGCCCCTTCGGGCTTTACTCCGATAAACAGGTATGGAGGTGGTCCGATATACGTGCGGAGTTCCAAACAGTACCTCGCAAGGGATCGAGGAGCAGCACATGGGAATATAGAGATGACTCCGGATAATAGCCCGGAAGGATCTCACCTGAATCGGCATTCAGGCATTCTCAGTCAGATACCCCACGGATGCCTGCGATAAGCGAGTCGCCCCCGTATTGTCCGCCTCGAGGCTAATGGTCTGCCGTACCCCGCTCAATTGAGATATCAGAATATATCAAAAATGCGATCAGAGAGCATGGGAAGAACTGCGCATGGGATCGATCGAAATTCAACCAAATTAACAGGAGGCTTAGATCGCGGGTAGATCGCGTTCTATCGATCCTGGACGTCTGGAGAGCTATGACGTGATCTTGCAACACCAGCAAGAGTGGTCACGAAGAACCGAGGACTGCCATTAAGGTGAATTAATGCGAATCGATTGTTAGGTGGTAAATTCTTTTCTCTTCGCAACATTTCACACAAAAGATGACTTTAACGAACGAAGCGACGGAAAAAAAAAACTCCCAGGGGGAAATATCAAAATAAACAATTTATTGCCAACCAAGAAACACCAGCATATCAATAATCCCCATTCCAATAATAAAACCCTCCACTCAATCCTCAAACCAACAACCACTCCTTCCCACCGCAACCACATCCATCCCACCCCTTACCCCTCGTTCCACCAACTCGCCTCGCACTAGCTACCTAATTAACACTCCAATTATTGTCAATCCAATCCTCCAACTTCTGAAAGTTTCGACACTTGTGATGAGTTCTGAAATCAGCTTTACTACCCACCGGCCCACCCAGCTGGATAAGCACAGGCGTAACATCACCGTGGCACTGCAGACTCATCCTGAGACTTTCGAAACAGTGATCTATGTGCATGCGGTTTTTGAGCGGGGACATGGAGAGACCGGCTGGTGTGCCGGGGTATTTTCCCACTTGCCACCAGGTGTACATGCGGATCATGTTCTGTTTGGACGAGAAGTGGGAGGTTAGCAATGTCTCCTTGCCATGGTTGGAAAGAACAAAGGAGGGGAAGGTCGGGTTTTGCATGGTGGGGAGTAGGGCAGAGGAGGAACTTACGAGGCAGTGCAGTTGATGGAATACCTCCAAGATACCCATGTATCCCGTGCCCACGTCCTTGGGAACATGTTTGATATGGTCCAGATCCGTTCGGTTCAGCATAGCCAATTTCTCAGCCGGGACCTCGATGCCGTGTTTGTAGGTTAGTTTGTCCCACGCTTTTTCGCGTTCTGGAGTGGGGGGACCGCGGTAAATACTGGTATTGTTGAAAGTAGCCGTGAAGTCAATTTCTTCATACTCTACTGCTTCGAGGGCAGGCGCTAAAAACAAATGTCAGCATTTCAGAAAGAAAGAAAGGGAATCAGGTCTGATCATGGTGTATGTGTGTGTTGGGGTGATTGCTTGGAAGAATTTCTTACAGTAGGTGCTCAATTGTGCCGTGCACTGCGCATCTGTTGGTTTCCAATATCTGAATATCATGACTAAATTCGCCAAAGCGAGGACGGTGAGGAGGCAGACGGCGAAAATGAGGGGGTTTGGGAGGTGACGTCGCCATGTCTGCTGCTTTCTAACCTTCATCATGTTGGCGAGGTCTGCCTGGCTCGAGTGGCCGGTGGAAGAGTTGTCGTCTTCGAAGTTCTCGGGGTCCATGAGGGGACGGTAATCTTTGGTTTCCTCCATTGCAATGATCAAGTGTCGTAGTAAAAACTGACGAGACGTGTTGATATTTTTCTTGGAAGTAAGTTGGAAAGGACGATGAAAAGGTTGAAGATGGGCCGGGCTTTGGAAATTTCGAACGTGTTGGGAGGAAAACGGTATACTCCCTCCTAAGCTGGATTTGAAAGAGAAGAACCAACGTCGACTACGGAGAATTGCCAAGTGAAGGCTTCGCTCCATGTCGTGTCGTCCGCCATGGAAATGTCCACATGATCCCCCGTGCAAAGGAGTTGATGCAATTAGGACAACCACCCGAATTCTAGGTCATACCTTCCAGGGTATCTGATCCATCCAGGCCTGTACCCATCGAACGTTACGACTACATCGCCTTGTTAACACTCCATCGCCTTTGTCGATCCGAGTGGATATCGGGCCGTGGAGTGGTTGTCCGCCAGATCTATCCGATCCAGATCGACGTTTCCCGGCTAAGAAGCGGCTATCTATTGATAGTAGACGTCCGACGGTCCGAGACGAATTCGGGCCCGTTCATAGGTAACTGACCATCGCGCGGCAATTTTTTAAATGCGCATGATCGGCTCCTTGAAACAAAAGACGTGATGTACGAGCTTGATTGAGGACAACAAACCGATGATCTCTCCGTGGAGTCGTAGCTTTCTAAGCATTTGTGGTTTTGAGGAGGTGAGACTGCGGGTCAGTGCGCTGTGGGGAAGTAAGTAGACCATGGAAAGTGTAGGGACCTGCAGGGAATCTTCAATTTGAACAATAGTGTAGCCATCTTTTGTCGGGTAAGTGTATCATGTACCTACATCGAATAAATGATTACCATTACCATTAGGCGAAAAAAGCAAACATAAAAGAAGCGCTCGTGGCCAAAATTAGAATATGAACAAATTTTCACATACCACCTTCCCAACAGGATAGAAGCCAAGCGTTAGAAACGCGGGGCCAGGATCTACTGAGTAAAAATTGACTGAATTGCTTTTGGTAGGAGGTTAATGTCCCCGCTACGAGTATAGGCATCTTGAAATTCTCGCATGGTGGAGTGGATGTCAGTCCCAGATCGGGAATTGACAGCGACGAGCAATATGATGAGAGCATCGCTTCGAATGATAACGGTCTTGGAGTATTATCACCAGTCTTTGATCCCGTGGTCCTATGTCCGATTAGCATCTGGAATAGAATAGGTTCAAAATATGCTCGTCAGCCCTAAGCAGACGTGCCGCAGTGCATCGTATTGTTTGGATTGAAGGCCGCGTCCAATAACCTCGAATTTGCGTAAGTCTAGGTTATCCTGTCTTTTCGGGCTTGACGTTCAATACATCGTTACTCTTTTTCGCCGAAAATAAACAACTCCACCCAGGAAGACTGTGAGTGTCGTGGTCACCAATGATATCAGATCTATCGCAAATGATGTCAGATTATATGTGCCGTTTTGCTTGTTACATGCAGCTTCTAAACAATAAACCTTTGATCTTATCGTGTGCGCATCGACGTGGACGTTCTGCTATTTTTAATTTAATAGATCTTCATTTTTCCAGCCGCTCTGTCCAATAGTAGAACCTAGCCGAAACACGTGGATTGATTAATTCTTACCCTTATGTCATAATATCTACTCAAAAAAGGCTTAGTATGTCTTGAGAGCCTCCAAAACCCTACCTAAGTCCTTAGCCAGCCGTTAATATATTATCTCGGCTCTCTCAGGAAGCACTTTCACCATCAGTCCAAAAACTGCAGAACGTCCACGATGATGCAAAACTTATCTGCAGAAAGCACGGTATGTGTGGTGGACGAGGTGGTACAGGCCTCAGTAAAACCACAGATCCTAGATTCTGTAAAGAATCAGCCTAGTAATCGCCTTGGTGATGGGTTAGAAGCAACCGGCTGACAGAATGGATGTACAGTAGATCGCTGGATTTACCGTTGCAGCCCCAGTCATGAAGTGCGATGAGACCAACACGGAGGCTGACTCCACCATCGATGCTATCAACTACATCCTCAAGCTCCAAAGTTCCCCGAGCGGCGCCATCGCTTGCCATGACGGGATCAGCGCCGTCTCCAATCCAGCTGATATCCTCGGATACAAGACTAGAGTCCGGGGAGAGATAGGTTAGTCGTCCCATCGTTGTCGAACCTCATGGTACCAAATCTAACATCTTCTCAGCCACAGCTCAATATCGGTGGCGGGGTAGCGCAAATGTTGATCATGGTTGTTGAAGACAAGGGTTGAACGGTATTATGGGCGAGGTATATTTGAGCGATGTCGTTGTGTCCAGATAAAGGCTGCAGCAATAGTAAATGAGCGCTCTGGTAATTCCAACCTCAGTAGCGCGTTGTGTACTCAATTGATTTCTGTGTGTACCGATGATGCAGCGATATAATTACTTGGCGGCGCTGTTCTCTGCCATCTGAATACAAGACTGAAGTAGAATGCCAAGCTCTTGTAACATGGGGGCCAAAAGAGACCACCTGGCGAATGGCATGGTATAACCATGTGTCTTATGTGAAAAATGCGATCGTAAGCCGGACCCATTTTCGTGAAATCGTGGGCACAATGCATATCGCATAGAATGAGAAGGTGTGTTTGTCCTGAACCGGGGTTTCAGCGTGGATCAATATGAAGTGTCGGCGCGATGACCGTATATGAGCTCGCTCACTTGCAGATAAGTTCAGTTATGTCAAACTTTCAGCTTAATCCAACCCAATGATCCGGTCAACTGCAACGAATCTCAGAGCGAAGTGGTGGAAAGGCGCGCACAATAGCCAATATGCTCCTGTCGAAGTGGAGGAAGGGAAGCACGAGAATGAGGCCTCCCTTGAACAGGTTGTTACTCGTTCTAGAGCTCCAAGTCTCCTGGTTTCGCTAGAGTCGCTGATTAGACTCGCATGTGTTCTCATGTTCCTTGCTGGGGCTGGCATGATGTGGACTTCAACGCGCCCCAAAATGAAAATTAGGACATATGGGTCGGACGCGCCGAAGAGAGATGTCGAATGCACAAAGCAACTCAGCGTTTGGTGTGAGTTCACTTACCTTGGTTCTCTCTTCGCGAGGTAGACTGATGACGATGTGTTTAATGCAGCTCCTGTCCTGCCCTATGTGCAATATGAAGTACGCAACTTCAAAGAAAGCACTTCGAATAACACCTTGTACGATGGACCTCCAAGTGCATCGCTTGAGGCAGCATGGCAAGCCTTGGAAAACAGTAAGCTTTACCCAGTGTCACAAAGAGATCGAAGAACAAACCAACTGACTAACTTTTGCTACCCAGTGCCAGCAGTGATGATTCCATCAGAAAAGTTGCTCTCGTTGGACCGCAGTCACACACAAGGCTTCGTCGAAACCACGCGGGGAGGAGGTGACGTTGGGTACGTCGGCACGGTGGAAATTTTCCATCATCTTCACTGCTTGAACGTAGTTCGACAATACGTGCAACGGGACGAGTACCCCGCCGGTTTGGTACCATGGCTGTTCACGCTTAACAGTAAACAAGTTGCTCGAGATCATGTCACCCACTGCATTGCGACATTGCGCGAAGCGTTGATGTGCAACGCTGACCTTACACCGTACTTATGGTTTGAGGGTAAAATTGGAGAGGTGGCGAAGGAAGATTTCGGAGCTTCACACAAGTGTAAGAACTGGGACAGCGTTGTCGAAGGGGTGAAGAAGCATGCTGTGGAAATACCAAAATCGGCGTTCAAACCGGGAGAAGAGCTTAGCCACAGCTAGTGAGGTTGGTTTTGTGATGGTCATGCCAATGATTGAGGTGTCGAAGCTGTTGCTGAGGTCTTGTATCGTGCCAAAGCATGCCCTGCGTTCGGTTAGCAGGTCGAAAAGAATGGGCTTTGTCGTTAATGCTTACCATCCAAAGAACATAGTGGTGTATGCCAGTGTGAACATGCGCCAAGCAGTCACTTCCTGATGCTTATCACTCTCATGTCCGCGCCATGTCTTTCTCATCTCTTTGCGAAATTTCCTTCTCTGAGGGACATCAAAGTAAGCAAAAACTACAATGGAATGTAACATGTTGCTTCTCTCTGGTGTCTCCAAAGTAAATATGAAGATCTTTGAGCTGTCCAGCAGCCCACCTCCACTATCTCTTTGCCAGCCCATCTTGATCTATTTCCTCTGCAGTGTATATGGATGACAGGGAGCCGCCAAGGATTCTGCGGATTGTATTGGACAACATACCAACAACTTAAAGTACGGTCCAGCCCAGCGGGTCAAGTGTCGCAGTCTAATCGGCATCAAATGGGCAACGGTCGCGAAGAAACATGCGAGCCAGCAGAATTATGCTTTCATCGGTATTAGGGATCCCCAAGGATGCCGATCACAATCGCACGACACGACCGCAGTCTCTTTTGACGTGCAGAAAGTCAGCCAACCCGACAAAATTGTCAAGTGGCAGCTTCGAGATAAAGCGGACTGAGAAATTCCGACGCAAGCTCACAGCTAGGTACCTAGAATACCAGACGCAGGCTCAGTGATATGGTGGCTTTCAGAAGTCCAAAGACAAACTTTGTCAGTCAGCCACGTACAAGGGAAGGAAACCGGGCATGCATAGCCGCACTGTATGATAGTGATGGTAGGCTGGAGGTCCACAATCTATCGCCCCAGAGACGATTACAAGGCTACCATTCAGCCTGATCGGCAACTTCCAACGATGCAATCAGCTTATGTGCTAGGAAGTGGGCGTGATGCTCGAAACGAATGCAGTATGTTCGCCCCGCGTGCCTGATATTGAGCTTCTGATATAGCGTTCTTTAGGCAGTGTTGAAAACAAAGACGTGTCGCTTGAGCATCAATTCGGCCGTTCGTCGTCGCCTGTTTCCGTCAAGAGTGCATCGAATTGAGGTTGAAGAGTTTCCGTGATGGCGACGGTGAGGATGAGGGAGCATGTGGTGGGGACAAGAACAGATGGAGAATGGCGTCCTTTAGTGGGAATAGACTGAGAGAAAGGTGTTGTTGGTGCATGATAGGGGCCTCGGGTATTCCCGCGGCAATGTTGGAATAGGCTAGCCGACACCGTGGCTTTATCAATTTAGTGCCCCTGGAGAATAATAACGACAGATTTGTCAACATATTATAGAACTGATAGGATACCGATCTTATGCGACTTATTTCACAAGCCTTTCACCGCTCAAATGCTGACAACCAGTAATCAGTCCCATCATTTCCACCGAAAGCATCGTCTCCGTCTTCTTCATATCTGTCTAGTCCTCCCCAAATATTTGTAACCTCTCTAACGCGTGGTCATGGAAATGACCGTCGTCTCTATCTACAGTAAGTCTTACTCCTGAGCTCAGTAAACCCGCATCAAATCATCAGCCTATTTCTGGTTCTCACTATCGCCCAGGTCAGGAAACGCCGCAATGTGGCATCGAAGCGCACTGAGTGCTGGCGCGGGAACTACACTTACGCCCAGGTTTATACTCTTCACGTCGAATTAGCGAATGGAGTGACTGTGAGAGTCGTGAAGCTTGCAACGAAGATGTTGACTGTTTACTCTTGGGAGTAAGATCGTGAGCAGCTGCAGTCGAAAGCCTCATCGCTCCCTTTTAGACGACCATCATACCAAGATCAGTGATTTCAAAAGGCTATGAGAGGCCTACTTAAAGCATACGATATCTTCAAATACCAATGCCATCTCAAAATAAACTCACATCTTCATTCATCACTCCTAACCCGTCTATCTCTCAAAAATCTCAACTTCCAAACTTCCTCCATCTCCCCCAAAAAACATCCGAATCACCACCCACAACCACAAAAATGCGATACTCCACTCTCCTCTTCTCCCTCTCCTCCCTCCTCCTCACCGTCTCTGCCCTTCCCTCCCCCCAAAATATCCCCTTAGTCTCCATAAACGTCGGCCGCGTCTTCAACTCCGACGCAGAAGAAGTCGCCCCCCTCGTAATGTTCGACTCTCTCTCCGACAGCATCGGCATCTCAACAGCTCAAGGCCGCGAATCCGCTTTCGCCGAAATCACCCAACCAGGTATTTTCTGCACCTTCACAAGTGGCCGTATTACAAACGACGCTGGAGGTCGAATCGCTTGTGATTTGGACAGCGTAATCACCACTATCAGTTTTGGACAGGGAGTGTAAGTCTTCTCATCTTTTTACACCCCGAAACAAAGCTCATGACTAACCAATCATAGGACTAACGTTAACGGTGTCGCCAACTGCGCTTTCTGCTCTGTCTAGGCGGAGTCGTATTTGCTTTGCAGAATAGCGCAACTCTACGCCATACACTCTTCACCTTTTTCGATACTCATCAGCATCTTCTTGCCTTTATTGTTGCATCTCTTGGTAGCTTTCGTGGATTTTGCTAAGCTGGATTTCCAGCTTCACACTCATTACTCGGTTTACAGACCTTCGTGCATGTAGAAAAACACCTCTGAAAAAACTAGATAGACTAATCCGTACTCCTCACATATACTCAATCTCAAACTCTACTTGAACATGATATTTTCACTCATATCCGAACCACTTGTAGAATGCTTTATCATCTTCGCCTTCCACAAATGTATAATCAGAAAAGTAATCTGTAATCAGCATCGTCATCAATTCCATGGCATCTCTATCCCCTCCCAAACAATTCCCAAAGCCGTATCCCAATCAAGCCCTCTCCCTTCTCCATTCCCATCCCCTTTCACGAACCTCAACACCATACTATACTCCAGTATCAACAATAATAATAATAATCAAATTTAACGTGGTATGTCACGGCAAGCAAAAGAGGTCATAGATAGGTCTATTGCTCTAAGTACTGGGTGTGATAAGAGAATCTTAGGTCGAGAGCAAAAGACCTCAGAAGCGCAAAGATGTAGCGCTTTAGCCACAGGTGGCTGTGCACGCCACGCTAAGGCCACAAAGTAACGTGACTGCAGGATAGCCATGCCGTGCCGTCACATGGTAACGTAATCCACCATCGAGCGGTACACACCACCGAGCGGTACACATTTTCGTATCCTCATCAATTACTCTATTATGCACCAGTAAATCTCTCATTTTTAAATATTCCTATCTATATTTCTGACAGTTGATTGCAAAATAGTCACCACTGCGACTATTACGGGACGGTAGCTGGAAAGACGCAGCATACTCGTAGCCAAAGATTGTTTAGATTCAGTTAAAGAGTGAAGGTATCTACAAACAGTGAACCTCAATGAGGTTCTTTCTCTATACTAGACTCAATCAGGCTTAGGCTCTTAGCCTATACCAACCATGGGCCATGCCCATAACATTACCCCCCTCCTTACCGGGTGTGCAGGACTAAAGAGGGTGTGGTAGGTGGGATAATCAAACAGACAAACGCCATACATCGCTTCTGCCAGCTTGTAGCAGATTCGAAGGCGCTGGCCACCGCTACTCGGTTTCTTCGGGCCCCTGTTTGAGCTCCTATATCTTCGCCGACACCGTCGCCCTTGCCATACTCTGCCTCGAAGCGGTCTAAGTCCTCGACTTCTGTGAATAATGAACGTGGCTGCCAATCGGGATCTGCATAGCCTTTCCATTTGATTAATAACTGACGAACCCAGCCTCGCCCAACCCGTTTCTTCTCTGCGCGAAGTATACGTTCTACTTCAAACTCAGCCTCTGTTTCTTCGGTTTGAGGCACTAATGGTGGCGGCTGGGTATCATCGGATTCTTGTGAGGGCAGTGTGTCGGTTGCGGCTCGGCGGAGTAGGTCAACGTGGAAACGGTTATGGATACCACTTGGCAGGTCAGCCAGCTCGTATACCATCGGGGAGATCTGGTTCTCGACAGTGTATTTGGCTTGCGTCCACGACAGTTTCTTTGATAGCTGCGGAGTATTGATATTCCTAAGGTTCGACCAGACTTTGTCGCCCTTTTTTAACGTTTCGGCAGCTTGACGTGACCTGTTGGCGTCGTTCTCCATCTTCTGCTGGGACCAGGCCATCGCTGCCTGTGCATATTCTTGTGCCTCTTCTATTCGTTGCACAAAGGTCTCGGCATCGGCTGTTGGTGAGTTACTGGGTGAGATTCGTTGTACTTTCTGGATTGGTTCCGCATGGTAGCCGTGGGTTAGATAGAATGGACTCATCCCTGTGACTGAAGAGTCACGATTGTTCAGTGCTAACATAGCCGTAGGTAGTAGCGTTGGCCAGTCTAGTTGGGAGTATGCGATGAAGGCGCGGAGATAGCGTAGAACTTCCTGGTTCATGCGCTCGGTCGCGCCATCAGTCTGTGGATGAAAGGCTGTAGAGAGTCTCTGCTCAATCTTTGTAAGTTCGCAAAGCTTCTTCCAAAAACGACCTGTCCAATTGCTGCCTCTGTCCGACGTCAATGCCATGGGAAATCCGTGGTAGCGATAGTGGCATTGTAAGAACCTTTTCGCGCACTCTTTGGCGCTCATTGTAGTCATAGCCTCCAACGTAACACTTTTGAGGAGGCGATCTGTGATAACCATGAGGTATTTTGGGCCGTTTTCCTCTGCGGGCAAATCAGTCATGAAATCGATTGATAGCTCGCTGTGGAAGCGGGCCGGGATTGGAAGTGGTTTCAGAAGACCTCGCTTCTTATCACGCCATATTCCTGTTCTCCCACATACGTCGCAATTACGTACAAACTGCCGGACTGTCTTGTATTGTTGGGGCCAAAAGAAACTTCTGGATAGAATCGCAAGCGTGCTATCTCTCCCTGGGTGTCCAGTAACATGGGAATCGTGAGTTTGTTGGACCAGCGTTGTTCGCAGCGGTTCCCAATCTGGTACCCATAGGATCCCTCTTCTCGTGACCGCGCCGTGGTCGTCTACTTCGCATTCGGGTAGCTGTACCGACAACTTGAGCTCTGGAGGAAAGGAACGTTCGCCAGTAACTATAGCCGTATGAATAGCTTCGTAGGATTGGTCCTCTGCTATTGCGCGATCCCAGAGAAGTTGTAACTCTGGTTTCTCGAAAAGATCGCATCCTTTTGCAACTGACCGGTTTTGACCGTACCTAGTAGTGGACCGGTGTTGACCGTTTTCGGCAGTCAGCTGGTGTCGACCGTCCAGTCCAGTATTTTGCTGGGGCTCCCGTATAACGTCCCATGTACTATTGGATGTATTCGGTGTATTGACTGGGCAGATAAGGGCTTGTATTGCGATTGTTTCGGTCGTCCTCTCGGAAAGAGGAGGAAGCCATTCGTCCTTGATCAACTGGGCCACTCGCCCTTGTAGTCTCTCGTCGTTCTTGTCATGTGGCATATCTTGATGTCTTCTTGATAGTGCGTCTGGTCTTTGCGCTAGTTTTCCGGCGCGAAATTCCAGCTGGAATTGGTACTCAGATAGAATTAGCGACCATCTTGCTTGTCTCTCTGACAAACGCTGCGCTGTCATAAAGTAGCGGAGATTCTTGTGATCGGTAAGGACTTTGAAAGGTGCTGCAACACTGCGTAGTTCTCCTCTCCAGTGTTCAATGGACTTGATTACTGCCAGTAATTCTTTATCGTGGATCTCGTAGTTACATTCAGCCGCAGTGAGCTTGCGGGAGAAGTATGCTACTGGTCGTAGTTTTCCTTTCATATCCTTCTGCGACAACGTGCCTCCCAGCGCGTAGCCAGAGCAGTCGCACTCGAGTACCGTATCCAGGTCTGGATTCCAGTGAGCCAGTATTGGGGCGGAGATGAATAGCTCCTTCAAGACTTGAAAGGCGTTCTCATGTTCTTTGTTCCAGACAAAAGCGACGGCCTTCCGTGTTAACTTGATTAAGGGGTCGGAGAGCTCTGAGAAGTTGTCGATGAAGTCTCGGTAGAAATTTGCAAAGCCTAGGAAGGAGCGTACGCCTGTGACATTGACTGGAGCCTCCCATTCTTTAATCGCGGCAACTTTCTCTGGGTCGACTTTGATCCCTTCTCCTGCAGTGATAATGAACCCCAGATATTTGACCTCCTGAACAGCAAACTCGCACTTGCTTAAGTCTAGCCGAAGTCCAGCAGTCTTGAGCTTGGCAAGAATTTGGTTAACCTTAACCATGTGATCCAGATAGTCGCCGTCGCTCCATATCAAGACATCGTCCATGTAGGCTGAACAGCAGATATCTAGGGATTCCCGTAGGACTCCGTTGATGTATCGTTGAAAGCTCGCGGGTGCGCCAGCTAGTCCGAAGGGGGTAACTAGCCATTCGAATAGTCCAAATCGAGTGCGAAAAGCCGTTTTCCACTCATCGCCGTGCTTGATGCGGAGCCGATGAAATGCCGCTCTGACGTCAAGTTTGGTGTACCAACGCGCTGTTGCTAGATTTCGTAGGGTTTCTCGGATTAGTGGCAATGGGTAGCGGTCCGATCGAGTGATTCGATTCAGTGCCCGATAGTCTACACACATCCGAATGCCTCCACCTGGTTTCCTTACAAATAAGACTGGGGCTGCCGCTGGTGAGTTGCTGGCGCGTATCCAGCCCTTGTCCATATAGTCCGAAAGTGTTTTTCGTAGGACTAATAGCTCTTCCCTCGACATGCCGTATAATGGGCCCCAAGGAACTTCTGCCTCGCGACCTTGTTCATCTCGTATCAATTCGATAACGTGATCGCGACCCTCTTGATGGGGCGCGATCTCTCCGTCTTCGTCGTCGAGAAAGGCATCAGCATGCTCTGCTATTTCTTCTGGTATCTCTTGTCGGATTTCTTCCTCAGTCTTTCTCTGTTTTCTTTCTGCTAACTTGCTTAGGGCCTTGTTGATATCCGACATCGAGATAGCCAGCACTTGTGTACCATCCGGTCCATCTCTTCTCAACCGTCGCTGGGCCCTTCCAACAATAGCTGCAAATACAGATCCTGACACTAGACAAGCCGCCCGCACGTGAGCGAGCCGGTCTCGCGCTTTGGTGTTCTGTTCTAGCCACCCCTTTTCTCTTACCGTGATGCGCTGGGATCCTTGACCAATAAGCAGCTTTCTCTTAGCTGCTATATATCGCACCCAGTTTCTCTCTGCCCATGCCTTGCCTAGGATAATAGGGAAGCTCAATCCTTTCACTATATACCCATAGACTCGCTCTGCTCGACCATCAATGTCGATCGTAGCGTAGGTCATGTGCGTAATACGGAGGTCTTCTCCGTTCTCGTGGCTCTCTTTAGCCAGTGCCAATTGTTTGGTGTCAATTGGAATGCGCGGTAGACGATGTGTTTGGACACTCTTCTCGCTGAAAGCAGCATAAGGGAGGCAGCCGTTATCAAAGAAGGATTCGGTGAAAGAAGTTCCATTGATCAAGGTATCTATCAAGAAGGGTGTACTTTCCATCCTATCCTTTGCTGCTTTGATTTCTCTTATGCCTGGTAGCTTTGTAATGTCTTCGCCATGTACATCTACTTCAGACCCTCGTGCGCGACGATGCACAAGGGTAGCTAGTTTTCCGACTCTGATGAGGCTTCCTGTAGGGAGTCATCGGTATGCTGTGTGATTACCGCAGTGACCTGAGTCTTTGGACGTGTTGCTGGTCGGAATTCGCATACGTTCGGGTGGTGCTTGGGCTTCTTACAGCGCCCGCATTTGCCCGCTTGTATAAGTGCCAAGAACTCTGTTTGGGATCGCCATTTCGCTCTAGGTCGTCGGTCCTTCTTCGCATCCTTTCCGAGTGTATCGACCCGAGCTATCAGTGCTGCGATCTGCGCTGAAAGGGCGTTGATGCCAGTCATTTCGACATCGCCTTCTGCGTCACGACTGACTGTTTGGGGTGATTGTGGCCTCCCTCGAGTCGTTGGCGTCTCCTTATCCGTACTTGGATAGCGGCGTTGGTGGAATAGAGCCTCTGTCTTCGTCGCGAAGTACTGTACATCTTTTACGTAAGTGTCGTAGTCGTCCCTGGACAATCGCACTGATTTCAAGGTCTGTTGGAGGGAGTAGTTGAGCGCGTTGTTCATGATAGTGATCTTTGAGGCTCTTTGCGGCGCTAGGGATCCAGCTTGCGATGTCAGTTGTTCGAACTGCTGGCGGAAGTCTTCGAACGGTTGTCTGCTGCCTTGGCTAATCTTGTTCAGCTCGTCGAGAGCTTTAGCTTCCGCTTCATGATCTAAGAACTTGTCGTCCATATGCTTGATAAAGGACTCGGGTTCGTAGTTGTCATGTTGCTCTCCATTGCTTAGCCATTGGATGACGCGTTGTTGTTTCTCTGTCGGAAGCCCGTTGAAGATGTTCGCGCATATTCCTTGATTGCTTCCAAGCTTCCCATTTTCAACAGTGATTTTTGTCTTGATCTGCCATCTGAACAGCGTGTAGTTGTCTCTTTTCCCGTCCCATTTAGGCCATGCAATAGCTTTTGCACCGGTGTTCCCATCAACACTGACTGCGGTCAGAGCTGCCACCAATTGTTGTACGGTGTCAGGCGAATTTGCTCGAGCCATTGAGAGTTTGTCGATTCCTTGCGTAATGCTCGCGATTGGGTCGTCGTCGGTAGTAGGGGTGTAGGTTGTAGGAGTCGATAGGGTACTGTTGCTACGCATCAAGTACACCTAGGTTTGTAAAGAACTGAATCTATATTACGGGACGGTGGCTGGAAAGACGCAGCATACTCGTAGCCAAAGATTGTTTAGATTCAGTTAAAGAGTGAAGGTATCTACAAACAGAGAACCTCAATGAGGTTCTTTCTCTATACTAGACTCAATCAGGCTTAGGCTCTTAGCCTATACCAACCATGGGCCATGCCCATAACAGCGACAAATAAAACAAGTAATTACAATGTTCTCCTCTTCATTTGGTGGTTCTTCCTCAATATAAGGCTCTTGATCAACCTGGTTACTGCTGATAACCGAAGCTTCTTTAGAAAGTTGAAGTAAGCTTGAGCCCTCTGCAACAGTTAAAGCGCTTGGTTGACTAATATATTTCCTTTTTAGTTGCCTCTTTCGCTTCTGCCTCTCATTTGCAGCCCTTAATTTCTCATTTTCCGCAGCTAGTAAAGCGGCGCCTTGCATCACGATCTGGCAGCCCTTGACAAGCTGATTAAGGGCCTGATCTGTTGGTGTTGGTGGACTTTTTGAACGTCTCTTAAGATAGCCTTTAATTGTAGCTACCTGCAGCTCTAACTGGGTTAGATTCTGAGGTGTTTCTGGTTGCCATTGCTCTTGGTTTGCGGCCAAGGGCGCTGTAGGGGTAGATGGCCTAATCTGGATGGTTGAAAGTACCTGATCTGGATCAAAAGGTACGAGACCGGCAGCAGTGAAGCTGCGTTAAATATTGCTTAGTGTGAGGGCACTAATTCGAGCAATTTTAAAGACGTGAAGGAACTCAATTTTGTCGATATGATTTATGCCAAGCCTCATATATTCCGAGACTTGGTGGCCGTAGGTACGCTTGAGGACCGAAAAACAACCAATATCGAGAGGTTGAAGAAGATGTGATGAATGCGGTGGCATACAAAGAATAATAATCACCCGGTCTGCACAAGATTGATCAAATTCTGGCGTTGCGTGGCTGCCGTGGCCATCCAGAATTAGTAGTCGATAACTACCAACCTTTCTTGCAGCTGTATTTGGCTAGAAAACCTCTTTTAAGCAATGTAATCCAAGCTTGTCATTAGTCCATCCATTTGTACTCAAAGCAATTGTCCAATCAGGCGGTAGATTGTTGTTTTCGTACCAAGATGATATATGTACCTTGCCTTTGAAGATCACCATCGGCGGGAGGCTCCAACCCAGCGCATTGATCGATTCGATTGCCGTAACCCATTCGCGATAGCCAGGCTGTAATTGAGGGGGTCTGCCACGCCTATCTGAGGCAGTAACTACGCGTGAGGTACTTGCAAGGCCCATTGCAAAGCCAGTTTCGTCGAAGTTGTAGATATCGTTATTGAGGATGCCGTATTTAGCGATTGTGTTTTGTACAAGCCGAAACCAGGCCCCAATAAGGGCTGGATCTTCGCATCTTGCCCTTTGATTATCGTAGCTGCGTGAATATCGCGATTTGAGGCTAGGGCGGCGGTTGATGTATCGCTGAGGCCAATTGACACCGATTTTGCAATCTGAGCCTACACGCTGCTCGAGTACGATTTTTGCCGCATCGCGTACCCCAGTAACGGTCAATGGATAACCTCTTTCATCCATAGATAGTATCCAATGCTCAACGACCTCCTCTTCCGTATCCGTAAGCTTTTGGCAATTTGGGCGCGAATCGACGCGTGAAGTGCGTCCGCGAAGGCGGGAGGCAAGGGAAGTAAATGGGACAGAATAGGCATCGGCGGCCTTTCGAATACTTGGAAAATGGCCTTTCGAATAAGCGTCATGAGCGAGGAGTAGTTGACCCTCTTTCTGGGCCTTTGTATTGACTAGTTGTGGTGGCATTGTGGGTTAATCGATGAGGATACGAAAATGTGTACCGCTCGGTGGTGTGTACCGCTCGATGGTGGATTACGTTATGTAATGGCTGCTGTTAGTTACGGATACTGTCACGTGGACATGTATTTAATGGTATTCGGTTGTATTTGACTGCATTCATATGCATTCAAATACGCACCAGTCTGTTTCTTTATGGTTGGTTGAATGCCACACAGGATCCATAGGGATCATGTGTTGGCGCAACGCTCATGAGCGAGTCTAAGGATCACGTGTTGGCGCGACGCTCAGGTCATGAGCCATGAGCGAGCCTAAGGATCACGTGTTGGCTCGTGCATTAGGCTTCGAGCCTTATGGGAGGATTTCCTATATAATGGACGAGACTCTGCTCCCTCAGTGTCTCGTATCTTCACTCTCTCGTTACTTCGCTATTGCTTTTAGTTACTTAGCACAATTCACGACTCTTATATCTTGCAAGCTTCGCTTCACTTGTTTGATACGATATTGTCGCCCCGGACCACTTGAACTCTACTGTACGGATTAGCCAAATCCAGCTAGATTACTTTGAGTCATAGCCTCTGCGTAACAGCTGCTGTGCCGTGTGCCCACAATCTCTATCTACAATCGCAAAAACCTAACTCTCTGGGATGAAAAAGCCTCTCGGATCTATCCTGAGCGGAATCCATACGGTGCGTAAGGGAGCCATCAACGGCCCAGTCCCTTCGCTATCTTGACGTCTCTCGACTTGGCCGTACACCTACTCTTACTATGCCCCCTACTTTACTACCAGGGTCATCTATCCTACTCCCGCCAGTACAGCTCCTCTACGGCTCCTGAGCCGTGCCCTCTGCCTAAAATCTGCTGTCGTTTCACATGAGAACCGTCATGTACGGATATTTCCTATCCCCCGTATATACCATGCCTTAACCTGCCGTGGTCCGTCGTCCCCTCAACTCACATCACCAGAATACCCTCCTACCCTTAACCTGCCCTTTTTCTCCTTATTATCCCTGCCCTTTGTTCCTGTACCGGGGGTGGTCCTCCTCCTCCCCGCTCACTTTTCGATGTTACCCTGCCCTTTTTCCTTCTCCTCCTGCCCTTTACCTTCTCTATTACGCTCACTTTTCGATGTTGCCCTGCCCTTTATCCTCCAGCTCCTGTTGCGGCCCCTTTGGACTCTCGCGCCATCGTTGGTGGTAGGTGAGGTGATGTCTCTTCAGACTATTGCGTAGTAGGTAAGGTAGGTGAGGTAGGTAAGGTAGGTGAGGTGGAGTCTCTTCAGACTATTGCGGAGGAGGTATTGGTACACGCCCGGTACGGGTAGGTGAGGTGGTGTAGGAAGTCGGTAAGGTAGTAGTCGTAGTTAAGAATTTTGGACTCTTTGTGCGGCCTTGGTGGGACTTGAACTCCTCCGACTCGGTGCCAGCGTGGTACTTCCAGTATACGTTGCTCTTCGTGTAATCGCTGTATTGCCATCTCTTACTACGTACTGAGTTTCCCCTGTGTTCAGATGTTCAGGAGCATCGCTCGTGGTGTGGTAGAGTCCGCTCTACTAGGCAAACCACCACGACGTGCCGTCCGATGCCCGTGGGGGGTGAGTCCACGGACAACGATTTCCATCGGCTCTCCCATCATCGTCGAGACGATATGGAAGGTTCGTAGCCTTCGCCTCGTAAAGGCTGGAAATTCGACTTTGGAGGCCTCCAGTATCAATAAAACAAGCCGCATCGTTCGAAAAAGCACGGTTTTGTTCTGACCACAGGCACGAAAAACCAATGACGCCAAGCATCACATCCAAACATGATGTACATCTAAATTCATTTCACCTAATCCAACAAAATAAGACTACTGTAAACAGCAGACAGCCCCATCCACGGCGCCATCATCAAAACGCCGCCGTCATACAAAGCAAGGGCATAAAGCTGTACAAATGCCCGCTGCAGCTGCTACTCAATATGGTATCCAGCCCAATTCTAAGTGAAAGAAAAAAAAAGTGAAAACGCCGAGTGTTGTTGCCAGAAGTAGTGTGTATCATGATAACTCCCTTGTCATGCTATCGCTTTGAACGCCACGAAAGACTGATACCGCCTTCCGGATGCAGATAAAAGAATGAACCAAAAATTCAAACTCTATTCCACCCAAGCCAAATCAACTCGGGTGTCGCTCATTCCCATATATAATCTCAATGAAACTCGTTCGTTTGCTGCTGCTATTTGACCCCTTTCTTTTGCGAAGTTTTCGAGAATGTCTACGCGATCGGTCGGAACTCCTTTCTTTGATCGATGGTGCTGGCTCAACGGCCGCAGCCTCGGGTGGCGCAAAGGTCCCTGGTTGCATGACTTGAAAACTTGAGTTCACGTTTCGCAGGATTTTAGAATTTCTGTCCGCTTGAAAAGACCGACGTTCACCGGAAGATGTCCGTCTCTCCATTTTACTGCCTGGAGATGGACAGCGTGGACGTGGTTCGTCGAGATACCTAGTACGTATGACGTCCTGTATTACTCCGAGATCGAGCTCGGAGGAATAGCCGCTCATGCTGTCGAGATGAGGTGGCAATGGCGTCTCGAAAAGACCTCTGGGTACCGGTGCTGAAAATGCTGAGTCCGACGTCTCGAAGTGGAGGTCCACCTGTGATAATGTCGGCAGAGTCAAATCCAGTTCAGGCAGCTCAGGCTCGGGTTCCGACTCCGGCTCTATTTCCGGCTTTGCTTTCGGTGGCTCCATATCAATTGGGCTTGTCCGTCCATTGCTTGCATTGCCAACACGTCGAGTACAATGTCCAAGTTGGCCAGTTTCTGCCACATGCGACATCCGATGGCTTTGTAACAATCCAAGATCTGCACCGGTCTCCAACATTATGCCCTTGCCCTTGTGTTTTCTAGTCCATGCCATAGGCTGGCGCTCATTCTCTGAACTTGGTTCTGTATAAGTGTATTGCGAGGCACGACGGTAAGATCGGGAACTGCTGCCGCTGGAATCGAGAGAGGTGGAAGGATCAGTAGAGGGTCGTGGTTCCGAAGAGGGTCGCTGATTGCCGTGGTCGCCATCAGTCAAAGAACCTGATGATTCTGTTCGATGTCAGCATGTGGATTGAATGTCGAGGCTCATCTCAGCTTCACCTCTGTTGTAGTCCGGTTGAGGTGACAAAGTCATGGACTCTCGCAAACGGCTCATGACAGGCATGGAAGCATGTCTGGAACGACCCGAGCCGGCGTATGGCAACCTCGACCTCGACGACTCAGGAACAAGCCGCTCAGTGGAGCGATCTCGTTCCAGCACATTTGGGACCTCTTTGTGGTTCGCCCATGAAGGTTTTATTAGGGAGTGCCGTCGCGATTTGTCACTCTGTGAAGACGCGGATTCTGGCTTCGGGACTGTACTTTCGTTAAGAAAGATGAACGACGCAACACTTGCTCGGGCAGAAGTTGCTGGGCTGTTGTTCAAGCTGTTACTGCCACTGGGTACTGGCGTGTTTGACCGCGAGATCCAGACGCCTTCGACTTCGACTCCGCTCTCAATTGCTTTGATTCCGAAAGGTACTTCGTCTGTTGTTTGTGCTTCGACCATATTCGGAGTGGGGTGTTTGATGCTGACAGAGGTATACTGGCGAAGTCTCCATCTAGTATACATATTCCTACACCCTCCGAGACCCATAGCCACCACCTGAGATATTAGCTTTGGACAATTGGTACCGAATCGAAGATTGCTTACAATGCAAAGAGCGAGGACCTGTGAATAGCAATTAGCTCACGTGAGACTGGTGACTATCTAAGAATAAACTCACGAAGGTCATTTTCTCCCATAGAGCCCATCCTGCGAAGAATCCGGACATTCTGAAGATCTAATCGAGGAAGAGAGGAATAGTAGTGGAGCTTGTAGGGATAACGAAACGAGTGCTGGATCCGAAACTTGACAATGCGGCGATTATGAGGTCGCCATTCCGTCGTGAGTGAGAGGCATCGATTTCCATGAGACGTTGGGTCGAGTAAATGGTGGGTTTGAGCGAATGCTGGTGTTGCAGATGGAGAGAGGGAGGGTGCGGTGGACAGCAGGTAGGCGCGGATTGACCTCTCAAAATCAAAGTGTCGTCTGAGGAGCACTATTGAAATTGTTGGAGTTCCGTTGTGGATTCGCAGAGGTTCATTTGAGGGATTGTACTTGATCAATCAGCAGATGTGTCGATGCGGCAAGGCACGGCTTGTGCAACTATAGCAGACGGCAGTGACGAGGGGGAGGTCGAGCCTCTCCTCCTGCAAATCGTGTTCCTGCGTGAGATGTGCGTGTTGGCGGATCGCAGGAGCATGGGAAGCTGCGGGTGGAAGACAAGCTGAGATATACTAGTAGCTTCGAAGAGTAGCCATTGGAAGCACAAGTCGTCTAGCGCGAGCTGGCAAAGCACTCTCAAATCAAAAGACCTGCTGAATGAAGAAGGCAACATCAAGTGCCCTATCAGCCTTCTCCAGGACGAGTCCATTCTTAGTTATGAAAGCCAAGTCATGGAGAGATACTTCTTTTATGGCAGCAAATCCGTCTGCAGCAGACATGCAACACCACAACGGTGCTGCAAGTATGTCTGGGCAAGAGACCATCACTCACTGCGGAGAACCGGAGGCGAGAGTTATGATGCACGCCAATGGCCATTGTTTTCCTGCACATGGATATCTACCTCGCCTGTTCAGAGCCATTCTCAGACGACGGATCGCTGGAGACTGTGGAGACCTTCATTTTACACAGAGTACTATGAGCAAAGTTTGACAGCAGTGGTGTGCCATGCGGATCGATCCGTCTAGCCTGTTGCGAGCAAACGGCGGTGTTGTGCAACGTCCTTAAAAAGATAGAGGTGTTGGAGTGAGGTTGGGGAGATGAGATGAAACACAATAGACGCGAGCGTGACACGAGAAAGTCTTCCACCAGAGCTCGAGCTGCTCCTTGGCCATAGCCACTACAAACAACACTTCAAGTAACATCCAAGCTGTGGTCATGCGATTGACACGATTGACGCGTCCGCCTCAAAGGTTCCAGCAAGGCAATGCATGAAGTTCAGGTACACCAATGACAGACTCCATGGAGCAGTTCGCCTACAAGCGGCCACTATTCTCTCAAGCTGGGGAGTTCCTTGCATCGAACTATCGATTATTTCAACTTCCACTCTAACTTCCGAGCTTCCATCGTGGATCGTTCAGCTTTTCACCTAGTGCTGCGTCATGAAGAAACCATCGATATTTGCGTTTACCGTTGCTGTGTTAAGACTTTCCCATTTCTTCCACCTCCAGCAGCGATACGAGCAAAGTCCTAAAGTCGACTCGAATTCGCCCGCCCCAGTTTTCCTTTCTCGATATTTTTTTACAATTTAAACGACTTTAACGATGAAGTTGTAATGGAGGACTATAGATAGGATAAACGCAAAGTTTTGCGCATCTGGAAGACCCGGTTTGTACACGGCTACGACTACGACCACTCTGTACGACAAGACTAAGTGTGGCAAATCTGTGCCGCTGTCGATTATATGCACGGTACCTCAAACATGTTGACAGCACAGTTTCCGTACAACATTGCGCTACGACGAGATTCAGTGCGACGTCTCTGGTACGCGGCTCGAATCTTGATGCCAGGGGTTTCGAATAACTGAAGTCGAAAGTTGGTACCCGATTCACAAGACGTAAACGCTATGGCCATCTTGGCTTGATTCGATTCTGGTACGTATCGGGGACAACGCATTGACGATCTCAGATTATCGAAAATCGTTTGTCAAGAACGTTAAACGTTTGAATGATCGTTCCGCAACCGGTGCTTTGTGAAGATCTTCTACATGCTAGCCTAAACAACACATCGGTATCGTGTTCAATATGATGATCATTGACAGTCCTCTAACCGAGCATCGCAACAACTTGAAAGGTGAGCATACAAATTTGAATCGAAAACCTGTAGTCTTTCCTTCTTACGCTAGGTTGCGCAATGATTGGGCTTGGACATGACCAGTGTATTCGCTCAGTAGTCAGTACAGCTGGATTTAGGATTGTCATGAATTGCAGCATTGTCCCCAAACGGCAATGATGCGGGTTAGCGCTATACTTCCAGAACAGTAGCGATTCATGAGGAAGAAATAAACACAATAGAAAGCATAATTTGTTGTCAATTTTGCAATGGTATCAAATCATATCAATCGTGATTCTGACCCAACGCTATGTGCCAGTGAATACTCTTCCCGAGGTTAATGATAGGTCTCGAATTCCTCAAGGATTCTCTCCACGCACATCTCGGAGCGCTCAACGATCCGGCGTCATGGATTTTCCCAGCCCACCACGCCGCCCCGGTTCGAACGGGTCGTTAGCATACCGTAGAACGATGCGATTCCCGTTGACTTGCCGCCTTTTGGTTCACGACGTTCCAGGCAAGCCCAATCGGATTGTCGCAAACATCAGACGAATGTCTGACTGGCAGCAGCGAGTTATCCCCAGCCTTCGCCTTGCATCGTCCCTGACCACCAAGCTGCGCGACTGACATCTTTGATTTCTGCACTGCCTCGCCTCAACCCACCACCCCATCATATTTCGAGTTCTGTAATTCTTCTTTCGCAAGCCAGTATTTGTTCTGATCGCAATCGAGAATTCTTCCCTTAATCACATACTTACACACGATATATCTTTGAAGATGCCAATTCGCAATCCGTTTAGGAAGTCGATCACGGCGGAGCAGCTGCATGAGCAAAATCTGAGGGATAATGCGGCGAACGGGTTCAAGACTGTGGAAGTTATTGGGAAGGGAATTGAGATCAAGGTGCCTACGGAGTATCAGTTGAGTGGTGAGTGAGGGCCTTGTACAGATGGCGCGACCGCGATGAGCGCCGGTGCTTACCTGAACTGCGCTGACAATATTGTATCACAGAGATCAACGACAGCGGAGTCTATATACCGGTACGAGATAACCCATGGTCTGAGTAATCATTCCGCTGACATGCGACAGCCTTCTCCACCGCCAAAGGAACGCAGCTTCTTCAGTCGATCTTCCACTTCCACTTCATACTCGACGACGCATAGAGGTACTCCCAGCGACAACACCGAGCCGTTCAATATCTCCCGAGAATCTTTTGATTCGTATAGGCGATCATTCGTATGTTCAATCTCCATTAAGTCAAATTTCACACGATCTAATTATCGTATCTAGGATATATCTGCGCGCTCTCCAATTCCCAACTTCGACGAGCGACCCCGCCAATCTCTCGATTCGAGAAGAGTCCTCCACTCTTACGCCTCTCGTCCCTCTTTCCAAGGTCGCCATCTTGATCGCCCTCATGATCCTGTGGAAGAAGGTTTCGAAGAAGTCGGATTGAACGATGAAGCGAAGCCTAAGAAGCGGAGTCTTTTCTCGAGATTCGGCGACTCATCAGCAGACTCTCCTGTGACCGCCGACGCAAGGCCAGCATCAAGTCACCATAATTTCTTACAATTCCCTGGGAGGAAACGCGGACAGAGTGGGCAAGGTGCTGAATTGAACGCTATTGGCAGGCCGAATGGTGGGAACGCTGTCGAGGTGGGTGGACAATAATTCAGGCTGGAGATAAAGGCGTTGAAATGCAACGAATAATGGATTGATTTGATGGTCACGCTGGGGATTTTCTGGGAACATGGGCATTCAAAGGGTCACATGGGCGTGTGATGGGTCGCATTGGTGCGATATTGCTGGCGAAGGCATCATGGCATGCCCCATACGAGTTTGCCAGACCTCGTGATGTTTACTATTTAGTTCTTCTAATATATATTGATAAAGAATAATGTTCCCTTGATTCTACTACGGTACGAAAATTGTAAGCAATTACACATTGACCCCTGTAAGTCTTGGAGCGAAACGCAGCTAGCGCGGGATGATTTTCGGCCTTGAGAAAAAAGTTCGAGGTAGAGCTTCATCAATTCAGTCTCTGCGCAATTTGTTAGCCACACCTTCACTACTTCCTCAACATGGCTGGAATCAAGCGCCCTCAGTCGGATGACACAGTCAAAAGCCAATCGAAGAAACTGAAGACCGATTCGACGAATAAATCAGACAAGAAACATGCGCTCAAGATGGCGAGGAAGGACTCGAAGTCTACGAAAACACCCAAGCCTGAGGGAAAGGAGCATCTCACGATACAATTGAAGGAGAAGAAGGAAAAGAAGGACAAATCTGGGAAAGAAAAGAAAGAGAAGAAAGTCAAGAAGGCGCCAGTGGAGGAGTCTGACGATGAAGTTGAAGAGATGGAGGTCGACGATGTAAATGAGGACGAATTCCAGGGCTTTTCGACTGACGCTGTTGAGGCGCCTGCTTTTAGACCGCTCTCGGATGATGAGGATAGTGATGAAGGGGAGGATGTTAATGAGGAGAAACCGGCGGAGAAGATTAAAAAGGGAGAAGAGAAGGCGGAGGTGAATCCTAATAATCCTAATGGTATGCTCACATCTCTACTGCTAGCTCGCGTCTGCCGAAGAATATGGCTAACATATTCCACAGGCACAAACTCCAGAGAAGCCCACGCGAAACAAAAGGAAGAGAAGAAAGCCCGCAAAGCCGCGAAACCCAATGCCGACGAAGTACAACGCGCAAAGAAGTTGTGGGAACGTCTACGGAGAAAGTCACACGTACCCAAAGAGGAGCGCACGGAACTGGTTGCTGAGCTGTTTGAGATTATTTCTGGCAGGGTCAAAGATTTTGTTTTCAAGCATGATTCTGTGAGGACGATTCAGACTGCGCTCAAGTATGCGACGATGCCGCAGAGGCATATGATTGCGGATGAGCTGAAGGGTAATTATAAGAGTTTGGCTGAGAGTCGATATGCGAAGTTTTTGATTGGCAAGTTACTTGTTGAGGGGTGAGTTCTGGCAGTCAGCGATGGTGTTGCAATATGCTAACAGGTTGTAGTGATGCTTATATCCGCGATTTGATCCTCCCAGAGTTCTACGGCAACGTGCGACGCCTTATCAACCACGCCGAAGCATCTTGGATCCTTGACGATGTCTACCGACAAGTCGCTTCCAAGGAGCAGAAAGCTATTTTACTCCGCGAGTGGTACGGACCGGAATTCGCCATCTTCAAGAGTGATAAGTCGGAGTTGACTGGCACCCTTTCCGAGATATTGGCCAAGACCCCAGAAAAGCGAAAGCCCATCATGAGCTATCTCCAAGGCCTGATCAATCAGCTCATTCAAAAGAAGCTCACCGGTTTCACCATGTTGCACGATGCTATGCTACAATACTTCCTCAACATTACACCTGGGACCGAGGAGATGACTGACTTCCTGCGCCTCATCATTGGTGACGCAAAGGAAGAGGAAGTCGATTTGCTGAAAAATCTGGCATTCACAAAGCCTGGATCCCGAGTTGTGTGCCTCGCACTGGCATACAGCGGTGCCAAAGATCGAAAGCAAATTCTCAGGTCCTACAAAGAGGTTATTGTCATGCTTGCCGCGGACGCCAATGCCCAACACGTCTTAATCACAGCCTACGATGTTGTTGACGACACTCGAGAAATCACACAGCGTATTTTCAGCGAATTGTTACTCACTAAGAACGAAGATGCTGAGGCACGAGATGACCAGATTTTGGGCATGGCAAATGAGACGACGAGTCGTATACCATTGTTATACCCATTCGCAGGCACAGCTAAGTGGCTCATCAAAAGACCGGAAACCCTGAAATTGATCAAGGAGGTTCACGATATCCGAACGACTACATCGAAGAAGGATCCTGAGGTTAGGAGAACGGAACTTATCACTGCGCTTTCACCAACACTTCTCGCAACGATCGCATCACACGCGCCCGAATTTATCCAAACGGCGTATGGTTGCCAGTTCATCTCCGAAGTCATCCTGTCGTCCGTTGGTGACAAGTCTGCTGCACTCAATGCTATTGCGATCATGGCATTCGGTGACCCAAGTGAGGAGGGACACATTTCAAGCTCCGCGGCTGGAAGTCGTATGCTCAAGACTCTCATTGCAGGAGGCCAATTCTCGCCCAAAGAAAAGAAAATTGTCATCCGTGATGCCAACCTCGGATTTGCAGATTGTCTTTACGAACGCATTGAAGACCACGCCGTTGCATGGGCTACAGGCGAAAGTTCTTTCGTCATCGTAGCTTTGATGGAGGCAGAGAATTTCAAGGCGAAGAAAACTTTAGAGAAGACTCTCAAGGCGAGTAAGAAGCAGCTGAAGGTTGCTAGTGTTACGGAGATCGTTAGGGCGCCGAAGGCTGTTGAAGAGGGTGCTGAGGAGAAGAAAGTTGTTAAGAAAAGGAAGGGTGGGGAGGAGGGCCCGAAGGGTAATGCGGGTGCTAAGATATTACTTGAGCTTTTGGGGCTTTGAGGATTTGTTGGGTTTTAAGATGGAGCGTTTGGGTGTTAGTGTTGTACTCAGTCGGTAAAGTCCAGTAACGCAAGGACGGCATTGTTGCAGCCTCAGGCTCTCAGGGTTGCTGCTCGTAGGGCATCCGTGCATGTCGATAGCTCGGTAAGTTCTGGTGAACAATTGCAGGTTCAACTGCATCGTCCCAAGATCATCGAAGTTATAGAATGGTTAGGACTGGGGCGGGGATTTCAGCACCCTGCAGAGAGATTGACACATGCAGATGGCCATCCCAGCCTCGGGACGCTAAGTTGACAAGGATGAACCAGGACCACTGAACACTATCTTGAACTTCATCTAAAACCATGCATTCATTCCCCTCGATGCGCACATGCGGCCTCTCCTTACAATAAAGCAGTTCAGGTTTTACCCAATCCTTTGTGGGAATATGGAGCTGCTCCTAGCTAGGCGCCCTGAACATCAGGCTTGTATTACATTGCAAAGCGTACCAAAGCATGTCTTTGAAGTAGCCGAAGGTACAGCCCAGTTTCTTCTCTTCGTACCATGCCACGCTCCGTGATCACTGTCCTCGGAAGCCAAGAGACAGAAGGCAGGATGGTATTCCTCGCCGACAATACACCTATTTTGCTTCCGTCCCCTGCCACTCTCATATACTCATCTTGAAGCTTTGAAGCATTCGGACATTCCTTTGTACTCCTCTTTGATAGGAACACCAATGCGCAAACGCCCGGGTATCGTTTAATATACCCGCAACGCAAACCCAGCCAAAAGTAACTTGGATGTTCATGAGCATCGCCTACTATGACCCGCAAACGCTCCTTGTATGAACTGGACTGGGCTCCATCGTTCGACCCTCCCGTAGCTTTTGATCCCTTTTCTGACTTTCGGTCAAATGCTCACAGGGCCGAATAGTTAATTGAGGGTGTCCTTACCGAAGGATATGGGAAACTGGGGGGATCGTCCGTACAATGTTACCACTTCTTACTATAATAGGTTTTGTGTACCCGCATTGCGCTGGCCTAATTGCTTCGCTACACACAAACGAGAACATGGGTGTGATCCTCAGATTGCCCCACTATGGACACGGAATAGAAGTTTACTCATGATCTGTATCCCTCGCAAAAATATCCATGGACGATCTGGGGATAAGTAACAACAACCAGTCAAGATACCGTGTCCGCAGGATCATCTGACGCCAGTTTCTTGTCGACTGTCACCGTCAGCTCACGCTCGTTCCTTGTGCTATCACCATGTTTCAGTTTTTACCTTTCTCGCTGTGGGCGGCCTCTGTTGCTGCGCTGCCCCTTGAGAAACTAGCGGCGCCCTTCAATTATATAGCTGGGACGGATCAGGTACCGAAGTCATGGAACCCTTTTGAGTCTACAAGAGAGCCTCTGAAAACAATGGAGCAGTTGGCTCCTAAGCTTACACCTTTTGCTATTGTGGATGTGGAGCCGCAATTGAGACCTACCGCCAAGAGACAACTGGTGCGATATGGGCCTTTTGTCATGCCAGCTTCAAAGGCAAATCAAGTATCTACATGCCGCTCACATCATATCTCATCGGTACTGACCATTACTAGTCCATGTCAGGCATGCCTGGCCATAAGCATGGTGGAGCCAATGGAAAGCCGGAGAACGCAGGAATCATGAGTGGTGGAACGGGGATCAAGAACCTTGATATCAGGGCTGTACTCAAGGGCGATGTGACTCTGGCCATGTAAGTTTTTGCAAAGCCGAAACAGAAATAACCACTCACGTAATAGTGCCGACTACCTCTCCAAAAGCCAGGACCCCGAAGGCTTCAACGTCATGAACACAATCCAAGCAGGTCTCTGCAAAGAATGCACCGTCCTCTCCGCCAAACTCGACGCCGTCTTCGAAAACGGGACGCGCGCCGACATCAAAACCGGCGTCTACCTACACCACGTCGTCACCTTCAACATGGGCCAAAGGAAAATGCCAACAGATTTCGTAAACCAATGGCTCGGTTTCTGTACCGGCGGCGGTTACACAGAAACAATAGGGACCACCGTCCTTGGCGCCGCCACAGCCATAAACCGTGGTCGCAGTTCCTCCATCTTCGGTTTCGGCTCAGTGGATGAATTCAAACAACTCTTCACGACGCCGGATGGCAAGTTTAATTCTGGGTTTTATCTACATCCCCAGGATGAGATGTTGATGGCTGCTGAACTTGTGAATTATAGAAAGGAGAATGTGCCGATTTATATCCAGGTTGATTTTGAGTGGGTGCCCGGGAAGGTTGGGAAGGAGGCTGTGACAGGGTTGAGTAGTGTTACTGATTGTGCTGATCCGATGGCTTTCAGTGGGAAGGGGAGTAGAGGGAGGTTGATTAGTAAGGGGACACCGGTTACGAAGCCTGGGAATATTCTGTCGATGAGGGGACATATGCATGTGAGTCATTTTCGAGTTCTGGATGGCATGGATTTCGTGCTGATGAACGACCTAGGATGGTGGTGAGAATATGTCTGTTTTTATAAACGGAAAGGAGACATGCACTTCTTCCGCAGACTACTCGACGGGATATGGGGGTGATCTGCAAGCGGGTGTCAGCAATTGGACCACGATTACTCGTATGTCTGAATGTGACGGTATTTGGCCGGTGAAGAAGGGCGACATGGTTACGCTGGAAGCGGCGTTTGACGAGATAAAGCATCCTGCTCGACTGTCAAATGGGCAGGAGCAAATGGAGATGGGCATCGTGGCTTTTACATTCGTTCAAGATTGAACATGCTGTATTTGGCTGAAAATAGGAGGGATTAGTGAGAAAAGCGGGCGTTTGTGAGTTACCAATACCTGAAAAGTTGTCATGTATGAGTTTGGTGGTCCGGTACAGATTCTAGACATGGAATTTGGACGATCGTAGACTAAGCGCATATACTAGTGCCCCCTGATCTCGAATATCCGATGCCTTTCGCTTTGACTTGAATATACAAGGAAACGACCTTCCCTCGAAAATGTTCCAAGCGACGAGATAGGACCTATCAACTTTCGTAATACAGAAAGCGGATATCCGGGAGTACTGCTGGATTTACCACTTGTACAGGCGTACTCGAAACACTGAAACAGAATCTATGCCAGACTGCTCAAAGTTAAACGTGGCATTCCAGTGCTCGTTGATTCTGTCTGGATGGGAAAAGTTTAACCCGAACTAGAGCCAATCCGTAGAGTGGTACCAATATCTAGTCAAACAGGACACCGTATTTTCAAAGTTATAACAAAACCCGGCTTTTTCTTTGGAAGCATTCGTGCCTCTTCCTCTCTTTCCTCGCACAAATCCTCACCTCTCAACCGCTACATTCCCATCATATCTTCCTGAGCCAAATCAAGACACACCCACACCGAGGCGCATCTACGAAATTCCAGGAACCCGAACGTTGGAGGACAAATCTCGTCAAATCTACCTATCCAGGCTCAACGCGCTTCAAGCACAGATCATTCCTCTGCGTCGATATCGTGGGAAACGACACCATGAACGACTTCAACTCGAATGGTCCGTATCCTGGCGACTGCTTCATCGAAAGAAATGAATATTTTACCGCGTGGTGTCATATCATGAAGGAACGAATATTTCGCCAAGAGAGGCTCATTTTGTCCACCGAGGTCTGAAAATGGAGGTATCCCGATCCCTCCGAGAATTCAGCAGGATACAATGCTGTTGACTTGAACGAAGAAGAATGGCCAGGTCTCCCTGCCAGTTGGGATGGCAGCGTGGTTGAGCCAGACGTCCCCGAGGTTGTCGACGTTACTCTTCGAAGCTATGCGAGCGTCGGCCTGGACGAAGATAACGACCAAAGTGAGTATGCCTTCTTGGTATCTGGAGAGGAGAGGGTTTGTGTGCATCATACACGTCGGCACGTGTTATGGAATGGCGCGGTGCATTACTACCAATACCCGCGTTTCCATGGACATAGTCCCAGATTCAAGAACGATGCCGCTCTAGGATTCGATGCCTCGGTCGTGAATGATGAAGAATGGCCTACCCTCTCATCTCATCCGCCTGAAGACTTTTCAGAACGGACCTTCCATCCATTTTCGAGATTACCGCCAGAACTCCAGTTGATGGTTTTGGAACGCTCCGATCTTGTTTTCGATACCCCCAAACACACTGGTATCTTCCTCAGAACGGACCGTGCTGTGGCATCTGGAAGCCACGAAGTCAAATTCTATCACGTTCCAGGTATGGCGGCTTGCAGCTGCCTTTCAGACTGTTGGCAGAAATGGGGCGCATCTTGCTGCTGTAGCCGTAAGAGATTTCTTCACAGAGTGAACTATATGACTGCCTCTGCGGACTACAACTCTTGGCCATGTTGTCCAAACTACGAGGCTTATCGGAATGGGCTTATGGGCAAAACGTCCAAGTCGATCAGAGAAGAAGCGATCAAGATTTTCTATGGGGAAAATCAGTTCTATTTGGAGGGTGCCTTGACAGACGACATCGTCGGTGTTCTCAAATCGAACCATTAACACTGGCCTTATGAGATGAGCTTGATCAAGCGACTTTGTATCAAGATGTGTATCGACGATTGGCAATCATGCACACAAGCAGGCCGAGACGAGTTTTTGCGCTGTATCCAGGACTCTTTTCAGACAGAGAAGTTGAGACTCCGATTTGTTATTGGCGGGTCTCGGTGGGAGGGCTTGTAGCGGCCAATGAATCCAGTCAAAGACTTCTGTAAGGAAGTCATGGAAGCGAACTTGGAATGGTTGAAGTGTTTGGGTTTAGGTGGTCAGCTTCTGATCGCGTTGAGAATTTTCTATTCATTTCCACGCTGTCTGGGTCGTTTGTTGAAGTTGCGAAGCAAATTGGTGCTGTCCAAGATCTTCTTTATCAACAAGAGTAGGAGGATTGGAAGCGGTCAACTGACCGAAGAAGAATAGCATCCTCTATTGGGACAACCGGAGTGCTTTTACTTGCATCACAGAGGCAGAAAGAGGAGGATTCAGGGACTTTTATAATTGTGTCGGGTCCGGACACCAGACAACAGGCGGACGAGCCTTTTGCTGTCGATGAACTTGTATATGCACGGGCAGACGACAATGAGGATTGTCGATCTCGTTGGGAAAGCCATGATCCACAACACAAGATCTACTACCGCTTTGTTTATCCGGACAGAAAAGCCAGATCGGACAGACTTCTACTGGTGGAACCGTGGAAGAGAAGGTTGAAGAGGAAAGTCTGGGCTGTCAAATTGATGTAAGATTACGATGACTGTCTATTGATGGCAGGAATGAACAGTTTGGATGACTAAGAGAAGATATAGTGGAAGAATTGATTCGAAAGCGGTTTGCTTACTCAAATGGAATGAGACTGCGATGTTGGTTTGATGGTGTAGCGTGGTAGTGGCATCACATCACGTGATGTCGTCAAAAGCTTGGCCTTGGCAGCTAGTATCCATTTTCCATGTTCTTATGCCCTTGGCTCACAATTGAACACCCAACTGAACGCACAGCTTCTATTGCTGGCGCGATTGTACGCTCTAATCCCTTTAGAATGGCATCCTTCCCCTCCTCCTCCTTATTGCCCATGACCTCCTATCAATACTCGACTATAGATCTAAGCACGTCGACCTTCCGCCTGGTACGGCTCATAGGCGGCGATGCGTGGCAGCAAATCGCGTGTGAGCTTTTCGAATCTGGATTTAAGGAGGAGGATGATGGAATGGCGTACGAGGCACTCTCATATACTTGGGGCGGGACTGGCAAGCAGTCCCATATTGTCGTCGACAGCAAGGGAATGCAGGTCACCAACAACCTATACGAGGCCTTACTTCACCTGAGGCACTCCGATCGTGAAAGATACCTCTGGATCGACGCCATCTGTATCGATCAAAGCAATAACAAAGAGAGAGGACATCAAGTCAACCTGATGAGTACCATCTATACGAATGCAAAGAGAGTGCTTGTCTGGCTAGGCAGAGGGACAGATGACACAGACGATCTCTTGAGTTTTATGCACCACAGGCATATTGCAGCTACGCATGGCCGAGATACTAGTGTAGCCAGCCAACTCTCCACTCGACAGACTGGTGCTCTTGTAAACCTGCTGCGCCGTCCCTGGTTCTCTCGGATATGGATTCTACAAGAAATAGGCAACGCTCGTACCGCAATGATTATTTGTGGATGGATATCTGCACCAGCCAAAGTGTTTGCAAGAATTGCTCAGGGTGTGGTTCAAACTCGTCCACAAGAGTTTGCTGGCGAGTTGAGCCTCCACTGCCAGCCAGTCCTTGATCTGATGCCAGGACAATCCTTCCGCACCAACGACAAGCCGCTTCTATCAGAATTGCTGCTGAAGTTCCGCGCCAGTCAAGCGACTGAAGAGAGGGACAGGATTTACGCTTTTGTGAGCTTGTCCTCCGACGCCAACAACAGTGAAGTCCTCTACCCAGATTACAGCAAAAGCACTCAAAAATTTATCGCCGACGTGGTGGCTTTCGTCGTCGGTCTACCGTCAGGATCTCTGCTCCAACTCGACGTGGCTTGGTCTTGGTTTGATCTAATGGCTGTCGTGGAGAGAGTGGTGGAACAGTCTGGACAAATCTCGAATACCAACCTCCTTTCCTACCTTGCAAGGAAGAGATTTCAGCAAGTTTTGGTATCCTTCGAGCAAGGGGTTTCACCTTATGGCCTTTCTGTCCGAAGTTTTCGAGCTAAGCTCTTGCTACCAGCTCGTTGCACCTTCTCGTTGACGCTTATCATAGCGACCAATGGATCTACCTCAGTTCGGCCGGATCTAGGCACGGTTTATGGTCCTGGTGTTATACTTTTCAACCTTGGACAGGTTGATGCGGACTCGAAGCGATGTGGAGTTAGCAGTGAACCACACAACCACAAACACAAATCGATCGTAGAGGTGAAGCTCCATGCAGCCCAAAGTTCAATCGATAAGGATAAGCAGATATTCAGGTGTGGCGTGATGCAATGGACAGAGGAGGCTATTGACAGGATTCGTGAAGAAGACGAAAATCAAACTCTTGATGCTCTCATGTCAGTTAAAGCAGAGGATGGGAACTGGAGCTCAACGCTGGCATCATTGCGATACAATTACGATTTGATCAAGGCTTTACACGATAACCCTCAGCCAGGCGCCTACACATGGTCCTTGGGTTTTGACAATGACAAAAAATTCTTGAGATTACATGATTTGGCTTGAACAAATCTGGCAATTCGATGATGTTGGATGTCGTATATCGATGATGGCGAGGAACGGCCGCGTTTGCGAAAGAATAAAAGATAGCGTGGCTGCGACATTTTAAGACGTCTCTAACGGAGTGCATACTCTACCCCACAAACACGCCAAATCTCCGACCATTCGACGCCGAAGTATTTCATAATCAGACTGCATGTGAGATCTCGGAGGCTCGTTTCAACGGACTATGACGGTCGAGACTGGCAACGGCCATGAGGTCACACAAAGTCATCACACACAATACTCTATAAACCTCTGCAAAATGCAGCTCTTATCCAGCTCGCACGTCTTACAATTCAAGCTCCATAACTTCAGACTAACATACTTCGATCGTCAATATCTCAATTCTTTCCTCACGACCTCCTACAACTACAATGGATCGCCTACCATCAGGAAGAATCAACCACTTGATCCGAGAAAACGAAGACTACGAAAACGAAGACGGGATAGAAGCCGAACGCCAACAAGCCAAATTCCGACTCGAGGATTATGTCAATAAACTTCGCGACTCCATTGACGATCCTGCTATGACCAAGAAGATGGAGGCAGGCGACAAGGCAAAGCTATACAATCATATTGTAGATATCATTGCATGGCTTGATGGTGGTTCCGAACTTGCATCCTTGGAGACGTATGCGAAGAAGAAGCAGGAGTTGGAAGATGTTGCAGTACCGATGATGGGTCAGATGTGAATCCAGGTTCTAAGAGATGGCATTGGATAATTTGGAGACACGGACAACAAAAGCGATGGTCGTGCGAGAAGGTTGGCAGAGCATGTGCAGGAGACTCAACAAAATGTTGCTCGTTTAATGGTAATACAGAAAGGTCATTATGAACCGGTGGCATCTGACACCGGCATTTCAGGTAATCTACTATGATCCGAGCTCCGGTGACAACGTCACTGCTGCATGGCCATCAAGCTACGCGATGCGGCCAATCAACAAAGACTTCACTTCGAATGACTTCTTAGCGGCTAAGTAACCGGCATATCGACTCGCTGTGTTTCCAGTGACACCAGCTGACCCAAAGCGCTTCTCGCATTCCTCTTGGACCAACAGATTCGTCAAATCGTATCCGCTGAGAACCGGATACCGCATTTTTATACAGCACTCTCAAAAAGATCGATATCGCTAAGCTTCATAAAAATTTGTTTCTCGGTTTTTCAGAAGTTCAGCAATATCGATCTCAAATGACTGCGAGTCAATTCTTAATCAACACGATCTAACGAAAGGACTGGGGTTTCATTGCTATTTCTCTCTCTATCTCTCGCCCAAAATCCCAATGCTTCCTAATATTTGCGTTGCAAAAAGTGTCTCAAAACATCCCAAACACCAAACTATGCCGAACGCTGCAAATCCCAAAAACCCAGTCCAATGCTATATGCGATGCGATACGATGCGATGCAAACCCTTTCTGCCCAAAACCCAAGATCAAAGATCCAAACAAAAGCACTTCGACGACGGTTCAGACGAAACACGGAAATTCCCTTCCATCCATAATTGTCCTACCAAAAATCAAAAATCCAAACATAAAAGCGCTACGATGAGGATTCAGAGGAAACCCGGAAATTCCCTTCCATCCATAATTGTCACCTCCCAAAATAAGAACCCTCAATCGGCTGCAACGCCTCCACCTTCTTCGGTCTCGTCTCCAACGCACCAACAACGCGCATGAAGGGTTCGTAGTAGCCTTTTCGGGCTTGTACCTTTCCTTTCGTTAACGTCCATTCAAATAGATGTAGTAAATAAACACTCAAAGTGGCGCTCACCCCTTTCCTCCATTTCTTATCCCCGTTCTCCACGATGCGTACTTTCCCGGGTTGTTTGGGTAGTTCGAAGCAGTTGAAATAGACGCATTCTGGTTCCGCGATGACGTGTTCTTGGAGGGTTTTTAGGGCTTTGTAGAATTTTGGGAGGGCGGTTGGGGGGAGTTCGAAGGTGATGTGGATGGTTGATTGGGATGACATTCCGGGTTTGAGGGGTTTTGGGGTTGAGTCGAGGGTTTGGGGTGGCAGGTGTGTTTGTTGTGGTTGAGGCGGTGGTGATGATGGTGGGTATTTTTACGGTTTGGTGAGGAAGACCTTCGGAGTGGTCGTTGGGTTTTTGGTGGGTTTGGTGGTAGTGGTAATGATAAAGGCTATAATGATATTATAGCGATAATACTCGAGTAACAGCAATGGTATAACAAGAACACAACCAGCCCATTTCCTATTTATCCATCCGTAAAACCTATATATAGATCTGCAGACTTGCAGAGTTGGCTTGCCGATATCTAAAATCCCTTGCATCAAAGTAGGCCGATTGGAAAAAGATCTCTCTCGAACAACGACGACAACCGGCTCCAGTCCCCCGACTACATTCGGACCGGATAGCTGCTCATGCGGGCATCGTATATATAGCTTTGCAGCGTCTCGCCACCTCTCTCCGCCCTCACCGACAAAACAAAGGAACACCCAAAAACCAGGCTTTAGGTTTCGGAGGATCAGCATCGTTGTTCTGGAACGATGGCTCTTCCGAGATTGGATTGGATTCCCGGGTGGAAAGAAGGTGCATTCTAAACTCTATTTCTACTCCTACTATATGATAGCGGGTAATCATTGCGACTCCATGGGTTCCACATTCTTGAAACCCCATTCGAGCGGGGCATGCATCTATCCACGAACACGAATACGTACATCACCCGATCCACTCATCAGCCAACTCATACAACAGATACGCCTGGCTCAGAGACACAGTGAGAATTATAGCCCCACCTCGGCTCGTCTTCAGATAAGTTCTGCAGCCATCCGGCCGTTATTACATGCCGGAGGAGAATTCCATGGCCGAGAATAGACATGTACACATAGCTATCCTCCCTTCTTGACGCGATTAATCTTCCGATAGCCCACCCTTGGCCAGGAAAACGAGCAGCTGATACTACGGCAGGACTACACCGCAAAGATAATCAAGGACAACTTCATCCAGTCGATAAAAGAGCGGAAAGGTGGCGGAGTATACTCGACTTTGGTAATCTTTGGGCGGCACAAAGAGTTTCCAAAGAAAGAGAATACAACGAAAGCTACAAGATCGAAACACCCGTGTCTTCCGCCTGTATCAGCAATGAGTATCGTGCTCAATTGAAGGCCAAGAACCGAGAACCAACAATTCCTCACAAACACACCACGTCTTCCCCTTCAATCTCCCACCAACAAATAACCGCAAACAAGCAACATGCCCCTTTTCCAAGAACCAGACAACCGGCACAGCCAAAAACCCTCATTCCATACCTACTATAGCCATACTAGTACATACCTACCCAGCCCAACCAAGGTACACAAATAGTACCTTCATCATTTCCTTCCCGGCAGCCACAAGCGACGACACACAACCGGACGAATCTGCGTACCCACTTACCTCGTCAGCATCAAATCAGGCAGCAGCGGTGAGTTCGTGACACGCCAGCGATGAACGGAGCAATCAAAAGAGAGCCCAAACTCCGATTAAAAAAAAGAAGCGCTCGCTTCAAAAGCCGTGGCAGTCGTCCGAAGAAACCTGAATGCCCGATCCAGGCTTGAAGATGTACGACCACAAACCCATAAATGAGTTCCTGATAGCAACGAGGAAAGGAAAACCATGCTCGCTATGTGTTGTGGAATATAGTCGCCTTAGTTTCCACGCTCTTCGCCACATGCATGCACGCTGAACATAGATCTTCAGACGAGGATGAACCGTCAGCAGACTGATGAAAACAAAACCCAAAAGCCCCATAAACATAGAAAACAGGGGTAATTATTTCCATTACACTCCCTCTTCCCTTCATCATGCAAACGGCACTAGACAGAGATATGATAATAAGCCTAGTTGAGCCAAACCAAAACCATGCCAACACGCTGCGAATGCACGCACGCACGCAAAACGGACTATGTAAGCACCAAGAAAAAAACAAGCAGCAGCGGCAGGTATCAAACAAGAAATAACAGCCCCAGGAAAACCCCTCACTTTTTCAAAACAAAAAAAAGATGATGTACCTTTCAACCATGATTCCAGATAGAACTTCGTTGTGCAGAAGCGAGTGGAAGGTATTGTGGACGAAGGAAAAACGCCAAAGGATATCCAGTTTGCCCATTTTTGCTTTCCATCGTCATTTGTCGAAATGATGTGGGTTTAACGCAATCCAATAACGCTCTGTTAAACACGAAAAGGTTAGCTAGTATTCGTGAAAATTACCGGAGGAGGTAGGAGGCGAACGACCTCCACGAAATAAAGCCATTCATCAAGCCGACAATAGTAAACGAGGACCACGTACCATCTCCAGCGTCCAAACCCGTCGAATCCAAACCTTGAGTTTGCCCTCAACGCCCTCGACGTTTTCCAAATCGACGCCTTCCCACCAGCATCTTCTGGCTGGTTTTCTCCAGAATAAAAGCAGCTTTTGGGCCATGCCAACGGCGTTATTCGATAGGTCGTTGCCACGGATGTCTGTTCGAAGTCTGGCGAGAGCAATGCTGCAGATGACTGCCTTATTAGGTTCTCCGGCGCGATGGCCCCATTGGTCGTCGTGGTTGAATCCACTGCGCCAAAGTTAGCATGTGTGCAAGGTTGATTTTGCGATAAAACATCTGAGTATGCATACCCGGCTGTCAGCATCTCGATGAGGTGTTGCTCCGTGGTCCCTGGCTCCTCGCTTTTCCTCAATCCTGAGAATATGCCATCTTGCTTCAACAACACCTTGCCTGCTGCTCTCTTTACCTCCATCATCTCCGCCTGTTCAATATCTTTCCTTGGTGGGATCGCATAGAAATCAAGGTCTTCACGTAGAACAATGATTCCAGCCCTGTCTTGGAGCATGTCGCGTGCAGATCCTTGCATGGGCTCAATGGGAATGGCTTCAGGTGCAGCGGATTCGGTGGATGGTGAAGGAGGAGAGGCAGGGATGGTTTGTGCAACGTGCCTAAAGAAATCCAACATGTATTGAAGACTGTTTGGATCGTACTGGGAAGAGTAAAACATGTCAGATAGGTATAACGCAGGGTTGGAGAGGGCATTTATAATCACTGAGGCAGTGGAACGGGAGCCATGGTTGGATTCCGTTCCACCGCTTTGGCGAGCTTGCGTGATGACATTGCCATCGTTAGAGGAAGGTTCGGTACTGACATCGACAGGGTATACATCACCATCGTGGTAGGAGTTCATGGGGCCATCGGGGAGGAGACCATTAGGGAAGAGTGATAGAAGCACGAACTCGGGGAGAGTCAGTAGCTCGTCGCGGGACAGAGTGAAACGTGTCCCTCTGTCGGAAGTCGTTAGTTGTCTTGAATGGGCCTTGATCATTGCAGAAGCGCATACCTGAGATCCAGAGTGATGTTCTCGTCCGCGCCGCCTTCATATTTTGTTAGCACCATACGTTGTAGTCGCCATGCAGCCTCGATCCTCACCTGAAGCCAAATTGCTGAGAGGAGCTCCTCCCCCTCCTTGCTGCACCTGTGTGATGATACTCGCGGGACCTCCTGCTGATGCCATGACGTATGTGAACGAATCTAATGGACTGGAGCCTTCACTGTATGGAGGTGGTGGCTCTCCGTCGTCGATATCCTTTGAAGACGACCCTTCTTTGGTGTCGCGTGGTAATGCAGCTTTGGTATCGGCAACGACAGAGTGATGGACGATGGCAGAAGAGCTGGACGACCCCTGAAGTGGCGGGAGCGATGAGAAAGCCGGAGGTGTTTCCTGTGGATGCGCACTGCGTTCAAATGGCTTGTTTGCTTCGCTTGTGGAACTGCTGCTGGGCCCAAAGACGAGGGAGGCAAAGGGCGGAGGATAAGGAGAGTCCACGGGGTCGGCCGTTGTGACGATGAGGTCGTCGGAAGACACCTGAAAGAGCGGAGGGTCTGCCTGAGGGCTCAGAGAAGGAGAGGACGCGATCACGCGACTGGTCGGTTGTGTGTCGGTCAACGTGATGGGCAACAGGGTGGGTGTGGGAGTGGGAGTGGGAGGTATGATGGGAGACGGTATGGTGATGCGCAAACGCGAGCTATGGCAATGGCAAGCTGGCAGAGCTCTGGAAGGATCCACGTGATGCTGAGATTATAACATTGAGCGGAATGGCTGGTGGGACAGTTGTGGGAGAGTGGATGCTCGTGTATCGCCGAGTAGGTCACGATATGTTGTTTTGTTGTAGCAGTAGGGGGATTCAAGGGTTGGAACTCAGCATTGGCAGGCGTCGGCGGCTCTTCCTATCCAATCAGGATAATAACACCATTATAGCCGTCACGATCAAATTAGAACAAGATTAGGGCGACTAGACATGCATTGAAATGAGAGACTTTATGCGGGAACTTATGTGCCTAACGATTGACAACCTAAAATCGCCTGCATCGAGTCGTACTTCTCCCGGAAGAATCTTGTGCTCTGGTCCAAAGTCCACAACTTTGGTAGGCTTGCTACCTTTTGAAACAACGACGCAATTCTGTCTTTCAACTTCATGCCAACTTTGGTATGAATCTGGAGACAACTGTTGGAATTGGGTCAAAGACAAGAGACCAATTGGAGCTGCTCATCTCAAAATCATCAAATATGCTATGTACTAGTGCTTTGCTACCACGCCGGCCTCGTTGGCTTGTGCTGTAATTCTTTTCTTGTAGTCGTTGACTGTACCGTCGAAGTGTTCGACAGTTCCATGGTCACAAACCCACAGGCTCTTGCAGACATTCTGCAACATGGTGACATCTGTAGTGATAATTAGCAAATGCACAAATGGTGCAAGCAAAGCGTTTACATACCATGAGAAACCATAAGAACACCACCTTCGAATTTCTGCAATGCCTCCGACAAAGCATCCATTGCCTCAATATCCAAATGATTCGAGGGTTCGTCGAGAACCAAGATATGAGGATTCGTCATCGACAAGCAAGCAAATGCAACACGGGACTTCTGACCTCCAGACAACAGCTCCATCTTCTGTAGACCAGTCATACCTGTGATACCGAAAGCACCTAGATGGCGGCGATACTCTTCGTCCGTCTTTCCAGGGAATTTCTGAGCCATGAATCCAACGGCACTGGCATTCATGTCTAAGCCATCGACATGATGTTGAGCGAAGAAGCCAACTCTGAGACGTGGGTTTTGCGTGATCAAACCAGCAGATGGCTCCAAAGAACCAATAAGCAGCTTGAGCGCAGTGGTCTTCCCGGCACCGTTAGGTCCGACAATGCCAATTCGAGAGTCGAGCTGAACGTCAAGATCCACATTGCGCAGCAAAATATTGTCTTTCGTGTATCCGAAGCTGACATTGGCCATCTGAATGATTGGTGGGGACATTTTATCCACGGGCGGGAACTTGAAATGCACGCTGTACTCTGCTTCGGGCTCTTCGAGGATCGGCATCTTTTCCAGCTTCTTGATTCGAGACTGAGCTTCCGATGACTTGGCAGCATTGTATCGGAACTTGTCGATGAAAGCTTGCAGATGAGCTCGGTCAGCCATCTGTTTCTCGTATTCACGCTTGGCTGTCTTTCGACGCTCTTCCTTGGTAGCATAGAAGGCATCGAAATTGGCTCCCTTGTAATAGTCCAAGCGCTCCGAGTGTTGGTGGATGATATCAGTGGCGACCTCGTTGAGGAAAGCCCTGTCGTGAGAGACGACGAGAACAGTGCTAGGGTACCCCTGGAGGTAGTTGGCGAGGAAGGTAATGGACGGAACGTCCAACATGTTAGATGGTTCATCGAGCAACAATAGATCAGGTTCGCAGAACAGAGCACGCGCAAGTGCAAGTCTCATACGCCAACCGCCAGAGAATGTCTTGGTTGCGAACTGCTGTCGTTCTGTTGAGAATCCAAGACCTGCGAGGATGCTTGCAGCACGAGACTCTGCCTTGTCAGAATCCATTTCGGCAAGTTTACCCTGGATGTCACCAAGTGTCACGTCCAGCCCTTCGCGTTGGTGGTCAAGTCGCGCAGCATCTGCAGACGTATCCGCCATCTGCGATCGCTGCGCCTCGAGTTCTGCAAGCTCCTTTGTGATTTTCTATCTGTCATGAGTGACTGGTAAGACAACAGGGTGACAGGAACACGTACATCATTCTCTTTGAGCAGATGCTTCCGCCAAACGTCAGCGTCGAGAACTGCCTGCAGAGCAGGGGTGTCATCTCCAGTAATCTGCGTGTAGCGTCAACATAACCTGGGTTGATATCCAGGCACGACGCGCTTTGTACCTCTTGCTCCACGTGGAGAATAGAAATGTGGGTTGGAATGGAAACCTCTCTTCGACTGAGAGCCCTGAGTAAGGTGGATTTACCTATTTAATACGAACAACTTATTAGTGTCCACCTGGGGCAACAAAAAATCTGAGCAAGATCTGCTGGCCACCTACCAATACCGTTCTGTCCGACCAAACCGTACCTCCCACTGTATCGGAGAGTGAGGTTGGTGTCAGTGAGAATTCTCTTTCCGCCTATTGAGATATCGATTCCATCGACCTTGATATCTTTGCTCTTGGTGGCTGCATCTGCACCCAGCTGCAGAGGATTCACGGACATGTAGAAGTCTTCGTACGACTGGGTCTCGTCGGGGACATTGAGCAGTCTCGAGGTTTCATACTCGACATTCTTCATCACCTTCCGCTCTTGCTTGGCACGAATTTTGGCTTCGGCCTTTTCAAGCTTCTTGCGGTCTACTCGTGACTCGACCTTGCGGCCGGCGGCAGCTTCGAGATCAACATTACCGCTTGCAAGAGCGAGGGTAGATGAGATGTTCCTCTGTGAGCCGACGTGGATGGTCTGTTCGAGGCGTTTCGCTGATGGTGCAAGCTGACGCTTTTCACCGTCTGTGGCATTGGCCGTATTCAGGCGATGAACCAGTTTGCTTACAAGATGGTGAATCTTCACCTCGTTCTCGGCAGTCAGGTCGCCAGACGCTGATACCAGAAGGGCAGTAAGACTGTCGACCAAGTCGGAAGGACCGTGGCCATTGGGGTCCGGCAGATTGATGGCATGTTCCAGGTAGCCACACGCGTACTTTGAGATCAACGGATCGATGCTTGGTATCTGAGCTACGATTTCCGACTCCATGTTCAATCGGTCAGCGATTTGTGTGGACAGGGTGATGGTGATGGTGTGTGGTGTTGCACTGGCGGTTCTGAAGCAGCGGCGGATTGCGAGATCCAAAATCCCATGCGAGTCAAAATTCTACTGGTTCAGTGGCGTTCGAGCTGTGGCTCCAGCTTGCTTGCAAGCAAGGATAGGGCTGCGGCTGCAGAGTCAAGCAAGCGCCCAAAACGTCAAAGCACTCGCATCTCAATCAAACGCAAATCTGGGATTCTAGGTAGCGAAAGCATAGGGCCTTATGATATAGTTCTAGCGGTGAGTGTAATTGCCTCTTCTTTTCTTTTCTTGTCACTACGTAAAAAATGCTCGTCTCCGGACCTGCGTCTTCCCCATGGTCGAACCCCATATTCCATCGTCAGAAAACTGCCCCTAGACCGGCATCCTCCAGCTTTCCCTTGTCATGACCCTCACCTCGCCTCATGGAGCTAAGTTGAGTTAACAAAGGAGGGGAACCTCTGTTTCAAGTCTTTGGATCGGGTTGCGTCGTTCGATCTGCGGCATGGCGCCTCTTCGCGGGTGGCAACATTCCTGAGTTGTTACTCAAGAAGATTTGAGAAATTATAGCCTCATTCAGGGCCACGCGCGAACCGCTTTGTTTCGCGTAGTGACGACTTAAACTCGGTCATTTGGCCTTCTGGAAGAGATCAACAACGCGTCTCGATCAGATTGAGCCGCCGACGCGCCACGCCATGAGCATTAGCCTCTCCACCACCAGTTTCCGTGTATAGAGACATCTGGGATATTCCATGCGTACGCACGATACAACGGGTAGACGTAGGTACCGGAGGTAGGTTGCACCTGGCACTGCTGCTGAGATGCGTCCTACAGTGACGCGGAGCTGTCTCTGAAGGGCAGTCGACCAGCTGCAGACTTGATTGCTGTCAATATTCAACGACCTGCCGGTGACAGAGAGCACAGCCTACGCCTATCTTGCGCAATAACAGACCCTTGCGGAAGGGAAGCGTATATCAATTGAGCTGACGTGCTACCGGCACAATTCCTGCTGCGATGGATGGGGAACTGTCGTTGGTTGGCATGGCTTGCAGGTGAGATGAGACTAGCGACACATGCACCCAGACGCGGAAGCATCCACCATACGCAATTGGCGCTACGCACAATGCTTCTTCTCTGCCATTAGGCCTTTGGAAACATTCTATGTAATCTTCAGGCCGGGGAATGATCGTAGCAGGGCGGCTCCCTCGGCCGAAGAATTCATGCCAGACGACGATTGTGACGATGGCTATCGACGTGACATACCAAGGAGTGTGGATTGAAGGGCAATATATATGACCACGTAGTAACGGGCATGGGTCGAGTGTAAATAGATGTCTCGAATGGGACAGTTGTGTGCAGACGAATCGACCCACGACTCCCGTACCTTGCAAGCATACCCTGCGCTTGATGTGCTACATTCTCATGTTCCTGGCGTGAAGAACGGCTACCAACAGACTAAAAGCTGCGGTACAAATGCTGCTAGACCTTGGAACCAGGAAGGCACTGCTGCTAAAAACGGGCTCGCTAAAATGATACGCTTTGTTTATCCGTGAGGGGAGGCAAGCAAGCAATCCATCCTCACCCTCATAACTCTTCATATTCATTCCCTACCGCTACTTTCCCTCGCCCTCCTCTTCCTCTCTCCTCCGCCCACTCTTTTGCTGGCCTGGATCTCTGGGATTGCCGTGGGACTGATTGTCGATTGGCAGTTCAGCTCGCAACTGTCCGCCAGGCTCGCGTGTTTGGCAGCTTAATCCACCCCATCCTGCCAATATGCAATGATCTCGTCCTGGGCACTCCTCTCTCTCCATCTCTGTCCTCCCCTCCCTCGCCCTCGTCCTGCCCTCTGGGTCCCAGCATGAGTTATTTGTGGACACCGTCGGTATGTGTTTTGCCTTGATTGTCCCGGTCCCATGCAATTGGACTGGTTCCTGAGTTCATCTGCGCGTCTGAGTGGTGCGATCCCATAGCGCACCTCTGACAGCTCAGAGTCGCCGTATGAATAGCATCGTGACGGCTGGCGATGCGGGCGACGTGGGCAACCAACCCTTGATTTGTCCACTGAAGTCGATTCGTACTGATCATGTTTCATAGCTCTGTGCCACTGCAACGTCGGTAGCTCTGTGCCCACTTGGTTACGCTCTTGGGAAGCAGCAAGAGACGGAAGAGCTGACCGTCCCAACATTTGTCGGCGGAAAGCGAGAACGGTCTCGTACTGAGGCTACAGAGCCGTTGGACAGCCTCGTCATGCCTTCCAGAATTGCATCGCCAAACACGGTTACGCCAATGTCAACAGAGGAACCCCTACCTGTTCCCGGCCCTACGACTGCGACTGCTGCAACTGCAACTGCAACTGCTCCTATAAACAAGCCGGGCACGATACAGAAGCAGGCTATAGCAGGCGGTGGCACTCGCACTTCCAGCACCGGTGATGGCCGCACACTATCGGGCAGAGTCAGGAGGCTCACCACCAGCGACGCCGCAGCTCATCGCAGAACAGACCACGAAGGTAGTACAACGCCGGGCAGCGATGGCGGCGCATACACCAGCACCAGCACCAGCACCAGCACCAGCACCAGCACCAGCGACGCCTTTGCATCTACGAGATTGAACTTGAGGACGCGCCCCTCTTGGATGAAGCGCCTATCTGCCATGTCCAACACATCTAGTACTCCCTCCAGTTCACGGCCCGAATCGCCAACCCTCCTCCACTCGAATGCCTCCACCACCTTCTCGAATACTGGCTCTACAGTGCCTATGGTTGGATCGTCACAAGCAGCCCCCCGACGACCTAACAAACTCGTGAAACGGCAATCCTCATATCGACTAGGAGGTGACACGTCCAAACTGCCAACTCTCAGGAGGCCTGCAACGAGTCATCAACGGTCGGCCACTTTGAAATCATTCGCCAGAAACAGCAACACACCCTCCGAAGTACTCAGCACTGGTTTCTCCAAATTCGACAACCCAAGCCCGTTTGACAAGCCGAAGAAGAGTCCGCAGAGCGAAACCAGATGGAGGCAATTCTTCACTGTGAAGGTCAGTAGAGGAGGCGCGTTCTCGCGACATTCAGATTCGCCGACAGAGTCCACGGAGAACAGCAAAGGCATTAGGCGCGTACTGCCCGATGAGCGGTATTATCCCACTCTCATCACTGCAAAATCCGTCGTCACGTCAACAATGGACGTCGATGACTTTCCAGAATACGACGAGGACGGCGAATTTTTCGGCAGCAGGCCTCCATCCACATTTGGAATCGAGTCTCTCACAATCGATACTCCCGAAGCGATGCCAACAGCAGCAGACGAACCACCCGCTCAACAAACTATCCCATCTACTGAGCACACCGAGACCGACGCCCGTCCCAAGCGCTCGTTCTCGCTGCATGACTTACTGACACATGGTCCATCTCGCAAGAACAGCATTAGAAGGGCTCCATCAAACAAGCTTACTAAAAGAGCTGGAAGGCGAGTCGTATCCGCGCCTATCTCCACGACCTCGAAACATCAACAACACGACTCGGACTCAGAACGACCTGCCAAACGGAGAGAGCTCACCAGTCCCTCAACAACCTTGAACCAGGACAACCCCAGCACACGGGAAACAGAGCTCCTATTCTCGGACACGCCAAGCGGCACAGACCCTATGTCGCCTGGGTCTCATTTTACATTTACATCTCAAACGCATTCTACAACCTCACAAGCTGGTGATGATTCTCCTAGCATACCTCATCCATCGTTATTCCTAGGATCTCTTAAGCTGGACCAAAACCCCCATTCGCCAGTCCTCTCTCAGGAAGCCCTACGGCCGTCTAACTACTCAGCCGCACCGTCAACTCAAACCTCGACGACCACTGGATCTGAAGTTGATGCTCGTTTCATGAGCTCTGCCAATGAGGAGGACGAAGAGACTAATAGCGATTCCGCCCTTGACTCTCCCATAATTCGAGGAGACCGCAGGACCTCCGGAGCACGTGCAGCACAAATCACACAAGTCCTCGATGAGCCATCTCCGCCGCGCAATTCAAGATCTGGACTACAGGAAATTCTTCCATCTGGCATGCTGTCGGATCGTGACACTTTCTGGAGAAAGAGCTCGGATATCATTGAGGAGGAGGAGAGCAATATAGGCACCCCGGTCAGAACTATCCGCTCTGACAAAGCGGATGACGGTTCACCTACCGTTCGCCGACTGAAGAATCGCTCACCGTTGCCCTTGTCAATGAAGCTGCCATCATCGCCGCCTAATCTAGCGAAGCCGTTAAGTCTCGGTACCTTGGAATATGACGATCCAGTGATGGAAGAAGACGAAGAAAGTCGATGGTCTTGCTTCGATGACGAGGAATCCGGTAGCAACTCCGAGCTCGAAGACTGGGGCACTGTGGAGCAGATGTCAACTCCGTTGACCATTCGACGGAGTAATCCATTTCTCGTTCCCACAGCTTCCAGCTCAAGCTCAACAACACCTCAAGCTCAGTATGTCTGGCAAGACTCGTTCGACAAGGAGAACCGGAAGGAAAACACGAAGAGTAACATTTTTGATTGGTCAGAGCAATCCACCGAGAAAAGCCCCGGAAACCGAACCCCACCACGCCCCAGGACTGTCCACGGCAAGAAAGATGCTGACACGCGCGGCAGTCGTCCAAACAAGCGACGTGCTCCCAGCGGACTCCATGTCAGAAGCCAAAGTGTACCTGTTGTTCCTGATCTAGCAGGGAAGCGCGAGACAGTCATTACAAACAAATTTGGGACATGGGGCGTCGGCAGCAAGGGTGTGAGCGAAGATTGGGATGAAGACTTTGACTTCGGTGATGGTATGCCACCCAGTAGTATGGCACAAGCGGATCGACGGATCGACAGTGGAGTGGTGATGCATATACCACAGGTCATCAGGGAACATCAGGCTGCCGTGGTGAGCAACATCGGGCTCGTCCGCGAGTTTGGTCTTCTCATCGAGGAGTTGAAAGCTCTTCGGATACGTGCAGCGTCGTTCGGACTGCTAGAGACACCGAATACGGAAGTCTGGGAGGAGATTGACTGCATGATCGACTTGGCAGATCAGGAAGCAGAGGATCCCGCAATACCTATTCCACAGCGATCACCCCCATCGTCACCAGGGTGGGACATGACTGCCTTTGACGAATCATTTGATGGTCCATCCAAAGACCATGTCATGCGCATAGCAGGCCGAACTCCGAGCGGAGGAAAGACCCCTGTCACCATAATCACACCCACAAATTCACGCAAGGTTCGAAAATCCGTATTGCCAACAGACAGCGATGTTTTCAGCGGACCGCTAAGCAGTACCAAACAGGCACATGATACTACACCTGTCTCCTCAGTAGGCATAACGAGACCACGAAAAGACTCCGAAGCATTAGCTAGGTCCATCATCGAGACACTGACGCTGAAGAAACGCAAAGATGCCTCGGACCCAATGCTCCCACTGCACCCAGTGCCCAGCACACGAAAAGTGCCCTTCGACACCAACACTCTGCGCCACATTGTTCCTTACGTAAATGGCCTCGTACGGAAAGTCAAAGAGCAGTTGAGAGAGGCGGAAGGTCTTGATCTCAGTCGAGACTCGAGTCCTGACTGGAACGACGCACCAGTCCCTTCGCGAGGTCCACCCATCAGCAGAATGTTCAAAGATCACTCACCTGCTGCTGACTCCCCATCACGCAAAACTCGAGCCGGGCGACCGAATATCACAACCTCTAGCTCTAATGAAGGGCATCAAAACCTTGACGACATCAACAATCAAATGAAGCTGATGACCGTAATGTAAAAAATAATGAAGGCGTGTGGGTGATCGTTCTGTAAAATGGACCACAGTCGTCATCCATAATGTTACGGAAACAAAAAAAAATTACGACAACGACAACGGCCGGACCAAAAGTTCTAGATGGGCTACATTACTGGTCTTGGAATTTCTTTTCTTACGTGTATTTCTACGATAACTACCCCCTTTGCATTTGGCGCGCGGTACAGCTTCTTCAACATTTGGCATTTGAGCGAGCATTGCTTCATTACCTACCTTTTTTCTTTCTTCGTTTCATGGCACGGGATACAAAGGATTTTCATCTTTCGAGAGAACGGCATTCGGCCACTCTACTAAAATGGGTGGAGAGTCTTTGCCATACGATATCTGGGTTGGGTCAAAATGTGCTCGTTGCGATGGATAGACTTTGTCTGCTCGTCGCTCTTGTTTTTCTTTGTCTTGCTTTTTTTCGTTTCTCAGCGGCGCATGAGGCACTGTACAAACATATTTTTTCCCTAGGCTGGGACGACGGAATGGAAACGGAATGGAAACGGCAATGTGAACGGCAATGGGAATGGGAATGGAATAAGGCTGTTGATTCTGGATTTTCTCCCTTCGTTCTAGTGTGGGCTTAGTTTGACATTTGTTTGCATTGTTTGAATGGCGTTGGTTGTCTTCTTTTTCCTTTTTCTCTCTTTTTCTTCTTTCCCCCCTATCTGCTGAGATGGGAATATGAGAGGGAGGTGGAGTATATATTACCGAGTAGGAGAGTATCTGTCTGCCACGCACACCACAAATAAAAGAGCAGAATACAATATTTTGAGCCTGGTTTATGGAGTGTTTCGTGCGATTTGGGAGCGGCTTCTTGCTGGCTTGTGTCTTCTTTTTGGGCAGGTGAATTTCCTATGAAGGTAGCTTACATTATTGTGAATGAGCTTGTTGGATGTCAGTGTAGACTGACGACGAGGCACTGTGTCAAGGGCAATGGCAATGACAGGGCTCCTGGCCTCTATTTGCACCACCGCATAAATTGGAAAATCAGATTAGTGTCAACAGGAGTGTGCACTGACAGTTTTTGTTGGTGAAAAACATGACACCAACTACGCACGCACTAATAAAGCACCTGACAATATTTTGCAGGTAGGATCTTCGGAACAAGTATAGACGGAATTTCTGACGCCAATCTTATTTTTCCAATTTACACGGTATTCATATATATACCCTTTATCGAGCTCGGCTGATGTTTGGGTTTCGTGGATACAGCTGAGAACATTGGATAAATATAGGTCTGCTTTCTCATCGGTGGGAGTTCGACGGGAAAGGGAGGATCGGGAATCTATTGGTAATCTTTTCGCATTTTCGGATTGGCCGGTTTTGGGGGGTTGTGAGATGGGAGGGGGAGGTGGTTGTGGAAATAGTGTTTGAGGGTTATTTTCGTTTGGGTCTTTTAGTGTGTGGTTTTGCTACGGCCTGCTTGTGAGAAGAATCTGGGGTTGTAAGACGTTAATGTGAGGGGGGTGTTTTGGTATGGTATTTTTTTCCGGTGAGTGGGTAATTGTTTTTCTTTGCTTTGCTCTGTTTTTTATTATAGGAGACGTTTGTTTCTGGTTTTGTCGATGTTGGATGTTATGGTTCCATGTTGTGGGGGGGGGGGGGAGATTTGGTACGTTGTAGCGAGTTATTAGGGATTGAGATTGAGATTGAGATTGATGTTATTTCTGTAGAGGTTATTGGTTGATACGAAATTTGTTTTCTCTTGATACGGAAACTTGTGGGTTGTTGGAGTGTTGGGATGATATTTTTGTATAGATTGTATACGAGGCTGCTATTTAGCCTCGGCTTCTGAAACGTGGGGTTGGTTGTGGTTTGTTTACGATAGTATATTTAGTAAGATTATGGACGAGTCACGTTGACTTTCCTATAATATAACGTAATTCACTAGCGAGCGGGCCACACCACCGAGCGGGCTACCGAATCGATCATTTCATCTTTGCAAGCCTCTACACCACCACCTCATGCCTTCTAAAGCCCAGCAAGAAGGCCGATTACTTCTTGCTCTTCAAGCCTATCAAAAAAGCCAAATCACAACTATTTGCCAAGCTGCATTAGCTTATAATGTACCATACAGTACCCTCAAATATCGCCTCTCTGGACGCGTTGCACGCGTCGAAACGCGCGCAAACAGCCACAAACTTACTCCCACAGAGGAAGAAGTCTTAACTCAATGGATTATCTCAATGGATAATCGAGGCTATCCTGCTCGAGTCTGTGCAGTACAGAATGCGGCGAAATTACTGCTTCAACAACGCGTCGGTCCCTCAGCCTCAATCGGTATCAACTGGTCTGCCAGGTTCATCAAGCAACAGCCTACCCTGCAATCGAGATTCAATCGCAAGTACGATTATCAGCGTGCTCAATGCGAAGATCCAGAGCTTATCGGAGCCTGGTTTCGGCTTGTGAGTAATACAATTCAGAAATACGGCATCCAAGAGGAGGATATCTATAACTTCGATGAGACTGGCTTTGCAATGGGTATTGCAAGCACCTCACGCGTCGTTACTACCTCAGATCGACGGGGCAAGCCACCTCAATTACAGCCAGGCGATCGGGAGTGGGTTACAGCAATTGAAGCGACTGTTGGCAGATGAGAATGAGAAATTGAGAGCAGCGAATGAGAGGCAAAAGAGGAAGAGAGCAGTCAAAAAAAAGCAGATTTCAAAGAAAATAACACTTACAGTTGCAGAGGCACAAGGCCTGATGGAGAATATTGTACAGCAGCCTATACAGGCAAGTGTTGCTCCTATACAGCAAACAGTTGTTGCAACAGCCTCGTCATCAAGTAGTGCAAGTCAAGGGAATTGCTTTGGTTTACCTAGTTGTTTTGCATGTAAGGGCTTTGACCATGCTGCGAGCGATTGCCCTAAATATCGATAATCTTCTGTATAATAGATAGTCTTGATTAATAAAGGCGTTGTGGTGGTGTAAGCTTGCAAAGATGAGATGATCGATTCGGTGGCCCGCTCGGTGGTGTGGCCCGCTCGCTAGTGAATTACGTTATGGAAAAATCAAAAATAGAGTGTTCTTATCATGTGATTTCTTGGCGAAGCTGGACTTCGGGAATCCGTATCAATTGTACTAGTATCGACTCAGATATTATTTATCGGACTCAATTCTTATACTTTATTTATACGTATACGTTATTCCCTTGTCACTCTAAGTGATATCAACAAAAAGGCTGGGTTAGTGTTACAGATCACCTCAAGGCTGAAGAGCAGGAAGGCAGGACTCGCAAAGAATGGTTGGATGATAAGAAGTTATTGGTGCGACGGATTCAGTCCTAAAGGAGAATAGTACGTGCAGGAGTCACGTGATATTCCCACAGTTCCCACAGGTCTTGGCAAGACTTACAGATGTGGGAAAAGGCCAAGAGGTGTGGGAATACACCTTGGCACCCAGAACCAGAACGGTATATAGGGAGGACGTTGGACGGACTTTCCTTTCTCTCTTCGTGGTTATCTCATGTTATGTTTCTAACATAGGAGCTTCTTCAACCTACTACAGTAACGATCTTTTACTTAGATACAATCAAGCACAAGTCATATGCATACGAAGCAAGCCCACCCCCAACCTTCATACTAACCGACAAGCGTTCAGGATTGATCTGAGGATCAAATCGGTTAGACGACAATTGAATTGGGAGATACATCGGACGGCTAGGATCTAGTGAGCCTCCAAAGAACCTGAGCAAGGGAAGGTACTTGAGGTAAGTACTTCCAGACTGATATTGCCCTTACCCCAAACCCGCGGACCAGAACAAGAGGACACAGGTGTCAAGAAGGTCTTGACATAATCAACTGTGTTGAGAAACGAGTTCCCCGTAACAGTTAGTCTCGTCGACTCACTAGATTTCCTACTACGTCTTCGAATCGATTCTTAATACGAAGTTATCTAAGACATGAAGTTACAAGGTCAAAGACGATGGATATTATATATTATCTTTATAAATAGTCTAACAAATCTATTATCGTAGCTCCTTTATTCCAGTTCCGAACCGTAGGCAATCTAGGGGCTATATAGTAGCGTTCTAACTTTACTACCGATTTTAGACATACTGCTAGCAACAACAAAAGGTTGTATTATGTTACCTCCTCTAGATACCTAGGTTCAATCTATGGCATGCTATGAAGATAGCCAAAGCTAAGCGAGTATAGAAAAAAAAAGTGGAAAAAAGAAATAGATTCCTACTATATGTTGGACTCATGTATACTTCGTATGTATCCTTCTCTACTTGTTATCTCAAACGATGATTGCGATCGATAATGGTGGACTCGGCGCCTTGCTTTGATTCTTAGATACTCGGTGTGTTTCTTTCACCCCGTCGGCACGAACAGGTTAGTAAGCAAAGCGTGTAATATCTGTTGGCGACATATCCTTGAGGCTTCTTCATCCTACCAGACCAGTCCTTAACACAACCACACACTCACTCCCAAAGCAAATCTAAGGAACTACGGACGAAAAATTATATTCCCACCATCACCACCATCTCACCCATCCACTCTAAACAATACCCCACAAAATCCTCTAATCCCTACACCCCCTACACCCCTCTATCAAAACAAAATCCGTGCCAAATATCGTTCAAAAAAATATCCTCTCCTCAAACGACAAAGATTTAAACAGAGAAAGAGAAAGAGAGAGAACAAACAAACCCCTCCCAAAACCTAGAGGTTCCAAAAGCCACCACAAACGCAAGGAAGATGTTCAATTATCCTTCCTTTTTTCTCACGCAAACAGGGGGTATCTTGCGCACCTTAACGAGGAAGAAAAGGTATATCAGTAGCAAGTAAGCAAGCAAGCAAGCGAGGTCAACTGACCCCCAAAAAGAAAACAAATCCCCCTTCCATTTTCCATAACTTTGTCGCAAGAGTGTGTTCCCAGGAGTATGTGCATGCAACAAAACCGTGTCGGCGATCGTGTAATTATATAAGTCGAGGTCGAAATTCAGTAGCGAAAGAAGTTTTTCTTTTCTTTCGCAAGTGTCACGCCTCATGTCGTGTCGCACTTGTTAATTAGCATCATCCTAATCGTCCCACCTGCCATATCATATTCCATCATCTTCCTTTCCTTCATACTCTCATCACATCAACGAGCATCGAAACCCTCGACTTTTCTTTCTCCTCCCTTTCTTTCTCCCAGTAGTAGCCCTAGGCGATAGCGGTCTGATATTGCCACCCGTATCCTCGTCCTTCCGCCCTCGCCCAGGCAACCGTCACCTATTCGTCAGCCTCCTACGATCTCCATCTTCATCAGATGGATAGAAGCCGCCTTGAGCCCCATCACCATGATTGCCAATGTACTCATACGAAGCGCCATTTCCATCGCCGTTGCCATTTCCATTCTGGTGCCCGTTCTGATGATAACCATTTTGACGACTCTGTGCACCTGTTTGGATCGCGGGCAGGATGGAAGATTGATAGGTTAGCTGCACAGCTTGTACAGGACCTCCGGATAGATCAAGATCAGATGCACGAGGTGGTGAATCGTCCATAGGTCTTGGATAGGTAACCTTTTGGCCAGATCCACGACTGGTACTTTGTCTGCGCTCGCGTGAAGGTTGGCTTTTTGGCGTAGTGTGTTGAGATGTTACGCGTTGGGTGGGAGTGATTTCGTTGCTGGGCCTTCCTGTGGAGCTTGAAGGCTTTGCCGCCCGCGGAGGCGTCGGTCCTGGTGCAGTGGTACGGGTGTAGTCCTTTGGAGGAGGTATCGGTGGCATCTCTGTTGGTCTACGTCGTTGTGAGCTTGGTGGCGTCTGGCTGAGCACAGTCTGATATGGTTGAGAGTCCTTCCTTGGAACACTTAGAGGCGTGATTTCGTTGCTCTTCCTCGCTGTCGTCGAATATTCTCGCGGCGTGACTTGTTCTCTCGTGCTGCGTCCACCACTTCCGCTTGGTCTGTGAGAATTATAACTGTCGCTCTTGCCAGCGCGACGTTCTCTTGTCCGACTCTCTGGCGATATTTTGGGTATTCCACCCACCGGGCCACCAACTAGTCCAGGGGGATTGTCTTGATTTCTCCGCACGGTGACTTTACGTGGTGTCTCCGGAATCGGAACAGTCGGTGGTGCTGCCGACACTGGCGGCAGTGGAGGTGATACCTTTTTCGGAGGTGCTGGTGATGGATTTCCAATCGAAGGCGTGGAATCGGCACCTGTTTGTGGTGTTCCTTCCCAGCTCTTTTTTCGCATTGTACGTCCAAGCTGACCCACCATCTCTACTGCATCGTCATACGCCTCATCAGTGACATGTTCATCCTCCTCACCCTCCTGCAGAGCACGAATTGCTCGACGTGATATGGTCCGTGCACCTTCGTGGTCGTGAACACAATCCCAAAGAAATGCAGCATGCTCAATTGCTACCGAGAGCCGTAGAGGATGCGCACCTGGCAGGCAAGCCGTGGCTGTGATCGTGGCGGCGCGAAAGTGGGCGCTTGTGAGAGGGATAAAGTCGATCGCGGGCAAAAGAAACGCGGATGGCTTGGGTGGAATTGGCACTAGACCTGGTGGTAGTTGTGGCGTTATACCGGGTGAAGATGTACCAGGTTGCATCCCAGCATAAGGATTTGTGAGGAATGAAGCATCAGATGTTATTGAATCGATGGGATCGCGAAGCAACGGCTTCTTCTCTTTCGAATTCCTTTTCGGAGGCGTGGAGTCTCGTTGGGATCCTCCACTACCGCTTTGCGTGCGTCGATTGGGGGTGTCCAGTCGAGGTGACAATGGCGTCGGTGTAGCTGAAGCTGAACCTTTGGCTGCGATAGATGTTGAGATGGGTGGATTGTTGTGAAATAGACAAAAGATATGGTAGAACGAGGCTCGGAGCTTGGCCGCGATGACCTGACATTCTGGTCCCAGCTCTCCATTTTGGGTGTATGGGAGAACGCAAATTTCCAGGATGGAAAGCCCTTCTCGAGACAGCCAAATAATGTGGTGATACAGCTGGAGTGACTTTGTGTCCCTCGAAGTGTCGAGCTTCCGAAGCTTCCGGGCTCGAAACAGCTTGCGCGCGAGGATGACGGAGAGACCGAGAATCTGGTAAAGTGATTTTGAAACGAGAGGGTTGGCGTCCTTAGTATGGGAGGCAATGCGACCTAAGTACTTCTGGTCTACATCTGAAGATGCCATTGCCAGAAGACCTTAATGGTGTTAGTAAGGCACTGTTTTGGGAAGTACTCAGACAGCTTAACAATGGCACAAACGCGTCGTTTTGAACAATGAAAACGCGCCCTTTGTCCACCACAAGTTGCTCACGTTTGAGTGAGACAGCAAAGGCTTACCATCGAATGAGCAGAAACCGGCCGCGCCAAAATTGTCTTTCCTCCCTTATTTGACTTGATAGACGTCTTTAATTTTCGCAGACGGAGATGAGGCCGTTGCGCCACTCCAACACTAGCTTCAACGAATAAGGCTGGACCGATATGGCAACAGGGTCCGCAGCGGCTAGGTAGATGCCAGCAAAAGAGGACAAGAAAGCAATTCAAGCCGCCCGTTACTGAAAGGAGAAGACGAGAGAACCCAATGCAGTCGATGAGATGACAGACGAAGCTGGGATAGCTTGTCGAAGGGTATGTGCAACGAACGAGACTATTGTACAAAAATATGCCGTCGAGTATCCCAGTAATGCCAAAGAAAACGCGATGGGCGGCCAAATGGGCTGGAGTTGAACAATGGTTAGGCCACTATGCTCTGGAGCTGACGGAAGAGTCCGAATTGGTGAGTTGGTGAGTTGGTACCTGTTGAGTGGGTGAAGAAGTTCGGCAATCACACACGCGCTCCCATTCGCGGTTGAAGGATGGCTGATGTCCAATGAAAGCACCAAGCAGTCTCGAATTACCTCCGCAGTGTGCTAAGCAAACGTCATTCATACAGTTTCGGTGGTGAGGAGAGTGGCAGAATTGAAGAGGGCGGACAACGCATAGCGACGCGCAACAAAGAATACAACGCGATGTCTGATGATGTTGTTGTTGTCGTTTAAAAGCCGTGACGTCCTCGGAGCGGTGTGGCGGAGACCCCAGCTTACCGGCAAGCGACTGCTTCTTGATTTGCTTTCTTTGAATATATTCCTCGCGGCGGTGGGCGACTGCGACAGGGGAAGCCTGAGCCTGAGCCTGGATGCTTCACCTTGGACGTGGACGTGGACGTGGTCGGCGTCGGCAAGTCGTGTTGGATGCTTGTTGCTTGTCGGCAATCAATTCGACCGCTCTCGCAGCGCCTTTGCCAGTGGGAAAAAATGAATGGACCACGATAGAGCATCAGGAACAGCTCGATTGCCACTGGAACTTCAGAAGACGTCGGGAACGCTGCTAAGGTTATTTAGCGATGAACAAGGCATATCTTCATGCATGCATGCTTCCACTCCTGCGTCCAGATGGTGGGTTCGCGCGACACGTAGCAGCTAACTACTGGTACAACCTCAGTCTGTGACTTTCTCCAGCGCGGCATGGCTGACAGTGATGGCAGATGGCAGCGCTGCTGCCCATGTGTCAACGATGGCTGGGCTGGCACTGAAGCTTGAAGAGTTGCATGGAGTACGGCGGGTTGAGGCGGTGAAGGGAGGTACCGATTAAAACGCTTTCTATCCAGACACTAAAGATGCGCTTCTTTGTGTATTGTGTAAGGCTGCCTGTTCCTTGGCCTTGCAGATTAATAGCGAACTTCTTCGACATGCATATTGCGTCCTGCTTGGTGCATTTCTCCCTCACCTGTCAAACCCACCGATCGTCCGCCGCACGTTGTTTCGATCGACTCGGCTCTGGGACGGCTCGTCTTAGCTCTTAGCTGACTTGATAACGTTGCAGACAAGGTTCAGCATCTCACACTAGTAACTCAGGACGAGAATGCCATCGAACACGCACTACCATTGCCTTGTGTTTATTGAACATCCATTTGTAGTCCGCAGCAGTGGCAGGTTGCGTTGCAGCGCTTCGAACACTGCAGATGCCATTCACATCTGGATATTGAAACCAGCTTCACCATCGCTTGTTGGACCAAAAAAAAGGAATCGAGTTGTGCTGAAGTGGAAGTTGGGATGCCAAGAAAAGTCCCAAGGAAGGGACAATCGACTCCAAAGAGAGTGAACGACCGTGGTCAAGCCCAAAGGTATTTCGTACAGGTCACATATATATAGTACAGAGTTTATCAGTTTGAACAACGCCAGGACCAAGATGCTAGCAAGGGTTATGCCAAAAAGGTCACTCGGTACCAGCCTTCCCTCATACACCGCCCAATGACTTTGCCAGAATAGCTACATTAAGGTCGTACACACAGTCCAACCCAGTCATTACAAAAAGTACTCTCCTCTAGTTGCCCTCCCTGCTGGAACTGCACGTCGATTGTCGGGCACAGCGCTGAAAATCGTGAACTTGGGCTCTAGGTCTTCCTCCAAGCTCATGATCGAGGCAACGTTTCCACATCGGTAACAGTAATTAGGAGCAGACCACACGGTGACCACATCCTTGTCTTTGAAGTGGTACTTGTAGCCTTCATTGACTAGCTGATGGGCACGGGCTATCAGTTGCAGGCCATTGACGTGATTGAACTAAGGTCAGAGTTAGCATGTGTCGAATTACAAAAAGGAGGCAGGTCCATACTTCTGCCGAGACTTTGTCACCAAATAGCCAACCAGCGCCTCTGGGACTTATCGCCCATGTATCCACATCTTCGGGATCACTCCACACCAGGTCACAGAAAGCTCCTTCGTGGGGAATCTCCTGTGCACGGGCAACCACACGGATTTGATCTAGGGTACGAATTTCTGGACTGAGACCACCATGTACGCAGAGCACTTTGCCGTCGATGACCGCCGCGAGAGTGAGAAAATCAAAGACTTGACAACAGGCTTTCCAAACTGAGGCGTTTCCGTATTTCTGTTGGCATTCCTCATAGAACCCATAGACTTGAGTAATTTGCCTCGACTCGTGATTGCCTCGGACAAGCGTGACTCGATCGGGATATCTTTGGACTTGTTAGATCGATTGCAACGTATTCGCAACCAGAATGAGCCTTACTTTGCCTTCAGACACATCAATAGCGTAAACGTTTCGAGACTGAAGTATCCTCGATCCACGAAATCGCCCAAGAAGACGTAGTTCTGCTGTCCATTGCCTCCTGAGCTGCTCACGTTTCTGCCTGGGCCTTCACTGTCGTCGCCGGAAAGGCTCCGTCGATTACTGACACTTCGGCTCCTGCCCCTTTGTTCTTCCTCCTCCTCCTCCTCTTCCTCTTCCTCCTCACCTGTGCCAGGACTTGTTGGACCTCCTGTATATGTTGCGTCTTGCTGAAACCTTCGCTTCATTTTTCGCTTCGCCTTTGGATCAGTAATCGTGGTAGGAGGCTCAATGTCGGCTGCAGAAATGCCTTTCTTTGATGTGGGAGAGGGGTGGGGTTGCTTCCCATCTGGCATGCCACCAGCGACCCGGAATAGCTCGAGAAGATCGTAGAATTGGCCATGGATATCGCCGCAGACTGTTACGGGTGTTCGAACAGGTTGTATGTTTGACTCTGGAGAAGGGGAAGATTAGCAATCATAAACAACATGCGCCAGCCGTTCCCTCCAACTCGGGAATGCAGTAATTCCAGCATATCAACAAACAGAAAAGTGCAATCATTGTAGTGCTCACCTTCCATAAGACATTCTTTGACTATCTCACACAGTCGCTTCATATCAGCTTCCGGCAAGTACTTGCATTGTTTTGCCTGTTCCAGCCATTCGTCTGGCCCAGCTCCTTTTGACAGACGCGCAGGCCCTGGCTGAGGCACGTCGCTATCTTTCGCCATGGTGTATAAGAATGTTCGGGGCTTGGGAGGCTGCCGGGATGTTGGTAATGATGGGGGTCTCGTCGTTGTCGTGTGACGCTAAAAACAATACGGTGGTTGATCAAGGCTCGATATGTTGGCGTCTCTCTATGCAGATGAGATGGGCTCGATCTCGTCGTGTGTATGATTATGGTGTGCGGTGCGCGGAGAATAAATGGCTTTGGGGTTGGGTATCTATGAGTTGGAGAGGCCTGTTGTGAACATCGATGAGCTCCTGCAGGTCATCGGCCTCACAAGCTCCGAGCAATATAATTTTGGATTATACATCTGAAGAGATACAAGAAGCAACATTCCGAGATGACCAAGTAGGAGAGAGTCTCTACCCGCGTACTAGTATCCAAGGAAGCCACACCCTTACTTGATGGACCTGGCGGCTCGACTTGGACAATCAGAGTCAAACCGTACATGCCTTCGCCACAACCAAAACCAAAACTCAAAGCTTCCAAACTCCTCCAACCTACAATCCGACTAGCACCTCCTCCCAATACATGGCCCCCCCAACCGCCCCACCGACCAACGGCCTTTTGCCTGTCCCCGCTGCAGTTCTCCAGAAGCAACCTCCGCCTTCCAATGCGCCCCGCGGTTCAGCTCGGTCCAAACCCGCCTCTCCACGAACGAAGGCTGTAATCCGCCGACTTCCTCCTGGCTTGACTGTAGAGGAATTCCAACATGTCCTAGGAGACGAGTGGAGAGTGGGTGGTGAGAGAGTGGACTGGTTTCGATATAAGCCCGGCAAGATTTCCAAGGAGTATGTTGCTCCTTGTACAGGAAGTCTTTTGCATATGTCTGCATCTAACACTTGAAACACAGCCTGGCTAAGCCGTCTCATCCCTCCACAGCATATCTGCACGTCACCGACAGTGCCTATCTTAAAACTCTCTCCGACCATGTCCTACAACTCTCCTTTGTAGATGCGAAGAACTCGTCCAAAGATCCCGCCTTGGCTGGCCCGCCTTCCCTTGAATTCGCACCATACAACAAGATACCCAGTAGCAAAAGAAGAAACGATGCTCGTCAGGCGACTATCGATCAAGACCCAGATTTCATCGAATTCCTGCAATCACTCACCAACCCGATCGTCAAGCCAGTCCTTCCTGATACAGAAGGATCCGCAAAGAAAGAAATCGTCAAGACGACCCCGCTGATCGAGCATATTAGGGAGAAAAAGGCCGCGGCAAAAGAGAAGCCAAGCGCCGTGAAAGCTGCCGCTGTTGCTGCTGCCAAACATGGAAGACAGGAGTCCAAGGAGAGCCCCAAGTCGGATAGCAAACCTCCACAAGAGAGACAAGACAAGAAGACCGTCAAGCCGATGATTGCTTCACTGGAAAAGGGCAAGAAACTGACCAAGGCTCAGAAGGCAGCCCAAGAGGCTGTCAAGCTTCTCAATCGAGAAGCTGCTGCTGTAACAAGCTCTGCGGCTCCTCCACCAGAGCGCAGGCGCGATCGCGTTGTACCAGCCATAAGCGTCGCCGCGAAGATTCAGCGAGATCTAGGTTTGGCACCACCTGGACGTCGAAGACGTGAACCTGCATCTGAACCTCCGCCAGCAATGGCAGAATCATCCCGCGAAAATGCTGCTCCCAGCACAGCTCCTACCGCCTCACTATCGTCTACAGCTGCTGCCAGAAAGGAACCCAAACCACCGCGAGGGAGAAGGTCGTCCAAGACTGCCATTACTGAGAAATTAAGTAATGAGCAGGCACCAGATGCTAGCAGAAAGGTGCCAACTGGCCCAACTCAGCCTACGATACTGAAGAAACCAGTACATCCGCAACCGCCCAGAGCTCCTGCCGCCGCACGACCAACCGCTCCGCAAGGTCCGAAGACTCAAATGCCTCCCTCGGGCCCAGCCGCATCACCCCAGCCATATATTACGTCAACACCCCCTCCAACGTCTTTGACGCCGCCTTCTCAGAATCGTCAAGCCTTCCTCAAGCACGCAAATCCATCTCAAGGTATCACCGAGGTTCTCATCGAAGAAGCGCTATCGGTTTTTGGCAAAATTGATACTGTTGAAATCGATCGCAAGAAAGGCTTTGCTTATGTGACATTCGGCGACAACGAGACCCTCCGCAAAGCTTGTTCGGCAGGCTCTGTTAAAGTAGCTCAAGGAGCTGTGCAAGTGCTTGAACGACGTGATCGTCCTGGAAACAGACACATGCCCATGGCTCCAATCCAGATGCAACGTGGAGGCTTCAGAGGAGGACGTGGTGGGCGTGGCGGCAGAGGAGGTCGTGTAGGGATGAATACAGTACCAGTGAGTCCTGTTGTCCAAGCAGGACCATCTTCGACTGCTCCTATCGGAAGCTCGCCAGCACCTCCAGCCCCTATTCCCGCCCCAGCTGTTGATGTTTGATGACTGACAGTTGATTGAGGGTTTCCGCGCAAGACAGGGATGGCCTGGATGGTTTAGTGAAGCTCCAATCTCTGAGGAATTGACTACGGTCTCCGAAGAGCCGACTACGGAAAACGTAACCCTCAGTCTCGAGCGAGGCTTGCAGCCATCACCACAATTTGACGTTGCTCGCGAGTGAGACGCAATGACTCTGACACGAACGGAAGCAGAAGCTATAAAGGCTATGACTATCAGCAGGCTCCTGCGCATACGGATTCCCCCTCAAATAAATGTAATGGGACAGTAAGAGAATGGACTCGATTACGGTAGGAATATGAAGGAAGCGCCTTCGAGGAAGAATATCAATTTGTGCCGTGGGGCAGAAATGCTAGTATCCCGAACTTTTCCTTGTCCCTGTCTCCCAGCATGTGGTAAGGAGAGGAACCGGTATGTCTAGCTACCCTATGAATATGAACCTGGACTATTGCACGTTTTTTTGTAACTCCAAATTCGAAGTTTGACAGTTAGGTGCGCTAGCTCCCGAACCCTGCGTGAACTCCTGGGAGGTCCTTCCGCATGATCGATGGATCGCTTCATGCTCCAATTATTCTTCTTCCTCGTTCCATCTCATCCCTTTCCTCCATCGTCTGCAACGTGTAAAACACTTCCCTCCCTCCCCTTTCGCTCTCTAATCGGCCATGAATGAATGAATGATTGTCAAGAATTGAAAGTGTGCCCGATCCTACAGAGAAAGAAGGGTATAACGAGAATAGCAGCGATAAAATTCAAAAGGCGAGAAAACGATAAATCCAAACGCAATCAAACGACAAATTCAAAGCAGCAAGAGTCAAAAAGGCAAAGCAACGCGGTTCCTACAAACGAGGTAAAGTAAAAGTCCGACTAATCTCAAATATCCCGCGCGGTGCTCGCTATAATGCTATTGATGCAGATTTTCCTCTTCGAAGTGGTGAGAGAAAGAGGAAGGGGAAGAATGTGGTTGGTGGTTGAGGGTTGGTGGGTATAGTGAATGCTTATTAAAGTGGCGGCCGTGAAAGATGTCGTTGATTTTATGTTTTTTGGTGGTGGAGGGTGTATGTTAAGAGCTGGCTTCATGTGTGGAAGGAAGTCAAGGCGAGTAAGCTTGAAAGTAATTGCGCCATTCAAATCATATTTCCCCGATCCCCGGCACCGGGTTGTAATTGCTGCGGAGGCAGATTGGCACTCAATTTATCGCGTCGACCGTAAATCGATGTTGAACGAGGAGGGGCAGTAGAGGCACCGTCTCTTGATATCTCGGCGCCGTAGTCACGCTGTTGTTCTTCGCGCATTTGGCGGGCGATTTCTTTGGGGTTTCTGTAGCCGCCGAAAGTGGTTGAAGGGAGGAGTAAGGTTGGTTGGTGCTGTTCGCGAGGTTGTTCTTGGACGGTGCCGCCTGCTGGATTCACTGAAGCTGAGATTTTCGTCTCGTATGGCATGCGTGCTTGTGGGACGTTTCCTTGGCTTGGTCGGCGTTGGGATTGTTGAGGCAGGTTTTCGTAAGGTGACGGTGTTTTGCCGAATGTGGATTGTGGTAGGCTTTGGCCAAATGTTGCTTGAGGCAGACTCTCGTATGGCGATGGTTGCTGAGGAAGACTCCCGTATGGGGCTGGTTGGCGTTGAGCTTGTTGCTGCGTCACAATTTCGAAGGGAGTTGGTTGCTGGTTTTGTTGGACTGGTGACGAGATCGATGGGTTGCGAGTGCGACTCGGTGTTCTGTCTCGAAGTCGGTTGCGGAAGCCTGAGAACTTGGATCCGACGTTGTCACTGATGCTGTTGCGACCGCGTCTGTGGCCTCCAGGCGTTATGACAGAACCGCCCGGAGTGGTTGCTTCTGGAGCAGACAATTGAGGGATCTGGTTGTTACTGTTTGATCTCGAATGAGTGGACTTGGCTTGCTGCTGCGGCTCCTCTTCATATGGCACGAAGGCGACCGCCGATAGCGTAGGAGCATCTCCACTGTCTCGACGTGGTGGGAAAGGCATTGGTGGTGGCGGGGGTGGCACTGGACCAGCAAGGTGTTGAAGCTCAGGGAGCATTACAGGTGGAACATCCTCATCATCTGGCGAGGGCGAACGGTCCACGAACATGATTTGAGACTCTCGAATCGTCTGATCGATCGTCTTTGAGAATGAAAGGCCACCGCCATTGCCCATCCCGCCAGGAGATACCACAATGATATCACCGCTGTCAGAGTTTTTGCGACTATGCGACGAGCCTTGACGAGTGTGAGAGACGCGTCTTTGATGGCCCAAGGCAGAAAGCTTCTCTGGCGGTGCAGAGGCCGATCGAGACGGTCCTGCGTTGAAAGGCTGGAAAGTCGTGGTTGGAAGGAAACCAAGCGTATCGTTGTCCTCTTCTTGTGGATACTGCTCATGCTGTCTGTCATTATTCGGTCGTCCGAAGTTGGCTAGAATCCCTGGCACCGAGGGGACTTGCTCGACTTCGCCCTCACCCATGTACTTCGGATGGCGCATGGCTCGTGGAGTAGCTGGAAGGCCAATCTGCACAGACTTGTTGGACACTCCTCCTTGAGATGTGGCTGATGCCAGATTACGCATGATGTATGGGTCAGCAGTGTGTCCTCTGATCAGCTCGTGCTCACTAGGAATCTGATGCTTGTAGAATCCTCCAATCATCATCTCAGCAGAAGGCGTGCCAGCGGATCTGGGTATCAATTCATGAGGATGAACAATAGGAGGTGCCGAAGGTCGTCTTGCCAGAGACAATCGCCTCTCTTCCAACTCCTTCGCCGCCAACTCCCTCTTGTTCATGATGTTCGGATCAGACATGTTCGTCTGCAGTCTAGGGATCGGAGGGCGGGACGTCTTGCGAGCATTAACGGCAGGATCCGGCGATGTCTTGCGTCCACCAGCAGCACTTCCAGCTGGCGAGCGATTCCTGGCACGGCTCATGCTTCGCTCTCGTACTCTTTCTCCTATCTTGGATCTGCCACCTCCCATGTTGGATTCTGCGGGTGACATTGGGAAGTTGCCAGACGGGGAAGAAGGAGAACGGGTTGCTGAGCCTGGACCTCTGACAGCACTTCTACCACGACCTTCACGCCCGTTGACCATTTCCTCGAAGCTGGGTTGGCGGGTACTTTGATTCCTGCTTCTTGATTGCTCGCGTCTCGTAGATTCGGCACGTCTACCTGTTGGGTCACGAGATTCAGCACGTCTTCCTGAGCGCTCGCCAGCTGTAGATTCACCACGTCTTCTTGAAGCTTCGCGTTTCTTCTCTATACGGATGGCAGATTTATTGCGCCTTGACTTAGACTCGGATCTTCCGCCTGGACCTCTGCTTCGTTCTCGGTTTCTGGCCTCGTGATCATGCATGCTAATTGACGGCGCAGACTCGGTAGGAGAAGCTCTCTTGTAGAATCTCTCGTCGTCGAAGTTGTAATTGCTCAGTTGCAGCGCTGGATCGTCTGGAGACATTGACACTGGAGACGATGGAGATCGCTTAGCTGATCTGATGACTTGTGTTCTTCGACTACCTTCAGAAGGGGCTCTTCGAGTTGAGCGACTGCCCGGTCGTTCTGGAGCATCGTGAGCGCGGTCAGGAGCTTGATAGTTGGCCTCGTCAAGACTGTTAATGAACTGATCAATGCTACGAATCTTGGCACTTTGCATACTGGTGCCTGTGCGTAATGGTCCAGGACTGGTGGCTCCACGGCGAGTCTCGCAAGCATCACCAAGCATGTTGGTGCTGCCAGGAGTCATGTTCGTGTAAGAACTCTGAGTGGCTCCACTTGGAAGAGACGGGTCAATGACAATGTCAATATTATCCAACGAGAGCTGAGATGGCTTCCTCTCTCGCGAGCCGCCACGATGATTCATGGCAGACTCTTCTCTCAAACGCGTGAACACGCCTTGAGCTGGTGAAGGGAGACCCGATCGACCTCGATCATCTTGGTACTCGGACGCGGTCAGGAACGAGCTTGCTTGACTGGTCGAGGCACTACGACGAGTTCGTGTCGTCTGTGTCGTTGATGGATCATCTCGCATTCCCTTGATAGCTGTCATCGGAGTTGGCATACGGGCCAAAGGTGTTGTCAGGCTCAAATCAGAAGCCTCGGTGCGCCTTGAAGATGGATATCTTCTTCTGCCATAGCCGCCTGGAGTTGCTGTACGAGCTGACATTGCCGAAACGGGATCTCTGTAGGACGGTCTGAAAGCAGATTCCATGGCCGCAGGTTCGATTGGTGTCTCGCCTGAATAGACCATTGGTGTCTTGCTGCCATCCATCGCAGATTTCGGACCGCGAGCAGCAGGTTGATTGAAGTTAGTGACTAGCTTCAATCCAGCTTGGGTCGGATGGATTCGAGCGCTACCTCCAGCAGAGATTGGTGATGCTGAACTGAGTGGAGTATCTGGACCCATAAGTATCTGCTGTGTTGCGTAAACCGCATCCTGGGCTCGTGGTGAGAACCATGGCTCGGAAGACTCGAGAGTTGTGCAAGAGAAGCAGCGAACAGCGAGTTGCGGATGACCATCACCAACAGCAATTTCTCCCCACTTCCTGACTAGATAAGATTGTCGCTGCCAATCAGTTGGGAAAAAGAGGCAGGTTAGCAGTACAGCTTCCATGTAATACTTCCGAGACACATACACCTCAACGGCTTCGTCGTACTCTCCGAGACCTAACAGAATCGAAACAGCTGGGTGAATATCGCCCTTCTCCAACAGTCTTTGCACAAAAGCCTCTCCGACCTTTTTCTGCGAGTCCTGACCCATGTTGCTAAGGGCGAGCAACATCCAGTCAGAGGATGTCATTGATTCCGATCCAATCATTGAGGCAGCATAATCAGCCCCAAGGTCCCCTAACCACTTCGAAAGCATAACAGAACTCGCGGATCCAGCGGGGTGTTGAGCTAGCTCTTCGCGAATCAAATCCTCAACATCATCAGGCCAGCCAAAGACTACATTCAGCATCTGAACGCGCAGGTCATCTGGTGTCTGTCGGTTTTGATCGTATATTGGAGGCCTAAAGGGAATGTCGCTAAGTCTTGCCTTGGTATATGGGAATAAGTCCATCGACATCAGATTCTTAGTTTCCTCGGGACTTCGCAAGACTTCTTGCCTGAGTCGAGAACTCCTGCCATTGCTCGCCCTTGAGTTGGAAGTTGAAGTGGAGAGGAGGGACCTTGTAGAAATACTCTCACGTCTAGCTCGCTGTGGGTAACCTTGACGACTTGAGCCCATTGAGAACGTGGTAGCAGTACTCACGCTTTGTGCACTGCTTGACACCATGCCAGGCGAATTTGGCCGTTCATTCTGTTGTTGGTATCGAAGATCGTTGAGATTCCCTATCCTTGGTTGCTCGTGTTGCTGCTGTTGTTGTTCCTGTTGCCGGCGACCACCTCCACCTCCAGCAGATGATCTTGAGGTCGTGGAAGCTCTACTTGACACTGGACTCAAAGGTCCCAGTTGGTCTCTACCTTCATCTGGGTCCACTTTCGATATGCGTGCCAGCGGGGACATGGGAACGTCAGACTCACTCTCACTGTGAATGTCTTCAAAATAGACAGGAATGTTGTTGCTTGGTGGTCGATCAGCATCTGAAGGGTTAGATCGCAGGTTGGCTGAAGGTCCTGTAGTAGCATAGCGTGCTGACTTCAACCCCTCTCCATCAGAAATTGGCGGCGATGGTGGCAATTGGGCCGGTACATGTTGCACGTTCTGAACGAGCATTGGCCGAGCCGATGGGTTGAGGTCATACTGCTGGACGGTGTGGTTCCGTCCAAGAGTGAAAAGAGTCGCCGTCGGTCCATAATTGGCGATGCTGACAAGGCCGTCCACAGTAGGTACAGACTCGTACGTCACCCTTTTCGTCCTAACATCCCATACAAAGGTCAACCTATAGCAAGTGGCGTCCATTAGTCACAATTCCCAAAAAAAAAATTAAGCGCCTAACTTGGGACCACTCTGTTTAGCGTGTGATGAACCTACCCTGCGGAATATTGAATTATTCGTCCCATCTTTGACCAGCCGAACCAATTGAGACCTGAGGCGCGATCGTTCTCTGTTCTAGAAAGTACGCGTATCACACTGGGTGTTTCTCCGTTGGGTGTTTTTGGAATGCTCCATACACGCAAGTCTCCGTCGATGGTTTGTGCCGCCAGCATGTCTGATTTTTGCTTCGATGAAGAGCCATGCCAGGCTAATCTGCTCAGGGGGGAAGGTGCTCTGTTCGAGCTCAGAGTGTGTAAGATTGTGAATGGTTGAAGTGTTGCAACCAGTATGGAGCCGTTCATATATCTATGAATAGCTGTTAATATATTCCAATTGCCTATGGCCGTTCAGGCGCATACCCAACCGCAAATGTTCGCGAATCGCCAGATGGTGCCAAGGCCGTTATAGGATCGAATATGGTTCGCGCTGAGACATGTTCAGAAGTTTCGGGCTCGAAAAGGATGACGTTCCCCTGAGAGTTTCCTGTTGCCTCGTTAGACAAATTGTACCTGCAGCTCTTGGCTATACGTACCAAAGGCAATGTTCGAGTTCTTCATCCAGGCTGCGACTCGGATCTCCTCATAGGAAGCGAATCTCGCAATCTCATGTCCCGTCATGAGATCCCACACTATCGTTGTCTGAGTTGTATCATAGCTGACCACCAAACGACCGCTTCCCCTATCGCTCACGTTATCCACCGCAATCCATAAGACATCCTCCTTGTGCTTCTCGAACCGGCGATCGATGGCCAAGGTATCATGGTGCAGAACCAGAATAACATTCCGTTGCGCGTACAGAAAAAATGTAGCAGTTGCGGCGCAAGCTTCCAGATTGTCGTTTGCAGGCGTCAGGCTAGGGGGTGGCGGTGCGATCATATCATTGCGATGTTGGTTCTGAGAATTGGACCGGCTATTCGATTGGCGTGAGGAAGTCCGAGATTCTGATCTGAAACTCGACATCTCGAGGTTTCTATTTCGCGATTTAGTCGGTCTGCGTTCAATACTAGGCGACGAAACTCTTCGAGGAACAACCCCACATGGAAAGGCGCATGGTGGGGAAAGGTCGGAGCATAAGTTGAATGAACTGACCCAAGTGTCTGTCCTTCCACAGGTACAAAGGGCTCCCACGCAGCAACTCGTGCGCTTAGAGCTCTCCCAGTAAGCCCCTACACCATGTATGTCTGAGTTCCCGATGTAATCTTCAGGCAGGGGCAAGGGGCCCGAGGAACATGCAGTCAACCGCCTTCTGGTACTTGGATGAAGAGTTGAAGCAAGAGGTGACGAGAATGGCAGACAGGCGGTTAGAGGGTGTGCACAATGCGAGAAGCAGGGCGAATTAGAGCTGTTGCTAAGCGCCCAGGATGCAGAATTCACAAAACGCTCAGCAATAATCCTGCTGGACAAAGTACATGCGAGAAAGACTGAACAATGCGAGAGAAGAGATGTGATATTGAAATGTTTTGCAAGCGCGTCAGCCAGCGAGGCGGTACATGATTTAGTGAGGAGCTGTTGAGCTTCCAATGTCCCTCGAGCACGAGGATCCTGCGCCAAGCGAGCGAGCTACCCAGGTCCTGATGTTCTGTTGGATGAAGGAGTTCCCGGCCGCAACCTCAAGAAGCCAATCAAAAATCAAAGCTGGGATTTCTGAGAAACGCGGGAACTAATGCGACAAGACTCGTGAGCGCTTTATGGCGGATCTCGACTTCACTCAGATTCCATGAGCAAGTGACTGACGACAATATGGGTATCGACCGCAGAGTCTGCAAGTCGTGTGTTGTTGACCGATGTGTTGTTTTGAATTCGACAGCAGCTGGTTCCCCGCTCCCAACCAGCGATCCAACCCATCATCGAAACTCCAACGAATCACAGAACCAGACGGGTGGAAAGCCTCGCGTTGCACACAATAAGAAGCCTCATATTAATCCTAGTGATTCACTGCCGTCATTCGGAAACTGAGTTGGCAGGTGGAACCTCCAACAGCTTCTCGAAATGATGTTATATGCGTCCTGTTCCTCAAGGTACCATTCGCCGTGTTCCACGAGGATACAATCGGGTCGAGGCTACCTCCTCATCATAGGACTTTGTTCATCATAGTCGGGCTGTGAAGGATCAACCAGTCGAGTGATGTTGAAGCTGCCCAAAGAAATGCTTTCTTCATCGTTCTGGGTGGCCATTGGACCTGACCTATACTCCGCCGCTCGCGAGGTCCACTCCATGATTTCCGAATTCGCTCCTCGTGATATATTGAATTCCATCTCCCCGTTTGGTTCCTCCCAATCGAAAGGATTTCCTCATGTATCTCGTGTTCTCCATCGTGTGGAGAGCTTGCTACTCGTGGACATACCTCCTAGGAGTTACATTCGCCCTTGATTGCTCAATGCTGCATGCATCATTGCAAGGAGCGACCTCGGTTCGAGTAATTGTCAACGGCCGACTATCAGCAAGGCGTCCACATTGTTGTCTCAGTTACTTGGTGACGCTTCATCACGCCTATCTTGCATGAGAGTTTGCATCGAGGTCGCGACAATTGCGCTGGCGTTACGCGTTCTCGCTCATACCCCACCCACTATGCCGGTCTTTGATACGGCTTCATCCGGGCAGGTAACGAGAAGAAGTATCGAATACAAATAGAAAACCTCCTTACTCCCACAATCATCGTCCCGATCACGTGGAAGATGAAGAGTGTTATTATTCTAGTCCTTGCATTCGTCTGGCGACTCCAGGTGCTGAGAGCCAGAATTAGCAACAATAATCATTACTTATGATAGCAGTGCATAACCCGTGCGTTCCCGCACTGCTAATTGCGGAGATGCGGTCGGTCCCGGAGAAAATTGGTCCTGCCTGAATAAGGCATGAAGAGGGCAATCGGCATCGTGTATCGTGAGCCTCGGCCGGGAACAATGATATTTGTCCATCGCGACAGGCAAAAGCTGGAGTCAGTCCGTGATGGTGAGGAGGGTTTCTCCGCATTGTGGACGTGAACTCAGGAGACGTGCTTTCAGGTGTTTCAATAATAATGGTTCCACGTGCCGAGAATAAGTTGAAACTTGCCAGATCACGACTCAATATTATCAGGGGCTTCATGTATCAGATTGTGCGACACGCCCGCGAAAAGAGTTTGCGACCGGAAGCCTGATCAGCAAGATGCGCATCTGGAACACTTCACGCGCACAGCGCGCAACAATCAATTGTAAAGCGAGATGGAGACAAGATGGTAAAGGTAAACATGAAGCTAAATTCAAAACGGAATCTCTATCGAGGTGGGTATCAAAATGTCCTCTTTAGGTAACGAGTCAAAGCAAATGCAAGTGCCGACGCCATCTTCTCTTTGCGTACGTCCTTCCCCTATTCCTCAAGTTTCTTCTTCCCTATCTCGCTTCTGCGGCCTAATGCTGTTGGGACTGAGACATGGCAATTTCCACTCCAGGAATGCGCAAGCCACAAACGGCATCCGCTTCGGATCTTAAGGCTAATGTTGCGGTGCGAAGTGCCGCAAGCCACTTTCCACCATGGTAGCCTCTACGCGCCTCGCGCGAGGAACAAGCTATCGCATTGCGGCGTCATAGGATTCGACCCGACTATTTGCAAACCGCGCCGCAGAGGACGCAAGGTTGGCCAAATCGAGTGGTGTTGGTTGATCCGATCGATGTGATCAGGTACCGATATAGATGTTTACTACTGTTGCATCTGTTAGCGATATTCTTCGAATAATGCGATTCTTGTGGCAACTTACTCAAATAGCGTTTTTGATATGCGAAGTAAACGTTTGTCGCTTACACGCGAATTTCTGGGGATTCAGCAATGGGCGACATTGGCTTCGATGCGCGTCTGGTCTTCTTTGCAGAGCTGCGCCTGCGCGACTCCTTTTTTGGCTTTGGCTGGGCGAAGAGTGGCTGCAAAGGCATGGCGACGGCTGGAAGAGGAATGTCTCTTGGTGGTGCTGGAGCTTCGCGGAGGAAAGGTGCTTGCCCATCGAGCAAGTCGTCAAGGAATAAATCTTCGTCGCTGATGAAAGCGCTGGGAGCGCCAGTGGTGTATTGCGAAAGAGCTGGACCAGTTGGCCAGCTTGGGTAGGCACAAGCCATGTTGCTCTTTGAGGCTGCCGGAATATCTCTTGGAGAAGACGCTTCGCAACCAGGCGATGGCCAGCCGATGGAGATAGGCGACGAGGAGCCCGATGAGCTTGGAGAGTATGAGAAGTTCATTTTCGATTTGATTTGACGGTCAAGACGGCAGGAAGTAATGTGGGTATGTTATCGAAAAGTATCCACACATGAGGGTAAGGATGTTGCGATTTGTGGATGATGCCTCGATTGTTTATACAGAGGCTGAGGCGTGGGCAGGCTGTGTATAAGTACCGCCGGTATGGGTTTGTGGGGTTCAGGAGAGAGTGTGTGGACGTGGGATGTATCGAAAAAATAAGGCCGAGTGACAGATATCGGACTTCGTGCTCAAAACAAAGGATGGCGCATGGGAGGGCTGGAATTATAGAGCTCGAAACAGTCGAAGTCTCTGACTCTTTTTTAGATCCGTTTCCGGCACTTTCACCGCCGCTGTGAGGCGTGGGGCACGATTCGTTGGACGTGCTGACCGCAAGACTGCTCGAGCTTTCTTACTGGTCGGGAGCGAGGATGGCGCATCCGCGAGGGAGCTTACCCCCAGCACCGAGGTGTCGCTCGGCGAACGAGACTCTGGCATTTGATTTCAATCTCGACTTGTTTCCTCATTCGGCCGTCGCTACACACCGTCAATTGCTCGGGATGGGCTTCGTCAAGGATACATCAAGATTGGTACAACAACAGCACACCTCTCGGTACAGCAACAACACGAGGCTGCCAACAACTCATGCTCGTAGTCTACACGTCACGTCGCACTCATCTATCTTGTGAGGCGTGTGTGTGATGGAATCAAGAATACTTGCCACGAAAACCAAGATCAAGAGTAGTCCTGTCCCCCCACACGCCGCTCAACGCCAGAATAAGCCCTTAAGCCCTCCCTGCCATCCGTCTAGATCACATTCTTTTCCGGGATATCGTTCCGCGGCAGCTACTTGCACGCCGCTACAAGCCACACAGGTCGTTTGCGTGGACGGAATCTCAAAGGGATGTCCGCCAGACCCTTTTTGGGCGCAGGGATCAACGACTCCATAGTCCATAGCCACCAAAAGCATCGTCTAGTGACCTCGGTGCTTGCGGTGGGGGGAGGCGCTCTGGAACAATCTGACTCGCACGTTCTGCTTGCAATTTGAAACGATTCCTCGCATCCAGATCAAAACAGTCGAAATCCTGTTCCTGCGTGATGAAGTGAGCAGGCAGTGCAACATGTGCATATGCTATTCTTATGGAGCCGACCTCCTTGTGAGGCGAGGGCACCAAGGAGACACACGAATAAGCAAACGTCCGAGACGTCCGAATCCGTCTCCGTGGGTACTATTCTTTTTTTCACCGCCACCAAATCTTATGGGAATCCGGGGGAGAATCAGGGAACACAGACGCACCAATGGCAATTCTTCCCTAGGTCTTTATCCGTACATCTTTCGACCCTTTTTGCTGTGCTTTTGCCCAGTGCGTCGGAATCCATCTGCCGACGCGACGGGCGTAGTCGGGCTGTCTCCACGACTCCAAACGGGCAGTTATCATATAGCCGGCCGCAATCATTTGTTCGCCTTCCTGTCCATCCCGTTTTCTCCTTCCCACCTTCCGATCCGTTTGCTTTGCGATCGATCACCAGGACATCGACAAGACGAAGAATGTGCATTCCGCCTCGGATCGCATTCCTCCATACAAAGCATAAACCCTGTCGGCAATGCTTTGTCACTCTGCAAACAACCCTCTTTCCATCCCTCGGTTTTCTGTCAGAACCAACCACGCCTCGAGAAATCTCCCAAGCTCAGTCACACTTCTGATTCCCTGAGCGTTAGGCCGAAATTGCGGCGTTCAATTTTCCTTGTACCGGGTAAAGTCTTGCAGAGCCCTGTGCGCGCACGGGTTGGCTCCTTCCTGCTCCATATGAATTGATGCCCAGGTGGAGTTTGAGCTCCGCCCAGGCACGTGGGAAACGGGTCGGTACCAAAAGGCTCTGCTAGCGCGATCGAGCACGAGCCAAGAGAATGTTCTACGATGCTTCCATTCAATATCGGCCTTTTATGCGAAACACGAGACCTCAAAATTGCTGGTGATTTACCTGGAGTGGAGGTCTTCCCGCCCTTCCTCCCCTCGAGGATGTCTGCGGACCGGATAATATGGGGTAGTTGATTATTCGGACGAGATTAGCTGTCTTCGCGCTTACGGAGCACGGTAGGCAACTAGGCATGTTGCTTTGCCTGGTAGGGCGGACGTGGTAAGGCGAGGTTGCGTTATGCGTGCGGACTGTCAGCCGTAAGAATCTGATATGATATTACCACTACGTATATGCCTCCTCCGATGCGAGGCCATCGAGCCGTCATCTAGAAGTCTCATTCTGATGTTCTCCATATATATTCGGGTTCTGTACTCGAGCTGAGTTTTTCTTTCATCCATACCCCCCGCTGTAGATTGTTTCGGATTTCCTAATAAGGCCACTCCAGCCAAAGGTTTGCAGTCAAGTATTCGTCGATTTGGCTGCTCAGTTTTTCTGCGAGCTTTTTCGGAGACCCTGCTAGATTTGGGCATGACAGTCTGACTCGAAATTGACTATCCTGGTAGGGAGGATGAAATTTTCAAACATGACTTTCGGAAATTCCGTGGTCCAGTATCTTAGATTTGATTGATATCAAAGTTCCGGCGGTGTGAAACTTATATTGTCGGAAGAAAAATTATTTATACTCAAGTCATTCTAGGCGGTAAAGATTTGCCTGTTTACGAGAGTGTAAGATACTACAAAATGTTTTCCGTCAAACACGGTGCAATTGCCGAAAAACTCAAAATTTTCAAGAATGCGAGGATCCCATCAAAAATGTCAGAAAGTGGAAGACTGCGGACTTGAAAGGCTAGAACATTTGTATAGGTGGCTGGTAGGGATACAGTAAAGTTTGAATAAGTGGACTTTTCCTTCAAATCGCGGCACGATTTGTGTTCGGCACGCAACCACCACATCGAAAACAGGCGAGAAGTGATGTGGCGCTCATTCGGTGGCATTTTCTTTCCCTCTTGAGATTGCCACCAAATTTATCAGATTTTACCAGCCGGTGTGCGATTGGTGCTCTTGCGGCTGCCGAGGATCGGAAGCAGTACTGGCCAGATTTTGCGTACGGCCTAGCGACGAACTCGATTGATTTCGATAACCAAACGGTCGAAGTAAATTCTAAAAAGCTTGTAAACTCTTAAGAAGACTCTTAGTAAGATTATTAGAACTAGCTGTTGCTTTCCAAAGTATATCTCTCGGTTCAAGTAAGTTATCGGGAAAGTTGATTATTTTGAGGTAAGTCAAAAAACCGGCCGCTTTTCGCTCGCACTGATAGCTCGATTCTGCCAGAGTCTTGCTCGCATGAGTCGCGTCTCCATTACATCGACTCCCAAAAATATTCGCATCGAAAAAGCGCCTTTGAGTAGAAAGAGAAGGAAAACCCAGAACGTCCTCAGTATCTCTGAAATTACATATTGGGCGCTGAATATGTCTTACTTGATTTCCTGGCTGCGAGTCCATTAATCCCACATATATTTAAGCTTATTGAAGAGCCTCCGCCATTGGGACCTTCGATTTTCCAGAGCCTGGACAGCCTCGGAGTATGGTGGAGGTCTTTCAGATGTGTCTCTTTCGAAAACTTCCTGGGGACTCGATTTCACACGTCCGCTTGCCATCCATTCTGCGACTGCCTGCCTCGCAAACTCTTCTCTAGCTTCCTCGCGTAGCTCCTCCTGCCTAGCCTCCTCCCTCCTCTCCGCCTCTTCCTCCCTATCAATCTCTATCAAATCAAGGATATCCTGCACTTCCTCCGGAACCTGGTCGCAAGCAGTCACGAAGTCGGTGGCCAGGTTGTGGTAGAAGACTCGACTACTGTTGCCATCGACACATTTCTGCCAGGGAAGGATCCTGGCTTCTGTGATGCGCTACAAACAGAAGTTAGTTGTGAAGGGATGGTATAGGCGGTCAGAACTGACCTCTATTTTCGTCATCAAGCTCCTAGGCGTGGTATAATACTTGTTCGTCTCACTTGTGTCTCTGCAATGATCATAGTAATATGGGACGCCTATACGGCTGGTCTTCATTGCCCAGCAACTGGACCCTTCACATGGGCGTGGTTGCTGTTGATTGATCAGCAGCAATAATAATGTTCGGTACGAGGTATTTCAGAGCTCACTTCGTCGTCTGTCATTAGCTCCAATGGTTTCTCCCATTGATTCGTTCTTTTGCATTGGTTGTACCAAGTATAATGAGGACACCCTTCTACCTTGATCTGTTGCCAGTGGTCTTTGTCGCAACACAGAGCTGGTTGAGGAGACATCGCAGTTGGTTTTGGAATGGCGGAGCTCAGAAATGCGTGTAAGTAAGAGAAGAGTTTGATTTGGAGGATCTCGGAAATGAATCAATACTTTCAAGATTCCGTTGGGTTTGAGCGATTTCTCTTTGGCAAGTATTTGGTACGGGTCCTGGAGAACATTATTCTAGAAAGATTGGTTCCATGGTACTCCAAAACTGTGTGCTCAGAGCATGAAACGGCGCCTCGTGGTAGCACCAAAGCATATTGAGGCTGAGACTCATATGTCGCGAAGTACATGTTATCATTTCTCCTCCCATGTGTTCTCCAGCTTCTTGAGTAACCTGGCTGGATTACCTCCGACCACTGTAAATGGCTCAACGGACTTTGTAACCACACTTCCAGCCCCAATCGTGCAACCTCTCCCAATTGTCACACCCGCAAGAAAAATAACGTTCCCTCCAACCCAGCAATCATCTCCTATGTGAATCTCCTTGCCACACTCTGGACCAACGAGACCATTCCTGACATTTGAGTCCAGTGGATGAGATGCAGAGAAGATGGAGACGTTTGGACCAAAAAGTACTCTTGCGCCAATGGTAACTCGACAGGTGTCTAGTACGACGAAATTGAAGTTCATCATAGTGCCTGGTCCCACGGTGAGATGAATGCCGTAGTCGACGCGCACGGGAGCTTCCACGTATGGCTCGTTGACGAAAAGAGCTTCATCTTCTTCTGGTGTTGCTGCTTGTGGCGGTAATGGATCGGTGTTGCCCACGATGCTGTAAAATCAGTATTAGGAATTCTAGAGCAGCAGCATCTGTTGACACTCACTTTCGCCAAAGCTGAACTTGTTCTCTTCGCGTGATGTCTTCTTCTTCGGCAGCACGGTTGAACTTCTTGCATGCCAGAGCACAACGGCGTCGAGCAGCACTCATTTCAAGGCCGAAGGAGTAGTAGAGTTCGCCCCTGAGCATTTTCTGATACTCCTCACAGCTGTTTAAACTGGTCATCATGGCGTCCATTGACTCTTTGCTCAAAGACATTTTATGAATATAGGTCTGGAATTTGGGATAAAAGAGTGAAGTTGATGTTATTATGGAAAGGATCAGAGTGAGTTTGATCGGCCACTCCTGCCCAAGTTCTCCCCGCCTTTGGTATTTGGTAACCTTACTCGACTTTCGGATGTTTTCTGTTCCTGCAGCTGATCATCATTGGCGTGCATCATGTTGCGTGCCATGTCGGTCCGAGATAGACCAATGTATCAATTTTTCATCAACTGCATTTTGATCTATTTTTGATATTCAATTGTGCTGGGAATAGGGTGTTCTCTACTTCCTTGGTGAATTTCAGAGACATTTGGTGTTTCCTGAACTTCCGCAATGGAGCCCTGATCACGAGAAGTTCCATGACGCTGATCAAGTCTGTGCCGCCGCCCACTTGAATGAAGCGGAGAGAAATCTGTCCCTCTCCTCCTTCACAGCACCCATCCAGTCAAATCCAATACCACGTCTCGTTTTTCGCGCCGATAATGCCTGTCCATCTTAGTAAGGTCGCTCGAAGAACCGAACACCGCTCTGGCATAGAAAGCCAAAGACATTCCCCTTGCTAAGATCAGGTTCTCGAGGAGGAAGAGGAATGTACCCAAATCAGCCGGCCAAACCGTACCATGGAATCAATCGAAATGTATTGTGAATTACGACGACTTTCGACGTGGTTTCTACGAACATCGACACCACAAAGACGATGATTATCCCTAGGAACGTGTGTATTTCATTCTCATCACCAAAAGAAAATCATCATCAAAGGCAATCATCAATGCAACATGATCAATCACGACATTTGCTCACAATGCTCCAATGGCATCAATTATTTCATCGTCTGTCAGAATACAAGTTTTGATAAACCCACAGCTGTTATAACGTCGAAGTTTACAGGCAAGATGATTGAGACAGTCTTCCATAAGACTGTCTATATAGCAGCTTCTGCCTACTTTTGATGCACGTACACGTGGCATTGCCGATTTTGCTGACTGCCTGATTCACATCAGGTGGAATTGACAAACAAAAGCAGAAGACGTGTAGATTCGGTATACAGCAAAGAGCGTCACGTTCAGAAATTCGGTTTCGTACGGACCCCGGAATGATTACTCGAAAGAGGCGCGGTATAAAGTCCTGGAAGCCCTGTTCACCTCATTCCTCACAGAAAACCGTCAAATTGGTGGAGAAGTACGGTGCGGATGCTCTGGATAGGACCATAGCTAGTTCTATTTCACCTTCTGTCTTGTCAAATCGAATTGTCATGAGGCAAGTACGCATGTTTCAACAATCACGATAGAATCAGAAGATATAATACTGATGACCATCAACAGAAAATATGCCATGCATTCAGCAGCCAACATCGCGGTATCGTGCAAACTACCTCAAGTAATGGGCAATGTATCAGATCAAGCTTTGAGACTCGATCGCACGCCTAGGTATTTTATCGTCTTCTTGTGGGCACATAGTGTGCGTAAAGAAAAACAGCCGGTGATTCCCATCATCGGTGTCCTATTTTGGTGAAAATACGACGAAACTAAAGATACTCACCATCTCAGCTGGGATAAATAATAACAACCAGCAAAGTTGTGAAGCATCCTCCGATTACCACGATGTATGAACTGCCTTGACTGTGGTTACAGATTGTTACCAGCAACCAGCAACCAGCAACATAGCCATAGACACATCATCGAGGACACACGACTTGTGTGTTTTAGAAAATTTCCGGTTGCATTCTTGATAAAGAACCTTACAGCAAGATTGCGCTTTTATGTCACACCTGATTCTCGAAGATGCGGCAGCGGAACGGCTAGCACCGTACGCCAGTAAAGTCAAGAGGTCGTTTCAATGACGAATGCTTGTTCGCCTGCCATGGTCATGGTGTCTTGCGGTTTACTACAGCCATCACTGACTGCACTGTCCACTTGTTCGACGTCTGCCCTTCTAAGGTTGTCTTGCAAATATTTCGTCGGTTCAATCGGGATATGGATCGAGATGGTGCTCACCACCATTACAGGTCGTCGCCGATTATTCAAAATCGACGATGGAAAGCAACAAGATTCAATCGTTTCTCATCCATGTCCCCAAACTAATGAATACTGTGGTAGGAACTGATGTGCCAGGGCTCAATGATGGCGCAAGCAATTGAACACAACACAAGGATAGCGATGCGGACCATGAAGACTTCTGCCGAAAGTGGGCTGTCTTGAAAGCAGAGCCCCAGTTTGGTTATGAGGTATTTATGGACTCTCGTTAGCTCACTCCTTCCTGACCAATTGCGCAACTTCGGTGGAGGACAGCTCGGCTTTGAACGGGTATAGGCACGATATGGTATGTCAAAACAAACTGATTCATTCTATGCAAAATCTAACACTCAGACAACTCCAGACAATCTTCAAGAAATCAAGGTTATGTGGCTCGCCGGTTTGTCGTCAGCATCATCGCTCGACGAGCTGAATACTTCAATTGGAGTAGTAGTGCCACCTGTAGTTGCCGCCAAGTTTTATCGAGCTCACGGGGAGCATTAGATTCATCAGACATGTAGCGCAACTGAAGGTAGTGCTTGCTTCCAACCCGACGGAAAGACTGAAACCTATTGAAGAAGTGGTTCATTGGTCCGTCGAATTGGGTTCCTACAACTCCACTGTTGCGGCAGGGAGGAGTGCGAAGACATCGTTCCTCTGCTCGTCAGACAAACATTGGCGACTCGTTATTTTACCATTTTCCTGTTTTGCCTCCAACGGAAAAGTCGTCCGACCATTTCAATTTTCTTCAGCCCATCACCGCTTCAACCATCCTCACCTTCTACCAATCGAGCGCTTCCTGCCAGAGAGCAACGGCAAGAGTCTCTGGTCAGCGCTGACTCTCTATCTAGCACCTCCCAGAGGATGGTCAGAGTTGTACTGTGCGCAAAAGTGCTTCGCACAGTATAGTTTGATCATCCTCAGGAAGGTGCTAGGTAAAACAGTCGGCAGAGGAGAGACGCCTGACCAGACCAGCAATAACACACGAGCACATCGACATTAGAGCGTGCAATGCACCTCGCCACCGATCACAGCCATTCCTCCAGGAAGGATTATCGGTCATCCACCGATATCATTCATCGATGAGTCATGAAGGCAGAGGCGACAATGAAAAGTGAATGAGCTCGTCTTAGCTTCCCCAAAGAGAGTACTGACGCCGATCACCAACGTGAAGGTGCGAGCTCGTCGATCGGCTTCCTCCACATACACCTAATAAATGACAAACTACATGGCGACCCTGCTACGAAATGGCTGGAAGATATGAATACAGATAAATGGCAGATAAATGGTAGATAAATGGCAGCGAGCTCGTCTTAGCTTCATCACTAAAGGGCTACTAGACATCGGACACCACGCGAAGGTGCGAGCTCATCGTCCGACTTCCTCCACGTACACCTTGTAAACTTCAACTAAATGGTAGGCCGCTTACAAAGGAAAAGATGGAAGAGAAGAGGACAGAAAGAGAGGAAAGAAACTAGGCAGTTTATTTCCGACGTCTACCCAGGTCGCGGGCCTACAGTTTACGTGACTTGTCCCAATGGTCAGGCTGCAGTTTTCTTCGACATTTCCCAGGTCGAAAGAGTTTCAAGACATCTCAGGTCCGAATGAGCTGAGCTTCCTCTCAAGAAGTTGATTAACGACATTGCGGTCAAGCCTAGTTTAACGACAATTTCGGTCGGAGCTTACAGTTTAGCGACTTATCTCAAGGGTCGAGCTCCAGTTTCAAGACGTGGCCAGGTCAGGATGAGTTTACCAAGTTCCCAGCTTCGGTAATTTTACAACGTCCAAGGTTGTGGAAGTTTTGACGACATTCCAAGGTCAGTCAGCAGTTTAAGTTTGTCATGCTTAGGACAGGTAGCAGTTTAAGTTGTCATGCTTAGGACGGACACAGTTTATACTCATGGGGGAGCGCAGTTAACGACTTGATGTCGAGGAAGTTGTTGACGCAGTTTTTACCCAGCTACGGACGAAGTTCAAGACAAGGTCAGAGTCCGGAAGAGTTTTTGGGAGGCATCCCTGGCCTCATGGACGAACGAGTTTAATGACATCCGGGGTCGCAGACAAAAGAAGTTACCCACCTGGAGAGCGCGACAGTGCGCTCGGTGCGACAACTGTGAGGTTGTGCGATGAGCAGATGCTAAAAGAGAGAAGGAAGAAAACTTAACTGAAAGGTTGTTGCGACAGGGCGCGATGCGACGATGCGCTCGATGAACTTGATGCGACGACGTGCTCGATACGTTACAGAGCTCCAAAGACTATGTCTGTGAACCTTGATGAGTAAATGTTGAAAACATGAAGGAAGGAGACTTACCTGGAAATTATGAAAATTTGCGAACATGTGCTGAATGCGACAGCGTTCGATGCGCCGCCACTATGATGAATTCAGAGGAGTGATGATTGCAATAGATTGATAAGAGCGAAGGAGTGGTAGATGCTAAGGAGTGCGTTGCTGGAAGTGCTGAATTCTAGAGTGTGCGTCGGTGGAAAGGATGTGTTGGGGGAATGGTAGTGAAGAAAGAAATCCTCTGCAAATCCAGTATAAGTACTTGCCGGAGCCTATGACCCACTTCACGTTTGAGCAGGTTTTTTTTGAGCAGGTTTGCGAAAACTTTGCGGATTTGACTCTTGTGAAGTCTGGTACACCTCGCCAACTCAGCGGCCACCTGCACCCCACTACCAAGTCATGCAGGCGGCTCTGCATCGATTCTCTCGTGGAGGTCGGAGATTCCAAGGAGGCGTTGGTCTGCTGGAAATGTCCTGTCTCAGTACATCCGACTCTGCGCGGGTTCTTCGTTGTCCAAGATGTTGCCAGAGGCACAGGATAATTATATGGAAGTGGCCAGTAATCGCCTCCTCCACGGTACAGGCGGGGAACATGCGGATTGCTGCCTGGTGGATAAACTTTTTGTGTGGTGATTCTGTGGTTCGCGCACAAAAGAGCTGTTTTTGCGCCTGGAGAGGTGGAAGTATGGCTGCAAGTCGAAAGCCAAAGAAAGGTGGAGAAGCCTGACGGATGTGGTACAGAGCTCGAGACATCCGCGCCGGCATCGCAGTCGCTGAAGGTGAAGAGTGATGAGACAGATGATTCTGGGTTGGTGCTGCTTGTTCGGCCATCGCAGAAGCAGTCTGCCTCCAGGCGATGAGATTCAATGGTCGTATGCGAGGTGATCTGGTGTAAAGTGAGCGAGTGGGTGAGTGGAAGAAAGGTGAAGAAAACAGAACGACAACAAACAATAAATACCACCTGCACTAGCGTCACGAGACTGATATCACGCCCTTGAAATCTTATCGCCAGAGATTGGTTGGTGCTGACCTCGATGGAAAGCTGGGACTTTCGGGTATCGTTTGAGCTTCAAGCATCGCATATTCACATGGTAGGAGTACGGTTCCTACACGCGTGGCTGCTGTGTCTGGGAGTGGGGGAGTGAACTTCCGCGATAGTCTGATTCGAAGTCATCTATTGATCAATGGTCAATGAACACAGTTTGTGGAAGATCAGTCATGTCACATCAAGAGCATTGCATTTGCATTCGGGAGCGAGATGCAGGTGGACAGCAGAGCGAAACCCATATCTAAGATAACATTTCGAACCTCAGAGTACCGCACAATGGAGGGTAGGTATTTGCTGTCCAAAGCTGTCGAGACTGAAGACTAGTACTTCCGTGTCAACAGTGGATTGGCATTTTTGCCAACGAGGGCCTTATGATGGGTACTGGGTACCGCCTAATCTCTAATGGGCGAATAAATACTTGGTCTCTTGGTCAGGTAAACAGAAGAGAATCTCAGAGCGACCTCAGTCAATGATGCGGGTCATCAGATGGCTCTCTGACATCGACACTCGTTGGACATTCGGGTAACCTTAGGTAATCTGCTAGTGGTATTCCCATAACACTCTTGGCAGAATTGTTCCCATATACAAACCAGCCAGCAACTTCACCATGCGTGCTCCTTGCCTCGCCATCATGTGGCTGTGGTCTGCTACGCCGGACAAGTGAGTGCCTCGAATCAAGGCAAGGATCATGATACTAACAATTACTCACCGGTCATCGCTGGCATCAACATCGCCGAAATCCTCGCCGCCAAAGAAGCCGCAGACCAGCTCATGTTCCCGAACTACACAATCACCACACCCTCCTGGTCCTTCGACGTCCACCCCGGCAAAGGCAACGATAACGACACGGCAGTCTACCGCGGCACAATCCAACACGCAATGGCCCAAATGGAAGAAGCGTACCCAGGCTGGCGCAAAGTATTCGACGCCCACATCAACACCCAAGACATCCCAAGCGCGCCGACGTTTGGAAAGAATGCTGGAGTCAACCTATACTATAGACTGCGATCGCGACGAAGCCACCGAACTCGAACAAGATCGCTTCGAATGGGCAAAGACCGATGCTATCCAATCCGGCATCCGATACCTCGATCATCTGCAATTCAGAGGCATTCATTTTGGTAAAGGTCCAAAGTGTAGTCGCGTGTCTTGCCCTTTCGATTCCGCCATCTTTGCTTGTAACCAAGATGTGGATGATGTTATATTGTCGAGTTGGACGAAGGTAAGCGATGGCGCATGGCTTATTATGAGTACTTGCCATTTCGATATTCCGTGGCCGAGGATGTATTGCAAGGGAGAGGCAACACATGATCGGCATGATTGGCGTAAACCGTGGAACGTGATCGTTAGGGGCTTGAAGGGTCATGAACTTGACGGGGATGATCATTGTTGATATCGATCTTGCAGGCCTGACGATGGTTAATCGGGTGAGGTGATGGGCGTCTTCCCGCAGGCGGATGATCTGAAACGCATTGGAAGTTATAGGTAAGTTAAAAGAAAAACAATGAAATCAACACAAGTTACGGCTACAAATCGGCGCTCAACAATTGGCTCAGGCGTGAGGGAACATCATCGCCATCTTCGTCCGCGAAAAAAAGAAGTGTAACATCTGGCAATTCTCTTGTAATCTGGAAATAATAAACCTCAGCAATGACACTTCATAAGATAGAGAAATGCACCTATCTTTACAAAAAGGACATAAGTGTGGCATGAAACCATCCTTCTTTCTCCCTCCCTCTTTCAGCTTGAAGTAAAAAGTCATACTCAAAAATGCCAACCAGGTCTTATATCGGCTACTTCTTTCCACCCATAGCGAGCCGATTACGAGATCTGAATCGCGTTGCCAAGTCCAAAGTTAATGTTATACTCAAGAATACTCAAGATGCTAGCAACCTTGAAGCAGACCTGTCCAGGCCATCCCCTGCATCCCCGGCCCTCTTCAACTGTTTTTTATACCACATCCATGTCCACATCATCAAAAGAGCTGTCCATCTCTCCTGAAGAAACATCCAGCAGCACCAACCCCCATCCCACCCCCATCATCACCATTCCTCACAACAGCCGGCAAGGGACGTCGATATCTCCACGTCGAATCGGGGGACTGATATGATTCTACACCAAGCGAGGTTTCGTCAGTTTATCATCACCATCCAAAGCGCATCCAATCAAATAAAGCAAAGTGAAGAGAGGCTCGAATGGTACAAAAGTAGAGAACAGATATATTGAAATACATTGAAAGAAATGCCAAGCAGCGTTAGTATCCAAAAGGACAGGGAGTAAATTAGGGGTATATCGTAAATCCAAAAATGACGATCTAGAAAACGATCATGCACAAAAATTGTAATATCCTCCTGTTCCCCAGTGATACGCTATCTCACTCAAAGGGACTTGAGAATGGGTGACCGCTTGGTGGAGGCGTTGGTCCCCAGCGACCGATGCTGGAATAAGCGGTCTCAGGTGAGCTAGGCTCTGGAGTTGGAAGGTCGAGTCTTTCTCTCCAGACTTCGAGAGTAGGTGCGGGAGGATCGATTTCAGGTGTCAGAGGACGTGATGGGAGGCTGATACGGGTGGATAGTTCCACGTCAGTAATGTCTAGAGTTGGGATTAGCTTATGATATGTGGAGAGCACAATTCAAGAGGCATGCGTATATGAGATGGCAAATCATCAGGGTCCTGCTCACCGTTTCCAGTTTGCAAGGCTCCTGGTTTGTTCGATTCAAAAGAACCCCTTCAGTTTTGTGTTTGACTGTTTCCAACCAAAATCATCATTTCTCTTCACCTCTAGCGCAATTTGAACCAAGAATATGACAAGATTCGGACCAGGTTCAAGGAAACTTCTACTTCAACTCACCGTCACCCATAAATTCAGTCTCCGCGCCCCAATCTTGACTCAGCGTAATATCATACTCCTGATCCTCTTCCGGAAAGGCCCAAGCCTCTGTCAAAGGGGTAGATTCCGCTTTTGGCGCAAAGATCGACGCTGTCCCTGATGAGGAAGTATTCTGGAAGACAATGACCGTTAGCATAATTCTCACGTGACCGTCAGTAATTTTGGGCATGAGGCCTCAGATATACGGAGGTAAAGTGAAAATCGTGCGAGCCGGGTAATGATTCCCGCGGGGCCGCCTCCGCGAATACCTCGCCTTGCAGCCTCCCCGGGATAGACCAGGTCACAGACGTGAGGCTAACGCATCGCGCATCGCGAGAGGCTTGACAGCAACGGTAGTAACGCGATATCGTGTGTGAATCTGTCGCTGCATTTTGCTAATTACATGGCCTGCGAATATTCCTCATTCGTACTTGACGGTGTGGCTTGTTGTTGAAATGGTTCATCAATTGAAGAGAGCAAAAGGTCGTTACTGACCTCGACAAAGTGTTCGCCCTCCACCCTGACCTCATGATCTCTTATTCTGCGCATTAATTGCAGGAACACCGATTCTTGGAATTTGGCCGATGTGTCGTGCGAAACGCTGTCGAGCAAAGCGCCAGCTGTCCGTGCCAGCTCTTCATCTGTGAAGCCCTTCTGTTCTGGTTGTTGCTTCTCCTTGTCGGTCTGAAGCTGTTGATATGTTCGTTCAAGGTTCTCCTGGTCCATTTCGTCCATAAGAGCTTGTGGATACTCTGTAGCCATATTGTCAGCCCATGGCTCCTCGTGCGTAAGATCTTGTTCCATGGCCTGTGACAGGTCCAAATCTACAAGATGGTTTATTTGTGGTTGCGCATGACGTTGTGCATTGAGGTCTGATGCTTTCTGTGCGACAAGAGCGTCTATCTCTTCGCGCTCTACCTGGATCTCGGCTGCTAGAGCATCTGCTTGTGCTGTGTCGAACGCTGCCTCAAATGCAGCAGCATCAAACTGTGTATTCTCTTCCGCCTTTTGCTTGCCTTGCATCACTTGGGACGGCTGTGACACGTAATGCGGGCTTTGCATGCCATTGTTCCACGAATATCCCTGGGACATGGAGGACATAGGTTGGAAAACCGGCATTTGCGGTGCCTGACTTTGCATGAAGTCTTGATGCCATGATGCCTGCGGGGAGTGCCTGGCTGTGGGTGCTTGTCGTATTGATTGTTGGGAGGATACCGGACTCGGGGAGGATATGTGGAGTCTTTGAAAGTCATTTGCCCAGTCTGGAGCCTGAAAATGTGACTGCTGAGATTGAGGAGGGAAACGTTGTTGTAAGGGATGAGCACCGAATTGCGGCGGGGCATGTGCTGTGAGTCCTTGCTGAAAGGCTTCGAATTCGGGATCTAATGTTCCTTGGTTGGATCCCAGTTTGGATCGGAAGGACTATAGATGTTATTAGTACACGATTCTCACATCTGAAAGGCAAAGGTACCTGTGATGTGCCTGGGCGAGCTATTAAGCGGTCTTGCTGGAGAGTTCGGTCGACTGAGGAATGCTTTTGGAACTGCTGGAGAGCATTCGAGGGTCCGCAGAGAGCGTCGGCCATGGTGAGTATATTATGGGGAGGAGGAGAGACTTTTGGATGGGGAAGACAGAGAGCATAAGGATAACATTGGAGATTCGTTTATTCACGAGACACAGCCGAGGCCGAGGCCATGATATCAGCCGGTATAAAACTGCCTATTACAGTAAGGAGGGACCCACGACGCGTGAATAAAGAATTCTTTGAAGAGGACGACAACTACTTGTAGGAGGAATCTCATCTCTTAAATAACTGATTTCCTAATACATGGTACCCAAGCCTCTGTAGTTCGCAATGGTGCTTGAGGCAAAGATCAAATGCTTTGCGAATAGAGAAGGCACGGTAGAAAATTAATGCGGACCTCAATTTCTCACAAAGGCGAATTCGACAGGTTCGAATGTCTGCCTCGAGAGAATGATCATATGGGTGTGTGTGTAGAATTGAAGGTCGAACGGACAAAATGAAGCGACAAAAGGGGTAACTGTGGCTGAGCGCCACACATGACAGGCCAGGCCAGATACTGCAAATCGTATCCAGAAGTGTCAAGTAAACATCACAGTCCAAGCAGTCGCAACCACTACACAGCAATCATGGTAAGCCCTTCGCCACCAGAAGAGAAAGAGCGATTCTAACACACCTAAGGCACAAATAACCAGCTCCCACGATGATATGATAGTAAGTACCCGATCTACATAATGGATCCTCACCTTTATCTCGAACTACCTGGAGGCTGCCTTGCTCCACGCCAGCCAAGAAGCCTCCCATACTCGCCTTCTCCTCTCCGAACACCCACAGCCCAGCGCGAAGAACAAGAGCGAAGTCTCGTTGACGCCTCTCCCATTCGAAATCGCATAGTACCCGCCATGCGCCCAGCATAACCACAAAAGCTAACCTGAACTTCACAGCACGACGCGGTCCTAGACTACTACGGACGCCGACTTGCAACCTGCTCCTCCGACCGTACCATCAAGATATTCGAAATTACCACCGATCCCTCGCAACCAGGCCAAGAATCTCACAAGCTCCTCGAAACGCTAAAAGGCCACGATGGCCCCGTTTGGTGCGTCGCCTGGGCCCACCCGAAATTCGGTACTCTCCTCGCCTCATCGAGTTACGACGGCCGAATTGTGGTCTGGAAAGAACAGCCGCAAGGAGTCTGGGGCAAGGCATTTGATTACGCGGGTCACGGTGCTAGTGTCAATCTCGTAGCTTGGGCACCACACGAGTGTGGCTGTTTGGTCGCTGGTGCCTCAAGCGACGGACAGGTTTCAGTCTTGGAATTGAAGGATAATGCCTGGACCTCCACAGTCTTCCAAGCACACAGCATGGGCGTCAATTCCGTCTCATGGGCTCCCTCCGTCTCTGCAGGCGCAGTCACAAGCGCAGCACCGCAACAAAACTCGGCACCGTTGAGGAGGATAGTCACAGGTGGCTCCGATTGCTTGGTCAAGATCTGGGATTTCTCGAATGAGACGGGGAGCTGGATTTGCGTCTCAGAATTGACCGGGCACGGCGATTGGGTTAGGGATGTGGCATGGGCTCCCATCATCCTCACAAAGAGCTACATCGCCAGCGCTTCACAAGACAAGACCGTAAAGATTTGGACTACGACGAGCAAGAATCCTGCTGCTGGTGATTGGACTGCGACTACACTCAACTTCGACGCTGTGGCATGGCGAGTGAGCTGGTCATTGAGCGGCAATGTTCTCGCTGTGAGCACTGGAGACAACAAAGTCTCTCTCTACAAGGAGAGATTGAGTGGCGGTTGGGTACTGGTCAAGTCCATCGATGAATAGAGAGAGCGTCAATTGACAGTCAGGGCGTTGGAATTGGTATATACAGCATATACATCTATTATGAATGTGCTATATGTGGCATGGATTGAGCGTGGAAATTGGGAGACCTCAGATTCGACATCCAGTCCCAACTACCAGTCAGTTGTTTATTGAAATATCGAGCAGCGTTCCTGCATTTCAATTTTACGTCTGTGATTGTCAAAACCCTCGGTTCAAACCTAGGCCCAGATTTCCAACCACTCCCAGTTCTTCGATGAAAGGGCAGGCGCACCTGCATGCTCCCGTCTTCGTTCATAATATCATGTGACAACATCGATTCAAGTATCAGCACCATGGCTCCGTCGGGTATTTCTCATTGACGTCCACTGAGCTTGCATTTGCTACGCACATTGTTTATTCGATTAGACGTAAAGAGAGTGGAATAGTAAGTATCATCATCATCACCACCTTCTTCTCCCTCTGCACCTTATTTGTCGTCGTCTCTCTCGGTTATTTCATCATCACCATCATCATAACACCCACAAGAATCAATCATCACGAAATAACTAATCGTGGGGTGATTTCTCTCATCTCACAAGAACATCAGCACCTCATTAAATCCATCCATCATTATTTTTCCTAAATAGAGCGTTTCATTACAAGACCTGATTCATTTTCCTCTCTCGAGGGTGTATCGTTCGTACACGTTTCATGGAAGAATGCCGTCGCTACGGAAGTCTGGCCCGAAGATATCTGATGTAGTAATTCGTAAGGTATGTAGAAGGTAATCCCTTCAACATGGATGAGGGTTGTTATACAGAAATTATCGGAAACACAAGTATGTATAACTAACCATCGTTGACGTGAGTTCCCCAAAGTGCTATTAGCCTCTTGTAAAAGAAGGTAGTCTTTCGTGTCTTATCTTCCTCATCTCTTATTTCAATCAACGGAGACAAGTACTATCTGCGTAAACTCTATATTCCTATTATTATAATCGCCATCATATCTTCGTTAATGCAATACTAGCTCCAAAACGAGCACAATGCATGTCCCGAAAACTCCAAAACGATGACGCCGACCATGCACGCTGTACAGTGTATATACGAGCGCTCACTCCTACGCTATGCAAATTCATCATAATCATCATTCCATCCCAGTGCATCATAAATGTTCGGTTCAGCCTCAACATCGGCGTCTACCATTTTCTCCCTTCTCGCCTCCGGAGTCTGAGCAATGGCCGTTGGCCTCCTGACACTCTTCACCGGAGTAGCAAAAACAGGCGCAGACTTGATTGGAGTCGCGAAGATAGGCCTAGGCTTCTGAGGTGTCGTGAACTCTGGCCTGACTCTCTTCTCAGGCTGCGTCTCCTGACCAAGGCTTTGTGTCGCCCCATCTCGTGCTACCTTTTGCCTGAGAAAATCTGTAAAGCTCGTCTTTGCTGGTGTCGCTCCGATATAATCGTCCAGTACATCCTCCTGATGCATTGTCGGCGGAGAGGAATCAAATGTCACCATCTTGGACCTCCCACGCGAAGGTGTTTCAGCAATTCCATGAGGTTGCACATGATTGGAAGATGCCGCGTTTCCACTTTCTGTAAACTGTGGAGGTCGAATCGCAGACGACGAAATCACAAAATCGCTAGAAGGAAAAGGTGGAATATCAAGATCCGGTGCCTGAGCTGCTTGAGAATAGCTAGGCACGGCTGGACGAAGCGCATCTCGTTTCCGTCCAGCCCTAGGTGTGGCCGACACCTGCACGTTCTGGAAGATATTGCGGTTCGTTCCAGTCTTCTTTCGCATACTCGCACTACCCAGACTTCGTTGTTCTGATGCGTCGACGTAATCTTTGACTGCCTGTCCACGGTTAGGCTTCTTCAATATATCGACAGCGTTTTTGAGATCCTCTTGTATTTTTGCCTTTTGTTTCTGCTTTGCCTCTGTAACCGCGCTGATTGCGAGCATGTCAATCTGCCGATGTTTGAGATGCTTCAGTTGCACAGATGAGTTTCGCTGAACAGGACGTGCTTGCGGTATCTCCAGCAACGAAATGTCACTCGTCTCTCGCATCATCCGCGGCATCACAGAATCCGTTGCTGCACGGGAGAGAGTCGGAGGCCGCGCTCTGATGTTTCCAGTAGTATCTGATGGCGTCTTTTGAAGAGGACGACGAGGCCTCTTCTCCAACTCTTGGCGAGCTTTAGGTCTATCAAGCTTCTCTAGAGATACTGCGCCAGGACCGCCAAATTTTTTGTTGACCATCGCAGCTTTGTCCGGGACCTTAGATTTGAAGAAAGGGATGATGACCTCCACGCAAAACGATGCAAGAATGTCGCAATCTTCAAGCTTTTCTGCATTAGCGCGGGTAGAAGGGTCGGAGTCCTTCCTTGCATCTGCGTTGCTGCTCTCGTCTTGCTCGATAGATTGCCAAATAGTAAGCTTGTCTAACAGCAAGTCCAGCTGGATATCCAAATCCAGCGCCTTCTTTGGCCTTCGCCTTTTCTTCGTTGATTGGCTTTCGGCTCCAGCTTGACTTTCGGCTTCTGCATTAGCAGAACCGCTAGCTTTGAATGCCGATGATGCCTCCAGTGCCATGATCTCAAGAACAAGAATGATCTGTGCTAAGGTCTCTCTGACCCGCAAGTGTCCAATCCGACGCCGAAGGAATTGCTCCACGGATTCGTTCTGGTGAGGTTTTGCATCCGAGCTGTTCATCAGCCACCATCGCTTGCATGGTTCATCTTCAAAAGTGTAGAAGCCCTCCTTGCTCAGTTTCGGCAACTTCTTTGATTTTCTCTTCTTTGTCGACGCAGGGCCCTCTTGCTCAGAGTCTGAAAGCATACCAGGAGGCAAGGCTCTGATTAGGCGGGGGATCTTTTCGCGGTACTTCTTGTCCATAGTATTGAGTGGTAATATCATAGTTCGCAAAAAGCTTGCAAGATCACTGACCGCCTAGGCCGTCTTCCGAAGATCCTGTAAAAGCCTTTCGCGCTCGAGACAGTGGGCCCTTTGCAAAGAAGGCGAGAGAAGTTCGAGATTTGTACAAGGCGTCCAAGTACTGGCAAACGAAGGTATCCAGTGTTTCTTGGCTTGAGATGGGTTGATCCGGTTGGCTCGTGATAATATCTGGCTGTGTATCAACGTCCTGGTCAGGTAGATTCTGTGCTGGTCGCGCAGATGGTAGCTCGACCGGAGGCTCTGGTGGATCTAGAGGCGCCATGGACAATCGAGGACGTTTTTCAGGGCGCTCCAGACCATCCTCTGCGACAACTGCTGCTCTTTTCCACCATTTTGAGGCTTCTCCAGAATGATCTGCCTGCAATTGTCGCGCGATAGGGGTGTGTTGAACCGCGGATTCGTCCTCCGGATAGCCAATCTTCACCCATTTGCACAGCTTACAAAGGGCATATACCCTAGGCTTCACGCGCTCAATCGCGTAAAGTGATGTGCCAGAGTCCGGGCTAGCAATGAGCACATTCGGTGCCCCAGGACTTTCTTCTTTGGGTTCTAGTATAGCAATGTTTGCGGAGAATAATTGAGTCGTAGGTAGTGATTCTGTGTTGGGTGAGGTATCGAGAAAGGATAGCGGTAATCGTGACCGATTGAGAAGGCGTAAAGGTTGTAGGGTATAAGGTTTGTCGTATATGGATGCAGGACATGGCTAGCTTGTCTTTTAGTCGTCGCGTTTCCATTCCTCAAGAACGATTTTCTTACGGGTATCGTGAAAGAAGATAATTGCGAGACCTGAGCTACTCCACCTTTTAGCTTCCTCTTGCCGGAAGAGGAAGACTTCGGAGTGGTATCATGGCTGGAGGAGACGCGTTTTGATGGAGAAGCATGCGACTCGGAAGGGAATTCGAAGCCAGACGGGTTCATGATAGCCGAGCATTGGGTGTTCGATAATCCATAGAGATATAAGAATGCACGTAATAAAGATCTCGTGTTAAGCTTGGGGTTCTGGGAATATATCGATTGCTGCTTGCGGAATGGTAGAGGACGCGATCAGCAACAAAGTTTAGATTATCACACCTAGATCTAGCGTATACTCGTATGTTACGTCATCATCACCACCATCACCTGGAATGCACTCTCATGTATCTGCTCTCATTTGTGTTTGTTGCGGAGAGTGCATACGCGATTATACACACCTAGCATGCCTGTTGTACTTTGCAATCAAGTCTTACCATTCTGTTTCCTTAGCCTTGTTCAACCCAGCCTCGTCTAATCCTACAAAAGACTGCCGCATGGCTATTCTCAGGATGGATGATAGAATTGACCAAAAATGGGGTTACGTTCTCATGAATTAAATCGTGGCCAGGAGTGGTATACAACGTCCCTCAAGCCGAATACCCATCAACCCGCTCTCTTCCATAACGCCGTCTATCATACATACATAGAATTAAGCCATCTGCCTCGAGTTGGACGGACTGTTTCCCCTCGCAGGGGAGAGCACACTGCTAGCTCCATTTGCACCTGATGTACTACTCGCTTCCTCTCCATTCCCATTAACATCTCCAACGGCATGTACAACTTTCGGGGGCGTCTCCCTCTCCACTATCCCAGCCATCCTCAAAGCCCTCCTCATGCTCTCCAACCTCGCTTTCTCGGCAACGATCATTCTCCTCGCTAAGTCTTTACAAGCACTTCTTCCCCACTTCACACGTTCGTCCTGCCAACTAGCCAATTCCCCCGCCACAACACCTTGTGTGTAACGCAGCTCCTTGCCCAATCCTTCCAACTCATCGGTCGATTTATTCATCTTGTCCTGCGCGTCGCGTTGCATGCGATGCCGGGTTTCATCGAGCAAGGATAAAGAGGTAGGCCAACGGTCTGAACGGCGTAGACTTAGTGAGTGACGATCGATAGCTTTTTGCACGGTTTGCATTTGTGTTATTAAGGAGGTGGGACGATGGAGAGAATGTAGTATCGCGGCAATGGTTGTTGAGATCGCGTGCATACTGTAGTAGAAGCTTGTATAGGGTGAAAACTCTGGTTGAGTTATGCTCTTCGTGTAGCGCTGGAAGGCCTTTTTGTGCTCCTCTGGTAGGAAGGCGAGAGTGGCGAGGGCATTTGAAGCCAACGTTGCTGCATCGAGAAGGTCTGCTTGGCCGAGACGTACCCGGTTAACGCGGCGGAGAACAGATCTAGTAGAGTGGTGGACATGGCGGACAGAATCTTGAGCGTGGCTAACAAAGAGCTCAACCTCACGAACATCGGTGATGGGTGTGTACTCGTCCTTGACGTTTTCAGCGCGGGTCTCTGCTTTGATTCTGCTACGCTCGGCAAGCATTGCTGGATCCATATCAGGTACCAGGAAGAATTCCCAAACCATTTCGTGAGTGGCAAAGGTGGAATGGGAAAGAAGAATTTTGATGAAGCTGTCGAACTTGAGCTGCATATCCCGGGAGATCGATCTCGAGGGTTTTGAAGGAATCAAGAAAGGTGACTGGAAACCGGAAATACTCGGTAACCAAGAAGCAGGATGTTCCAGCGCCAGCCATTTTGCGAGATTCTCAAAATCAGTCATTGCACGTCGAGATGTGGTTACTGTTATGGTGGAGTTTGGATTCTGGGCTCCAGACTTGACGATGAAACGTATCGTGCCATCTTCAACAAAGTATGAGCGCACGACAGTCGTCGTACGTGAGTGAACTCCAGGTGGGGTTGCCAGAAGGACAAGATCATCAATGCGGTTGCGGACCTCGTCGTCTTTGGCTAGTTCGGTGGCAGTAAGTCCTCGCAAATCTCTGGCGTGAAGATCAACCCGTGAGTCACCAAAGAGCACCCTCACCATGTCCGTACGACCGTATTTGCTGGCCACCATAAGAGGCGTGAAGTGCTTATCGTTTGAAGCATTTGGGTCCGAGTCGCATTGATAAAGCAGCTTGACAACCAAATAAGCATCGTTGATAATGTGAAGCAGTGTGTTGCCTTTGTTGTCAATGTGGTCGTCCAGATGTAATGTTTTGCCATCCTTTTGCGCTTTGGCCGCTGCTGTCAAAGCGATATCAACCATCCACCTATACTCCTCATGGTCATAGGAACGACAAAGAGCAAAGAGAGGTGTCTGCCCGATCTTGTCTCTCAGCCTCCAAGAAACGAGATGACTGATGCGAGCTATTAGTCGTGGATAGTGGAACAGATAGTGTGCTGCACTTCGTCCTTTCGTGTCCTGTCTGGACAAATAATCCCTGAGCATGTCGTCACTATCTGCATGATCCAAGATGAAATCGACCAGTCGCTCAGTTAGTGAAAAGTGACCGCTTTGTATTGCGGCGCTGAGCAAGGTGGTGCCCTCATTGTTCTCATCCTCGAGCACATGATCGATAGGATAATGCTCTTCCAGACCGAGCAGATATTCCAGCGACTTGTCCTGGCCGCCTTCAATCGCCATCATGAGAACGGACTCACCGCCGGAGCTTTGAGTCTTGGTCAGCGTATCGATCGAGTTGTCTCCCTCGACGAAACTAGACTGCGATACAATTGTATCGGCAAAGGAACGAAGGGAAAACGCCGATGAGCTGGACGTACTTCTCGACTGGACCGATACGCGCTTCTTGATCTTCGGCCGCACTTCGGGAGGCGGAGTTGCTTGTCTTTCGAAGAATAAAACGTGATCTAGAGAACCTTCAGTTGTAGGTTCATAGACGAAGTTTTCATTCGACGCGCTACCAGATTCCGACGCCCCGTTCACTGTCGTGCTATCTAACGAGCTTGATGCTGGGAATCTGAAGGGCTCCGTCACAGGATCGAGAGTATGCATGCCATCATCAACGGAGGCATCTTTGCTTTCAGGCTCTAAACAAGCTTTCATCTCCGCAATGTCCCCAGACTTGGTTGCTTGCCATAGCTTGCGGTTCCACCGGCTGGAACGACGTATACCTCCAGACTCACGTACAAGGTAAGATAAGACGGCTTCAAAAGTGCTTAGCGCATATCCAGCTTCGCCTGTTTCAACATCGTCGATGAACATGAAGTGGCGCATGTAGGATAATCGGGCTTGTAAATGGCGCACAGGCGCTCGAATGACAACAATCAGAAGCAAGGATACCAGTGTATCCGCATTGATAGTTAACATGGCATCCCGCTTCTCAGCGGCACTGTTTGGAGTAGCTGGGCTGGCCCCGTTTGTTGCAGACTCCATTGTCGCAGGTTCGGACATGGTAATGAGTTTTTCTGTCGCTAACAAAATCTCAACCATCTCTTGAGGACTTCCAGCAACACCCATCCTCTTGAAGATATCCACTCCTTTCGACAACCGAATCGCCAGCTCTTTCTTTGCTTGGAAACTGTCACCAACAGCGAGGCCAACTTGTAAGAGGTCGATATCCTGCATTTGGTGGATTCGACTTTCCAGTTCCACGTCGTCCGGTTTCCTGAGGATACATATCTTAGGCCACAGTATCGCATCATGAACCTGTTCCGTGACATATCTTTCAATCATTCGTTCGACCACAGTACCGGTCAATTCTGTGGTAGCTCCGAGAAGTGATAATTGCTGCTTGTCCACCATCTGAAAAAGATCAATCGCGGCTGTCACGGCTGTTTCTAAAGAGGTCCGCATCATTCCTTCTTCGTCGCCAATCTCGAGGTTGGATACATACTGTCCATTCTTCCCATTTGTAAAATTGCTGCCCAGCGAATTCGACACACTATCTTGCGAAGATGCAGAGCAACTGCGATGCCGTAACGAAAGGGGGGTTGTTGGACGCGACGGGGGCAAAGCAGGCAATGGTTTCTCAAACTCTTTCGCAAATTCCTTGAAAAGCCGATCCAGTCCAGGTTGCATTTGTCGTGCAATCATTGGGAAATTATTGAGCAGGTCTGAAAATGACTTGATCTCCTTCTTTTTGGGACCATTACTCGACGAAGAAGCCCCATTCGTCGCAGGAGCAAGGGGCGCAACAAGACCATTTGGAACCTGTTCTTTCTCCATCCATATCGCAGGGGTAATCTTGATGGTCTCGACCGTTCCGATCAAAGGTTTCGAAATGTTGTAGATGAGCCATGGTTGCGAGTCCACCGAGTCTGGATAGTAAATAGTGTCGCTGGTCAATTGGACCTGGTTTAATGTCTTGAAACCTTCTCTCAAATCAGCATAGATCCTGCCTGTACATCCTCAGCTTGCTAGTCCAACCTTTGTTGCTGTACACGAATGTATCCTTGACTATCACAGTCCTACCATTCAAGGTGGTATACTGCTTAGCCTTTGTCCTATTCTCGCGAAATGTAACTGGACCATCCTTTGAGGCGCCAACCGGAGCAACACCGCCTGGGACACGAAGGACATGGCTAGCGAGGAATTCCTCATTGGTTGCTAGGTCGGAGTAAAGAACGTGGGTTTCGCGATCGCGGGAAGTGAGGAGGAGCTCTGTAGACGGGACCAGGAGGATCTATCCTATTATTATCCATGCTTCAAGACTCAAGTTTGTCATACGCACATGATGGTGCACAGGAGAACACTGGGAGGGGAGAGTGCTCCTGAAGAAGGCCCTTAGGAATGGGTTTAGTGGTTGCATTCAAGCGACATCTGGCGAATGTAATTGCAGTAATGGTACGTCGAGGCACCGCGGCCTCACTTTGTATGTCGGTCAAAACGACGCAAGAGGGTAGGATGGCTCTCTCCGATATGTGATGTACAGGTGAGCTGGATATGACGCCTGCCTGGAGATGGGATGAAAGCGAGCTCCGTAAGGACTGGAGGTGGGCGCAATGGAAAGGATTCAAATTCGATCTTGTTCGCTACTAGTCGGCGACAGCAGTGTGCCAACTGGGCAAAGTGGTATCTCGGGGGTGGTCTTGGATTCGTGGTGTTGTTTTCGCTGATTGCTCGACGGATTCTTAATTAGTACGAGGACCGTGCAAGGTCACGATCATCCAATGTCGCGTACAACGGAGCCTTAGGAACATCCGCCGCCATCAACTGAACTCGACTTGCACAAATACAACATCAACTCGTTGCAATAGAAGACTCTCGTGTCCTCTTCTGATCTGCAAAACCACATCTACACATCACCGACATCAAGTTCCATATCACCATGGTAACTAACCACCTCTCTCCAGCCTAAACACCCATCTCTAACAACAACAGGCCCTCCGAATCGTCCCCTCCAAAGCTTCCGCATCCTCCACAACCCAACACACCGGCGCTCCATCCGCCCCCGGAATCCACGACACCCTCCGCGCAAACAATGCCCTCACAAACCCTCTCGTCTTCTCCACCGGCTCTGCCCAAGCCCACCAACTCCAGTCCTCCCACCCGCTCGAACAGCGTTTGACAGCCTGGAGATCAACCCAAGATGCTCTCAAGATGCAACTGCTCCGTCGTCAATTCGGAATCGCTGAGCCCGTGAGACGTGGTATGGAGCTGAAGATTGCGCGGGAGGGTGAGTGGAGACCTCGAATGCTCGGGTATGGGTCAAGTGTCAGCAGTGATATTCTGTCTGGAAGGGATGAGGAGGTTGGCTGGGAAGATGTATTCGTTGGTAGGTTTATTTACACGATGCTTACACTGCGATAGACAACGAAGTGGCAACGATGGAAGCTAACAATATACAGGCGATGAGCTCAGAGATGTCCCAGACTTCCACACTGAGATGGAGGGAAGGATGAAGATGAACTGGTAAATGGCCATTTTGATATGAAAGATACAGGAGATGAGAGGATACCACAAGACATGCGTGTACAACTATCAAATGAATCAGGCAGAATGCGGGCAGGGCGTTGAATGGCTCTCGATTAGCATGGAACTGTACGGTTACAAAGAGCCTAGATGGGAAAGCTATATACAATCTGATCATTCTCGAACACCACTCTCCAACTTCCTCCCTAGGAATACAGTCTTAAAGAAAGCCTACATCACTAAACCTTCGCTCATAACTAAAAATAAACAGGAAATTCAGGCATCACTGAGATCAACCACCGTCGAACTCATCCAGTCCTCTAAGATCAAAAGACCTACCCACCACAAAGCCAAGCCAGTCACCCCGCCTCTCCTTGGAAGTTCTTCCCTATGCGAGACGATGCCTTTCTCGCTTCCGCTTCCATTTAGCATCAATCCCTTTCCTGGACTGCAAACTCTGAAGAGGCTTCTCTATCATACTATACCCTTTCCATTTGCGTATTGCGCTCATCAAGTCCATCTCGCAGACATCTCGCAGAGCTTCCTCCCGACTTGGTTTGGAGTGCGCGCCTCAAGGCGGTAATAGTACCGCGTAGATTGCCCATCTCCTGAGAATAACACCCCATCTCCATCCTATGCAATATCTCTACATAAACGCATAATCAACTTCAACAAGTCATATGGCTCTGCGGAACCGAGCAGGCAGGCCAAACAGTTTATCTCGTAGATCGGAGCACGCCAATGACCTGGACAGATGCAACAAAGCCGGCAACGAAAACGGAAGCGACGTCTGGTGTTTCTGCAAGTGCCGTTCTGATCTTGCTTAGGATGGAAGTTGCTGGGGTTGTGCGGACGCGCGGATTACGATATTGGTGTTACGCCAGAGTATATTAAATGACTTCGCTCAACGAAAGCTCGCCGCAGAAGACGACGATATGATATCTCGCGCAAAGGTGACCTCTTGCACTATCCATCCAGACACGTCGCCAGTAGATCATTCAGCACAGCTTTACTACTATAGCCTATCCATTGTACATTTCTTCTGTGCGCCGGAGCTGCGTAATGATTTCCCTGTTGTCGAGATGGAGGTCATGCAAGATTGCTCTTGTTGCTAGAGGTAGCTTGACCGTACCGTCCCTATACTGGATACAGCTGCATTTTAATCGGAATGGGAAGACCGACTCTGATATAGGGAGATACTGGTTCTTGTTGGTTTAGTACCATACCTTGCAAGCAATAGACATCGCGCACAAATCCACCTAATGGCGCGCTCATTCAGATCCCGCTAATCAACACAAATAGCATCTATCCTATTCAAAGCAACGGCAAAAACCACAACCTCCATATAATAGTAGATTGCAAGAACTGGTAAAGCCCTTCGTCATCGAAAGAAATTATCCATCCAACGTGATAGACTGCTCGAAGGCAAAGTAGCACCCCAAGCATAAGAGAGTACAACAAAATAAGCACAATTTCGAAGAAGAGTGGCAAGATGAAAAAGAAATAAAACGCATTCAATACAGTCTCCCAAAGAGCCGGCCCGAATCTCAACAAGTCGGATCTTCTTGCTAGGTAGAGTGAAGCAAAGTGGCATCTGTGCATGGGAGATACACCTCCTCGTCTTGCAACAGGCAAATTGATACTTTTGTAGGGTTGATATCCATGGGGCGTGGAATGGCTGGCAAGTAACATCCAATATCCTCACGGACTCACGGCATATTCCAAAAGAATTGTGTACACTAGTCCTTCTGGAGACCTATGCATGAAAGTGTTTGATGAAGCTGAAGAAAAGAACGGGGTCGGGGTGGTTGTCGAGTATACAGAATTAAATTGTCCGATAGTAATAACAACTCAGGCTGTGCGAACCAAACACTTCGATTGGAGCCTCTCACCAGCCTTTGAAATTACTCGTAGTTGGGTACATGGAACATTAACGGGGCCGACCTACCATAAGGTCAATAGCATTGGAAGACTGATCCTATTCACTAGGCTTTATCAGCCATCTGAGCAAGCAGATTCAAAGGGAGGAAGAGAGTGAAAAAGAACATCTATGTAGCATTCAAACGCATTAGCCTACATCCAAGCATGATACGCCGGCGTCTATACCAATACCAATACCAAAACCAACTCATTATGCAACCAAACACGCTACACGCCATGCCATACCAAAGAATGCGTTGTAAAGAGGTCCAAACCAGCGTCCGTCATATTGCCGAACTCCAAATTTTCCGCGTCCCATGCTAATCGTCTAGAAGTATCTTACAAATGGCCATCACAAAAGAATTGCTGACAGTCCCCACCCCAGGATCATCCACTTTGCCGACTTTGCATAAATGTGAAATTGAAGCCTGGTGAATATTAAGGGATACAGGGGTACCAGATCCCCCGATCATTTAAAGCAAATCGTTCTCGACCTGATATATTCATCAGCGTCGTGCGATTTCCAATTCTTACCTCAGCTCTAACTCAAACCGTTGGTACCATTCTGGTCTGAGCCAAAGCTTCCATTCCCAATTGTCGGCACCGGCAATGGCGGCGTCGCACCCAGATGTTCAAGACCTAACCCATTGCCCTGCTGCCCAGTCGGCGGAGCATGTTTGACAGGGATAGGCGAGTGATTATCCGAGTGATGCGGCGGAGGGATGATCGGAGCTGTGACAGACGAAAGACTAGGACTCGATGTGATTCTTGGAGACGCATGTTTGGCTGGAGAAAATCCTGGTTGGTAGGGTGCCGCGTATTGGGCAGGTGGCGTGAAATGCTGTTGTTGGGGCGCATGGTTCGGCCGCGGCGTGTATTGCGCTTGTGGTGACAATGCTGCCATTGCTGGTGGAGGTGATGCAGACACAGGAGGCACGTACATTTGAGGCGATGGACGCGTTGGCGATGATTGGCTTGGAGGGTATTGTGAGTGCTGCATTTGTGCTGTAGGTGCCTGTGCGGGTGGAGGATACTGGTAAGGCATAGAAGGAGATCCTTGATACGATTGAGGTGCTGGAGGAGGAGGACGTGTATTTAGAGGCTGCGTGTTGTACATTCCCTGGGGCGGAGGCGGCTGGTAATACCCGTTATATGCAGGTGGTCCGGTGACTGGTGTATAATGGTGTACTGGAGACTGCCATTGATATGGCGATGCCGATGACGCAGGATGTGGACCAGTCGTTGGTCCTGAGACTGTGGGAGGTAAAGTCGAAGATCCTGGAGGCGGTGGTGGTGGACCAGGGTAGACTAATGCAGGACCTTTTCCATTAGCATTTCCATTGCCATTGCCATTGACGACAGCCGACGGGCGAGGAGCTGGACTGGGCTGAGTGTCATTCTTCCCAGTATGGACATCGTCGTCCTTGGTGGGAGTGCCTTTGCCAAACTTGAGCTTGATAGGGCGCACTGGATTTGCCGCCTTCTTCTTGCAGTCCTTACATAGAAAGTGGAAGTCTTCACGTTCAGCCTGCTGTACGCTGATACCATGACAAGCACTGTGCTGCCAGACGTTACATTTCTCGCAGGCGATACTATGCGTGCCATCGTCGAGGTTATCCCCATGCACACCACAAATGGAGCAATCAAAGTACCATTCGTCGTCTTGCTGAAGATTGTCCAGTTCTCTTTTCCGCTTTTCCATGTCTGCCTTCAACTTGCGCTCAGACAAACGTGCGCGAGCTGCTTCGGCATCGAGGTCGTTTGTCTTGATCTTCTTCAGGAGCTCCTCTTCTTGCTGAAGTCGTTCCTCTTCTAGAATGCGCTTGACTTCACGTTCTTTGAGACGTTGTTCTCGCGTCTCGCGTCGAGACTCCCGTGCGTTCTCAAGCTCTTGTTGCTTGCGCTGCTCTCTGTGTGCCATCTCCAGTTCTTCTCGTCGTCTACGCTCAGCTTCTTCTGCCTCTTGTTGTTCCTTGATTTTGTCCATCTTCCCAGCTAGTCGACTCGACCGTTTGGAAGTGGCCAGCTTTTGCATCAATTCCAGCTCCTTTAATTGACGAGCCTCCTTTCTTTGGCGCTCTTCCTCCTGCTCAGCAAGAATAGGGAAGACGTGTTCCTGTATGCTCTTGACGAGGGACTTTTCGTTGAGATCCTTGCTCTTGCGAATGGTGTCTATGAAGATGTTGTATTCGTCCATAGTGACTGCGATGAGCTCCCATTTCTGCATATGAAAATCGTCAGGTCTCTCCTCTTTTTCCTCCTTCTCAGCAGCAGCCGGCTCGCCCGTCTCAGCCTCCTGTGCCATTTCTTCTTCATCTTCAGGACTGGTCTCGGGTATTGTCCGCGACACTCGGCGTCGTTTATTCGATCTCGTGCTTCTGCCGCCTTTCTTTGCCTTGGCTTTGGGTTTGGGGGTTGCAATTTCAGGTGGCGGGGGAGCGTCGGTCCGTCGATATAAGCGATTGTCGTCAAGGACAAAATAGACTCGATCATCTCTGTCCCATCCAAAGGGTTCGATGCGCTGAGACGGTCAGTAAGAAGCGCAGTATTGGTTGGTATTGGTCTTCGCCTACCCAGCTTACTTGTTCCGACTCCCTCTCGTCGAGTCGCTCGCGTATAGGATTTGGGTTGTTTAAAGTCCATACTGAGAGCTGTTGTAAGACACGGATCTTGGTAAAGGTGTCGAAGTCGTTGAACTGCGCGGGCTCGTCCTCGACTCCGAACGGGTTGCGTTTGGGAGCCTTGGCTACATATTGGCGGCGGGTGTATTCGTCGAACATCTCAGGCCTGTATTTCTTAGCCATGTACTGAAGCTAATACGTGATCTAATACTCACGTCAAGCCTTTATGAGATGAGACGAATTTGAGGAGCGCGAGTCCAATTTGCTTTAGTCTTTCCGAGGTAGTTGGCTTAATGCACTCGTCTTCGAAGTCCTGCCATCCAGAAGCATTAGTTGTATGAATGGTGTACGAGTTATATGCCGGGGCGCATAGCTATCGTCACCTCACGTACCTCGACATCTAGGTCATCCAGCTTAACTGCCTTGCCGAAAAAGAACAGATATTGCATGAGACTGGCGAATTCCCACATCTCCCGTATCTTTTGGAGTGTAGACGGCTCCTCAGCGACCTCTGGGACAGGCTCCATGGCTTCCATCTGCTCTCTGCCTCGCTTTCTCGAACCCATGATGGGAGTTGCGGCGGCGGACGTGTTGTACTTTTCGTGGTCAATGGGCAATGCGACTAAGCTTGAGGGCGACGTGTATATTTGTGTCTAGATCTGAGATAGAAATTTCTGGGCAAGGCTTAGAGGTACTACGCGAACGCGGTCTACTAGGTGTGTTCCTCGCGTTAATTCACTTGGAATCTTTGAGGGTCAAATAGGTCACGTGCAACGAGAACGAAGCCCCAGTTTTATACACTACATTTCAGGGGTTGATAAAGTATATCCCTTTTCCCGTACGACAAAATTACCATAGATATTTACTCTACCTCGAGATTATTCATCAACGGCAGCAACAAGATTCGAAATCATCGCTCATTCAATCGTCTCACATAATAAAAGACCGAGGTAGATCCGAAACTCAACTCACACTGAACAGATTAAATTACAACGATTACTGGGTATTTACAAATCATGGGTCCCGACGCCATCAACGTCTTCTTCCCATTACGAACAAACATTAGACAGCATTCACCAATCATGAACTCATACGCTGTACTGACTCTTCTCTTCATCCGTTAGACTGTCGTCTTTTGGCGCCAGATGTATAGGCGCAAACTTGCTCTTGGATCGAATCTTCGCTCCTCTCAGCATGAAGTAGATGGGAACAGGGACTAGAAGCAAAGCAACGCAGCCGAGCAACGTGGATGCCCATTGAATGCCCATACCATTGAACATGTAAGTTGCGAAAAGAGGAAATCCTGCTCCGCAGAGTGATCGCATGAAGGTATTTGCGGCGACTACAAGCAGATTAGAAAGTGTGTTGAGTGATTAGGGCACAAGCTTGACTTACTGGCTGACGCAGCAAACATGAGATAGGCATCCACCAGATAGTTCAATGCCTGCAAGAAAATGGACATAATTCCGAAGCCTGTCATCAAGCCACTGAGAGTAGGGACAATCCAGTGAATGTCTTCTCTGTACCCAGTCCATCCAAACCAGAACAGCCCGAGGCTGAAACTTATCCCACCTGCGATAATTTCCGGGCATCTCCATTCTGGAATCGGAACGTTATTGTTGGCAGCAAGCTTCCTGTTGTACCCGGGTCGCCGAATCACGATCACGAGGCCTGCGAGAAGTTGGCCACAGATGACCCCAAAGAATGGCAGACCGCCCACTCCTGGGCTCATTCCATGGACGCGTTGGAAGACCAGTGGGTAAGCGGTCAAGAAGAGGTAGAGGAGCCCATAAATGAACGCATTGTATATGCTCAGAAACAGAACGATAGGCTCCGAAATCAACATTTTGACGGGTCTGGAGAAATTCTTCTCCACTAGCTCTTTGATGTCGACCTCGATTTCTTCTTGCTTAGCGTGAATTCCCCAGTTCTTGGTTCTTCGGCGTAGTTCTTCGGCTCTATTAGGTAATTAGCTGTGGTTCCTTTAATGGGTCGATCGTGTACTTACTTTTTAACCAGGATAATTGGAGCATAGGTCTCTTCGAGGAACAGAATATTGAGAGTGAACGCAGAGAACCCCAAAATGGCTACCAAGTACTCGGTCCACCGCCATCCTAAGTAGGAGGTGGTGATGAAACCGCCAATGAACGGAGCCACAAAAGGGCCACTGAATACCATGAGGGAAAAGACGGTGATAGCAAGACCTCTGCTCCTGTTGTCGAACATATCAGAGAAGGTCGCGGCTACAACTGCCAAAGGACAGGCCCCAAAGAAACCAGCGAAGAATCTGCATATCGTAACGGTTTGAAGGTCCTTTGCGACGGCAACAGCAATGTTGAAGATGGAGAATCCAAAGGAGCCAATGACGAGGGGCAGTCGTCTTCCTTTCAATTCAGAGAACGGTGCCCATACAAGGGGACCGAACGCGAAGCCCAACACGTATAACGAGACGCCCAGAGTTCCAACTTCCATCGAGACACCGAAGACCATCGCAACGGAACCAATAGCTGCTGAGAAGATACTGCTACCAAATGCAGACAGAAAGGTAGTCCATCCAAGCATTGCGGCGGTAGTCATCTTTTTTCTTAGCGGCCAATTTTGCGCGTGCATCGGATCATCATCGCCATCGAATTCCACGACGTATTCTTCCCTGTCTGGCAATGAGGGAGGATATGGCTTTCCAGCACCAAAAGCTGGGAGAGATTTGGACGATTTTTTGCTCTTCATACTTGCGCCGACGGTCCCAGAGTGTTGCGATCTTTGCGTCCGAATGCGGCTCATGGAAGTAGCACTCCGCTCCATGGTACCAATATTGTCGCCTTCGGTCGGCTGGCGAGACATGTTGATCGAGTCAAGGGTATTTCGAGAAGTTGCGGAAGAGTTTGCGGAAGAGTTTGAAGAAGCTGACGAGCATCTAGTTGCAACGCGCTCAATTGCTTCTCCGGATGGCGTATATCGTTGGAAACGATTGGGACTGGCATCGCGCTCCGCCCTCGCCAAATCCTTGTCGACATTGTCCATGGCGGGCGATTGGCGCGAGAAGGAATGAATGGAGACGTAGCAACGAGAAGAAGGTTCAATTGATGGAATGGCTTGATGGTGGTTGATTATATCGTTGGAAGCTCGGGCGATGTCTGAATAATTATAGTGATATAGCGTTCGCAGATCAAATTGAACTAACTCAATTCATCTGGCACGTTCGAGCGTTTGATTGGCGTCTCGGATGGTTCCGCAGCTGGGCACGTAGCTGCTGGGATAGTACCTCGAGATTTTCCTGGATAGCACCCGATTCGACGCCAAACAGTCGAATTCCGCAGTGAAGGCCCCGTAGCACAGATTTTGATGAAGAAACTTCACGGATAACAACGGCGAAGAAGTTTTCCATCGAGCTCTCTGAGCTTCTAAGCCGGGTCGGATAATGACGTATCGCCTACCGCAAGACGGCTGACGGCTATCGAAGCTGTTTGTTTCGCGGTGAACGTCGCGAGATTTGCGAGAGTGGGAAGAAAGGCAATCCATCGGTCATGGACTTCAAATGCTGACACCGACGACGGTGCTGCATCATCAACTTTGTACATGTTGAGCTCTATCCGCTCTCTATCCTCGATTCCTCGTTGCTTGGTATCTCCATGCATGTCCATGACAAAGAGAGCCTAGACACTTCACGAACACCCTCTTCACCCGGTACTTTTGCCTGCTTCTTCATGGTTTTATCGTGCAAATTCTTCCGCATCCTGATCCATCGCCGCCATAATCGCGTCAGATCCCAGAATTATCTTGTCCAGAGAGGAACTCCGCTCTCTCCAAGGTCGCTGAGTGCATTTGGGATCGCCCTGACGTCGTCAAGCTCAAGTGAGAGAGTCCGCGCGATGGGTAGCTTTCGTGAAATAAAACCTTTCCTCCGACAGATGCGTGCCGAAGAAGCTGTTGAAGTAGCTTGATTTGGCACCCTGATCGTGCCATATTGTACTGTAACATCAAACGTTCCTCTTCTGATGATTTTTGTCTATATCTTTGTCTATAGAGTGACAAAATCTACAATCTGTATTAAGCCAAATTACCTTTGGACGCGATACTCTTGCACCCAGGAACCACCGGTTCGCTGAAACGGCTTACACTAATGCAGTCATTTCATGCAATCAGTACCGCAGGAACAATGATTAGAACCTAAGTCTCCCTTTTCCATGAATTTATTCAATGCTAGGGCGTGAGATTTCCAGACCCTTGTCAAGAACATTCGATTCTACTTATAGCCACTTATCGTCGGCATTGAAGTCTTATCGTGTGATCGACTGGGAGGGACAAAAGAGTGCAGGGAGAATACGTATCGTACATATTTTCATGATTCCATACTAGGGTCTCCAGTCCTCTGCCTTCTTCAGCATGCTCCCTTTAATCACAGTACGCACCGATATTGACGATATTCTAGCAACCGAATCTGAACATTTCCTAGAATTTTGTCAACGTCGAACTCGAGATAATAAATGCCAAATCGAAAGAGACTATCGAAATCAACTCAGCTGTAACAAATTGATGCCCAACTATACTCCTCGAAAACCAACGAATGACGCAAAGTGAGCGCTCGACCGGATCATCTAACCGACCGACCAGAAAGGTGTGGTGCACCATTACCATTCCAATGGCGCCCGACAAACCTCGCAAGCGCCAATGGCGAAATTCATCCCAACTCAATTCATCATTGGCGAACTCATGCAAGTTAAAAAGGTCACAAGAGCTGAGAGTACATGGAGCTACTGCACGCAGGGCACAATTCAGCCGCGTACTCGTACATGAACCATAAACGTTCCAACCGCCATGGAAATCCTACGACGGGTGCCCTACTGAGTGCTAATCATCTGGTTCCTGGCTTGCATACACGTGCTTTGATGTGCGAAATACCATTCTTCCCCTTTCCGGTCTAGGTTTGCGAAGGTAGGGGACACGTTTTCGCGCGGATTGAAATATTGGGATGGAGAAGGTCATTGTGAGATACTCTCCTACTTACCGGACGTGGACTCGCTCTCCACCACATGAGGTAGGAGAGAAAGATCAGGGAGCGGATCGTAGCGGCTCAGTGGGGGTTCTGGCTTACGGGGTTTGTCGAAAAGAGGAGGCTAGGGAGTGGAATGTGAGAAGAGAGTAAGGAATTCACTGAGGAGTTGGAACGAGAAGCAAGGTCCTATCAGCTTGTATATACCTTACATTATTTTGGAACTTGGCGAATCACAATCTTAACCGCCATCTCCAGAAATGCGAGGTTATATATCGCATAGCTTTGAGAGGAGAGAAAGCCGTAACACACCTCCGCTATTCTCATTCCACCCTCCAACCCCCCTCAAGCAATCGCGAATCGCGATCACCACCATCGAAAGCCCGTGTTGAATCCGATTCTAACGATGACAATCGGTCACCTCCAGATGACCATATCGATCAAAGTCTACTACGTTATCGATGCAACATGACGTTCCGAAAACATGCCGGTAGAGAACTGGACCACTCAGATGCGAATTCCCAGCGCTTACGACTACCAACCTCGCCTTGCATGTGACCAACATATAGCCAGCCGTTCGTCTGCGGGCCGCCGTTTCGCAGCAACAAACAGCGTGAAGCGAACGAAAGATGTGGGTACGGTACATGCTGCAAGACGGACCGGAAACGACGAACCGACAAGGTCTGGGTCCGTTTGCAAGCCCGAGCGTCCATCTTCCCTTGCTATCGTCATCGAGATTCTGGAATAGCCATGTGCTTGAGAATTGGATGCGCACTGCTGCACCCCAGATTTCTTTTTGACGAAGGAAAACGCTGGTGCCTGTGGTTAGGGGTGCCAGAGATTGGGATCGGGTTCCGAGAACGTGAAGATTTCGTGTTGGCGTCGGTCAGGTAGCGTTCCGTGAAGGCCAAGATCTTTTCAGCTGCTCTCTTTAAAGGTTTAGGACTGTCTAGTGGATTTGTAACCATTAGTCACTCGGATAGGGTGTCTGTAGAACGTCGACAAAAAAAGCCGACAGGTGCTGGAATTCACCGCGCTCCTGATCTGCTGCACTAGGGAAGTGACTGACAGGTCCAAGGGGAGTCCCAGGGACGGGGAAATAAATTGAAAAGCTGCATCTAGCCGTCCTTTCACCTGGGTGGTACGACCCCATCGCGGGCCAATGAAAGCACATGTGAGAGCTAATTGGCGCTAGGATGCGAGGAATTACCTAGAAGGAGATGCGAGACACTGATTTAAGATACTTTATTGGAAGCTGGGGAAGGTCACACTGAATCACTCCCTTTTTGTAGTCGTACCGCTTGCTCGCTCCCAAGCAAAAAATGCCGAAGAGAAATGCGAAGGGTAGCACAATGCAAGATTTGGTGTCGCGTGGTGAGAAAGAATAGGCGGTACAGGTACCCATTCGATCCGGGTTTCCAAATTAAGCGACATAGCTTTTGTATTACTGTAGTACAAAAATTCCGAACACAAGTACGAATGTCATCGCAAGTATGCAGTCTGGACTAAATGAGGCCTGGGTTGTCCGGGTCCACCAACATTAGCTATCGAAAGTTCCATGCATTGAATGCATAAGCACCAAATGGAAGTTGGTGGTAACTTGCACAAAGCTGAGGGAGAGAGAGAGGCCGCCAGTAGTACCATGTTTATTGGACCTGACATAAGATGGCACCAATGGCAGAAGACCCGAAGCGCCTTTGGGTATGTGACACCGTGTTGGTGCAAGGGTCGCGATAGGTACTGGCTAGTATAATGGCTGGAGCGAGTTCATCGATTCAGAATGTGCAGCTGAACTTGCATACTCATGCTCGATCGCGAGCATCGAGTCAGGAGTGAGTTTCATGTGTGACATGGGGCCCAAAGTTAGTGATCAGGAGAACAGATGGATAAGAATATGCAAGGCTCGATGTCAGGAATCACAGTTGCGAGGCAAGATGGAGGTGGGAGTGTAATTGCTAAAGTACGCCCTCGTAAGAAAATTGCTCGCGCTAAACTAGTAATAACTGAAGTGTGTGGAAGAAGGGAATCGTCCATTGATCCTGCCAAATGCAACCGGGGTATATCCTTCAAAAGATCACTGGCAAACTTTTTTGTAAACCGACCCAATTAAGGAAAGAAAAGCCGAATGACAAGCCGCTCGAACGTGAGATTCGTGAAACCTTCGCCCAATGCGATGCACCATCCAGAACGAGAAAACAAATTCTGTTGTACAATACATCCTTTTTAGAGAGAATGAAATCCGCCGCAAGGAAATGCCAATGCAGTAGGCTACACCAAAATCGATGGGTATAGGGTGTAGCCTGAGAAATGGAAAATAAAGACCTGTGGTCGGAAATTAAAAGCAAAAACGCCAAAGAAACAAAGAGACCAGAGAAATAAAAAATGGTGACTCATAAAGAGCCCGGGGATCCCAAAACGCTGTGCTTCCCGAGATCAACTCCAAGTGAGGCAAAGCAGGAAGGAAAACCCAAACACCAAAACAAAAAATCTAGGCAGCAGGATTCCGTAGAATCTCATCGCAGTTAGCATCAAAACGCATGCTCCAGAGGCGAATCGCGCTCATCAACTTCTCGGTCTTGTCCAACTCTCGGTCCCGTCCGAAGAGGGAGTCGACAAACTCGCATCCACTGTTCTTGCCCATCGTCGCAGGCTTTTTATCCCCATTTTCTTTTTTTGCGGCTGTCCACATGTATTCCTCGCAGATCTTGAGCAGCTTCTTGAATCGCACCCAAAGGCGCTCGCCTGAATCCAAGAAGTCCTCAACCAGTTCTCTGCTATCCTCCTGTCTGATTCTGCTGATGCATTCGTCGGCTCGCTTGACCTTGCCAGCGAGCTGAATGAGTAATAGCCAGAGATCACCTGCGACGTCCGACATGGGTGTGGCGGGGCCGTGGTAGAAGACTGTCCAATCATATATCCACTTTCCGAGCGAGTTGGCGTCAAAAACACTGCCTAGCAATGTGATTGGCTCTTCGGTGGGATCCCAATTTTTGTATGAGTAACCTGCGGGTATACCGGCTCGACGCGCGTCCTCATCCGTTGCCTTGCGATGGGGCTTCTCAGCTGTTTTTGATGTTTTCTTGGGTGGCAACGGTTGAGGTCGGGCAGCGGTGGAAGCGCGGCGAGGGCGTGCCTGGTTTGCTTTGAGCGGCGTGGGCTCTCGTTCCTGTTCATACGATGGCGCCTGATCGCGATAATAACGTTGATCAGTTCTTGCACCCGCGTCAAAGTACTCATAGGTGGTGGTGTAGGGTGGAGGCGCGTCGGAGTTTCCGTAGCCGTCATCAACAAAGACATAGTGCCATTGTGATGAGCGACGTCTTGGATCGTGAGAATTGCGGCGATCTTGTGGTTGTGCGAACTTGGTGTGCATGCCACTGGGTGCTCGTTGACTTCGAGTCTGCTCCGGCGAATCGTAATCAAAACCACTTACATTTTCATAGTTGGTGCGTAGTGGCGTTGATTGGTAGGATGGGTATCGCGGAGATGATGAAGTGTGTGGGTCGGTGAAGAAGTGTGCGGGCACTCTTGGATTGTTGGCATACGAGAAGCCAGCGGGAGCATGACTTGCTCGCCGTGCGTGAGACGGAGCAGCCTTTGGTGAGCCACGAGGTGAGGGAGTCGCCATGTGCACCGAGTATCGTGGGTTGCTCGCTGGGTAGTATCCAGCTCCATGAGGAGGAGATACTGGAGGTGTGCGGTAGTGTTCGCTGAAAGCCTGTGCGGCTGGAGGGTATTGGGCGTAAGATGCCATGTCGTGAGGTGGTGTCGGATGTCGAAGATACCAAGATTTGGATGAGGGTGAGGAAACGAAGAGTCAAGAAAGAGGTAGGAAAAGTATGTTGCGCCTGTGTTGGTTTCGATGACCCGTCAGGGTGGCGGTCCTTGAGGGTGTATTTGGTCGTCTCTGTGGCTTGTTGTAGAGAAGGGGGAGGAGGAGTAGCTTCGGGACCTTTTTGCAAACATTTGATGGATCTGCCGGGTTACAGCTAGGTGATTGAGTATGCTGTGGTGTAGACTACAGAAGTGGTTGGAAGTGTACTGTCGCGGTGGAATAATATGGTTCTGCGAGGGCTGTGCAAGAGACGCAGGAAGGGGAAGCCTGGGTACGCGGACCGGCCGCTGTTATATTCGCTCGGCAGGCCAAGGGGGGCTTGTTCTAACGACTCACGCACTAATCCGCTAAATAAGGGAGACACTAGGATTGCAAGCATCCTTTTCGCGCACAGATGTGTGCCACTCTCCTGGAAGTCCATGCCATGCCAGGGGTGCGCCGCGGGTGTAGCTGCTTTTGATCGAATCCCAAGTCGTACGTTTCACTCGCGGCCTCTCCAAGTTGATTTCATTCTCGACGGAGGCAGCACTCGAGTCCACGACTTCTGTGACGTGCCACTGTGCTCAGCCTCAGTGACAGCACCAGCTGACTGAGAACAACGAGATTCGTCCATGTTCTCAGAGTGACTAAGAGTCTTGGGCTTGCTATTCGCCCTTCTTCCCATGGCTATGGGTTCCCTGTCCTCGCATGTGTTCACCGTGATGACTCCCAAATCTTCTTAGAGCTTGTCATTTCGCGTCAGAGTGTGCGTGGACTGTGAGTAATCAAACAGCATTTCCGAAGAAACTTATGGAGACTGCTTCCTCAATGCGCTTTCTTTTCACAAGGCGTTCAACAATTTCTTGAATCTTGATGAATTAATTCCGTCGCAGTCCTTGGGACAAGTTGGGACAAGGAAGATTGCTTTTGTCAGCCGCGCATAGGGACATCCAAGCCTGCAGGCCTCCCGGCTCTCACCATTATCAAAGCCCAACCTCCCACCACACTCTCCCAGAACGTGTGGTACAAATCTTATGCGATCCTTCTTCTGTGTTTCGGTGCGACATTATCCTCTCATTCAGCCTCCCGACGCCCGCTCATCTCGACTTCGTCCACCATCTGGCCCTGGACGGAGGCCGAAGCTTTTGCACCGTCTCACAATTTCCGCTGAGAAAAAACTTCCCGGCTTCAGGTGTGTGTGCCGGGGCAAAATGCCATGCTGATCCGCAAACAATCGCGAAATGTGGCCCAAGGCTCTCTTCTTTCATGCAACCTAGCCAAAGCCAATATATGATTCGTGAAACACTTTGGACACATCATCGCAAGGCACTTGCTTGCTGGTTGCCGACATGCAGCATGCATGAGCGGACGGGAGTCAAGGCCCGTCCGCCAATCTTCTAGCGTCGCCCACACAGCATTTTAAAAATCGATCCTAGCCCGTTGTGTGAAATTGCAAAAGTCTGTCGAACGTGTTTGCGCGGTGCTATCGTGTTGGTCAAAAAGAAAATGATGGCGTCTGCGGCACTCTTCCCCGGGACGCTACATCACTTACCGCTGTGCCAAAACGACGCCAACTCATCGTGCCTTGAGGCTTCATAGTACTGCCTCAACCTCTCATTTCCTCATTCTTCACCGTTTATTCGTTCGAAATCTTGGCTGGCAAAGCAGAACGACGGGTAAAACCTGCTTGGGTCCAAGCGATACTTCACGGATATACCATGAGAAGATACTGTGAACGGGCCAGATAGAAGCGAGCTGGTCCTTGTAAATCGCTTAAATCATGAGACGCTGCAAACGAGTTGTAGACGGCAATGTTCTGCGGACAGGCGATCAGGAACTTTTTCCGAGGCTCGTGTAAACAAGTCGAATTCACCTTTTGAAACGTGAAAATTCGAGTCAGCGACGAGCGGCCTCACTGTGTGGCTGAGAACTCTTGTTGAGGTGACTGACGGTGCTATATAAATATCCCGATTGGATGCACTTCTTGTGGTGCAGGGATGGAAGTCTGAAAGAAAAGGCATGGAAGCTGAAGAAGACGCGTCGCGTGGAATCTGGTTCGTCCATGAGCAATTCTATACCTGGAAAAGTCCATCCAATGATAATTTGAGATCGGTGGAGCCTTTTTCGATTGGCACTCTAGTCATTCACTAGCACAGTCAGGGTGCATCTTTCAGCTATTATCTCACTTGCTATAAGATAGTAAGAGTCAGGATAGGGCAGATCTGTGATATAGCTTCGAAAAGCTCTATTTCTTCCACGTTATTCCTTGAAGAACTGACATTCAGCCTCATCGGTCGAGGCCACTCTATGGGTCTACTACAAATCGGATCTGCACATTTAAAAAGAGTCAAAAGACAAATACTTTTTTTTCTTTCGGGGGCGAATTCTAACGCTCAATCAACGATCCCTATCTAGCTGACGACGATTCTGGCAAGAAGGCTGCCTACGATACCATATTAGAGCGGACTCTTTGCCGGATTTGCCCTGGATTCCGATCAAAGAAGGCTTCACCGTTTCTTTCATGCTTACGCGGTTGTGGATTCGACTTGGGCTTGGGGCAAGGCGTTACGCAAGGGGTGGCGAGATTCCTGGCCCTGCAAAGCAGTTATAGTAGCTCGCCTGTTTTTTGCAGAGAAGAACTGAAATGTGCAAAAGGTTGCACAGGAGCAAGTGGATACGAGCTCGGACAGGAAACCACAGCAGCTGCATTCAGACAACAGGAAAAGGAGATGGACAGAGCTGTGGTAGAAATAAGGTTCAGGCAAGGATCAGGAGTCTTTCTGTTTAGGGAAGGCAGGCAGGGGTGCGCATGGCGAAATGTCTCGCATCTGCTCATCGGAATGTCTTCCATCTCGAGACCGTCTTGGGCTAATTTCCTCAGGAACGCGCAAGCGGTATTTGAGCTTCTCTTTGCTTCAGGCTCGAGACTGTACTACCTGTGCTCACCGAAAACATATTGTCGACTCCTTACACCGCCTTACCAAGATTGTCGCCACCTGCTGTCCTACACCAGGAATTCTAGATGGATGTTGTCGAGTCCTCGAATTAGCATCCATCTCACTACGTGCGGTATGATCTAGGACAACTCTGAGACACCCGGTGCCGGCTTGGAACTGACAGCATGTTCGGACTCCAACCTCTGTCTGTCCTGATACTCATCAACATTATCTTCGCGTATTTCTGGTTGTATTACAGATCCGACTTATTTCGGTCGCGTGCTCAGATTTACTCGTAGCTCTTTTTTCGCTCTGCTCCTAATATAATAGGTCTTTAAAGATATTTACGAATATAAGTTGTTCCTAACGATAATATATATCGTAATCTCTATTTCTGGCTTACTTTTATTCTGGTAATTACTATATATCCAATACTCAAGGCCGGATACTGATGGGACGAAGGATTCACATCTTCTCGCGATGTTACCGGCGTCAGTAGCACCTCTCTGCACCTCGCTGTCGCCGCGAGTGCGTTCCGGAGGTGTGAAGCAAAGAAGAATCCACCGACGAACGACGCGACGACACAACACCACCACGCCCTAGGTCATCGAATACGCGCCAATACCAGCTTGAATGGACTGTAGGGCTATATAGGCATGGCAATACGCGTTGGCAAGAGGCAATGGCAACGTGGACACGGTGGGATTCGTTACCTGGCCGCAAACCAGATGCTCGCTCAGTCATAACAAGCGGAAACAAGAAATCAAGGGATATCAGGATACGAAAACCATCCGACTCTCTCCTACTTAGCTAGTAACTAGGCCGGGCTGCGAAAGCGGCTGTGGTACTCCTAGGAGAGAGACAGGACACCCTTGAGCCCGCCTGCACTCTGAGATCAGTCGAACCGTAGAGGGGACTGACGAGGGAAAGCAGATCTCCTGTACTACAGACGTATGGCCTAAGAATACAACTAATAGTGATAGACCTCGTTAATAACTCTCGCCTAACCTCTTCGTTAATACCTCACCCAATCTACTTCGTTAATACCGAACGCCCTACACTTCGTTAAGTCCCAGACACGGAGCATTGGAAAGGCGAGAGACACGGAGCATTAGGAAGGGTAGAGATACGGAGCATAGGGACCGCGGGAGACACGGACTCTATAACTGTAAGTAGTATTCCGTTTGTTAAGGTACTAGGGAAACAGGCTTGGTTAGTACGGGACCACCGGACCTCTCTCGCTGGCAACGGAGATTGGCATACGGAACCTGTGCAAGACATGGTCGGCCTATTCGGAGGAGACTCCTTTAGGTAACGCGAAACGGGCGTCAAAAACCCGCGGGGCGTGGTATACAATGGCAGCCACTGCTGGTCCCTAAGACCTCATCCCTTTGATGGGCTCTGACCTTAGGATAGCCTCGTGGGAGGTAGGATTAAGTCCTAATCAGAGAGACTGTCTGTATAGCCCGAGAGGACGGATGCGCATGTCGGTGTACTAAGAGTAGGGAAGCCGGAACGAGGTGCAAACTCGGAAAGGCGTGCCCTTGAAGTATGCTTAAAGAGCAAACTAGGTGTTAACTGGGCAGGAAGGGCTTCGTCCACCCTGAATGCTAAGCCGGCTTAAAGGCCAGGCTAGACAGGGCAAAGACTCGCTATCTTTGCGGCTCTATCTGCAAGGATAGAGACTAACATCTGGCCAGCCGATGGACCTATACGTAGAGCAGCTCGTCCTGAAACGAGTGGGAGCGGCAAGGACCATCCGGTGGAAAAAGAGATACAAGACTCAGTTGAACTCATGTGGAAGGACATGGAGGCTGTCCCCCCACCACCAAGGGGGAGAAGAAGGAGAGGAAGACCCAGGGTACTTCCCCGGCGACCGGAGACACCGGCGGAGATGGGAGCTGCTAGACTAGCACTACGGGAGAAGCAGTCCAACGAAATGCCTCAGTATGCTCCCGCAGAGCTACTCAACTTATACTATGGAGGACCGGAGCCAGAGCCAAGACCAACGGTAGGGAGACCTACACATGAAGTGGGACCCTACAACCAGAGACGGGCCATTGCCGGGACGAGAAGGGAGCGAGGAAGGCCCGACGCTGAGGAGCCGGGAGCCGAAAATAGGAGAAAGAGAGCTCCTCGAAGGGGGGGAAACCTGCATAAATATAGGCTGCCCTCCAAAATCTCCGCGCTGCTGGAGGAGATATGGAGGGCAAGGTGGGAGGAGAAGAGAAGGAACAAGGCCGGTGCGACTTGGTCTAAGGAGTGGGAGGACGAGACACTGGGACTGTATGATGGCCTCACGAAACTTGAAGCTACAGCGGTGTTTTTGATGAGAACAGAGGTATTGGGACTCCGGTCCTGGCTGGCAGCGATACATGTGCCAGGGATAACCCCGGAATGCGCGTGTGGATGGCGACACCAGACACTAATCCATGTATTCGACTTCTGCCCCAGATACAATAGAGACCATCTGGGAAGCGAAACTGGTACAACATCGATACGTACGGCACTCAATACCAGTAAGGGATGCAAGGCTGCTGCTAGGTGGATGTTCGACAATAATATCCTGCCCTATCTTACCGTGGCAAACAACGCACAAAGGAGGACAGGTCAAACTTCTCCGCGGCGCCGCGCATGGTGGAGAGAGTTGAGTGGGAAGACACAGGGTAGGATGGGGGACGAGCAGAGACTACAGACGGAAAGGGGGAGAAGCTGAAGTGAGAGATGAGCGGAATTCCCGGACCATGGACGGTACAAATACCGTCTATTAGTACGAACTCCAGCCAACCAGGGAAGCGTTGGAGAGCTGAAGTTGCGATAAGGGTCTTGAGGAGAGACTGAGGAGAGAAGAGGAGGTGTGGACTGAAGATTGTTGTGAGGTGAAGGAGGGAGGAGAGATTGGGGTGGAAGTTGTTAATTTATTAACGGCGCGTTACCAGGGCGCGACGTGTCCGTTACCACGCCCTCACCTGGACTCGCAACGTCTGGGTCCTCACGATGCTTGGCATATTGGATCCTGGTGTTGTAAAAATCCTGGACCCTGGATTTACGACAACAATGGCCAACTCGGAATCTGGACAACACCGGACCCGGAACAGAGGATTGAGAGCATCAGGACCGGGGGGTGTCTTATACTGACCACAGTATAGATGACTCGGGTAGTGAACGGGGAGTATAGTTCGACGGAGCCGGTCCATGGACGGGGCGCGGTCTGGAAAGTGACGAAAGGCTTTTTTATCCCAGAGAGTTGGGTTTTTGCAATTGTAAATAGAGATTGTGGGCACACGGCACATACGCCATTATATACCACGTAAACTCTGATTCTTATTATATATCCAATATTTGGTATTAGAGCTATTATGTTTAGGTGTACGTACTACGTACTATTGTTATGGGCATGGCCCATGGTTGGTATAGGCTAAGAGCCTAAGCCTGATTGAGCCTAGTATAGAGAAAGAACCTCATTGAGGTTCTCTGTTTGTAGATACCTTCACTCCTTAACTGAATCTAAACAATCTTTGGCTACGAGTATGCTGCGTCTTTCCAGCTACCGTCCCGTAATAACTATGAGCCTGAACCTATAAGATATACGGCTTTGAATAAGTATAAGAGGGTTTTTATAGATAGATCTAATAGGAACCCTACTAACAGTAACGTAAGCGCTCAATATAGTAATATTACAGCGATAGCGCTTGCGCATCCTTCGCTTTTAGGGTCTTTATAGTAGAGGTAACGAGATTATATGCTGCCGCTTCCGCATGTGCTACTCCTACTCTCCATGCTGCTGTCAATGTACTGCTACTCTCCAATGTGCTGCCACTCTTCAATGTGCTACCACTCTCGATCCGTGCTGCTACCTCCATCCGTACTGCCACCTTAAATCTGTGCTGCCACTCTTCAACATGCTGCCAGTCTCCATCCATGCTATCACTCCCTCCGTGCTGCCACTTGAATCCGCGCTACCACTCGTCTACCGTACTACCACTCCTGGACGGCACAGCACCTACGGGATGCATACAATAAAAATGGAGCCTTATAAATACAGCCGCAAGGACCTCGAAGCCAGTCGATACAAAGAGCGTCGCAGGACCCGAAGTAAGATATAATATATAGATCTCAACCACCTTTCTCATCGTATGAAAGCAATTCCTCCTGCAAACCTGTGCTAACAAATATGGGATCTACATTTCAGCCGCTCCAAGAATAACAGAACTGTCGTAAAACAAGTACCACCTCCGGTCGGACAGGCTCGTACACCATCTCCGATTGTAAGTACCTTAATATTAAGTATAGTTATCAGATATACTAGGAATATACTTGTGCAATAATGCGCATTATAGGGGTTGTAAAGAGTGTGCTAACCACCTAGGTGGAAAGCCTGATGAATGGTAGTATATAGTAGCGTGTTGATAAACACCCAAGATCTAGCCTCTAATCTGGTCTCGCTGTTGTTCGGTGAATTTTGCATTGTCATCATTATCCATACCAATATCATCGTAGTTATTATCCTCTCCATCTTCATATTGTAGCCATTCATGTGTATAGATCTTCTCATCCGGTGCGCCTTCGCCATTGATAATAACCTATAGAAAGATTTCAAGCGAAGCTTCTTCAGATGCTTCCTAATTACAATTCTTGATCGGCGGATTAAGCTCAGCTGCCGTGATTGCTTGTACTGATATTGGTAGGAGAATAGGAGCCGTAAGTCCTTCGTCGGTACTGATCAATGAGCCGTCCTCCAGGATCCAGGTCTATTTTTGATACTGCCAGTCGTGTCTGCTATATAATAAGTATACTCTGATCCGTAATGCGCAATTTGAATCCATCATAACAACTGGCGGTGCCCATGGTCCGAATGGGCGTCTCCCGTAATACGGACCATCGTCGTCAGCAGCGAGAAGGTGAAGAAGGCGCTATACATCCTCTCTATAAACGTTTCGGTGCAACAAAAGGGTCCTGACCCACTTGTATCCATGAAAGATTGAGGGCAGCCTATCCATGGAAAGGTGTGGACATCGATCGGAGGTCTTCCTATTCGTATGTCACGGAGAATCAGGGGGCCTAGGCCACTGGAGATAGCACCTAACCATAGTAATGAAATCCGGGGCTGCCTAATGGAGCAAATAATGGCTAAAATCTGATAAAAAAAACACCAGAAATCTCCTCCGCTAACGGGACCTCATTCAAGATGGGATGTAACCAATGACTAACCATATTGCATGTTATAGTGGGCTCCTAGAACATTCTAGAAAGACTTAAAAGGAGGACACCGGTCTTTCGCAGCCAATGCGAAGCATATGAGGAATTTCCCTCTCGCTGTGGATACTGCAATGCGCGTTGGTCACCCTCCAGGTTGAGAAACCTTTCAGACAAAGTATTTCACCCGAGGAATCTATGGACGATACTATAGCTGGTATTAAGCCTTCGCAGATCGCCGGGACTTGACCAAGAAGCCATTGAGGCCGGATTTGACTGGGTAAAGAATTGTGACGGTTCCAGGCAAGAGCGAGCGCTGTTACGCCATACCAGTATCTTCGGGATTGCTGGAGAACAGAGTGTAACTTGGTATGGCCAGGTCGAAGTTCGTCGAGGTCGGTCGCGTTCTAGAGTCATTAGCTGCAGTTATACACATATCTCAATTAAGGTGAGTACTTCTGGAGTCTGGTCGTCCATCCAAGAAAGTTGTTGAAACACTTGGGATAGGAACGTCTTGGCATCATGTGAAGTTCATATACTCCACACTGAGGATCTGCAATGACCTCATACATTCTAGAGGTTTCTACAGTTGTGTGTATATAGTCAGGCTTTATGCCATCACCTAGATAAGTAAGCCATTCGATCTTTTCTTCCCTCCACAAGCTGTTTCTAACTCTTCAATGAATACTTTCCTGCACAGCCCCTTCCTGCACAGCCCTTATTTCATCAAAAGTTATGTCCGATGTTTGGAGGATCTTATCTCATAAATCAGAACCCTCAGTTTATCCTGTGGCTGTGCCGCCGACTTCGTGCAGGCTCTTGCCAGTGGTTGCGCGGTGGCTAGAGGGAATATGATTGGTTGAAAAGTAGCACAGCCACACCCCATCAAAAACACCACCCCATCGAAAAGGAAGCAACCACGAAAACAAACGTCTGATTTATGAGATAAGGAGGATCGAAGAGCAAAGCGGGAGAAGGCCTCTTAATCATGTGATGATTCAAGCAGCTTGCGTAACGCCTCCTTGATTTTCTCGAAATTTTCGATTCAGGTCACCTCGATGTTTGTGTTTGTCAATCTTAAATTAGACCGTTATGATATAATCCCATGGTTTTCGTCATGGGATTTCTCGCTTCTCAATTTTGACGTCAGGTCCAATTTGGACCGTCAGATCTACCACCTACCTCCGTAGAACTCACAGTCCCCAGCGCAGAACTGAAACACAGATGACTGGTTTATAAAGCAAGAGGAATTGAATTTATGGGCCGAGTTATTTTACCGCCACAGCCAGCCGTCAAAAGAGTAATGTGCCAAAACTCTAAATCGCTATCGTGTCATTGCCTTGCCACAATGATTCCTGCCATAACCCAACCACAATTTCGCTTGCCATAAGGAAATGACCAATGCCGATTGCCAGTCATGCCATATCCGGGTATCGCCCATTCATCTCTTACTCCTGTTCCTCTCATGTTTATGTGAGGCCCTAGCACTCACAGGCACACAAACCAAAACCAAACAAGCAAGAAGAAGACCAAGAGGAAACATCTAAAACGCATCATTAGTCTCTTCCAACCGATACAAAAGCGAAGTCCAAACTCACTGTCGCCGTTGAACCGTATCGATTTAGCCGGTAAATGGAAAGTGGAGGGAGTTGTGTTTTTGTGACCCGCTGATGATGGACTGGCGTCGTTAATTATTGGTCTCGAAGTGACATTTGGCTCCATTCCAAGCACCGCTTACTTCAATAGTTTCGCGGACAGAATACCCACATGAATGGTATTGCGAAGCACCAGAGCGCGATGGCGAGGCAGGTGAAGAACATCTGAAGACGGGTCACTTGATGCCAAATCTCAGGTATTATGGGATGTACTCACTGTCTTTGTCTTTGTGGTTGAACGTGATTTTGATGGATGATCGTAGGGTATCGTAGGTATCGCTCGAAAATGTTCAGGCTGATTCAAGGTTCAATGCCTAAGGTGAGGTAGATGTAGTATCGATGGAGGATTCCGACGTTCGACGCTAACGAAGAGGTTTATATACGCATCGAGTCGGAGTCGGCTGATCGGCTGATCGAGATTTGATCACGCGATTACCGCTTTTGTTGACGGTCGCGCCAGTCATTGTATACAGCGCGAAGGGGGATATAGAATGCGAGGACTACGACGGAGAAGAAGGCGAGGAGGCCGAACATCTGGTGTTGTTAGCTGTTATGATTAACACATGCTGTAGCGTTTTTCTGGTGGATACTGTGTTTTGCGGTTGCTTTGGAGACTACTTGTCGACCTGGGCAGAGCAGATCGGCTGTGGGTAGAACAGGTATTGTAACACTGCAGGCTAAGTGTTGTGACAAGGCCTTGGGAAAAACTATGCAACAATAGGACAGGAGCCGTACGCTCCTTCTATGGGGTTTCAGGGATGGGTTCTACTGGTCAGCAACTACATTGCGCAGGAACGATCTTGTACGTAGCCCCGTCCGGCAGCACATCGATCGCATATCTCCTAAGTCACCATGAGAATTGAGATGGCCTGTACGAGAGACAAAAGACTCGAACCCGCCATTCATTACTAATTAATCGTGATACTAAAAATCGCTAGAAATGCTACACAATAAATCAACATCATTCATACACCTTCGCCAACTTCGATCTCGCCCTCAAAAAATGCCCATACTTGTAAAACACGAATGGGATGAAGGTAAGCAACGTTCCCAATATACTCAGGAGAAGTCCAGCATACTGGCTACCCAAGTTGTGGAAGAATGGGCTGGCAAAGAGAGGCGCGACGGCACCAAGCGTGTTTCTCTGTGCGATGTTAGTATATTGGTCTCCATGATGTTGGCAAGGAGAGAACTAACCATTAATCCTTGACCTGCAATAGCACTTCCACTGTTCAGTCCATAGCAATCACTTGTGTAACTGTACGTGCTCTCGAACACGAAGAAAATGCCAAAACTTATCGGAACCAAAGCAATAGTTGGGGCGATCCAAGGCAGATATCCGTATTGAGTGAAGCTGTAGATGAAGAGGCCAACGGGGAGGAAGACAGAGCCAAACATAGCGCCATGGAGACGTGTTTCTGGAACCACTTTCTGGTTTGGATCGGCATTGATGCGGTCCCATTTTCGCATCTGTACGAAGGAATTCGTGACATAGCCAAGAGTCACACCGATAACAAGGGCGATGTATGGGAGACCGGCGACACCTTCTCCCCACCCTCGTTTTTCCGCGAACGTAATGGGGATCGCGGAGAGGAAGAGGAACACGACGAACCAGGTAAAGGCGATCCAGAGTCCAAAAGCGAATACGACGGGCTCGGTGACGAGCATGTTGACGGCCTTGACGCACGAATCATGTAGAAGTCCCTTGATGCCTTTGCTCTCCAGGTCCATTTCGCTCGTGTAACGCGCGTCCCCGGTGCTCTCTCTCAACTTCTTGGCTCTCTTTTGAAGTGTCTTTCCGCCTCGAGTTTCGCCGAGGAAGAGTAGTACTAGGATGAGTAGAGGAATGTTGGCGAGTCCTTGAATACCTTGGATCCATCTCCATCCGATTGCATGGTTGATGAAGCCAGCGTAGATAGGTGCACCTACGGTACCGAGGATAGCGATGTAGGAGTATAAAGCCATTGGCTTAGCACGTTCTTCCTAATTTTTTTTAGCACACAGTCGTGTTCCACATATTTGTGCGGATGCTTACAGGAACGAAAAGATCAGAGAAGGTCCCTCCGACCAAGATGGTCCCAACACAGCCACAGATTCCTAACAGCGTCCTCATCACAATGATAGTAGCAATGTTCTTTCCCAGAGCCAATCCGATAAAGCATAGAGTAAAGCAGACAAATGCTCCTCCATACACGACCTTCCTTCCTACGAACTCCGTGAAGGGAGCAAGAAAGAGTGGTGCGAGGGCACAGGCAAAGTTGAACGTGAATAATCCCAGCTGGCCCTGGATGACTGGAACGCCAAAATCGGCGCACATGCTGTCAATTCCAGATGAATACGCGGTTGTTGCGAGACCTGACTTATTAGTTCTGCTCTAGTCTCGTGATAGTATAGACAATTACCTATGAAAAGTGTCATGGAGCAGAGGAGACCTGTGATCACACGCTTCCTCGAAAGACTCCAGTTGAACGGATTCTCCTTATCGCCGTCTGCATACTCGAGGACAATGATTTCTTCGCCATTGTGGAATTTCCTCGTCGTAAAAGTCAGTGGAAGATCGATGTCGACTTTCGCAAGCTGGCCGTTCTTTTCTTCGCCGGTCGAGTCCATTTCACCAAGCTCCTCAAGATATTTCCCACCAACTATTCGCCCAGGGATTTCGGCATCTTCTTCTGCTTTCGACTTGTGGTCGATGTCTGTCTCATCGAATAGAGTAGCCGGACGAGAGTCTTTCTCGTGGTTCAACATGTTGACACAATGGAGAAATATGGAGAAAAGAATGGAGACGATGGAGGGGACGAGGAGGATGTACACAAACGAATACTTGGAGAAATTGAAGGCTTCTTAGAGGAAATGCCATTATGGGTCTACAGCGCCTAAGCGGCATGACGGCGGGGACCCATAATCCCTACCAGCGGCTTAGACATTAAACTGATACCCTGGAGGACCGAAAGAATAGCGAGATGAAAATTGTTGCGGTTTGCAAAGGGATCCTCTAAACTCGGTGTCGTTGGTGGATCTCTCGGACCGACATATGACCTCACGAGGCTCCATTGAAGTACCACATATTTTTTGAACATCACCTGTCTTTCAGTGAGGCGAGCGTCTTGATTTGAAGATTCTTCATATCCTTATCGTGATGTGGATCGTGGGATTGAAAGAGTTGCTCTGTCGAATAACCTCGCTTAAAAGGCTCTGCTGTGGCAAAAACTGATCTACCAGAGGCGTTGAGAAGATGATCAAGGCGAAAATTGAAGAATAACAAATGGAACGCTTGCGGGCCGTTCCATAGTATGGGTGGACATGGCGCTTTTCTCTGCGGCATCCGATTTGAGCCGTTCGACAGGTGACAGTTTCAATCATCGAGTCGTACGTTGTTCTCCTTGAAATTGCTTTCAGGAGTGGGACTTATCGTGGACCACAATCTGGTCGCTTGGGGTATGAAAATTGCTGTTCCTGTGATGCCTTTTCGGAGGACGGAAAATATCCACAAAGGAGACGTCAGCCTGTGCTTGGCCAGAATTGCAATGGGAGCGAACAGCTGCCTGACAAGCCGCCGGTTTTCTTGGAGTTTCTCATGAAATACTCGTCCGAGTATGTCTCTCCCGATTTAGAGGTCAATGATGTCCATTTCATGGGGAAGATTTGGGAGCTTCCGGAGCAGGTGGATGTGAGTCTCGATAGGAGTAGTCTTCTCTGCTGCACGACTCGGGGAATGAATGATTGTGGGCAGTGGAGAGGCGTCTCAGCGGCAGGAGGTTGAAAAGGTTGGATGCATCTGCTTCGGCTCATCGGTTATAACGGCTGCTCTTCTCCAATTCCCATGCACGGGCGTCTACCCCTTTTCTGTGTCCTTCTCTCACACATTTTCTTCATCGATTTGCATCTCACCTTCGTTCTCAAGTGCTTCTCACCTTCATTCTCAAGCACGTCTTCATGCCTGAGGTCTCACATAATGGCCATAAAGAAGATGACGCGCCTCCCAGGATCATAGAGCCGCTATCGGTGGCAGACCGGGAGTAGCCGAGCCTTCCAATCTCCACTATGAATATTAGAGCGCCAAGTAGATTGATTGATTAGATCTTCACTAACATCCCAATGCCAACCCGCCAAAGAATCATGACCAAAGGACTCCGCGAACTCGAACGCGCTTCGGGTGCAAACACCTGTCAATACGTCGCCCACACCGGACGTGGCGATTTCTTGATCCAAGTAGCTTGGCCATTGAGTTGGAGCGACGCTGGTGTCCCTCCTCCCAATGATGGAACACCGCAGACTTTGTGAGTTGTATTTGCCATCCTCGTGTATTTGGCGTGTTATTAATTTGTCATGTTTAGATTCGTGGTTGATGGAAATGCGTACTTCTACACGGCCGTTGATATAGCACGACGCATGCAGTATCTGAACAACACTCGTACTGTTGTGGTGGGAATTGGCTATCCCATTACTCACGCCGTTTACGATTTCCGAAGAGGTCCTGATCTCACTCCTGCTTCACCAGATGGCAATTACGAAATGCCCCTTGATAGGAATGGAAACCCGAGGACGGATATCTCCTTTGGTCAAGCGAAAGAGCATCTAGAGTTCATTCAGAACGAAGTCATGGACTATGTTTACAACACCCTGCTGCCAGTCCCGGAGCTGAAAAGCGGCCGTAAAGCTCTGTATGGGCATTCCTACGGTGGAATCTTTGTTCTTTATGCATTGTTCACGGCTCCAACACTCTTCAACACATTCATCGCTGCAAGCCCCATCGTTTGGTGGAACAGAAATTTCCTCGTCACGCATCTGGAGCCTCCATTTCGCGAACAAAAGGCGTCACTCGAACCGCCGCCATCATTGTTGATGGCCCACGGACATTGTCAGCAAGATGTCACCAAGCAGCCGGGCGAAAGCGAGGAGAGGTTCAAGAAGAGACGGGGTATTGCGGAAGGGGACCCGATGAAAGAAGGCGTCATTGCAATGGCTTCTCGTCTCGTCGAGAGTGGGAAACTGAGCAAAGTCTTGACGCACAAGTTTCCTGAGGATGATCATGGTAGTGCGGCAGTGACGGGGCTTCAGATGGGTATCATGAAGTTCCTGCGGGGAGACCTTTGAGGGGATTTTTCACATGGTACGTTATCGTAGAGTAACTAGCAGGGCCTACATTCATCAAACCTGATCCAGTCAAGACTTCTGAAGTGTAGGACTCGAGAAAATTCAGCCAATTTTCACCTAGAAGCAACCCAATCTCTCGCTGAGAAACAAGTGCATGGCATTCTTCTTAGATCCAGCAATGGCATTGAGTAACCCGAACAACCATCCATCAGATCCAAGCCTCATCATTGTCTCGATCTTCCACAGAAGCGATGAGTATTGACCCTCGCCGTTTCGCAACGAGAATATCCTAACCCCCCTTCCACCTTCACCACAGCAGATCTAAATCCCCAAAAATTATTTTCATAATTCTCAATTACACACTCGAACTGCGTTGTGAGATCGATTTCGCTGCGGGTGTAAGATACATATCAAACACCCCTTCTTCCTTTTTTTGCCAGAACGCAAAAAGGAAGCTTTCACCTCGCCGTGACGGGCTCCCGGAGGCGAACCATGTTGCTTTACACAAGCGAACTTCCTTAGGGGAGAGGTTGGGGAAGGAGGATTTTGTACTTTCATGAAAATAACCATCCTTTTGGGTGCTCACAGGTCTCCTCGGTTGTGCTCTTAAAATGGGAGTTTTACAAGGCTAAAAGAAGGGCTTGGTAGATTGAAACAACGAATTATGATGTCGGGCGATGTTATGGACAGAGTGTTGCTTGTATGTAATCCCCATAACCAGTATCTCTACATTGACTGATTCGACACCAGCACCCTTCGCCACCTCACGTCAGACGCCAAAAAACCGGAAATAGAAAAGAAAAAACCGCCAACAACACATTACCCCCTCTCTCACTTGCACCTAAAACACAGTACCCTTAGTCTGCTTATTAACCTTAACATTCAAATTTCGCATCAAAACCACCCAAAAGAAACAAAGCGAAACAATACCCAGCCCAGCAGCCAGCATCCTTGTCTGCGCATACCCATAAGCCTGCTGAATCGCAATCCTCGCCTCACTACCAACCGGATACGCCAACTGCGCCGTCAAACTCGTATAAATAGACGTCAACTTGGGTAACTCGGATGCAGGCAACCGCCTCCCCAACTCCTTGGCAAACGTATTTGTCCAGATGGCGCCGGAGACGGTGTTTCCGACTGCGTCGCCGATGCCGCCTGTTACGTAGAGGAGGGCGAGGACGGCGGCGACGTGTTGATGGTCTACGCATGCTAGGACGGCGATTTGGACGAGGAGGACAAAGACGCTTCCGCCTACTGAGATGAAGATTTCGCACATGACTATGTATCCGATGTATTGATTTGGTTGGCGGAAATGGATCATTAGGCCTAATCCGAGTATGTAGACCGGTAAACAGAAGTAGAATAGCCATTTGAATCTACCAGTGAGACGGATAAAGTAACCGACGATGAAAAGCAGGACGCCGGAGACGACTTGGAAGGTACTGTTTACGTAACCGGCGTTTGCGACGGAGAGGTTGCAGACGACTTGGAGGAAGGAGGTGAAGTAGCTGTTCCAGCAGTAGTAGGAGATTTGGTACGTGAAGTTGAATAGGCAGGCGGCGATGACGGTTCTGTCGGTTAGGAATTTGTAGTTTAGGAACGGCGTTCTGGCGAGGTAAGTTTCGTGGAGGCCGAAGGCGATGAGGGTTAGGATGCCGACTATTATCATGGCGATGATGTAGGGGGTTTTCCAGCCTTGGGGCGCCGAGGCGGCGAGGGTGAAGGGGAGGAGGAAGACGGTTAGGCCGGCGGCGAAGAGGAAGACGCCAGGTACTGTGTGGAGACAGGTGGTTAGTATATTGGATCAGATGAGGTCGGCTGGGTTGGGCGACTTACGGTCGAATTCGAGTACGCCATCGTAGAATTGTCGGGGAAGCGAGTAGGGGCTTCTCTCTGGAGCAATGATTCCATGGTCCTTGGCCTTGGCGAATTGGTATTTCAATAGGATGTATAGAGGTGCGCAAATGACGGGAACGATAATGGCAAAGGCACCGAATCCCCATTGCCAGCTCACATGATCGAGGAAACCCTGGGCTGCCTTAGATCCTGCGAACGCAGTGATCATGTATGGAGACGAGGTGAAAGCGAAGGCCAATCCTCGATTCCTGAGGGAAGTTACATCAGCTGCAAGAACTGCTACTGTGTAAATGATGCCCGCAAATCCGATGGAGTAGAAGACCTTGTTTCGTGTGAGTATTGTAGTGTCGAAATAAGGTAGGTATATAACTTACCTCAGCAGCACAAAAGGTTGCAAGATTCTTCGATGTCGCCATGAGAATTGTTCCGAGAGTTGCAAACCCAACCATGAGCAGAAATCCTTCAGCACGACCCCAGACATCCAGCAGTTTAGCCATGGGAATGTATGTCGCTGATACCAATGCATTCGAAACGATGTAAATGACGGTTAATAGCGAATGAGAAGAAAAACTGCTGGTCACATATGGCGTCAAACTGGTGAGAATCGAGAGACGGAGTCCATTGACCAAGAAGATCATCCAGATGCTATAGATGCGTTAGAAGAGATCAAATCTAGATATAGCCAGAGAACATACTTGAATAGCAACGCAGCTAGAGACCATTTTGACCATGCTGCCGTCACAGCTTCAATCTTTTGGACACCGCGTTGGGCATCTGCATCAGGTAGAGCTAGTACACCACTTTCAGCCTCGCTGTCGACAGTGGCAGTATTGTTTTCCTTGTCTGTAGCTCGCGAGTCCGTGACGTTCGAATGGTCGACAAAATCGCCTGTCTGAACGGTAGAGCCGTAGGTTTGTTGACGACCAGGCCCAAGGGCACTGATATTGTTGAGGATCCCCATGATAAAGCCAATTAATCAGGACCAAATGGAAGAGAAAGCGATTTGAAAATGATAGAATTGACAGAAAAACCAAGAGATATAAAAATCACTACCTCATGCACACTCGCAACAAGAGATGGGTTTCCGTCAATGCCATTGCACCTGCGCTGATCATATCTTATACGACTCCAGGGGTGTACAAATGGTAGCAGGTTCCGTTCTCGGGCAGACGATGACAGCCAGCGTCTAATGCCGTGTGGGAGTTACAAGCGGCCCTGCAGATGACCATGAAGAACGAAAGGGTACCCACAAAAAAGATTGATTGATTAGATCCTTTCGCTCGTCTATCCATGCGACGACGGACGCGCCTCGGAATTGTTGTGGGTCCTTGACGTGGGGGCATCAATTGCAGATCTGCCACGGCTTCGGGTTCTTCACCTTGCGTATTGCCATGCGAAACCAGCAGAACGAACAGTTCAACCAAGATTAACATGTTCATTCAATCCAGCTAGTAATTAGGTACAGATGGTGGTGTTATTTTGGGACAACCATTCATCCCGGGTTACCCGATATTCAACCTCGCCTTCCTCGATGCCGGGTGCAGGCGTGAAATCTTCGTACTTGTTGTGCCAGGTTCTAACGTGCTTCAATCCACACTTCGCCATTGCTTTCCGCGAGCCCATGTTGACCGCCATGGTCTCCCCATAAACCTCCTCCGCTCCCAGATCCTCCACGCAATACTTGAGCATTGCTTGAAGACCTTCCTTTGCATATCCTTGTCCCCAGACATTTGGTGACACTCTCATACCAATCTCCACCCTTTTGTCGTTTTTTGTCGGCGTTGCTTTGGTGTTCTGGCCCTCGGGTTTGGTCTCTGATGGTGCCAAAACCCACCAGCCGACGAATTTGTTCCCATTGTAGCCCACCCAGCATCCGAGTCTATCGTCATTCTCCGCGATTTGAAGTAGATGATTGAAAACCATGGTCGATTCCTCCTCTGTGAGTGGATTGCCTGTGAAGATGTATCGCATCACATCGCGGTTCGTATCGAGGTCGTAGAGCGCCGTCTGGTGTTCCGCACTGAGGGGTTGCAGCTTTAGCCGCTGTGTGTATAGAGTTTTCTGAACCATGAAGAGAGAGTTTGATTCTGATCTCAAGTGTAAATCGTGAGAGTGACTTTGTCGGTTTCCTGATGATCGGACGCACCTCCCTAAGGTCGTGCATTTCGCTTTATGTATTCTGAGACGGCAGGGCCAAGCTGACATCCGCCGAGTGCACTCACCGATGAACCTCCACAGCGCCCACTGTGACAGGGCAAATCGCCAAGTACTCGGAGTTCAGCAGTAAGACACATCGCAGTGCTGATCAATCTGACTACTATACTTAATGCAATCTATGATGGACCATGCGAAAATCGAGCTCGCAATCTCTGGGTGTCCAATCGAGCGTTCAAGGCGATAGACCTTGGTATCTTGACAAACGATTGGACGGATCGAAAGGGCACGATGATCCTCCTTTTGCTGCGGCTCAAAATTTCTTACAACTCTGAGAGACTGGGATTTGTTTTTGCGTCTTCAGTGCTTCACCCAGTACCTGTACTCCACATTTCTGCCCATGGAGAACTCGATGCCACAGATTATATAAGGGTTATATGGACGACCACCTACCCATCGCCAGCGTTGGAGTAACAAGGGACTCATAAAATATTTCGGCAACATCGAGCTCCATAGATAACGTTCTACTGAGTTGTTGGCAGCACTCATCCACCACCCCCAACAATCCGATTCTCAGACTAGTACTCCTACTCGTAGCACCCTGAAACGCCAGCCGTTCCGCTCTGTTGGTCAGTCTGTCCTCTGGCTATCAATTGCCTTCTTGGAAATAGATGCATTATAAGATTTTCATTAACCATGCGACCGGAGCCCGTAGAGGAAGGAGGACCGCAAGGCTAAGGATAGGCTGGTCGATGATACCGGGGCAGTGGTCGCCCGCAAAGTGCCTAGTGTCGCTTATTGGTGGCCGGGTACTTTCAATCGGCGTAGTTCTCACGACATGAGACGGCTAAAGGCAGTCTTGAACGAGGCGGATGAAGATCTTACGTGGCTGCCTAGTCACTTTGTTGTTTTGGCTGGCGAGGGGATGAGAGACGAGGGATGGGAGACGAGGGATGGGAGACGAGGGATGGGAGACGAGGGATGGGAGACGAAGGATGGGAGACGAGGGATGGGAGACGAGGGATGGGAGACGAGGGATGGGAGACGAGGGATGGGAGACGAGGGATGGGAGACGAGGGATGGGAGACGAGGGATGGGAGACGAGGGATGGGAGACGAGGGATGGGAGACGAGGGATGGGAGACGAGGAGAAGGGGAAGTGTCGTGAGTCACTACTGGCGCCGCCGGTCGGGTTTCTTTCCTTATCAGATGGAAAGCGGATCTAATCAGATGATCAGATAAAATTTTCAGCGGCCGTGCTTAGAACGAGTTTTCGCCGTGCGTGACCCCCTTGTTGATCAGCCTCACCTCCTCGTCTTCTCATTTGCCTACCACGTACATCACGCCATCGTTACACCATGGCCGGGCTCACCGTCCTGTTCCATACATGCGGTCCACTGTACCATACTATCCACTGCGGATCTGATAAGATAAATGCTCGTGATCGTCGAGTCTGACCCACTTGGCATTATTCACCTTGCAACCTTTGCTGAATTCTTTCCCACGTACCCGGACGTCACTTTTTATTATTAGCCATTTGTGACGCCAATTGGTCTTCCGAGCTCGTGCTGGACATGTCTTGCAACGTAATGTCCAGCGCGATGCCGGCCCTCAATGTCCTTGAGAAGGGGCAGGACGCGCCTGGTGTTCAGTCTTGTCCGATGATGTAGAGAATCACGATTCAGATTCTCACTTTGTCAATTGCCTTACAACAGAAGCTCATTATGGCTGCTGCCGAGCTTGCAACAGCACAAGCTGACCAACTGGATCCAAAAGTCGAAGACAAGGAAACTTTGCTCGCTCGCATAGCAACGGTATGTATACGATGTGGCACAATACTGTCACAATTTCATTTGATTGTATCTTTGAGAAATTTGGCCTGAAGAAAGTGCAAAGCGATAGCATTTCCTCCCCTGAAATATGTTGTTAGGTTATCACTGTTGAGGTCGAGGTTTGAGGTCGAGGCCACTTGTTGCTGACCATCCTTTCCCCTGCTTCACCAAGTACGAGTATGTAATCCGCTGCTGCTGCGAGAATGAAACATACATCGAATCCTGGAGGCTCAATATTACCCCTGTGGACGGAACATCTCAAACTGACTTAGTGTGTAGTCCTCGAAAGGTTCATTTCTCTGGTTCAAACTACTATTCGCTGTCCAGCCGACATGGGTCGACTACCTCCTCATCGCGACCGGGACAATATGTGCAGCTGGTGCTGGCGTTCCCTTCCCGTTGATGGGAGTCCTGTTTGGACAAATCATCGACAACTTCAACTCAGCGACCTGTGCCGTTGATACCACTGCCAATCCTTTCCAGTACGAAGCTTCAATCAACGCCAAAGTCATACAAACAGCTTACATCGGCGCAATCGCCTTTGCCCTCATATACGGTCATTTGACATGCTGGAACATCATCAGCCAGCGATTAGCGCACCGTATGAGGATTCACTACGTCTCGGCTCTCTTGCGTCAACCGCCTTCACATTTCGACACTCTTCAAGCGTCCGGCCAAGTTTCCAGTCGACTGAGTGGCGACATTACAGCCATACAAGCCGGAACGTCAGAGAAGGTCGGGAACATCATCACCACCATCAGTTTCTTCATCACAGTGTTTGTGATCGCTTTCACCAAACAACCTCGCCTGGCTGGTATTCTCATCTCCATGCTCCCAGCATTTCTCTTATCGGGCACACTTGGTAGTAAGTACTTGAGCAAGTACTACGTCCTCCAGGCTGCTGCTGTGGCAAAAGCATCCTCAATCGCATCTGAGGCTCTCTCTCATATTGCCGTGGTGCAAGCATTCGGAGCCGCTCCACGTTTGGAAGCCAAGTTCTCGGCTCACATGGCTACCGCGCAGAAATTCGGTGTGACCAAGGCATTCGTTGCTGCAGTACAGACAGGACTGCTTTACTTCATAGCCTACGCTGGCAATGCATTGGCGTTCTGGCAAGGGAGTCTGCGCATTGCTGATGCTGCAGCAGGTGGCGGTGGTGGGGCGACTGTCGGTGAGGTCTACGCTATTGTCTACCTGATTGTTGACGCTTGCGTTATGCTCGGAGGGATTGCTCCCAGTTTGCCTTTCCTGGGCGCCGCAATTGCTGCGCATGAGAGACTGAAGGAAGACATAGAAGCGCCCTCAGCCATAGATGGCACTTCTGATGAGGGTCAAATTCTGCCCCCAAGCAAGGCAAAATCCATCAGTTTTCGTAATGTGTCGTTTGAGTACGCCTCAAGACCTGGCGACAAGGTGCTCAAGAATATCGACGTACAGTTTCCGGCAGGAAAATACACAGCGATTGTCGGCTTGAGCGGCAGCGGGAAGAGCACAATTGCAGCACTCATCGCTCGTCTTTATGATCCCACAGAAGGGGTTGTTGAGCTCGATGGCAACGACATTCGTCAACTTAACGTCAGATCTTTGAGAAGCTTCATTAGTTTCGTCCAACAGGAACCATCTCTTTTCAATCGCTCAATCTTTGAGAACATTGCTCTCGGACTTTTCAACTCTTCGAAGCCCGAGATGCAGCAGCTCATGCGCTGTTTCAATGGTGCCGACTTGGCCAAAATTGCAGCCAAAGGAAAAGACGCACTATCTTACGCCACAACAAAAGGTCCTGAACTTTGCGAACTTGCAAGGCTGGTGCAGCATGCCGCTGAGCAAGCTGATGCCGCGAGCTTTATTGGGCGCCTTGACGAAGGTTATGGGACAACTGCTGGCGAGAGTGGCACTTTGATCAGTGGAGGCCAACGTCAGCGTATCGCACTTGCACGCGCTCTAGTTTCCGATCCTGAGATACTTGTCTTGGATGAAGCCACATCCGCTCTCGACTCCGCTAGCGAAAGGAAAGTTCAGCTTGCCATCGAGAAGGCCGCAGCTGAACATCGTACCGTCATCTCCGTCGCACACCGTCTCTCGACAATCCGGAACGCTGACAACATTGTCGTCATGAAAGCCGGACAGATCGTTGAGCAGGGTACTTTTGACGAGCTCGTGGCTAAAGTCGATGGTGAATTCGCTTCCATGGCTCGTCTTCAGACTTTATTCAACCCTTCCGATTCAGGATCACTCTCAAAAACATCACTGGATGCGTCAACAATTCAATCTGGCGAGACTTTTCTCGAGAAGAGCGAAGCTCGTGGTGTCATCAACGCCAACGGGGATGAAAAGTCGCCCGAAAAGGCCGGCATTCAACAGGAAGAAGAGCAAGACTCGCCCGATCTTGTCAAGCCATTCAGATCAGTTGCGCAAGGAGTGAGCTGGCTTATTAGACCATATTATGGCCTACTTGTCATCGCTATCAGTGCTGCAGTGATTGTCGGGTCGACATTCTCTGGTGCTGGTGTCATTTTCGGGTTCACTGTTGGTGAATTGAATCCTTGTGCAAGTACCGTCGCACACATCAAGGAGAGAGGCCGCTTCTTCGCCGGCATGTACTTCCTCCTTGCTGGCGTCGAGCTGGTAGCGAACTTTCTCACTTGGTGGAGCTTTGGTACCATTGCAGAGAGGATCTTGTACAAGCTACGAGTTCTCAGTCTCGGATCGCTCCTTGAACAAACTGTGCATTGGCATTCGTCAGACGGGCGAACGCCAACGAGCCTGTTAGGGATCATTACGAAGGACTCCATGTCGGTAAGTAGTTTCAGTGGATCCACATTTGGCACTGTATTTGCAATTTGCGTCAATATTGTCGTTGCGATTGTCATTTCCAACATCTTCGCCTGGAAAATTGCACTTGTGTGTATGAGCATGTTACCAATTTTGCTGGGTGCAGGTTTCATGCAACTACGCATGCTGGCTCGTTACGAGGAACGTCATCAGAATGCTTTCATGACCGCCACATCGCTTGCTACCGAGGCGGTCGAGTCCATTCGAACAGTTGCTGTGCTGTCATTAGAACGCGAGTACATAGAGTCATTTGTTCGATTGCTGGCCCCTCCACGAAAACAGGTTGTTCGCGCATCTGCTACTACTAATATCTGGCTCGCCATTTCATACTCGACAGGTATCTTCATCAATGCCCTTGCCTATTGGTGGGGCAGTCAGCTTGTCATGAGAGGAGAGTACACTCAGACGGACTTCCTGATCATTCTGGTAGCAATGTTGACGAGTGCCCAATTGTGGAGTGGCATGTTTGCCCTTGCTCCGGAGTTCTCACGGGCTCGACTGGCCCTGGTGAGAGTCGTTGGAACTATTAACTTGGGTACTAAGACCCGAGTTGCGAAGCATGTCCCTGAAAATGCGGCATTGGTCGCTGATGTCGAGTCAACTGCAGAGTCAAAGACAAGCAGCAGTCCTGCTGACAATCGAGCTCGTGGTGGTGCTAAGGTCGTCTTTGACAACGTCACATTCTCCTATCCAAATCGACCGGATACTATCACCATGGATAGAGTCTCCTTCACTGCTACTCCCAATCAGTTCATCGGCTTGGTCGGACCCAGTGGAGCTGGAAAGAGTACTATCATGAATCTGCTTCAACGGCTTTACACACCGACCCAAGGCTCTATTCTCATTGACGGCCAAGACATCGCATCCCTGCCCACATCCTTCCGCGACAGAGTCTCCATCGTTCCCCAAGATCCGACACTCTTCGATGGCAGCGTCCGTTTCAATGTTGGACTAGGTGCGCCACCAGATCGCGATGCCACAGATGCCGAGATCGAAGAGGCTTGCCGCGTGGTCGGCCTTCACGAAATGATAGTCGCTCTACCGGAAGGTTATGATACTGAGTGTGGTCCCGGTGCTGCCCGTTTATCTGGAGGACAGAAACAGCGGATTGCGATCGCGCGTGCACTTGTACGCGCTCCTCGCTTGCTGCTTCTCGACGAAAGTACGAGTGCTCTTGATGCCGTCAGCGAGGCAGCGCTGCAGCAGGGGTTGAAGAAGGCTTCTCGACATACAACGGTTATTGCTATCGCGCATCGGCTGCGCACTATTCAAGAAGCTGACATGATTTTGGTGGTGGAGGGTGGGAAAATTGTTGATTCTGGACGGCATTCTGAGCTGATGGAGCGACGGGAGAATTATAGGGTGAATGCCATGCAGCAGATGCTGCAGTAGACTGATGATCATTGACGGAGTAGGTAATGTCGCTTGATCTCTTCCATCTCGTTCTGAAAGTTTTCAGGATTCGTCAATACTCTGTACAATAATGGACTGCGTCGAAGATTTTGAGCATCGTACTTGATAACTTTGGCCAAGAGCAAGATTTTTGGGCACTTGATATGAGTACATATTGCAAGATCAATCGCAACTCCGAATTGATCCTGTGCTCTTATATAGGTACCCTGTGGAGCCTATGCACGGGACTCCCCCTTTTTGATTCCCGGGCAATTTACCGTCATCGTCAATCCGCCTTTTCTCTTCCATTCATCAACACTCGATTCTTCAGCAACTCAGGTCTCCAATTACTCACGACATGTTTATAAACTGCGACAGCGCCACAATCAGTAATCCTTTTTTTATTCCATCTGCAGCTGCTGGTAGCATTTTTCAGCATGTGATAAGCCGTCCTGCTGCCCCGATTGAGCCACTACAACAAGCCCGACCTGATCATTATTGCTGAGTTGCACCTTCAACCTTGCCGCTTTTTATGCTGGTAACTAAACTCGTGCTAAAAATTGACGAGTCAAGCGAGGGTACTCCTACTTGACATGAATTGGGCGTCTCTCACAAGATCTACCCCGCATAAACGGCCAAACTAATCTAGCCGCTCAAACGTTCTCCAGGTCTCCGATGAACTTTGTTTTTGGGCTAGATCCTTTCTTGGTTCTGCTATATATGCTTAGGGACCCGATGTTTTTGTGACATGTATTAGGTTTGGTATTTTTTAGGGCGGTTCAATTGACTTGGATCTTCATTATGCCTCATGCTGACGATGCACGCACGAACTTTGACTTTATTGTCGTTGGGAGTAAGTCAAGATTACTTTATTTTCATTGTGTTCCTTCAGATTGTCATAAACGCTGTCCGGTGAAGGCTTTGGCCACTTGAAGGTCAGAGACTTTTCAGGCCAACCACATTCTCATTTTTGAGTCCATCAAAATAACAACTAACTCCATCGCTACAGGCGGACCTGCAGGATCCGTACTAGCATCAAAACTAGCTCGCAGTCCAAAAGCCCCTCATGTCTTACTCCTCGAAGCTGGAGGATCCAGCATGGACGGCAATGCCTTGATCCTCGCAGATCGGTATAACAACTTCATGACCTTTCCAGACTACAACTGGGGATACAAGAGTGCTCCCCAGAAGCATCTCAATGGACGCCAGATCGACTATTCTAGAGGCCGTGGACTTGGAGGTTCTTCCAGAATCAACTTCGCATGCTACACCATTGGACCAAAACACGATTACGACCATTGGGCCGAACTTGTCGACGATGGTTTTTTCAACTGGGAGAATTCGAGGCGTAGATATAACGCCATTGAATCTTATGAGATGGACATTGATTCGAAATATGAGAGATATGTCGATTTGAGTCAGGCTGAGCATGGGAAATCGGGTCCGCTTTCAGTTTCGTATCCAAAACTTTGGGAGCGAGGTCTTTCTGAGGCTATGGATGCTCTTAAGGAGAATGGCCACTCGATCAATACTGATATAAACTCTGGAGATCCTATTGGCTTTGGTATTTGTCCATCAACGGCGAGCAAGGGTATGAGGACGACGTCTGCGACGGCTTTTTTGAAGAATCCACCGGAGAACTTGACTATCGTTACTGATTCGCCAACTACCAAGATTCTGATGGACAAAGATTTGGTGACTGGTGTTATTGCAGGCGGAAAGAAGTGTAGGTAGTATCTTCAGTTTGCACTGGATAGTAGCTGACAATTTCAGACTTTGCTTCTAAAGAAGTCATTATATGCGCAGGTGCTCTGGATACGCCCAAGCTACTTAAACTTTCAGGGATAGGTCCCAAGGAAGAACTCGCGAAACACAATATACAATGCACACACGACGTTGCTGGCGTTGGTGAAAATTTGCAAGACCACTGGTTCATCCCTCTCAACGTGCAACTCAAGCCTGGAGGCGACGATCGACCAAGCATTTTGAACGATCAAAAAGCTCTGGAAGCTGCAAAAGCGCAGTTTCAAAAGGACGGAACTGGTCCAATTTCTGTCCTATTCAGCGCCATCAACATGGGCTGGTGGCGTCCTTCCGCATCCCTCCAACAAACCGAAGAATTCAAGAGGCTATCTGCAGACGTCAAAAAACACATCAAACATCCCACGGTACCAACTTTCGAGATAACATCTCACTCGCCACCACTCACCCCTCTAGCCGACCCAGCCCAATCTTATCTCACATTCTTGATCTTGGGAATGACGCCACAATCGCGCGGAACCGTTACTCTCGCCTCTTCAGACCCAAAAGATGCACCAATCTGCGACCCAAACCTCTTCTCCAACCCCTTCGACAGGCTAAACCTCTACGAAGCCACCCGAACCGCCTGGTCCATCATGACTTCACCATCTCTCGCCAAAGACACTGTCAGCACGCTCATGGCACCGAAAAGCATGAGCGATGAGCATATCATGGAGTACGCACGGCAAACAACGGCTACAACGTGGCATATGTCCTGCACGGCTAAGATGGGAAAACCAGATGATGGGATGGCGGTTGTTGATACGCATTTTCGGGTTAAGGGGGTGGTGGGATTGAGAGTTGCGGATATGAGTGTTACGCCGTTTTTGCCCAATTGTCATACTATGGCTGTTGCGTATCTGATTGGGGAGATGGCTTTTGAGAGGTTGGCGGGGGAGTATGGGCTGGATGTGAGGGGGTGAGTGGGGCCGGAGTGATGGAAGTGTGGAATTTTTTTGATCTTTGAGTTGTTTGCATTGTATTTATGGAAGCTACTGAGAATTGGTTGGAGAGGAACTGTGTTGATTTGTGGTGTCGAGACGATACTTCAGTGATGAACAAGGCTGGAACGACATGTCACTTTGCGGCGCAAAATGAACGAAGTTACAGTATCGCAAGTATCTATCATACTAGCCCACCATATTCAACAAGTTATTGATCATAAAATTTAATCCATATTATCAAACTGAAGTCAGGTGATGCTAACGGATTTTACCGTCGGACTTAAGTTTGAGAAACCTCATCTCGAAGGCCTCCACTCTTCAACTTACACCATCCATTGAAGCTACCATAGCTACTCTCCAGAACATAGCTCATCAGGTCTATCTATTTACCCCGCCTGATTGTTTACCCGATATCTGTCCCCAAGGACTCGCTTCAAACTCGCTTCAGGAGGCGCGCATATCTTACAATCTCGGACATCTCACAACCAACTTCATCCATCTCGGCTACATGTTCTTTGCTCCTCAACTTCCTACCAGATTGCCGCAAAAGGAGCTTGGACACTTTAATGTTGGAGTTCGCTGAACGAGATGTTCGACAGTGGACTCAGCAACTTCGTCGGTTGACCACCATTTCTCAACCGGTGGGTTCTGATTTTAGGGCATTCGAGAAAGTTGCCATGGCGGTGAGTTCTTTGCGTGCTGAGCGCGTACTTTTCCAAAGACATACGAAACGGGAGAGCGGTTGCTCTTGTTATTGGATGTTGCTATCATAGGCCAGTCAAATGCGCCCGTCCCAAGCAGCGCTGCCGCCTTTAGGACCTCTCTATACAGGATCTCAGCCACAGTTGGTGATCCGAATGGCCAAGCTGAAAGACGCTGAGCCTTCTGAGTTCTAGACTCGTTCGACCACATGGATTTATGAAAGAGTGGGTATCTGGAATCTCCCGACAATGTACATGGCGTTTTAGGCGACCTCAAAATAGCCATCATGTCTGAGCTGACCCATGAATTTGTACATATGGCGGCAGCAGCTCGCTCATACAAAGGAGTTAAGCGATCGATCATACGAGGGCCCCATCAAAATCTCGGCTCTTAATCCCTGGTGGATCTGTCTCTGCCTCGTGGTAGGGCTGAATGAGGATTAGGCAACACCACAACACCTCGGCAAGAGCCTCCTTTCTTGATTCGACCAGTACGAGCCTCTGATCAAGCATTTGCTTGACCAAGACTCTCACCCAAACTATTGCCTCCTCCGCCACACCACATGTAAGCCATAGCAGACCTGTCACCTCGAGCCATGATAGCGAATCTGGACGGGCGTACTACGACTATCCTGTGTCGAGCAGCAGGACCACCAAAAGCATCCTGACCACCACCAAGTCGTACGAGCAACACGATCATCCAGATGCTGCTTACGACCAATCTTCCTTAACGCCGTCTACTGCCTCTGCTCCTATACTCCTAACACATGCAGTTATATCACCCACCTTTGGCCATTTTGTAAATTCGTCCATGATTTTGTCGGCAACAGAAACCGGTTCCGTTTACGATATCTCTTCGAGCACCAACATTGCATCGCCAACTCTGTCATCAGAATATCCACCTCGTACCTTGTCGTTTTCAGTATCAGGATCGTTCTTCAGCTCCAGAGATTTCGAGCGTTATTTCGTCGAATTGATACGGCCGTGTAACACCAGGGTCCTGGATGCAGATTAGCGATACAGTATCTGGTCTTGATGCAGGAACTGAATACATGGTCACAACTGTGACTATGCAGGATACGGACATGGCTCTCAGCCTTCTAGTTGATGGAGTGGAGAGGGCGTTTGTACCCGCTGGCAGTGTTGTGAACTTTGCCACTGCGAGGCTCATTTTCACTGCTAGCGATACCACGGCGGATCTTCAAGTTCTCGCCACGAATACCAATGCTGTCGAGGTTTGGCCTTTATTCTTCAAAGGGTTACGATCGGAATGACCGGTGGTGTTTGCAAGGCTCCAGTTTCAGTAGCTATTTCCAGCTCGACGTCATCTGACATTCCAAGCTCGACGTTGTCGTCCGTGATTCTGATATTAACCTCGTCTTCCGAGATTCAGAACTCCATTTCAACATCCGACTTTCCAAGCTCAACTTTTTCATTTCAATGGACTTACGATTACTTCGGGCAACGGTAATAGTGTTGGGAAGGTAGAATAATGTTTTCTTTTCGTAGCGAGCGAGTATAATGTCTAGTCATCCTGTAATTCTCCCGAGCCATCGCCGGCCAAAGTGAAAAAGAAAAAACTAGATATACGAAATGGCACTCACTCTTTGGCTTGCATTTCAATACGAGAAGAGGGAAAAGGCTATGCGATATTCGAGTTCCCCATTCATGAAAGTACTGACAGGGACATAAAAAGCGATTAAGGTGATGTAATTTCAAAGTCCACCAATTCAATCTCCTCATTTCCATGAAACCAACCAACCAACCAACCAACCTAACCCCAGCCTACCACGCCTCGCCTAGTAAATCCAGACCCCCGCCTCCCCAGCCTTCCCCCTTTACCAATCACCACAAGTAAAGAAGACAAACCCAAATAATAGCCATCCCTCCTCATAACCAGCACCAACCCCAACATCACCCCATCCACTAAGAAACCCCTACACCCTCCACCCTCAAACCAACCCCCAACCCCCCACCCAATCAACGAAAAACAACGCCTAGGATAGAAGTCCCAAAGAAAGCTCATACTTACGCGGTAAAAATACCATCTCCATCCCAAATTACAATGACGTGACCCATCATCGAGCAGAAAGCACCATATCGGCGTGAGTGAGTGCGACGCAAACAAACACCAAAGCGTGTTGATAAACAGATAGCGCATAGTACCCAAAACCAATGCCGTCGTCAGAAACCCAGACACGCACTGATCAATCGTATTGATGCAAAACAGACCATAGGCAGGCTGCTGATCCACGAGCTTGACTTTATGCTCGCCCTCCTCATCTCGATCCACCTCTTATAAAGTACTCCTGTCGCACGTAGCTATGCCTATCCATTTGAGCAAACGGCCAGAAACCAAGTAGCAGCAGCATAGCAAGGCCCTTCGTCAATGTCCCTTCGCTGCCTCGAACTTATAAATCTAGTTATTCAGGAATAGTCTCTCAACTCGGGATCGCTATCGGTAAATCCCTGGCGAGTTCCTTGATTTAAGAATCATAAATAAGCCATGTTGAGGGTGTTTGTGGAAGGGCTTTGGATGGCCAGACGCGCAGCTTGAACGAACAGTATGATTTCAGCTGCCTAGAGGGTATACAAAAAACAGTCTGAACTCCTACTCCTTCTCAAAACGACGAACGAATCAGGAAACGATGATGACCATTTCCATGACTGGGGTATCACGAAAACGTACTTCGATGAATGCAAACAATGCCCCCTCTTACATGACCATGCAACAGCGACAACACGAACGACCGCCTTCTTCTTCAGCAGTACGAGTTGCTTCAGCAGTACGAGTTCCTTCTGTAGAATGAGATGGATCTGGGACGAAGGTCACTGGAAAATCGGATCAGCTCACCATCTTACATAATCATGCAACCACCACAGCACGAGCGACTGCCCTCTTCTTCTGCAGCGCGAGAAGCGTGTTTGGGGTCTGCATCTTCTTCGATGGTGTCTGGGGGTCGAATACTCATGTGAACCACATTTGGGCCTGCACTGGTATCGAGTTTGCAATCTTTGAGGGTAGAGTCGTCGTCGAGCATGCGGCCAAAGTATATGAGACGGATCTTGTCGATAGTTGTGGGTTTTTCGGCCCATTCTATCACGCATGTGAATTAGTCTCGTGGGCAGATGGAAGTGAGGCGACGATGAAGCGGTGGTGGAACACGTACCCTCTTTCCAGTCATGCATGAGCAGTTCTTTCATGAACTTGACAGTGACCATTGCGGGATCATCGCCTTGTACTGTGCCAACATCTTTCCGTTTCCGAAGATATCTTGAGTTTAATGTGTATGGGTATCGCTTGCCGCTTGGGAGGAGAAGCGTGATGGTGATTGATGGTTCAGCGAGAGCGGCTGTCGACGATTCTGCGGCCGTTGCGGAGTCGGGACTATTGCTCAACGTCGGCGGTAACGGCGCAGGATTAGTTGGCTCAGACTGTGGTTGGGAAGAGGATGGGTCGGTGTATGTGTTTGGAGGCGGTATTGACGACGAGGGCGTCCTTGGGACTGCTGCTGGGGGTAGAGCGGCCATTTCGAGGGTGTCGTCGGCAGTGCTTGGCTGAAGCGATGCTGGTTCTGGATGTGGTGTGTATGGTTGAGGAGCAGAAGACATGATGTCTGGTCGTTCTGCTCGCTTGTCCAGAGAATCAAGGCGTTGGCCGTCCAGTGATGTTTCGCAGGGATGTGCCGGGCTGGGGATGGGATCGAGATGGCGTGGGATTGAACTGCACAACGGTGGGTATAACAATGCGTGGGCAATGGAAGATGTCTGCAGCGCTTGTTGGAGATGCCGTTGGTGAAGACGAGATGAGTATGAGTGTCCCGCAGACGCGGCAGAGAGTTGGCAGGACAGAGCCGGAGTTTTTTGCCAGGCGGGAGGAGAAATAGCAATGGATGAGGCTCTGCGATGCGGAAGTCGATGTCGTGCAGGCGAAGGTGATTATCAATTAGGACATGGGATGGTACCAGGACGGGCGCAGCACTGTCACTGTCTGTCGACCTGCGGCTGCGGGAGAGGGAACTGGTGAGAGGCGACCGAAGAATCTGGGACTGGGCTGGGGGACTTTACCCTACGAGCAAGCGCAGGCGTTACACGGCCATCGTCGGCTGTCTAGGCCTTCTCTTGTAACAATTCACACGGCTTGGCCATCTGGACTCGTGTGCCATGATATTCAATCCAGTCCTTCAATGATGGGCAAGCGGGTGAGCCATGAAACTCAAACGCGCTATCCATCCCATGTCGATCTCCCGCTGTCTGTGAACGGTGAAGACAACCGAAGTTATATTTGGTGACATCCATTTGAACATGAACGTTTCGCTTTCTCCTCACACTCGGCCGTACCACAGTGGCCCAAGAAACAACCCACTTCTACAACTCCTCGAATTACCATACATATCATCCTTTAACCCCATCTGAAACCTCATCAAATAATCCACTCCCCATATCGGGATGCGTTCTCGATGCGAATCCCCTCCATTTCTTCTCGTACAGGAAGTATACTGACCTTCCCCATTGAGGGTCCACTATGAACATCCTTGAATGTCTCCACCTTGTAGCCCTTGAGGAACTGCTGTAAACTGACAATGACCTCCTCTTTGTCTTCTATCAACAGCGCAATCGCATCGTATCCTCCAGCACCGGGAACAACTCCTCCAATAACCCCGTCAACCGCAGAACAAGCATCGATCAGTTTGGTCTGCTCATGGGGCTCAACAGGCACCCCAGAAAGTCGTGACATCTCCTGGATGAGCACACGGATATCCGTGATGGCCTGCTTCAGCTGCGAGTAATCTTTACTCCCTGTGACCGTAAGCTTGGTCAATTCGGCTGCGAGAGCCGAGTTTCGCTTGTCAAGTTGGCTCCAGATCATGTTCGCCTCATCGCTCTCCTTTGCCCTCCAAGCTAGCATTTGTTTGACCATCCCTGGTGTCTGAGATCCACAGTCCACATCACACATCACCATTCGAATCCCTTTCGGCACCTTAACTGCGTCTTTGAAGATTTCAGTGTCCCAGATCCGTATGCTTTCCTCTTTGTCTTCCACGAGCTCTTGAATGTGTTTGGCAAACCCACTGGAGCCAGGTTCGCCATGGTTTTGTAGCACGGCTGGAGAAAACCTTCGGTATAGACACGAGCCGTATACGGCCGAGGCTACATCGAACCCTGAACCAACCTTGCCTTGAGCTGCACAATGTGCTGCCTGGGCGAGGTTGTGTAGCCTCGTCTGACCAGCATCGGTCTTGATAGAGAATGTCGTCTCTGGTAAGTAGTGCACAAGCAATGCTGCTGTGAGAGCAGTTACGAGAGCAGCCGAAGATCCCAGGCCTGTTTTGTGGGCATCCGAAAGTTTTACTCCAAAATCCGTGAATCTATACGCTTCTTTGGCTTGCACCGTGGCCTCTGTGGATGGTTGAGTGTAGTACGAATCGTCTGCCAGAATTGAAATCGATGACGGCTTGATAACTGGCGAAGAAACCCTCGCTATGTACGTGAGAACGTAGCTGAGAGTGGTTTCCACAAACGGATTTGGACTCAAGGTCTGTTGCGCGGCACTATATCGTATGAGCAATGGTGAAGTAGTAATAGAGCGTTTCCTCTTGCAGCGCTGCCATAGATACTTGGCTTAACTCCGAATCGTTATCGATAGATTGGACGAACAGACATTTAGCAACATCGCTGCACAGGACCGGACGGCTGAGGAGGAAACGGCGGAATTGGTGCATTTAGATGGACTTACGCTTTCAGCTGAGTGACCTCAACTCCGCCATAATTCTCGGCAACCCGATATCCATACTGCCAAATAGCCTCGTTGAATTGCGGAGACCTAACGACAATCTCGTTAAGCGCAACACCTGACGTTGTCTTCAACGGCTCAATGTAGACATGTATTCTAGCATCAATGCCAAAGACCAAGCCGGTGAACTCTCTGTCCAAGACGAGATATCCTCCTGCAAGTAAGACTTTGCCCGGGGCCGAAACGGCGTTTGATTGCACCACCATGGATAGATATATTCGCCACGCACTGGCACGCGTGGCAATATTCCCTCCTTTTCTCACAAGCCGTGGCAAGCGTGGGCAGATGATTGTCTTGGTGAAGGGGTTCCTGACGTCTTTCAGGCGGAGAGAAACGCGCAAGACTTGGGCGATCCAAATCGATATGTGGGGTGCAGGAAGGCTTGTGACCGTACTCGTACGGAAATAATTCGGAAACTTAATAGCCAACTCCCTACCACAATGTCCACTTTGCTGGTCTGCCATTGGAAAACGGTCACGTGGCAATCCTCTACTAGCTTTGGAGCTAGCTACTGACATCGTTATCTGTTAGGGAGACCCATATCTTCGTGTGAAACCGGCATCTCAGCCTTTTTTCCACCCTAACAAATTAACAATTCTGACTCCCAGTCTTGTGTAAGCAGCAATTTAGTTCCTAAGGATCATAGACGTCGGAAATTCAGGCCACACCTTGAAAAAGGACACACCTACCTGTCAGGCACGCTATGTCCCACGCCACCCCCAATCTTTTACCTTTCTCACCATCATTGACAATATTCTCTCGCATTGTATTTAGGGAGCTTTCGTTCGCTTCCATCTCCACCACATCAACTTAGGTAATTCACATCACCAGCGCGTTCTTTGACGGCTCAGCTGTCAAATGAACCTGCAAGTTACCTATATCTCGAGAATACTGGTATGTCGAGTTCTCGCAAAAATGCGCGCGTTGTGGCGGTTTTCTTGCCAGTAGCTAATAACATCCAGTCTCACCCTTCCAACCTGAAGGGCTCCTCAATCTCCTAAATGGTCGTTCCCAAAGCTGGGTATATCACGCGTCAGCTTTTCAGCAAAGCCCTCACAAACGGTTATCTTCAATCTGTCGTCGCCGCATCCCAGTCCTCTCAAGCCGCACAGCAGCATACCTTTGGAACCCTCGGCAATCGCCTCGGAAAATCCCACAATACCCAACCTCACAATGCATTCTCTACCGATCGAAATCAGCCTCGCTCGGCGAAGCAGCAGCAAGAGTCGGGTCTCGCCTCATACTACGCAGCATGGCAGAAGGGCCAGCAGGTAGGCAGCAAAGAGTGGCAGCAATATCAATTTGCAAAGCGCATCGAATGGAAGCCTCAGACTCTTCTCGCAGAGAATCAGCCCGAAACCCAAGATGAGGTCAAAGAAGCAAAGGAAGCGCTCGCTGAAGCGCTTCAGGGACAGAGCCTAGCTCCACCACAAAGACAAGATCGATCCTATTCTACAGGTGATGTAGACAGCCTCCGAAACAATGTGGACGCGAAAACGATAGCGCTCGCCGAAGCTTTGCAAGCGACAATCACGCAGCAGGATATCGAAGCGTCCTCAGCAATTGACGAGACACCTGAGCAAGACATCGTCCCGCACCAACCTTCGCTACAATCTGTGAGCCCGGCCGTTGAGTTTACTCCGCCATCTAGTTGTGCTTCGGAGATTACACCTTCGAGTCCTGTCTCCGAGTCTGATTCGTATGTTCACCAGTTGACTAGGCTTGCGGACAAACGGCATTATGCTGAGGTCCCAGCGGTTTTCGAAGCTATGCTTCATTCCGGACTCACGCCTACCGTGACTGCATACAACGCACTGCTTTTGGCTGCAATTAACCTCACCAAGTCGAGGCACCATGTTGTACCAAGGGCGTTGAACGTGTATTCAGACATGCTCAAGCGCAATGTGCTCCCGGACAGGAAGACATATAGCGTATTGGTTGACCTCCTCTCTGCTCGTGCCCTTGAGGTCGCATCGACGAAGGTCGCCTTGGAAGAGAAGCGCGCACGATTCGGCGGACTTGAAGAGAAGGGCAGATTTATGCTCAAATCCGAAGAAGCGGAATCAATATTGCTTGCCGAAGACGACTCATTGAACTTGGCTATTCGCATGTTTGATGCAGCCACTTCCATCTATCCATCGGGATTCTCTGAGCGCACTTACTGTCTGCTTGTATCCGCCTGTGCCGAGCAAGGCAAGATTCAAGATATGGTAAGAATTTACCAACAGATGGAGATCCGACATGTTACACCCAGACCAGAGATGTTTGTCAACATGATCCACGCGTTCGCCACTTCTCACGATTTGCGGAGTGCTGTTGAGTGCTACGATGAGTACAAGGCGCTTGCAATTGCCCATGACAAAGGCGAGATCACATTGGCTCGCAAAGACGACGATGTGTATGCATCGGTTGTTAAAGCTTACATGATCGCGAAAAACCTTGAAGGCGCTGAACGCTTCTTTAGCAAGCTTGAAGCTACGGCCAGGGAAGATCAATTGGCCACCTTGCGCGACACAATTGGTCTGAGGGCGTTCTTAGCTGAATGGCTCAAACAGGGTCAATTTCAAGAAGCTTTCAACCACGTCAGCCAGAAGCTTAGCGGCCGTGCCAGAGATGTCGGTTTGTCGGCTGTCTGCATACGGGCCGCGGATAGAGATAGTTTCGACATTGCAGCGCAGGCATTCAGCCAGCTCAGCGCAAAAGCTGACGTCTCTGCTCCTGCCGTTGCGATGGTTGCCATGCACATACGTAATGGCAACCTTGACGCTGCAGAGCCATTCTGGAACATGGTTGAACGCGCCATGCCTAAAGCTGACTTCATCCAACCAACAGCAATGCGAACAGTCGCTCTTATTGGCAGTGGACAAGCAGATGTTGCTATGCAAACCGCTCGCCAGATGTTCGCCCGCGTACGAGAAGCCCAATCAGACCTTGAATCTCTACCGGACCAGATCGATGAAGCTATTGGAGTGATAGGCAATTTCATGGCCCAACATGCTATCTTCCTGCCAGCAACCCAGTCCATGGAGTTGATGTGGGCCATGATTGACAATCGTGGCCTTGTACCTGCCGTTGCCAGTCATTTGCTCGCCGGCATGGGCCCGGAAGAAATTGCGCAGCTAAGCTGGGCCGATCTGCAATTGCTGGTACAAGTCCAGGGCAGCCTGATCACTAACGATCCTCATCTTGATATTGGTTCTCAAGTTCGCTTCTCGCACCTTCTTCAACTTGTTAGCACGGGTGCCGTTGATGCTCCGACCCAGGACGCCATCCACAGGGCATTGGCAATGCTGAACCGTCCTGAGATGATCGCTTCGTGGCAGCAGAATCAGTACTCGACGCCAGTCGGTCAATTCATTCACCCTGCCGCCATTGCTCAGCCTACCGCAGAAGATACCTATGATCCTTACGCAGCGACTACCGACAACAAGGGATCCTCGGCGATTACTGACCTCCTGGAAAAGCCGCGTGGCAGGTTTTCTTCTCAGTTGAACGACGCTCTGGCCCGTCTCAATAACATGCGTCGCGCCGGCCGACATCCACGATTCTTTACCTACGCCAAGCTCATCACCGCTGCCGCAAAAGAGAACCGCCTTCAAACTGCCCATGAAATGCTCGCCCTCGCGAAGCAGGATGTGCCCTACCTTGCAGAATACCGCATCGTTCGTTACGGCTGGGTGACCATCCTAGACAGTATGGTATCTGCATGCTTGACAACAGGCCGTCGCGACCTGGCTGATCAATACCATCAGGACTTGCTTTCCATGGGTGCTGCTCCATCAGCAAACACCTTTGGTCTCTACATCACCACGTTGAAGGAGAGTACCAAGACTTTTGATGAGGCCAGCGAGGCTGTGAAAATATTCCTCCAGGCCAAGTCCGAAGGCGTTGAGCCATCATCTTTCCTCTACAACGCCCTCATCGGCAAGCTCGGGAAAGCACGTCGTATTGACGACTGCCTTTTCTACTTCAGCGAGATGCGCAACCTTGGCATACGACCAACCAGCGTGACGTACGGCACCATCGTCAACGCTCTCTGCAGGGTCAGCGATGAGAAGTATGCTGAGGAATTGTTCGAGGAGATGGAGAGCATGCCAAACTACAAGCCACGCCCGGCTCCTTACCACTCAATGATGCAATTCTTTCTCTCCACTAAGCGCGACCGCAGCAAGGTCCTCAATTACTACGAGCGCATGCGATCGAGGAACATCCAACCCACCACGCACACATACAAGCTTCTCGTCGATACCTACGCCACTCTCGATCCGATCGACATGGAGGCTGCTGAGGGTGTTCTTGAGCAGATTCGTCAGCACGGAGAACTCCCAGAAGCTGTCCACTTCGCCTCATTGATCCATGCCAAGGGATGTGTTCTCCGTGATATGGAAGGCGCTAAGAAGTTGTTCGACTCTGTCCTCGCTGATCGCCAAATTCGTTTGCAAGCTTGCCTATTTCAGGCTCTCTTCGAGTCGATGGTGGCCAACGACCAGATCGAAGGCACTGAGGAGATTCTTGCTGTGATGAAGTCTCGTGGCATCGAGGTCACGCCTTACATTGCCAATGCTCTCATTCACGGCTGGGCCAACGCAAAGGACGTCGCCCACGCTGAGTCTGCTTACCAACAAGTGTCTCAAGAGAAGCGCGAGCCAAGCACTTACGAGGCCATGACTCGAGCTTACATTGCTCTCGAGGACCGCGAGAAGGCTATGTCTGTTGTTAATGAGGCCCTCTCGCGTGGCTACCCAACTGCCGTTGCCAACAAGATTCTTGATCTCGTTGGCGGCGGCAAGCCACAAGAGCTTGACTAAACACTTGACTGCTCTCGATCGTCCACTGCTACATCTCAGATCCAGCTCGCACGGCAATTTTCCATGCCACAGTTGCAGACTTTTTTGTCTGCGCACTTTTCTTTCAAATTTTCATTCTTACTCTTCTCTGTGATCATATTGCACATGCGTGAGCGTTCTCGCTCCGCACTTTCTCGTTTGCTACACAAATTCTTTCGGGCTGGCGATATCCCTTCTGTAATAATTTTTTTTCACTTGCGACGCCTTCTTCAACAAAGCGTGGCGTCTGTTGGAACGAAATATGGAGCAATCTGATGTGGGCAAACTAATGACGGAATTGCGTTTACATTGGCATAAAGTGGCACTCGTCGGCTTGGCGTTGCTAGACATGGTGTTGGGCTCATGGTATATCCTGTGTGTGAATGGGTGGGATATTTGCCGATGAAAGGCGTTGACGGAATGTATGCATGTATTGTAAAATACCCAGGAGTTGATGGCGATGGGGCATTTGACAGTTGGGTAGACTCTCCACTCTAGATTGGGACGCTGATGCGTATTCCTGAATGAAATATTTCGAACTTAAAGGTTGTTTTGCTCTGTTTGATTGCCGGTTTCCAATGGCGGAAGAATGATGGGTGAGGTGCATGATTAGTCTCTCTATCAAGAGGATTTGCTCACTAAGCAAGGCGTGATGCGCGACTAACAGCCTGATTAGGATATTGATTCAAGCAAGTAACACCATGTTTGCCTAGATGATTTGCAGATGAGTATCTCCAGATGCTGCAAATGAACTGAGTTACTCATTTACCATTCACAATAATAAAATTACCTCCAGCGTTCCGGTCGGTAAGCTACGCCAAGTATATAAATAGAGTCGATTCTTTGATCAAAAGAGAGGAGGGGACAATATATAAAGGATAACGTGTTTCACCACCGAGTCGCCAACCCCACCGAGTCGCCACCCCAACCCAACCAAAACACCTATGCGACAACTACACGTAATGTCACGACAACGCCTACTTCAAACATCTTATACTGAAGGTGATTTACAGCTTGCTATTCAAGACATCAATTCTCAGCAAATTCAAAGTAGTAGCCGCGCTGCAGCAATCTACAAAGTCCCTCGAAGAACGCTCGTGGACCGACGCGCTGGAAAACGCCCCCGACGCGACTGCGAGCCAAACGCAAAGCGCCTTACAAAGCTAGAGGAGGAGGTTATCGTAAAGCGTGTTCTTGAGGAGTCTGTACGCGGTATACCCTCCTCAAAGGCAGACGTACGAGATATGGCTGATAAACTGCTAAGAGAGCGTGGTGGAGGGGCTGTTGGCAAGAATTGGGTTGATAGGTTTGTACAGCGTACTCCTGAGCTGCGAACGCGATGGAGCCGTCCGTATGATCGCCAGCGAGCTGCCTGCGAGGACCCGGCGGTTATCCAGCCCTGGTTTACGCTGGTTCAGAATACGAAGGCAAAGTATGGTATTCTAGATGAGGATACATACAACGAGATGGAGGCGCAATCAATACTAATTCAAAACCGTATGAAAATCCATCAAGGGTCTCCAGCAAGTTCTCTTGATGAGCAGATCCAGCAGCAGATAGCTCATAACATGGTATTAATGCAGGAGAAAATTGACCGCCTTCAAGACGCAGTCGAAGCCTCAACAAAGCGCCGGAGTCGCAAGCGACGCTGCTTACAAGTAGAGGAGACCTTAACAGTTGGTGAGGTAACTGACTTATTTACTGCAACAATGGTTAATAGTTGTGACGAAGGTGATAGACCGTCAAAGAGGGTACGCGCAGAGAGGCACTGCGGGCATTGCGGCAAGACTGGGCATAACTCTCGAACCTGTAAGGCAGAAATAGAGGACATAGATAATAATAGTGCTTCCAAAGAATAGAGTACTGTTACTTAGAGTCTAATATTTTGTTGTAGTATTGCGCTGTATCGCTGCGAAGGCGTTTTGGTGATGGTGGGGTGGCGACTCGGTGGGGTTGGCGACTCGGTGGTGAAACACGTTACTTAGTACTCGACGAAGACGCGATCAAGTCTCTCCTTGATTGTTTTACATTACTTTGTAAGTTAAACTTAGACCTAGACTTACTTTGTATTTCTCGTAACGCTTGGCTATCCCTTGGCATTATATGATTCTTTACTAAGATTACTATAACCCGTCATATCTTCTTGAAACCAGTCTTTATGATCTCCCTTCTTTTTCTGGTGACGAGGGGAGGAAATGTAATAATAATAATAATCATCAGATTTTACGTGATACGTAATGGCTGCTGTACCGTGTGCCCACAATCTCTATCTAGAATCGCAAAAACCCAACTCTCTGGGATGAAAAAGCCTCTCGGATCTATCCTGAGCGGAATCCATACGGTGTGTAAGGGGGCCATCAACGGTCCGGTCCCTTCGCTATCTTGACGTCTCTCGACTTGGCCATACACCTACTCTTACTATGCCCCTACTTTACTACCCGGGTCATCTATCCTACTACCGCCAGTACAGCTCCTCTACGGCTCCTGAGCCGTGTCCTCTCAAAAAATCTGCTGTCGTTTCACATGAGAACCGTCATCTACGGATATTTCCTATCCCCCGTAATACCATGCCTTAACCTGCCGTGGTCCGTCGTCCCCCCAACTCACATCACCAGAATACTCTCCTACCTTTAACCTGCCCTTTTTCTCCCTATCACCCCTGCCCTTTGTCTCTGTACCGGGGGTGGTCCTCCTCCTCCCCGCTCACTTTTCGATGTTGCCCTGCCCTTTATCCTCCAGCTCCTGTTGCGGCCCCTTTGGACTCTCGCGCCATCGTTGGTGGTAGGCGAGGTGATGTCTCTTCAGACTATTGCGTAGTAGGTAAGGTAGGTGAGGTGGAGTCTCTTCAGACTATTGCGGAGGAGGTATTGATACACGCCCGGTACGGGGTAGGTGAGGTGGTGTAGGAAGTAGGTAAGATAGTAGTCGTAGTTGAGAATTTTGGACTCTTTGTGCGGCCTTGGCGGGACTTGAACTCCTCCGACTCGGTGCCAGCGTGGTACTTCTAGTATACGCTTCTCTTCGTGTAATCGCTGTATTGCCATCTCTCACTACGTACTGAGTTTTCCCCGTGTCCAGGAGTATCGCTCGTGGTGTGGTAGAGTCCGCTCTACCAGGCAAACCACCACGACGTGCCGTCCGATGCCCGTGGAGGGTGAGACCACGGACAGTGATTTCCATCGGCTCTCCCATCATCGTCGAGACGATATGGAAGGTTCGTAGCCTCAGCCTCGTACAGGCTGGAAATTCGACTTTGGAGGCCGGGGAGGAAATATAGGCTATTGTTACTGGTGCTAATGGGATTACGGGGGCGTATTTCCAACCACCACCTAAAGAAGGAGAGAGAGGGGTTATATTCCGATCTCGTCGAAGCCGAAAAAGTTCAACATGGTATGGCCCTCTCTCCAATTTCCTCACCGCTATCTCTACTTCCTCTCTCCTCCCAAAAAGATTCATACTCCAAACAGGCGCAAACACCACAGCGTCCAGATAGGCCCATCCATGCAAGAATCTTCCCCCATTTCCCCGCCCAACCAAATTTCTAGGTGCTTCCCCCAAGAAAACCTCTAGTCCCGGTCCGCTGGAAAAAAAAATAGAGAATAAATGTTACACGCCCTGGATTCATAATCGGCGCCGTAAAAGACACAGCGACGAATCTCTCGCTCTCTACGTATCCAACTACTCCCATCTCAAGGAACTACTAGTATACCCGGGTGGTACTGATGCTGATGCGTGGGCAAGTGAGAAATATTTAAATAGTGCGGTGCTGATTGGGTGGGTATTATGCTGAGTGGGTTTCTCTCACGTCTGAAACGGCAAATGAGGTGCTAAACGGGGCTGATGGATATTCATTTACTTCTGGTGTTTTCTGGCCCGTTCTTGCTGTTTTGTTTGGGGGTGGATTATTTGATTCCGGGAGATGATGGATCGAAACACACGACGGTTACTATGCCTGTTGCTCCGCCACCTGGGGGCTTTGGAGCGGCGGGGGAGTTTAGGATGGGTGCTTCGTTTGAGGCGTGGGCGTGGAGTGAGGAGGTATTGGTTGCGTGGGAGAATTTGGCGAAGGAGAACGGGTTGATTGGGAGGCCGTTTGAGTAGGCGAAGGATGTATTTGGGTTGTTGGGTGCCGGGATTCTGGGACCGTTGGGATGAGTATTAGGTTCGTCGTCACTCTTCTTTCCTCCTTCGGGTTGATAAGAGAATTCTGCTAACTATTATGACGTTGCATGAAAAAGAATCGGAAGCTCGAACGGAATGGATTTGTGGACTCACAGGATGGATTAGTTTTAGCTTTGAAGAGCTGGCGGAGTTGAAAATGATTCCTCCATTCAAGAAGCCGGAGGAGTTGACCGTTAAGTACGAGGGATAAGGAATACCAAGGTCGCTAAAAAATCTAGACGGACATCATTAATGTGAGCAAGATTCTCGATGTATTGGCAATCCAATTGCCAGAACCATAGCTCATAGACCGATGGATTTCAGGAAAAGTGTATCAAAGTAACGATCTGACACAAACGCCCAGAATCATTGAGCCTTTACAGAAGTTGCAGAAAAATGTCTATTTCAATATTCCGATGTCGATGACTGACGCTTCCGTCACCAGGAAACTAGCCGTGCCCTTGATTTCTAAATCTACTGCACTTTCAACAATTACGCAGTCTGCTGTTGCTCGACGCAGTCAACTTGACGTGCCGTTACCTCCCAAATTCAGCGGTCCTTTCCGTAAGGAGGCACTATGCCCATATTGTTGCTGCATCCTCGACCAAGAGGTCTTCGACAATCGATTACGGTGGACGTATGTACTCTATCCCTCGTACGCTTCAGAGAATCAAATAGCTAATTGATACAGTCGTTACGTCGTCCGTGACTCTTACTCATACGTTTGTCTCTTCAACGATTGTCTACAGAACGACCAAAAGTATAAGCTCGTTGAGGAGTGGCAAACACGTATGAGAGGATGCCATGCTCTGTCGTACTGCTATAAAGCTCCAGGCCATGAAAATTTTGTTTATGCCTCCCCACTTGCGCTTCAAACCCACTTCACGACTGATCACGCTGGCGAGTATGAGGACCGAGAATTAATCGAAATAATGCAGCGAGCTTCAATGCTATGCACAGATGTCTTTTCAGCCTTCAATTCACAGAACCAGGCTCCAGCCGAGCTAGATCCAATGCTCTGCAGTCTGTTCAAAAAGACGGCAATTCCATCGTCAATTTCAAGCACGGCACACCCAAAACCACTTGCAAGTCACATTGCCGGCCATCTCGAGTCGATCGCACTACTATCATTACCATATGATGATAAAATGGAGAGTGAGGTTGCATCAGAACAGGGCGAAGCTGCAGCTGATTCGCATGGTCGACGCGGGTTTTGGGAAAGCCTTGCCCCTGTAAAACCCTCACTGATTTTCGGAGAAGACCAATATTTGCTTCTGATCGCCGAAGGTTTCGCAGACGACGATGTTCCAGACATGAAAATGACAACATGCCCACACTGCCAAGGAAATCGTTCACATCCTCTGCCAAAGCTGGTACCTGGACACGAATGCAGTGGTTGCGAAGACAAGGACGAGATCAATTGTGAGCTGAGTTGGGGGCTGGTCGTGGCTGAGATTGCATCGACCAAAGTATACTTCGGCGAAAATGAACTCGAACCAAAGCTCTCGTCGTTCCGGAAAGCCTCCGTTTGTCATCGTCTCCGAGAATTAGTACGAGTAGCCATGCATCAGACGAGAATCACAAAAATAATTACCCAAATACGCAACTGGCTAGATGAATGCAAAAAGAACCATCTCACATGCGATGGTGAGGCGAAGATGGGAGTCCCAGCACGACTCCTGCATGTCGGATCAGAGAATAGGCAACCTTATTTGGTGCACAATCTCTGAGATCAGCACAGAGAATACATCTTTCTGAGCTATTCCTGGGGAGGCGGCCGGTTTTTGGAATTGACCAAATCGTCTCCTGTTCCATTTCTCCACGCTATTAAGCTTGCCAACTTCCCACGATTATTCCAGGACGTTATGTTGCTTGCAAGAGGAATCGGCATCGAATAAATTTGGATTCACTCGATATGTGTGCTCCAGGACGATATGGTAGACTGGCAGCACGCAGCATCACAGATGCTTGACGTTTCCAAGGGCGCAACGATTACCGTCGCGGCAGTTAATGCCAATTCGCCCACTGTCAGCCTGTTCGACCAGGACGGCCGCCCCTCTCATCAACATTACTCCAACAATCGGAATTTTGGGCGGGAGGTGTGGAGAACAAGGGTATGGACCTTTACAGAAGAATTCCCGAGTACCCGTTGTTTAACCTTTGAGACTAATGAACTTGCTTGGCGTTGCAAGCAGAGCAAACGCTGTGAATGCAAAGAATGGGAACAACTGGATCTGGGTAACGACACAGCTCAGGGACTATATAACAAGTGGCGTAGTGATGTTGTTGACGTTTGCAATCTCCGCCACTTGACTTTTGAAAGAGATCGCTTAACAGCACTATCTGGTGTGGCCGCCTGGTATTCTCAAAAGTTGCATGACTTAGGAGAAGGGCAAAACTATATCTGCGGAATGTGGGAACGAGACCTGCTGCCTAGCCTGTGTTGGACAGCACCCTCGAACACAGTCGAACGCATTTATATCGCACCAAGCTGGAGCTGGGCTTCTGTCGGCTACGACCATTCAGTGTACGGAAGTCAAAGTGGCAGGAGGTCACCTTATAGGCGTCACGATCATACCCTCACCTTTGATGGAGTCGACGTAGAAGAGGTGATCTGTGAGTCCGCGAGTGCCTATCCTTTTGGCGAAGTAACGTTTGCATCATTGACGTTACGCGTTCATATTTTGGCTGTAACCATGAATGTGGAACGGTCATCCAATGTCGCAGTAATGATCTCGTTACATGACTACAAAAGCGAGGGGGTCACTTCTTCGAATTGACTCTATGGCGTTCCAGTCTTCGCAAACTGCTTGGCGCTCGAGGGGGGATATGTACTGCACTAACGCAGACACATCCAAAATTTGGTTCGTGCCGTTCAATGTCATTCCTGGGGGTTCGTTTTGGAGATACTGTTGTCAATGCAACTCCGGTCAAACGTTGATCGCGTTGCACCGCTGCCCAATCTGTGCGCATGAGAAGTGCGATGATTGTAAGATGGAAAACCTTCTCCCCCAGGATTATAACTCTCTTCATGGCCTGTTGATCATGTTGCAGCCTGACGGGAAGACTTATCGAAGGGTCGGATATTTGGCAGAGCGAAAAGGAACAGGAATGTTCACCTGTAAACCGTATGATCTTGGCGAACGGCAAAGCATTACCATTATCTGAGAAATGATTAACGTATTCCACCATCGAGCGGGTCAACCCATCGAGCGGGTCAACCCATCGAGCGGGTCAAAAAGGCTTGGCACGACCAACTTATGTTACGACTCTTCAATTTAATCGCTATCAACAATAGATTCTAAGTCCGTCGTGCTGCTATCTGATTCAGAAGATATCTTGATATCTTTTTTACAAGTTCGCGCATTATGCCCAGCTGCGCCGCAGTTCCTACTGCGCCGTTGAATTGGTCGGGCTGTTTCTTGACCACCACTACCACGAGCCTTCTTTGATCCCTGAGGCGCTATAGACGCCTCTGCAGCTACCTGCGCTGCTGCAGTCCCATACTCAATAGTACCACCTTGCTGGATCCACTTCCTTTTGCGCCATTTTCGGTTCGTTGTTACTGCTAATTGCTCTTCAAGCTCGCGGTTACGCGCAACAAGCAGAGCGTTTTGGTGTAGCATCAATTCAGCGCCCTTAACAAGCTGGGAAAAGCCTGCCTGCGCAGTAACTGGTGACCGAGTAAAAGACTCGCTTACGAGCTTGGATTGGGATCCAAATTCATAAGTATTACTTGGAGTCTTGGACTGCCACGGCGTTTCTGGGAGATGGGTTTCTGGCGGGGTTCGTAGCCGTACTTCAAGGCGATCCAACACCACCTGCGCGTCGATAGGGACTAGCCCTACTGCCTCAAAAGCCTTTTGACAGTTATCTTTCATAAACACGTCGAAAAACGCGTCTTTGAAGGCAGGGAGAAAGCCTTCCTTGTTGATATGGTACACGCGTCGGCGTGCCAAGTCCCGGACGCGTTGGGAGTACTTGCGCTTCAACGGCGAGAAGTAGACCACGTCAAGGGGCTGGAGTATATGCGACGAGTGCGATGGCATGCAGAGGGTTATAATCTTGTTTTCGAGGCAGTAGTCCTTGAAATCCTGGCTGAGATGGCTCTCATGGCCGTCCAAAATAAGCAGCCTGTATACCCCCACCTGCCGCGCCTTTGTATACGCGTTAAAGTGCTTCAACCACTCAAGACCAAGCGCGTTATTTGTCCAGCCGTTCTCAGAGACCGAGAGCTTCCAATTCCGTGGTATATCTGCCTCCTCATACCACGCAGAAATATGAACGCGTCCTTTGTAGATAATGAAGGGCGGGGTCGCATACCCAGCGGCGCAGATACTCTGGATAACTGTAACCCACTCGCGATCGCCTGGCTGGATTAAATTAGGCCGTGTACGTCTTTCAGAAGCTGTGACGACCTTCATTGACCCAATAACGCCCATCTGGAAGCCAATCTCGTCAAAGTTGTGCGTATCCTCGTCGTGGATACCGTACTTTGCCTTGGTGTCTGTAACGAGCTTGAACCACGCGCCAATAATCTCTGGATCTTCCTGTAGTATCCTCTGCCTATCCTTAGCTCGATTGAAGGCCATCTTGAGCTCATCTGAGCGCGTTATGAACCTCTCAGCCTAGTTTTTCCCTACTGGCTCTCCACCGCGTACACCCAGTAGTTTATCCGCCATATCTGCTACCTCACACAGCCGGGGCACGAATCCTCGCGAATCGAGGTCGAGGATGTATTGGACAATTGTCTGCTCTTCAGTCGTAGTGAGCTTGTGTCGGGCGTTGCGAGTATCTAGGCGATACTGTAATTTCGTTATATCGCCTAGTTAATGTTGAAGGAGGTATATCAAACGCCTCAGCAGCGCGCCGGAGGCTTCGGAATTGGTGGGTATTGTAGGCAGAAAGGGCAAGCTGGATTCTGCCTTCTCTGTTAGATGATTGCGCGTTTTGTTGTTGAGACATATTGTGTTGATAAGGGAGCAGCTGGTCTTGGCATAAACTGACCCGCTCGATGGGTTGACCCACTCGATGGTGGAATACGTTAATTCATTTCATTAGAGACATCAGGATGAGAGATCCGCTGTGTTAGTGTGAAATTAAGCCCGATTCTTGCAAGTGTCTTTCGACGAGCATTCACCTGAAAGCCTGAAAGCCTGAAAGGGCAGCTGGTATTTGGAAACTGGAGCTCAAATAATCCTACGTAAAGACAAATCTACTGTTCTTTGGCAGCCTAATACTGTATATCCCCGAGAAACGACCAAGATTCGAACTTTCCATATCTTCTTATATACTCAGCACTAATGTATTCCACCACCGAGCCGGCCACTTTTCCTTGGCACCGCCCTTATCCTCTTTAACACGTAATGTCTCAACAATGCAACGCGATAGCCGTTCAAGAAGAAGATAGAATTGATCTCGCTCTTCAGGCTTATACCTTTGGCCAATTTCAAAGCCTACGGCGCGCTACTATAGCGTTTAACGTTAAACACCAAAGGCTTTCTGATCGGCTCCGCGGAATCACCTCTCCATCTCAAACTCGCCCAAACTTTCATAAGCTCACTACGATAGAAGAGCAAACGATTATCCGATATATCCTCGATCTCGATTCGCGAGGATTCGCACCCCGGCTGTGTGAGGTGGCAGATATGGCGGATAAACTACTGGGTATACGCGGTGGAGAGCCAGTAGGCAAAACTGGGCTGAGAGATTCGTAACGCGCTCAGATGAGCTCAAAATAGCCTTCAATCGAGTAAAGGATAGGCAGAGGATACTACAGGAGGATCCAGAAGTAATTGGCGCGTGGTTCAAGCTAGTTGCAGATACTAAAGCCAAGTACGGCGTCCACGACGAGGATACGCACAACTTTGACGAGATTGGCTTCCAGATGGGCGTTATTGGGTCAATGAAGGTCGTTACAGCCTCTGAAAGATGTACAAGGCCTGAACTCACCCAGCCGGGCGATCGCGAATGGGTTACGGTTATTCAGAGCATCTGCGCAGCTGGGTTTGCGACCCCGCCATTTATTATCTATAAAGGACGCGTTCACATCTCTGCGTGGTATGAGGAGGCAGATATACCACGGAATTGGAAGCTCTCAGTCTCTGAGAACGGCTGGACAAACAATGCGCTTGGTCTTGGGTGGTTGAAGCATTTTGACGCGTATACAAAGGCGCGGCAGGTGGGGTGGTATAGGCTACTCATTTTGGACGGCCATGAGAGCCATCTCAACCAGGATTTCAAGGACTACTGCCTCGAAAACAAGATTCTAAACCTCTGCATGCCATCGCACTCGTCGCATATATTCCAGCCCCTTGACGTGGTCTGCTCCTCGCCGTTAAAGCGCAAGTACTCCCAACGCATCCGGGACTTGGCGCGCCGACGCGTGTACCATATCAACAAGGAAGGCTTTCTCCCTGCCTTTAAAGACGCGTTTTTCGACGTGTTCACGGAAGAGAATTGTCGAAAGGCCTTTGAGGCAGTAGGGCTAGTCTCTATTAACGCGCAGGTAGTTTTGAATCGCCCTGAAGTACGGCTACGTACCCCACCAGCACCCCCACCCCAGGAGACGCCGTGGCAGTCGAAGACTCCAAGCAATACTCAAGAATTTGGATCTCAATCCAAGCTCGTAAGCGAGTCTTTTACTCGATCCCCAGTTACTGTGCAGGCAGGCTTTTCCCAGCTTGTTAAGGGCGCTGAATTGATGCTACACCAGAACGCTCTACTTATTGCACGAAACCACGAGCTTGAAGAGCTATTGGCAGTAATGACGAAGGGAAAATTGCGTAAAAGGAAGCGGATCCAGTAAGGTGGTACTATGGAGTATGGGACTGCAGCAGCGCGGGTAGCTGCTGAGGCGTGTGTTGCGCCTCAGGGATCAAAGAATACTCGTAGTAGTGGTGATCAAGAAACAGCCCGACCAACTCAAAGGCGCTGTGGGAACTGCGGCGCGACTGGGCACAATGCGCGAACGAGTAAAAAGGATATCGAGATATCTTCTGAATCAGATAGTAGCACAACGGACTTGGAATCTATTGTTGATAGCGATAAAATTGAAGAGTCGTAACATGAGTTGGTCGTGCCAAGGAAAAGTGGCCGGCTCGGTGGTTTGGCCGGCTCGGTGGTAGAATACGTTAAGTTAAATCTAAATGAGAAAACTGAGATAACATTCATCAAATACAAATACAATACTGGCCTATAACTTCGAATTAAAAAAGCAAACAACATTGCTATTAGATAAGGGCTCAACTTACAATCTAGCTAGTCCACCATTAGTTGTATCTATCCTATCTGAAGTATAATACACAGCTACCCATCGGCACTGGTATATCGTAATATTGATTAACTTAATATAAATATAAAAAACCGCTCCACGCCGTTGAGTCGCCCAATATCATCCAGATAAAGTCATACGCATCACCATCGTAACCGCAAGGGCGCATTACCCTAGAATAGATGCCGAACAACCCGCAGGACAGCGGTGGTGGTGGTACCACGAGTGGACCGCCACCATCGCAACTGCCGACCGGATCCATTAGAAGAGCAGAAGGACCTCAAGCCGGACAACCCTTGAGACCAGCAAAGGACATCCTAATTGAAGTTATAGGACACTTGAACTCCTCCAAAATGCCCAATCCTCGGTTCCTTGCCTCCCTCGTCCGCGATGCCTTGGACGCACTTGCACCCCCAGTAGCCCGGGAAAACTTTGCGGCTGGACCAAAATGCTTCTCGGCTGGACCACAACTGGACCGGATTGAGCGAATGATCAAGGACCTCCACGGAAAGGGGCCATCGACGGAACGTCGCCTGTACTCCCATGTCGCGGCGGAGCCACCAAACTCCAAGATAGTCAGAGTCAACCTCAACGAAAATGTTGAGCTCACAGAAGAAGAAAGGAGAGATACGAACAAGATACTGGAAGCCTGCAGGAAGGATATGCCATCCGCGGTTGGAGTCCACGTCCTCAAGAGCGGAGCGGTGGATGTCCATTTCAGGACCACTGCGGACAAGGACAGGTGCGCCCTCCAAGGAACCGGGGCGGCGACCACACAAGTACGAAGAGACTACTTCCTAGAGGTGATGGGAGTACACCGTGGAGTAGGAGTGGCCCACGGAAGAAACGCAGACAACACCCAGGTTCTGAGCGACATTATCATGGGGACTCAGAGACTATGCCCAGGGCTGAAGATTCACTCAGTTGCATGGAAGGACAAAGCCAAGAGATACAAAAGAAGGGACGGGCCGGCCACGGTCTCCGAACGGGCAGCGCTCTTGCTTGGGTTCAGTACCACAGAGCATAGGGACATGGTAATCCAGAAGGGGATTGTTATAAGAGGGGAGATTTACCAGGCCAGGCTGTATGATCATACAGCCTCGATCAAGCAGTGCTATAAGTGCCAAGTCTGGGGACATGTCTCGGAGCATTGCACCTCAGCGGTCAAGTGCGGTATGGGTGACCACGACACCAGGATATGCCCAGGGGCATTGAATGTCCACCGGTGTACAAACTGCAAGGGCGCACACCCCACGTGGGCTAGGAGATAGTGCAAGACCTTTGAAAGATATTTTGGGCAAGTGTAAGCAAAGAGGGCGGCCTTGCAGCAGCAATCCTGGATGATTAAGGACCGCGCCATCCAGGCAGCACCCGAGTACGAAAAGCAGTTCCCACATGGATCGAACAAGCGTAGGGCCCCTAACGGTCCCGGTGGACCAGTTGGGAGGCCGCTCGGATCCACAAACAGGCCCAAGGTAGTGCCGAGACCCCAAGGGCAGGGGCACATCTTCGAGAAGGCTGGGTTCAGTACACCAACTACCAGAGGAAACCGACTCTCTATGGCACCCGAGTCCGCCTATGGAACGCCCATAGGAGAAAACCCAGACATCCCGACAAGGGCGGAAGCGACCCGGCCAGGGAGCGGGGGCAGCGGAAGAGGAATTGATACTACCGGCAGCCCCCCGAGGTTCGGGGCTCTGCCGGCTATAGTGAGCAGCGGCACGCTACCGCCATCCATTATGGAGCAGACAATGGATAGGGAATTCACGGGGGTAGCCGTGAGTTTTGGCGATGTAGCGCCACCTAGCACACCCCTTAACCCGATCTTACCCAATGTCTAGTGGACCTAGGACCGAGATCGTGCAGTACAATTGTTGTAACGCTAACTACAACAAAGCTAGGTCGTTGATCGACCGCTTTCACCCAAAGATACAGAAAGTTATAGTGCTGCAGGAACCAATGGAGAAGAGAGGCACCACGTACTGCCCCCCGGGGTACACGTTGGCGTTTGAACCAAGGGGGGAGAGGGTGAGAGCGACGAAGGTGGCTTTTTTCATTAGCAAGGAGATCGAGCCCGGAACATGGGCGGTCCGCTACTATGGCCCATGGGTCGCGGCGCTCGACATCAACCTCGACGGCTGGCCCGTTACACTTATCAATGTTTACAACCCTATCACGAACGAAGTACGAATGACCACATGGCCACAAATACGAACAGCGATAGGGGAGGCGAAGGAGAACTACATGGTCTTAGGGGACATGAATGCAACGCACCCGAGATGGGGCGGCATTGGCGCGAGGGCGACTCGCCAAGCCGATCATCTCTGGGAGAAGGTGGAAGCGTACAACCTGTATATACTTACGAAGAGAGGGGAGTCGACTTGGGAAAGGAATGGAGACAAATTGACGATCGATCTCACGTTCGGGACTAAGGGGGTACACGCCAGGACCGTGTCCTGTCTCCCGGAACCAGGGTGGAGGGACCTCAAAGACCACCACCCTATCCGGATAGTTTTACAAGCAGACACAACGAGGGCCACGGGCCTGGGTAGGTTCAATACCGACAGGATGGATCCGCAAGAGTTCAGAGAGAGAGTCGCGGCCTCCGGATGGCAAAGTTCCGGAGATAGAATGGTGGCGCTACAGGAGGCCATACACCAAGCCCTGGTGGAACTGTGTCCCAGGATCAAACCAGGAAGAAAAGAGAGGAAAGGGTGGTCCCCCCGCGCTGCAGAACTGGTCAAGGAGAAGGATGATGCCCGTCGGGACTACAAAAGAAGCTTTGCGGCCAGAGATAGGGAAAGGCTGCGGACGGCCACCAAAGCCCTAGATCGGGAAATTCGGAGACTCTCTAGGGACAATTGGAGGACCTTCCTAGATGAGTTTACCAATGACCCCGCCGTACCACACAACAAAGGGCTATGGACAATGTCAAAATGGAGCCGCAAAGGAGCGCCCGGTCTCCCCCAAATGCCCGATCTGGTCGATCCGAGAACAGGCAGGAAAAGCAAGGACATGGCCAATATAGCGCGGATCCTGGCGGAGAAATTCTTTCCCGCGCAGCAGGAGGCTGATCTCAGCGACATCGAAGGGGGACCAGGATCAGACCGGCCGTGGGTCATACGGGTCGAGGGCGAAGAAGTGCCGGATATTACAGAGGAGATGATCGAGACGGTTATCTTGGAAATGCCCAATAGGAAAGCCCCAGGGCCGGACGAGATCCAGAACGAAGCTATCAAGCTGCTGGTGGAGGACATTAAGAAGCCGGTTGCGGAAGCGGTACAGACCATGCTTGAGACTGGAGGCCTCCCGCCGTCATTTAAGGAATCCATCACGTGCGTCCTGAAGAAGGAGGGCAAGGGCGACTACACTGACCCGGGAGCGTACCGCCCATCCAATTGGAAAATACACTTGCGAAGCTGGTGGAGAAGGTGGTCGCGCAGCAACTCACAGCTTTTGCTGAGAAAAGCGGCGCACTGCCGTGGAACCAGTTTGGCGGGAGGAAGCAGAGGTCCACTCTCTCCGAGGTAACGTTCCTGCGCAGCAGTATACACACGTCATGGAAATCAATCGCCAAAAAGATTCTAACCATGTTAAGTCTTGACCTCAAAGGGGCTTTCGACCATGTATCGCACAGGAGGTTAATGCACATACTATGGAGCAAGGGAGTGCCGGCATGGATTCTGAGGTTTATTGAAAGTTTCTTGGAAGGGAGGCGAACCAAGGTGTCCTTTACCGGATTTACGAGCGAGTGGACTTCAGCCAGGACCGGGATACCGCAGGGGTCCAGCCTCTCACCGATACTCTTCCTCTTCTTTATCTCGGAGCTACTCGAGGAATTCCAGACACCAAACGATGGGCTGGTCGGCTTTGGCTTCGTGGACGACACAAACTTGATTGCTTGGGGGGTATCGGCCGCAGATAACTGCCGGAGACTAACCGTTGCACATGACAGATGTATCGCTTGGGCGAAGAGACATGGGGCGACATTTAACCCCACAAAGTACCAACTAATGCACTTCAAGCAGGCCAAACGGATGGAGGCCCAGCCAGGGGACATGGACTCTACAGTAGTGGTTGATGGGACTCCAGTGAAGGTAATGAAGAAGGAGATCAGGATGCTCGGGGTCTGGTTCGATCCGTCGTTGAGTTGGGAGTCTCATATGAACAGAGCCATCGGCAAGGCCAGGGCAGCTATGGGAGCAATGGGGCGGCTGGTAGCCGGAATATTTGGACCATCATTGCGGAAGTCCAGACTCATTTATATAGCAGTGGTAAGACCTACACTCCTATATGGGATCCAGGCGTGGGGATGCAATGACCGAGCTGGAGGTATTACGCGGGCACCGTACATGGAGCGATTGGCAAGAGTCCAGAGGGACTGCCTTAGGAAGGTAACCGGGGGCTATAGGCGAACCCCCGTTGTTGCGCTGGAAAGGGAGACGTCGGTCCAGCCGATGGACTTATACGTGGAGCAGCTCGTCCTGGAACGAGTAGGAGCGGTAAAGGACCACCCGGTGGAAAAAGAGATACAACACACAGTTGAACTCATGTGGAGGGACATGGAGGCTGTCCTCCCACCACCAAGGGGGAGAAAAAGGAGAGGAAGACCCAGGGTACTCCCCCGGCGACCGGAGACACCGGCGGAGATGGGAGCTGCTAGACTAGCACTACGGGAGACGCAGTCCAACGAAATGCCTCAGTATGCTCCCGCAGAGCTACCCAACTTATACTATGGAGGACCGGAGCCAGAGCCAAGACCGGGTCGACGACCCATTCATACCGTTAGGAATAACCCCAACCTCCCGTCACCAAGACCAACGCTAGGGAGACCTACACATGAAGTGGGACCCTACAACCAGAGACGGGCCATTGCCAGGACGAGAAGGGAGCGAGGAAGGCCCGACGCTGAGGAACCGGGAGTCGAAAATAGGAGAAGAAGAGCTCGAAGGGGGGGAAACCTGCATAAATATAGGCTGCCCTCCAAAATCTCCGCGCTGCTGGAGGAGATATGGAGGGCAAGGTGGGAGGAGAAGAGAAGGAACAAGGCCGGTGCGACTTGGTCTAAGGAGTGGGAGGACGAGACACTGGGACTGTACGATGGCCTCACGAAACTTGAAGCTACAGCGGTTTTTTTGATGAGAACAGAGGTATTGGGACTCCGGTCCTGGCTGGCAGCAATACATGTGCCAGGGATAACCCCGGAATGCGCGTGTGGATGGCGACACCAGACACTAATTCATGTATTCGACTTCTGCCCCAGATACAATAGAGACCATCTGAGGAGCGAAACTGGTACAACATCGATACGTACGGCACTCAATACCAGCAAGGGATGCAAGGCTGCTGCTAGGTGGATGCTCGACAATAATATCCTGCCCTATCTTACCGTGGCAAACAACGCACAAAAGGAGGACAGGTCAAACTTCTCCGCGGCACCGCGGCTGGTGGGGAGAATTGAGTAAGAAGACACAGAGTAGAAGGGGGGACGAGCAGAGACTACGGACGGGAAGGAGGAGAAGCTGAAGTGAGAAATGAGCGGAATTCCCGAGCCATGGACGGTACAAACACTGTCCATCAGCACGAACTCCAACCAACCAGGAGAAAGCGTTAGAGAGCTGAAGGTGCGATGAGGGTCTTGAGGAGGGACCGAGGAGAGAAGGGGAGGTGTGGACTGAAGATTGCTGTGAGGTGAAGGAGGGAGGAGAGATTGGGTGGAAGTTGTTTATTTATTAACGGCGCGTTACCAGAGCGCGCCGTGTCCGTTACCACGCCCTCACCTGGACTCGCAATGTTTGGGTCCTCACGATGCTTGGCATATTGAATCCTGGTGTTGTAAAAATCCTGGACCCTGGATTTACAACAACAATGGCCAACTCGGAAACTAGACAACACCGGCCCGGAACAGAGGATTGGGAGCATTAGGACCGGAGGGTGTCCTATACTGACCACAGTATAGATGACTCGGGTAGTGAACGGGGGGGCATAGTTCGACGGCGCCGGTCCATGGACGGGGCGCGGTCTGGAAAGTGACGAAAGGCTTTTTTATCCCAGAGAGTTGGGTTTTTGCAATTGTAGATAGAGATTGTGGGCACACGGCACATACGCCATTACATACCACGTAAAAATCCGATTATTATTATAATATAAATATAAAACGATTTTCTTGATAAAATGTAAGTGTAATAGTAGGTAGTCCCCAAGCAATAAGAGGGGAGGAGAACATAATTAAACAAGTTTTCACTATCTATATTGTAATAGAGCAAGCAATATATGTTTTGAGCGGCGGGCTTTTGATGATAATAAGTAGGGGAATAATCTTCTTGGTTTTAAGGCTGGCGGAGGGCGCCTATACTATACGTACTCAAAGACAAATGTAATCCTTTACTCTTATAATATTAATAACTCTCCAGAAGTTCGAATAGTCGTATATGCAAGAGGTGCAGATCAAAGATACAAGTAGGTATCGGTGTTGAGAAATTCCGGTGATTGATGAGTTGGGACCTTGAAGAGCCTGAGGTCCCGATCCGAAACAATACTAAAACGGCCTCGTCCTTTCCCCCAAGTTCACTTTCACACACATGAATCCCAATATAATCCATCTATCGAGTATACCGTTCCTAACGCCATGTAACGCAAGAGACCGTCCCGATCAACCCGGCCATACCATCAAACCCATCACCACACATAACGCGAGCACAAGCCACGACACAGTTTTCACCAAAGCGGCCTCATTGATGCCCACCTGCTCGTAACTGTACCACCCTGCCGTCGCATTCGTCACGCTCATAGGAACGTAAGAGTCGTTCCTCGACGTCCCAATGACGTATATTATACCATCCGTCTAGTTGCCCTTGTTTGGGTAGGAGCTGTTCGGCTGTCCGTGGATCGGGACGCATGCTGGACCTTCACCAGGGGGTGTATCCCTCAGTCCTGTCGTTTTCGGCCCTGACGCACCTCGAAACATCATAGATTCATAACCTTGTTCTCATATCGAGTAATGATCACCAATCGCGGCCAGAATAGGTTCCATATCAACATTCTGCCTTATAGAGACGCAATCGAAATTTCCCATCAGAACTCTCGAGCAATCCCCATGGCTGAATTATGAATACTTGTACCCGTGTATGTTGTAGTTCAGGCGGTGGCTGTTGTGGAGCCCGTGGGTGGGAAGATGCCTGGTGAGCCAAACCTCTCTGTTGAGATTATCCGTGTCTTGGCCACAGGTGTCGTTGTGCCAGATGCTGTTGGCAATGTAGCAGTTGTCTGACTGGCCGAGGGATTACTTGTCGACGACATCTTTAGGGTCGTCGACGTAGAAGTTGTTGAAGTAGCAATAATAAGTGGCTTGCAGTTCGCTGCTATGAGATCCACAGCTCCTTGAAGATGGGATGTCGCACACGATGAGCTGATGCAGGACTTCACGTGTCCCTGGAAAGAGATCCATGCACAAATGCCTACAAGAGCACGGAAACATCAGTAACTTTGGACAGAAGCGGGCAAGAGGATTGCGCTTACACTTGAAAATTGATGGTGCTTACTTTGAGCATGCTGTTGCGACTCTGTTAGAAGAGATTTGTCGGATTGCTCTAGTTCCTGACGTGCCACATCCAGCTCTCTCTGAATTGCCTCATATTGCCGGCTACCTTGTACAGCAGCCAAAGAATTATTTGTGAGATTTTCTGCTCTTCTATCGGCTTCGCCCTTGTCTTCTTGAGTTCTCCGCAATACCTCTTTGGGCGCTCATTTTCTGCTTGTAAGTTGTACAATACAGGAACGGTTGCCTGAGAAGTGGCAGCACTTCCGGGAATCCTTATGCTTGGCTCCTCCCAAGTATTGTTTCGTCGAGGTGCTCCATCTCCACGAAGCTGACCTCCCACCGTGTTGGGATCATCTGTGAACCCTAATTGCTCGACGCAGTTGGTGGCGCTTATGTTCGTGCATGTCATAATGTCCCTCACTGATCCATTAGATCCGATCGAGTCTCCTGTACCTTCCCCGCCTGCCCCGATCGTATCCAAAGACGTTGCCTCATCTGGACCGCTGCAGCTGGCGAGCGAAGGCATGCTGCAAGTAACTCGCCAATGGCACACTCACCTGCTCCTATGCCTTCATGGACTCCTCGTTCCGAGTCCGCGAGCCTTGCTCAATCGATGCCTCTACTTGCTTCATGAGGACCTCAGTCTCCTGTCAACGCTACACCACCAGATATTGATGCAGATCTGACGGAAGCAGCTGGTCCTCCGCAAGTTGGTGTCATCTCCAAGAAGTCTCGCCATAGCTATGGCATTGCAAAGTTTCTAGATATCATACCAGGCTTCCACGATCCAGATGATCGACGTGAGATGGAGTCTGTTAATCGAACATTCGCGGTCAACCAGATGGAGTGCTAAGTGCACCTCACGACATGCGCTTTTTTGTATCATGCTAACCATCAGAAAAGGTACATCAAAAGGGAAGACAGCATCCTGGACATTACTCACCGGAGCAATGGCCCGACCCAGTCATCGGAGTGGACATTTGGCAATGCGACCAAACCCGTACGCCTCCTTCTCGAAAGGACTCGTATGTTCGCAAATTATGCAGAATCAACGCATGTCTGCCAGCACTGAGCGAAATGCCGATAACGACCAATGCTGACAGAAAGGCTTTCCACGTCGTACACTTCGATCTCCACATGACGCCAATGGGCGCATCTTTGGAGTGGACAGTTTGGATCAATGGCGTCAAGCAAGGGGAAGAAAGAACGAGCATCGCGTATAGCTAGATATGCCTTTGCAGCATTTGAATTGATATACTCAGTACGGGCGATCTCGTCGAGGTCAACCACTCTATTCTAGCAAGAATGTAGCACGCACCAAGGATATCGAACGAAAAAGGAACCGAAGCGGCCGCCACCAATGTCGTCTAAACTTTTCTACAGGATGGTCAAATACTTCACTGGATGACATGACTGTAATGTGTTAGCATTGATTCCTGTATCCAAGAAACTGTTCAACTTACCTCCACTTGTGCTCCTCGTCGCCATACATGATGTTCTCCACCCAGTCCTTCATCTGTGTTGCGATTGGGCCGGCTTCGACGTTGTCTTCAAGGCCGCATGATACCAACTGTCCTTTCCAGCTGATGCGCCGCACAGGAGCGACAATTGCTGCAGTTCCAGAGCCGAAGATTTCCAACAGTCTGCCGCTGTCCGCAGCATCCCCAATTTCTTGCATGGTGTATTTGCGCTCCTCAACCTTCCATCCCTTTGGTACAAGTCTTTCTCTTGCAAGTGCGAGTACGGAATCTCTAGTTACACCCTCAAGGATGGTGCCATCCAATGGAGCAGTCAATAGAGTTGGCTGACCAGTCTCCTTGTCCTTCATCGCAGTGAACAGGTTCATCGTTCCGACCTCTGTGACAAACTCTTCCTCGCCGAACAACCACAAGTTTTGATGGAAACCACGGCTTGCAGCTGCCATTTGCGGTACAATGCAGGGCGCATAGTTAGCACCAAGTTTCTTGTCGCCAACACCTCCTGGCCATGCGCGCACAGCATAATCTGTGGCCTCTAGGGATATGGCTTTGAAACCAGTGGGGTAGTATGGACCGACGGGTGAGCAGATCACGTAGAGAAGAGCAGAACCTGGTGGTCCGACGCCCAAGGTTCGCTGTGTGCCGATTATGGTTGGGCGGAGGTAGAGGGAGTATCCACGCTCACTATTCAGTGATCAGCTCTGTTCAACACACAGTTATGCCTTGTAGACAATTACCTTGACACAAAGCGCTCGTCAACCTTGACAAGTTTTCCAATAAGGTCAATGAGCGTGTCTCCATCGAACGTGGGCAATGCTATCCGAGCAGCAGAACCATTGAAGCGCTGCATGTTCTTGTCGGGACGGAACAATCGAATCCCCCCATTCTTGTCCTTGTATGCCTTCATACCCTCGAAAGCAGTGAAAGCGTAGTGGAAAACGCATGTTGCAGGATCAAGACTGAGATTTTGATATGGAGTTATCTGCGGGGGCAACCATCCTTCTGAAGCAGTCCATTCAATTGAGAGCATATGATCTAGCACGACTGATTAGCTATAGCTTACTCAAATTGCATATAACTTCCCCATACCAGTGAAAGTATGTCCGAACACCAGTTCCTCTTTCGGGATTATGTCCTTGGGAGTCGTCGACTTTGTAATATTGAGCTTTGTAGGATCTATGTCATGAGCGCGAGTCTCAGCGTGGTCAGCGTGAATACTGTACCATCTCTGACATCGTTGAGTGGCCAAAGACGTGATAGCTGGTGTTGACCTCCTGGGAAGCGCATTGAGGGACGAGAGAAGCGTCCTGGAGCTTCGTTGGAGCATTTTGGAGGATGTGAGATCAATTGAGGATGTGACGGATTCAATTGACTCGGTTCGAGGACCTCGAGGATAATGATATGGAGAGGAGGCCGTATGCTTGGAGTCACAATTGACTGCTCGGCAACAAGTGGTTGGCGGCGGGTCAACTTTTCGATTAGTCGTACAAAAGCACCATCTCTATCACCAGGAACGTGTAGACTGCCGCTTTCGGAGTTGCTAGCCTTGGGCTTGAATTGTTACAGTTGTAAACAACAACTCCCAATTTTTCTTATCGCAATCAATAAATACTGCCTACTCTCGCTTGTTACGAACAACACCCTATCGATAGAACCCTATGCGGCATGAGAGATCGCTCCCAATTGCCCTTGCGCCGCCGTCCTGAAGTTAACACCTAGGCTGCACCTACACCATGTGGTCCTCCGCCCTAAAGTCCTTCTCCTCGAATATCAACTCGCACTACAAAGTCTCGGACACACCCTCATCGACGTCTGGAACCTGGGCTATATACGACGCGAAGCATAAGACCAGTGGGAAGCTTGCGTCGGTATTCGTCTTTGAGAAGAAGTCTTTGGAGAATGGTAGTGGTGGACTGGGAGGCAGAAGCAACGCGGCATCTTTGAAAAGGGTACACGAAGAGGTGGTGGAAAGGCTGAAGAGAGAAGCAAGCTCTCTCGCTCGACTCAGGCATCCAAGTATCTTGGAATTGGTCGAGCCGGTGGAAGTTACTCGGAATGGAGGTCTCACATTTGCGACCGAGCCTGTGACTGCTTCCCTAGCTGGTTTACTAAAAGAGAAAGATGAACAAGAACGAGCTGGTGGTGTTGGAGGACGATCGAGTCGCTATGTTGTAGACGACCAAGATGGCAGAGGCAAGCGGAGGAGAGAGATCGAGATAGACGAGCTGGAAATACAAAAGGGCTTGCTACAGATTGGAAAAGGACTAGAGTTCATGCATGAGAGTGCTGGACTTGTCCATGGCAATCTCACACCCGATGCCATCTTCGTGAATGCAAAAGTAAATCTGAGCCTTCTTTATTCCGCGTCCATAGCTAAACATTGCCAGGGTGATTGGAAGATTTCAGGACTTGGCTTCTCTGGCAAAAGCGAGACCTTCACAGGCGCAACATCTGCACAACCTATAGCTCTATCCGAAATTCTCAACTTCGACCCTCGATTACCGCGCTTCATACAATTGGATCTCGACTACTCCTCGCCAGATTTTGTCATGGATGGCAATGCTACAGCAGCGGCTGATATGTTCTCTCTTGGAATTCTCATAATAGCCCTTTATAACTCGCCTCACAAAAGTCCTTTGGAGACCAACATGAGCATTTCGAGCTACAAGCGGATATTCAGCTCATCGGCGTCAGTGCCAACCTCCAGCAACAATTTCCTGTCATCTGTTGCTCTTGCCAGGCCCGTCAATGCTCTGCTAAGCCGCCTAATCACGAGGAGGCCTGCCCAGCGAATAAACGCACGAGAGTTCCAACAAGCAGAATACTTTGACAACATTCTGGTTTCTACCATTCGTTTCTTGGAGTCGCTGCCTGAGAAGACACCAAATGAGAAGTCACAATTCCTCCGAGGTCTACCTAGAATCATAAACCAATTTCCTCGGACAGTGCTGGAGAAAAAGGTCCTGCCAGCACTATTAGATGAGATGAAAGACAAAGAACTGATTGCCTTGATTCTACAAAATATTTTCAAAATGCTGAAGTTCATGCCATCTGGCAAAAGAGCGTTCACGGAGCGTGTGAGTCCAAGATTGCGTGAGATCTTTCTTACACCTTCGACGACGAAGAAAGACGCGGCTCCAGAGAGAGATAGCGCCAAAGAAGCTGGCCTCGTGATCATACTGGAGAACATGGACATAGTCTCCGAGAACACCAACGGCAAAGAGTTTAAAGATGGTGAGTAGTATGTTTAGGCGTCGCTATGATGTTGCTAACTTCCCAAGATATCTGGCCTATCATTCAACTGTCAATGGAATCGCCGACACATTCCCTCGTGGACGCCTCGCTTGGAACTTTATCCGTGATTCTATCTGTTCTTGACTTTTCTACCATCAAGAATGAAGTATTTCCTGTCATTGCAACTGTCTTCACCAAGACCAGCAGCTTGGGCATCAAGATCCGTGGCTTAGAGGCTTTGCAAGTTCTGTGTGGTGGTGCGCCTGGACAGGATGGCTCAACAGGCGACGGGCTGGACGGGCTAAACCAATCTGATAAGAGCAAGAAGAAGCCGCAAAGTGCGATCCTCGACAAATACACCATCCAAGAAAAGGTAGTTCCTCTTCTCAAAGGCATCAAGACCAAAGAGCCCGCTGTTATGGTAAGTGGTAGCACTTAGATTGACGATGGTATACTGACCATTTCCAGATGGCCGCCCTTGACGTCTTCGTAGAAGTCGGCAAAATCGCGGACGCAGACTTCCTCGCCATGGACGCTCTGCCAATCCTCTGGGCGTTCAGTCTTGGTCCCCTGCTAAACCTCCAACAGTTTCAGTCTTTCATGACTTTAATCAAGTCATTATCTGTCCGGATAGAACAAGAGCAAACCCGAAAGCTGCAGGAAATGGGATCGACGAACTCTGCGTCAGCCAATCGTGCTGACCTCATGTCTGGTATGAGCGCGAACCGAGTGAATGGGCTTGACAGCACGAATGGTGATGAGGGTGATTTCGAGAGCTTAGTTCTTGGGAGACAGAAACCACAAAGTGATTCTTCAGATCCATGGGCGTTAGCGCAATCATCCGCCTTGCGACCTGCCGCACCAAGAACCTCATCAGGTCGGATAGCTTCGCCATCAGCAACCTTCTCATGGTCTACGCCACCTCCCCAATCTGTTCCCAACACATTGGCACCGAACGGGGCAGCGTCACGCGCCATTACTCCAGATCACTCACTAAGCTCCTTCGCGCCACTTCAGCCAGCATCCCCATCCTTCTCGCAACCTCTTCAACCATCTCGGCCAATGGCCTCAACCCCTTCGAATCCTTCTGCCTTCCCACAACAAGCCGGCCGAGCCGTCGACTGGTCTGCAGCTGGAAATTCTAATTGGTCCGCTACATCAACGATGAACCCAGCGCCAGCAGTCACGTCCAGTCCTTGGGCCTCGCCACCGATTTCTGCACCTTCATACGGACAGCCACAAGTTTCGACACCCTCCTATGGTCAGCCACAACCCTCTGCTTTCTCGATAGCTCCGCCCCCTCCTTCTCCTTACTCCACGTTTAGTATTGCGCCTCCGCCAGCCGGTGGTGTGTCGCGGCAGCCGAGTTACAACGCTGCTCCTGCTCGACAGCAGCAGCAGCAGGCGGGACAAAAACAGGGAATGGATAAGTATGAGAGTTTGCTGTGAGGACGTATACCATTTGTTTTGTATTCTTGCATTTTAGCGATGTGGGTTGTTTGGGATGCGGTTTTAAGACTACAAGAAGAGAGTGGAAAAATCATATATCTCAGTGTTGAGTATGCTTCTAATAACTACATATTGTTCTTCCTCCTTTTCTGAGGAAAGGGAATGTACCTCTGTGATCCTATCATGGAGGGAAAATAAGGCAAGGTTAAGGGGGTTGGTGAGCAGGTTTTGTGGGGAGGTTTGATAGCAGTGTGATGCCGGGGCCAGCTGCTCTCCTTCCGAGCTTTCTCGAAGTCGGAACGTAGGTATACCCACCTACTCCCAACCAAACATTTGCCTTTACTTCGCAAAAGCAAATGGACATCGCCCCCTCCCCGCCCTCATCAAGTTCTCCTTCCCCTCCTCAAACTCCTTCAACCCCATCTTCTCCTGACTCTTCGGTCCAACCTCATGGAGAACATATCCCTGCGGTTTATACAATCCCCCCTCAGCACCAGGAATTGGTTTCCCACCGATCCATTTAAACCACGCCTGTGGTCCCCATCGATTTCTTAAGGAAGATTCCACATACCAAGGTTCTGATTCATACAGGACGCGATGATATCGACCGTTTTTGTCCGGGTTTTCAGAGATGACTTCGTTGCGGAGGAAATGGGGACGGGGGAGTGAGAGATGGCGGATGGCTAGTTTTCGGAGAGTGAGGAATGTGTTGACGCTGGTTTGGATATGGGAAGGGGGAGGGGGATACATCATTGCTTTTCGGAGGCGGTCCTCCATCATGGCGCTTACTACTGCTCTACCGATTGGTATTGCGGAAGAAGGGATATCGTAGAGGAGGAGTGCTGTTGTTTCGTCTGCTAGTTTCTTGTTGTAGGCTGAGGGGACCATGGCTTTTTCTTCGTATTTGAGGGACCAGGATTCGACTTCATGGTACCATTCTAGACCGTCGCGCCAGCCTTGGGATGAGGATGGGAGGTCGGTGTAAGAGATTTTCATTGCGTCTCCGATGGATTTCCAGAAGGTACCACTATTTGAGATGTTAGAGGGTGATTGATGAGAGAGAAGGGGATCGTTACATGGCACATATTTCCATTTCTGACATTTCACGCCATTCGTAGCGTTTCACCCAGTTGACTGGTTCTGTGGCGAAGAGAGAGAGGGTGTATAGCATATCTTCATTGCTAATGAGATTCTTCTTTTGATAATTTCTGTCCGGTATGTCAGGCTTGTGCCTTCACGTCGCGAAGCAACAGCCTTACGAATGGAGATAATTCATGCGGGAAATGGCAGCATTGGTCCTCTCTTCTTCCGGCGCAAAAGTCATGAATTCTGAGATGAGAACGTTGGTATCCGCATATCGCTTGGTGCATCGTGTCAGCGGAAATGATTTTTAATTTAAAAAAACGAATATACCGCTCACCCTCGATGCATATTCCTTGTCACTCAATTGCTTCGTATTGGCGAGCAGCTTGCTTATAGTCGGAATACCATAAGTTCTAGACAAAACCAATCAGCTAATGATAGATGTATTCGGAAGTAACACCGACTTGAAAAGAGCAAACTCCAAGGCCTTTAACGTCGTGAAAGGGAATTCAACACCATAGATATATTTCTGGATTTCGAAGGCGTGCTGATTGGTCATTTTCGCATAGTCTTCTCTAGTCTTGTATGGATAAAGTGCTTCTTTTTGGTGCAGACGGCGGTAACGGAGGACTCGGCAGAGGTAGACGTAGCCAACCACGCTCAGCAAGACGAGCTGCCACGTTGGTATATCTGCTGTCCACGACATGCTGTTGGAAGTTGGATCGTATCTGTGGAATATGGACGATGAAGTGAAGAAGCACAATGTCAGGTTTGAAATGATTACAAACGATTGAAGGACAGTTGTGGGGTTTTGTACGTATTTGCGGAGGCCGAGCTTTCATCCATGGGAGGGTTCTTGCAAGCTCCGTAAGAACCGGGATTTTTACTCGTGAGACGTAAGAATCCCGGCGTGGTTCGGAGGTATGGTTGCGGATACTATGGAACAAAAGCACGAATCTTTAGAGCTGACAGAGAGGGCGTTGAGGTAAGCGTCGGAAATGACGTCGGCGTCGGCCCGAAGCACTGACTCTGCTGAACTGACAGCTACGGATAGTACCACAGTCAGTCGGCTTGTATTATGAAGGGAGCAGGCCATTACCTCGGACTGTGGCGGCAAAAACCAGAGCGTGCATGAGCATTTTGAGAAGTCTCAAACGGCTTTCACAGCCTGATGATGAGAAAGCAACCGACACCACTGGCCAATCACGAGTGCAATGTCATGTTTATTTCATAGTCCATTGCATGTGGAAAAGCAACTTCTCCAAGTCCTATTATTATTGATCATGATCCCTATATCAATCCCCCAAAATGATTCGCCAAGGTAGACAGCAGAGCCTCTCGCCATATCCGCGTCAATCAAAATTCTGCCAGGCTATCTCTGCGAGCTCTTCCCCCTGAGAATATTCTCATCAAGAACTCCTTAGCCTTCGTACCATAAGATTTCAGGTCCATCTTCCCTTCTTCCGAAGCGCTCAACACATCGAACACGATCAAGCTGAAGATACTCGTCGACAAAATAATAGCGAACCAGGTCCAATAAGACTTGACCGAAAAGTTCGCATCCGTCAACTGGGAACTGAAGTAGCCTGTCATGAGACTGACAGGCATGAAAAGCATTGTGACTTTCGCGAGGAGGAGCGTGATTCGTGTGAGGCGCTCGACCGAGTACGATTCCTTGATGGCGATGAGATTGAAGTTGACCATGATGAGAGATTCTTTCTGAAGAAGACATTCTTCGACCTCGTTCAGGGCGTAAAGACGGATCCTACCCTTGAGTGTCTCGAAGCGCACACGAGCTGCAGAGCTTAACGGTGCACCCATCAAGTTTGGGTTAACCAGTTGTCCTACTGATTGCTCCATCGATTGCGTGCCACTGGGAAATGCTTGCGAGTTCTTCAGCGATGCGAGGGTGGCTTCTTGTTTCTTCAGCACTTGTTCGATGATCGAGTCGTAGCTTTGGTAAAGACGTTTGAGGACACCAAGTTTGCGACCGATGTGATGAAGACGATCCACGTGCTCCAGCTCCGCTTTTCGAAGCATGCACTCCCGAAGCTTGTCTATTTCTTCAGCGTATCCACGACCACGAACAATGTAGCTGTAGATGTTCTCCCAATCGTCGAAGAGGTAGTAGAACAATAATCCCGGCATATCGTTGGGACGATGCGTAGTTTCCTCTTCCACATTTCCTAGTCTGGTGCGCAAGGGTAGCTGTTGCCCTGCTGAATCGTGAGAATGCTCGTAGCCTCGCGAGAGCTGACGGAATACATTGGTCGTATTTCGCCGAATGACTCCAAGAGATGCTTTCTCATACTCAGTAAGCAAGCGCCGTCGATACCAGAACGGATCTTCGTAAATGGAGATAACGGTCTTGTCTTCGCACAACACAAGCCAACTCCAGACCCGTTGCCCATGAGGCTTATCATGATAGAGTTCCCTTTCCCAAACAGGACGCTTCCTCCTTGGTGTATTGTGAAGATTGTTGTAGCCAACTGAGAGATCTGTACCGTAGTTAGTTCTTATTTGTCCTTGCATGCATAAGGTGATCTTACATCTTCTACCCCAGTCAACGGTTTGGAAGTGCCATATATTGTTCGCGAGACCATAGAGATTCAAATCATCCACAGCACGATAGTTGCTAGGATGTGCTATACCATCTACTATTCCAATATGATTTTCGATGTCTCGTGGAGAAGCAGCATGTACCGAGGAATCGGGACTCGATTTCTTAGCATCGAGCCCATGTCGGTCTTTATTGGAAGAGTTGGGCGAGGTAGAATTCATCTTCAAAGGCGAGTGGGCAGAGCGATGGAAGAAGGACGTTTTGCTGCTGCCAGAGCTGCTGCTGGACGTCGCAAACTTCACAGGTCGCGATAGCATGAATGAACGCAGACGAGGTGTAAAGTCATAGTGCGCTGCCAAAGTGTCTATGATGTCTTTCTGTTCGTATGGATTCCAGATGTTGATCCATCGTGTGTTCAGTTCTGGGGGTCTTTTCGCGTTCAGGAGTGTGCTATAGCCATCCGCAGTGAGTTCAAATCCACACCAAGCCTCGTCGTCACTGAAGTCCACAATGAAATTTTGGCTGTGTGGATTCGTCACCAGTCGATTCAGCTCATCCGTGTTTCCAGGATTGTCGAAGTCTCTCATAGAATCGCCGATGCTCAACGGTGTCAAGCTTTGGTAATACTCGGGAAGTTGTCTCGATCGCGTACTCTCCGCACGCTCTTCTGTCGCCATGGTGTATTTGATGTGGTCGACTGTTGACAAGAACGACAGTGGAGCAAATGGGCCATGGTCGATATAGGAATCAAGCGATATGCATGGTTCATTGGGCTTGTCTGTGGCATTGCTGGTCATCCTTCACAGATGTCTCGGCCGTAGTCGTGATAGTTGTGTCTCGGCGAATGTCACGGGGTCCATGTTACTCATTTCTGACTGTGACCAGTGAGCGCGCCTATCAAATGTCTCACAGCAGGCCCTGCCCATCAAAAATAGCACACAATGTGATGTTTTGAGGAGATGATTTTTGTTTTGGTGCCGTCAAACCACAAGATCCCAATCACCAGACATGCCGCTCCAACATACTGAGACAAAGGCCCCAGCAGCGAAATCGACCATCGAGTTCATCGTCTTACCCAAGCAGTGCGAAAACCATGTGAGATGGGATGAGATGATAGAAAAGTTCAGAAGTTTGCGGCTTTTTGCGGTAGGAGAATCGCCAGAGGCTTTTGCATCAACACTCGCGATCGAGAAAGTTTTCGCGAAGGACGTTTGGGCGGGTCGATTGCCCAATCCACGAGCGACACACGTGCTTGTTATACATTGTCCCAAAGCGGAAGATGTCAAGACCAATTCCGGAAAGGTTGAGGCTCTTTTGAACAACGAATGGATCGCTCAAACCGTGCTTATTGAGATGGTTGACAGCGAGGTGGCAAAGCTCGCAGCGGGCAAATCTCCATGGGATCGCAGCTCAGAAGATGGTGTCCAGCCAGTTAGCCACCGGACGGAGGAAAATCGCGTGGTGTTCGTTCTGAATGGTGTCTATGTCGCACCTGGGTACCGACAAGGGGGCATAGGCACGAACATGGTGGCAGTATCCATCAATGAGGGTCACCGCATGGCAAGATCCAGAGGCTTTTCAAGAATACAGTTCCAGGTCAGAGTAGATGAAGACAACGTGCCTGCGGTTAAGCTGTACGAAAGAGCCGGTTTTGGGCGAGGAGAGACGGAGCGGCTTGTGTGATGGGCGTCAAGATGCCAGCGAGAGAGGCTAGAGTTTTGGTGATGCATCGGCACACCTCTTTGAGATAATGCACCCGGAGAAGTTATTTCGAAGTTGAGATAAGGTCTTTGATTTGAGATGGAGCCTCACCTGGCAATATTGCTTTTTCAGTTGTGAGAATTTCTGATATATCGATCTCTACTTGGAAGTTGTCCATTTGAAATAGTCGTAATTTTCCTTCCTCAGGCCCCAATCCAGAATTCATACGAAGCAGCCGAAGCAGGTGAGGTGACATTTGTTGCTCACTTTTCGATTCCACGATGGCTTTCGAGAGTGGGAAGGCCATCACCTCGGAGGCCATCTAGCAGCCGAGTATACCGAGTATACAGTATAGATAAAAAGCGCCGCATGTCGGGTCGAAGAGCTTGTAGACGGAAGATATCGGTCTCACGGACTTGTAGAGAACTTCAGAACCCTCAGTATAAATGACGAAAATCCTATCTTTGACTTCGTTGTACCCCCACTATCTACGTCGTGCCCCGCGCCTAAGCTAACGTTCAAACAGAAACTCAACCAAATCGAAAGCTTCATACCTCACCACTACACCCAATTGAACTCCTAGAACCACTACAAAATGTCTCTCTCCAACAAATTATCCATTACTGACGTTGACCTCAAGGGCAAACGCGTCTTGATCCGAGTAAGTGCTTCCACGCGCGGGGTTTTTGAACAGTCGCTTTCGAGATTATCCTATGCAACTCGGGATCGTAAACTCATATGTTTCTGGTGAGATTCTCTCTTCAGATTGCCAGAAAAACTCGAGTATACCATCCTTGATCGAGATGGTCGTTCAAGGTTAACAGTATCCAAAAATCCCGCGTTGAGATCTAGGTTGTTCAATTTATTATGCTAATATGGAGTGTATAGGTCGATTTCAACGTCCCTCTAGATGGCGACAAGATTACCAACAACCAGCGCATCGTTGGTGCCCTCCCTACAATCAAATATGCCGTCGAGAAGGGAGCAAAGGCTGTAATTTTGATGTCCCATCTTGGACGTCCTGATGGCAAGAAGAACGCCAAATACAGCCTCAAGCCAGTTGTCCCAGTGCTAGAGAAGCTGCTAGGAAGCAAAGTCACCTTCACAGACGACTGTGTGGGCAAGGAGGTGGAAGAGACAGTCAATGGAGCCAAAGACGGACAAGTCATATTACTGGAGAACTTGCGATTCCATGCAGAAGAGGAGGGCAGCTCGAAAGACGCTGAGGGAAAGAAGGTCAAGGCCGACAAGGCTGATGTGGAGACGTTCAGAAAAGGGCTCACGGCATTGGGAGATGTATTCATCAGTACGAATACAGCCTTTTTAAACATCAAGCATCTACTAATAAGCTCTTAGACGACGCTTTCGGTACCGCTCACCGTGCTCACAGCTCCATGGTTGGCGTAGATCTCCCACAGAAGGCCTCCGGCTTCTTGATGAAGAAAGAGCTTGAATACTTCGCAAAGGCCCTCGAGAACCCTCAACGCCCCTTCCTTGCAATTCTTGGTGGTGCCAAGGTCTCAGACAAGATCCAGCTTATCGACAACCTCCTCGGCAAAGTCGACAGCCTCATCATCTGCGGTGGCATGGCATTTACATTCAAGAAGACACTGGAGAACGTCAAGATCGGCAACAGCTTGTTCGACGAGGCTGGCAGCAAGACCGTCAAGGACTTGGTCGAGAAGGCAAAGAAGAACAATGTCAAGATTGTGCTGCCAAATGACTACATCACCGCCGACAAGTTCGCTAAGGACGCAAAGACTGGATATGCTACTGATGCTGATGGAATTCCAGATGGCTGGATGGGTTTGGACTGTGGTGACAAGAGTATTGCTCTATTCAAAGAGACTATCGGAGAGGCAAAGACGATCCTCTGGAACGGTCCACCGGGCGTGTTCGAATTCACAGCATTTGAGAAGGGTACTCGATCCACTATGGATGTTGCCGTCGACGCTGCACAGAACGGCAAGATTGTCATCATTGGAGGTGGAGATACTGCTACTGTTGCCGCAAAGTACGGTGTTGAGGACAAGTTGAGCCACGTCTCGACCGGTGGAGGAGCCTCGCTGGAGCTGCTTGAAGGCAAGGATTTGCCAGGTGTATCTGCTCTTTCGAGTAAGTAGATATCACGTTGACGATACGATGATGAAAGATCCTGATGCGCAGGAAAGGACCAACAACGGCTTTCCCGAATTTATAATTGTAGATGTATGTCCGGGGATTCGAGGATCTCGTTTCTGGAAACAACATAGATTCTTGATTCCGCATACTATCAGTTCCAACCAGATGCAATTTCTTCACCATCGTATAGTTGACCATGGGAGCCTAGTGCTCATCTAAGCCAATGTCTCATTTGTCCTTCAATACGCCATACGCCTGTGGCGTTCTCTTCCCAACATAGTGACACCTTTGATACTCCTCACTGCAATGAAATCATGCCTTTGATAACGTTCACCTTCCCTTGTTTGCCTCGACCTTCTTCAACTCATCCCTACGCAATCATTAGTGTCCCACCCATCATAAAACCTGACAACTACCTACTTCAACTGCTTCGAGAAATCCTCATTCGTGTCATCGTCATCCCAGCTCTCTTCCCACAAGTGTTGGTTTCCACTTGGTAGTTCGGTATCTTCCTCTGGCCAATCTGTAGACAATCGTTTTAGCTTATACCCAGATCATGCCACAACAACCCATCTCCCTAGTCATATTGTGTCCTGGTTGGTAGATTACCATACCTTCAGCAGGGAAATCTTCAAACTCGTCGTCCTCTTCCAGAACGGCGGCGGGCTTCTGCTCTTTCGTGGGCGTGTTGTCGGTTGCGGGGGCTTTGGCTGTAGTAGACATTGTTGGTGGGTTGGAGGATGAGGTTCGAGGGTGGACTGGGTATTGAAGAATGAGTTTAGTCTTGTTGTTTGGTGTTTGGAATGGTCGTTGAGTTGGAGTTGTCGGTGGCTTTGTCCAGCAACAGACGCGAATGGATGGGTTCTGAGATATTCACGCAGACGTCTTAGATCTACGCGGGGATAACGTTGAGCCGCGCCGCCTCAATCCGTTTTTAGCACAGGCGTGACCGGCGAACATACGACTGCATTCGTCATGAAGTAGCAGTCAGCAATCGCACTCCTCGCGATTGAACATTTCACTCTTCTCTTTCCCTCTGCCATAGTAGAAGGTCTTTCTTCGGACTCGTTTGTCACACTTTGAGCTTCTGAAGGCTGTCTATCTGTATGGACTTTCCCGAAGTCTGAGCTATAGGTTACGAATAGACTGCGTGCGGCCAGCTTATTCTCTTCTTTTTCTACTTCTTCGTCTCAATTCTTTATAGCCTACTCCTACACATTCCAAAAAACTTGTCCTCATTTCAGAAACGTTTCCGAGAGATTTGCCACCATGTTGCGAGGACTACTCGGAAGCCGGCATGCTGCCAGCACACATTCACTCAGTGCCCTGGACGAACCTCAGGCACTGGAAGATGCCATGTACGCTGCATCCTTCATGATCGACGATGACATGGACACTGCTGAATTGGAGCTTGCAAAGGGAACCTCAGCATTTCACAAACTGGGCAAAGGAGTTGTCACGTTCTTGCGAGCGACACTTGGTTTTGAACGAGAGGTCATGAAAGAAGCGCAGGCCAGACTTGCTGATGCGGAGTCCACGGCTTCAGATCATATGTACAAGGCTCAGAAGAAGCCCAGTACTTCAGGGTCAAATATCTACGCTCCTGGCCAGGAGTACGCGCTTTGCCTTGCTGAAGTGAGAATTATGGGTGCCGTGGTGGGCGTTCTGACCGAGAGTGTGACGGATTCGATTAAGGGGTTTTATAAGCTGAGACAGGCTTATATCACTCTTGACGCTATGCTTGAGGAAGAGAAGAAGTATCTTACTTCGATCGGGCATGGGTCTGGTACAGCTTCAACAACGGAAAGCTCGACTTCATCTTTACAGGAGACTTCGCAATCTTCGTCGAAAGAGAAAGATTCAGAGGATGAATTCTTTGACGCGACTGACGATGCCACTGGTGCGAAAACGACACCGAAACACCTTGGAAGACTTTCGACTGACGCTGATATTGCAGATGATGTGGACAAACTGACCATTAAAGACGAGAAACTGGGAAAGCTGCGAAGGTTATCATCGGCCTGGGAAGAGGGTCCAGGAATGGACGTCTTTGGAGATAATCCCATCGACGGCTTCATTCACTCGGGTTCGAACATGTGCTTTGGCATAATCTTGATCATGATCTCTTTGATACCTCCGGCTTTCAACACGTTGGTCAGGATTGTCGGATTCAAGGGAGATCGACCACGAGGCCTGGCTATGCTCTGGCAGGCCAGCAAATTCCACAATATCAATGGTGCATTTGCTGGCCTGGTGCTGTTGGGATATTACAATGGCTTCGCTGGATTTTGCGATATCTTACCTCAGCATGGTACAGGTGTTTATCCTTTGAAGAGGTGTACTGCGTTGCTCGAGACTTTTCGAGCCCGTTACCCCAAGGTATGTGGCCATTGCTCATGTTCGCTCGATGAAATGGACCACTGATATCTTAAAGAGCCGGCTGTGGATTTTGGAGGAGGCTCGTATGCTTTCTACAGCGAGAAAACCAGAGGAAGCTGTGGAGCTTTTAAAGAACACCGAGGACAGCCAGTTGCGACAGGTGTTGGCGTTGCAGTGGTTTGAGAGAAGTCTCAATAACATGTACTTCCACAATTATGAGGAGTGCTCCATAGGCTTTCAGAAGGTATGTTTCATTGCCATTGTTCTTGAGATCTAAATTGACTTTATTAGTGTGTGACTCTCAATAACTGGTCGCATGGTTTGTACTACTACATCGCTGGAGCATGCCACGTCGAGCTGTATCGAGAGCTTAAGGGCAAAGATGCGTCGCTGGCTGTAAGTGAAAATTATCCCTGGTCATTTGATCTCGACTAATATATTTAGCTCGAACATGCAAAGAAAGCGGAACAGCTGTTGAAGAAAGTGCCCGAGCATATCGGCAAGAAGAAGATGATGGGCCGCCAACTGCCATTCGACACCTTCGTCGGCAGGAAGATCCAGAAATGGGAACAAAGAGCCAAGGACTGGAAAGTCGATTTTATAGATGCTATTGGAGTGAGTCCAATCGAGGAAATGATCTACTTCTGGAATGGGTACAAGAGAATGCGACCTGAACATCTCGAGTCGTCTCTTCACAAGCTAGCTTGGTCGACTTCGGAAGCAAATCCTCATTGGAGCAAGGAGGCTTTGGATGAGCAGGCACTTCTTGCGGTTCTTCAAGGCACCGTCTTGAGGAATTTGGGCCGTACGAAAGAGGCCAGAGACGTACTCCAGGCTAAAGTTCTCTCCCATCCTTGGGCGGAATTCAAGGGCGGGTATAAGGATAACTGGACCTGTCCTGTTGCCAACTATGAAGTGGCTGTGAGTTACTGGAATGATTATTGTGAAACTTCGCAACAGTCAGATTTGAGGGAGAGTTCGAAGTGGCTAGACAAGGTGGCTGCATGGGAGGCATATGACTTGGATGCTCGGTAAGTCTTGTCCAAGATATGATAGGCAACTGACTAATTGAAATCTAACAGTATTGGAATGAGAGTGAAGACTGGCGCAGAGACGATCAAAAAGGAGATTGAGGCTACGAGTTGAGGACCAAAGAGCACGAGATCATGATTTCATGATTTTAATGAAGGAAAGAAAGAAGCGATGAGAAGATGCCTTGAAGATGCCCGAGGGTCATTCATATACTAGAACAAGCATATACTGGCTTCGTTTGCCATGCACGAAATCTACAAGACAAAACTTTCAACATCCGTGAACTTCTGGAATTCGAGTAGTGGTATCCTGCACGAACTGGAAATGCCGAAAAGAGCCGTGATTGGTCATCTCGCTTGGAGCTGTCGACAATCATCCACCACACTTCTTACTCGAACAGCCTGATACCAAGCCCGGATCTCGACAGCCCTGCACGTTGCCCTTCATGCCGAGCTCTGTGCACATTGATCCCTCTTCTCCACATGGGTTTGGGTTGGGTTCCACTCCTGGTTTACATTCCCGAGGGCCAGCCATTGATCTCCCCGCAATCTACTAGCTAACAGCTTAACCGCATCTTCACTTTTACATCCTCAAATATCTCCCGGAATCTCGAACTACTCTACATATTACTTGTGAAGCTGTAGCTAACACTTTACTACTGATACCTCCAACTCATCGTATACAGCAGCACCACGAACAATGGCACAAGTCCCCCTCAGCGAGCCCTCATGGCTCTCCGGCCTCCCATCCCCCTTCTATAAAGAAACCCACCGCAAATGGCAACAAACCATCCGCCCCTTCATAGACGAACATATCAACGCCAACGCCCTAGAATGGGACAACAGCGAAACCCTCCCCGAAAGCGTCTTCGAAACGTTCGCGAAAACAAACATGCTCCTCCCCTCCCTTCCCTCTCCCCTCCCCGTCGCCTGGCTCAAAAAGCTGGGAATAAACGATATACTAGGCTTGAAAGTGGAGGAATTCGATTATACCCATTTCGCCACATATGTGGATGAGATGGCGAGGAGTGGACTTGCGGGACCGGCGGGTAGTCTAACAACGGGTATGAGTTTCGGTGTTCCGCCGGTGATTAAATTCGGTAGTGAGGCGTTGCAGGAGAAATTCCTGCCGGATGCGTTGAGGGGGAAGACGAGGTTTTGTATTGCGATTACGGAGCCGGATGCGGGTAGTGATGTGGCTAATATCAAGACTACGGCTACGAAGACGGAGGATGGGAGGTTTTATGTTGTTAATGGGGCGAAGAAGTGGATTACGAATGGGATTTGGAGTGATTATGCTAGTATGGCTGTTAGGACTGGAGGGCCGGGCGCGGCGGGGTTGAGCATGCTTGTTGTTCCTCTTTTGAATACGGAGGGGGTTAGTATGAGGAGGTTGAAGGTTGGTGGACAGGTTAGTGCTGGGACGACATATATTGAATTGGACGATGTCAAAGTCCCTGTGGAGAATTTGATTGGTACTGAAGGTATGGGGATGAGATATATCATGGTAAGTTCCAACCCACAACTCTCCTAACTTATGTACACTTGCAACAGAAAACTAAGGTTAAAACAGACAAACTTCAATCACGAACGCCTTTCCATCGCCATAGGCGCAACCCGCCAAGCCCGCGTCGCCCTCTCCGCCGCCTTCGCCTACGTAATGAAACGCGAAGCCTTCAACAAACCCCTAATCGACCAACCCGTCGTCCGTCACCGCCTCGCCAAAGCCGCCGCCCTCCTCGAATCACAACAGTCCTGGGTAGACAGTTTCGTCTACCAAATGACCAACATGACAAAAGCCGAGGCAGACATCAAACTCGGTGGTTTGACGGCATTATGTAAAGCGCAGGCGGGCATTATATTCAACGAGTGTGCGCAGACGGCTGTGTTGTTGTTTGGTGGGAATGGGTATACGAAGAGTGGGCAGGGGGAATTGGCGCATAAGGCTTATGGGGAGGTTATGGGGATGAGGATTCCTGGTTAGTTGTGCGCGTTCCTTTTCCTGATAGGCGATGCTAATGGATTATAGGAGGGAGTGAGGATGTTATGCTTGATCTTGCTATTCGTCAGCTTGTCAAGAATTTCCAGAATGCGACGAAGGCTTTGGAGCGACCGAGCGGTTCTTCGAAATTGTAATGATGTCGTCAAGTACGCCTTTGATTTACATGTTGAATTCTTCATGTAGGAATGGATTGGGGTAAATATCTCACAAAGCTTCGAAACTCAAAAGTTTGTGTCAATTGGAGTTGAGAACGAGAAACTAGTGCACAATGTCATCGGTTTCGTGAGCTCGCTGGAATCGAGTAGTGAAGTTTGACAAGCATTGAGATCTGAGTAACGATAGCAACAGGTCTGGATGCCAGTCGGAAAAAAAAAGAAAAAAAAGATGTAAGATGCACCTGCCCTTGACTATAAGATCTTGCTCGCAGCTCGTGGAGTGGTTGGTATAGACATATACCTCATCCTATCTATAATGAGTAGGTAAAAAAGGTCGACTCCATACCATAGGAGTATATACTGGAAACGTGGATATTCCTCTAAAAGGGGAAATACAGTTCGACAAATTTCCTTTGGCTCCGGAAAGAGGTCAACTAGATGTCTTTCTACGTGTACGTGTACTAGTAGACGACTCAAGGCAGGGATCTCATGGTGCGGATGTTCGGAAATTCAGAAGCACATATTATTGTCGCATGGTCTCCCAAGGAATGAGCGTTTGGTGTTCTCTCGCGATTGCCTGGCCAACGAATGGCCACGCGATCGATTTGCTGTCGAGAGATGAGGTGTATGTTCTTAATACTTGCAATATTTGGATTTAGGGATACGTATCGCCGAAGCCGGGGAAGGTCTTTTTGGATGTCCCCTGTTGCCGGTGTCGGAGTATGCATGGAGTAGGTGTTTCGTCGCGCCTAGATGGGGGGAGATGCGTGGTAGAACTGTTATAAGTGAAGGTTGAGAATGAGGTCCAGTTTTTGTTTCAGCCTGCATGGTGGGGGTTATCATCAGGGTTCTGCTTTGGAGGGGTAGATCTTCCAAAAAGTTTTCGTCTTGTGAAGGTGGTATCATGAGTGAATTGGTCCGAGGACTCTAGGGTGAGGGAACACATGTTAAGTTCCACATGTTAAGTTCCATATGGAACATGTCGAAGATCGAAGATGGTTGGAGTGAATGAAGATCGGAAGATAGAGTAGTGGCGTTTTCATCTGATGTGGCTTTGTGTCCCCCTACTGTAGTTCGACACTGACTGTTGTATCTTTGCTTTTTACTTCCAGAAAATCTTCATCGTGCGTTTCTAGCCTCGCAAGCGGCGTCTGATCTGGATTTAGTAAATATCAGCCTTTCTGCAGACGGAGCATGAATTTCCATTGCGACCTCACCGCCTTTCCACCCTCATGAGGTCTAGATCCGTCTCATCCGCACTGACCAGTGGATGGCAAAGAAGTCCAGCAGACTGGAATCATCGACGAGGGGTGCAGCATCTTTACATTAGTACGCAGGTGAAGCATTGACAGTCGCAAGGCGAAGGCTAGGTTGGAAGTTGCCGAGGCCAATAATAGAGACGGATTGATTCGATTCTTCATCGACATGGTACGGAAAATTTGTCCACCCAGGATTTGTGCATGATAGGAATTTCAAGCTTCTGATGCGAGGGGGCTGGTCCTCGTGGAAAACGAACATCAGCCCGTGCTCCCGCCGTTGCATTTTTATGAAGAATTGACTCCTTGTGGTCAGCTCACGTGCGCGAAAGTATATATATTGTGGTCTGGAGATTGGTGCTGTTGGTGGTGCAAGACGCCACTCTTCACCGCTGGAATCTCTCTTTGCAGTCCTGAGCGGTACGAAGGTTTTGGGCTGTGACAATTCGTAATTGTTTAGGGCGCCATTTGACTCGTTAGATGTCGTAAAAGAACGGTTCGCGAGGCTGAAAATGGAGATCAGCATCGAACGGGCGTTAAGATCGTGTTCGAGGCTCTCTGACAGTTGTATCTTGGAGACCGTAGTCTCAGAGAACAAGAGTCAGTTGATATGATGGCCTTGTCTTCCCTGCATTCAAAACATTCTCAATCTTGTGGACAGCTCGTTTTTGGATGTCACTTGGCAAGCGTGAGCCAAAGCCAGCTTGGATTCAAAGATTAAGCCGTGTTGGTAAGGTTGATACCTGTAGATTGTTAACTGCAAATGGTATTCATATCCTGTCCATGGAATTACCATAATATACTGTGTAGATTGTGCTGTGCCATCGAGGAATTAGTATTTCGCGACACGTCAGGCCTCGCAAATTGGGGAGGCGATTTTCTAAATCTCCGCCGAGAGTGATTTTTCATGGACGCGCGCTTGCCTGATAGTTCTAAACCTTGTGGGGAGGTTGAAGCTGGATTCCCACAAACAGTCGTCCGCCTGACCTGCTGTGATTCCCGTCCTATCGAAGGTCAGTCTGCGGCGTGAAGAGCTGCAGGGCCGACACCATGTCCAGAGCGTTGGGTCTGCCCAGAGATACAAGTATCACCGACTACGGGCCGAACAGCGCCATTATTGCTACAGTACGACCGTCATGAACAAACTTCTCTTCGCTGTGTTAGTGGCTAGATACTAGCCACCCCGAATCCCAGCGAGCCATCCCTGGTACATGCAGAGCAAAGTATTTCTGCACCTCCTTTTATACTTTCCTGGTTATGAAGCATCGCAGCTTTGATTCGTTGCAAAGTCTACAGGCCTGGAACCGAATGGATAGCTTAAATCCTCGGCGAATATCAGTACCAAATCCTGGGAATGTGAATGCTCTATTCTGGTGGCACAAAGAACAAGGCGACATAGCAAGGCCGTTGTTGATAGATATTCCGAGAAAAGAAGACGGCATCGCCATATTCGCCAATCTCTTTTAGGCATCGTGAGATGAGGAAATCTGGGGTGTGTAGATACGGGGCTAGGTGGAATAGAATTGCGGAGACGACGCGATTCCTCATGGCTGGGACACCACATCACACCGCAACAAAAAGGCGGAGAATGGACAAAACCTGGAGTTCGTGTTGCGCCAGGCTGAGTAGTCCATGACGAGTCTCAGCCAAAGGCTTGTCCGAGCGAACTCCATCAGATGCATGGATTGTAGGCGTGAGAGTTCTCGCTCGCGTGATTGAGGCGCGATCGCATCTAGTGCTCGTATTATTGCTTTGAAGTCGTCTTTCAAATCAAGGAGTCAATATGATGAAGCCGGACAGTCTTTGCAAGGTCAATCTACTAGTACATGGATGATACACCATCACGTTCGAGAAGCCAGGGACCTGACCAGGCCTGGAATGACACGACTGAGGCCAATCAACGTCTCCAAAATGCGCCTTACGTACACGACTGATACGGCGGTCAGAGCTTACACTCCCGCCAAATACCTGTGACCTTGGCCTCGGCTAAACCTTTCCGGGCTTCTTCACTTCAACGGCGTGACAGACTTGGGCATGTCCTTTCCACCATCGAGTGGACCCGCCGCAGTGGAACGGGATTTGATATCTGTCGAGTATCGCTGGCGGACTGGTTGGAAGCAACGTTAGTAGAGGAGTATCAATCGATACTGTGATTGAATCGCTGTCCGAAGACCCTGGCGGAATATACATAGTGGTAAAGAGAACAGCCGACACGACACGCCAAGCGATTCGAAATCAAGGGCATACGCGGGGCATACTAAGACAACGGGGGCTAACCCACAGCGCATGCTCTTCGCTCATTCTGAGGCACGTTGGAACCCTCTTTTGACGCATTGACGATCTGGTGGAGCCAATTTGGGGTATCGGACTAGAAAGACAAGCCTCCGCATTCGCCATGGCTGTCATCTGGAGTCGTTCGCTGCTACATATATCCCGCCATCCCATGTCCTACGCGCCGCGAAGATTTGCGACCCTTTGACTCTCCATCTTCACACCAGCTTTCCACTTTTCAGGACCCCGAATACCTTTGAGAGTTCCAATCGCGAACATGCCTAACCAGTCGGACGAGTCTACACCTGAGATCCAGGAAGCCCATGCCCAGGCCTTGAAACGGAAAGCTTCCCAGGCTGGATTCGACGGCACTGCCCAGACACGAGCAGTCAAAAGAAGAGCTTCCAAAGCCTGCCAGTGTTGCCGAGCTCGAAAGGTTCGGTGCAACGTGACCGAGCATGGAGCTCCTTGCACCAATTGCAGACTGGACGAGGTCGAATGCATAGTTTCGGAGAGTAGAAGAAAGAAGTAAGCTCCCTATCCGTCATCCCTGGTTCTAGCTATGTCATGTTGACGAGAGGAAACCCGTTGTGGTTCAAACTGCATAAATGGCATGTGCAAGACAATCGTGAATCCGAGCTTTAGCTACGTCTTACCCGGATGCTTACATACGCACAGGAAATGGAGCAAGGATGGCGAAGTTCAGCCAGAAGTCGAATCTTCAGCAGCTAAAGCACATATCCGCAAACTGGCCTCCAGAAGCACATTAGATGGCCTTTATTCATCCACGCACTCCAGTGGCCTGAATTCCCTGAAATCACATGATCATGAATCTCCCCTGGGAGAGCATGTACCGCACTCAATATGTTAGTGTGCCGGACCACATTGAAAGGGCAATACTAATCAACAAATACAGATCAAACGACCGGACAGCGGCTGAGTCTGAATTTACAGAATGTGGACCGCATAGCATCTTTCGGAACCATGCAGCCAGCATCTCCTTACCCAATGATGCACCATAGTCCCATGTCCACGGAATCTGTCGCGAACGGTTTTTTTTCACACTCACGGGTCTCTTCCCTTGCGAATATCCCACAATCGCGAGTCTCTGCCCTTCCGAACATCCCACACTACATCAAGCCACTACCAGCAAGGATCGGCCCAGATGAGGCAGCTTACTTGGAGAAGAAAGGCGCTCTTACTGTTCCAGCAGTCACCCTTCGCAATGAGCTTCTCAAAGCTTACATCGAGTTTGTGCATCCTTATATGCCTCTGATTGATCTGTATGAATTCGTTATGATCGTGGAGAGTGGAAATGGTGTGTTGGGAAGGATTAGCCTGATCCTGTTCCAGTCTGTGATGTTTGCAGGGTGTGCCTTTGTGGATATGCAGCATCTGCACAACGCAGGCTATCTCACGCGGAAGGAGGCGAGGAAAGATTTCTTTCAGAAGACAAGGGTACGTCTTCATTTTCAACCTACTGCTGATCAGAACGCTAATCCTGCTCTGCAGCTCCTGTACGACTTTGACTACGAATCAGATCGTGTTTCCCTCGTGCAAGCACTCCTGCTGTTGACCTACTATTACGAGACTCCGGACGACCAGAAGGACACATGGCACTGGATGGGCGTTGCAACCTCCGTGGCTCACACTATTGGCCTCCACCGGAACCCTGAACGTTCGAACATGAGCGAAAAGAAGACAAAGCTATGGAAGAGGATATGGTGGTCGACCTACATGCGCGATCGTTTAATCGCCTTGGGCATGCGACGACCAACGAGGATAAAGGCAGAGGACTATGATGTGACGATGCTTACCCTTGACGACTTTGACATTGTTGCCATGCCGGACTCTGTAACTTGCGTCCCCATGAACTGCCACATTGCACGCGATGTCGAGAAGCAACGACAATTGGCAATCATGTGCATCGAAAAGGCAAAACTCTGTCTATGTATCAGCCATGTGCTATCGAAGCAGTATTGCGTGCTGAATAACCATCAAGGCCTCGTTAATGACCGCACAACGATGATGCTCTTGCCCAAAAAATTGGCTTCCGGAACCTGCGAGGTCAAGGCATGCGACGACGAGCTGGAGAAATGGCTCGAGGAGCTGCCGCAAGAAGCACAGCAACATGATACGTTTTCCGGCGACGCTTCTATCGATTTGAACCGCGCCCTCCTTCACATGGTCTTTTTCACAACTTTATCCGCTCTTCACAGGCCACAGGTTTTGCCTTCGGCACCAACGGCCGCGCCTTCAACCTCTGGTTCTTATGATTTGCTAGAGACATCGCGGCGAAATGTTCGTCGTGCAGCCACAGCCATAACCTCACTCGCCCAAATGTTAGACAATGCCGATCTGGTAAAGTATCTCCCGACAACCGGCGTCACCGTTCTACTGCCAGCAATAATCATTCACCTGCTCGACATCAAGGCGCCGGAAGAAGACACACGCCGCGACTCACTCCGGGGCTTCTGTCAATGTATGCAAGTAATGGGTAAACTACGTGACCTCTATGCGGCTGCAGATTACAGTACCGCCTTCCTCGAAGCCGCGATCCGAAAAGCCGGAATCCACATCGCGCCTTTCGTAGGAGCAGGTGCGCAGGTCATACCCACCACATTCATGAAACCAAGACCCGTAAGCACGGTTGAAGATCTCGTCGACGCAGGACGCAGAATGGATATGGCCAACATGCCGCCACCATCGAGGACGACACTCACGCCACCACCAGATGTACACAATGGCCTGCAACTAGACACAATCGGCGCAGCAGTAACAGACGAGGAGGTTGCAAGAAGACTAGAAACATTCCTAGCTTCCACACCTCCAGACTCCGACCACGCATCCGACCACCACGATAACTTATCCATCCACCCAGACTCCGACCCTTACTCCCACCCCAACAACACAACAAAAGGCCAGCTCCCCGCCACCCTCCCGGGAATGCAAAACTCAACCTCAAAGGAAGACTTCCGTCTCTTCAGCACATCCGTAATGCCCGACTTCGAACCCAACGAATTCGACGCTCTACTCAATTTCGACGCCGTGGTGGGGCAGGCCGGAGAGGGCGCGTGGAGTTTCGACGACGGTGGTATCCATGGTTTTACGGTTGATATGGATTGGTTTGGGTATTCGGGTGAGAACGGGAATGCGCTTGCTCATGGGGATCATGCGCATAGTCATGAGTTGGAGGGGCATGGGCGGGAATTGGGCGATGATCACGAGGAAGTGGGGATCGATGGATCGATGGAGGAGAAACCGAGTGTTGGGTTTGCTGTTGCTGTTGAGGCGTGAGTCTTTCTCTTTTCTACGCCTTTTGTCTTTGTCTTTGTCTTTTGCGGTTCCAGTGGTAATTTTGGGTGGCTAGCGATTTGGACGGATGATTGGTTATGTTATGAGCATTGGGATACAATGGATATACAGGATACACGGATAGATATGGACTGAACGCAAGATAACTGGTTCACGGCCTTCGATAGGCTAAAGTCAGACCTCACGATACCAGAATTGGTTTTGACGGCTGGATATGATGAATGCTATGCAGGTAGCTACCAGAGTAGTACGATGAAATTCGAACTATACAACAGAGGAACTCTAAAAGCTCCATTCAATTTATAGCTATTATTCTTGGTATTAGCGACGAGCTCGTGCGCTCGTTCATGACTGTGTGATGTTTGCTACATCTCTATTGAAACGCAAGTAAGCATGAGATACGAAATAAGATGTAGAAAACACGATACACCAACACAAGAACAAAAAAAACCGGTAGACATAACATTCCAATACAAGTCCTCGCAAAAGACGGGCTCAGAGTCCAAAAAATCCAACGGAGCAGATAGGCCCAATAATGCAAGGTACATATGTTCATATTTGCACATCCATCTACACAAGTTAAGTTGATATGAACAAGTATAATCTCCCTCCTACACACGAATTCCATCCATAACAAAATGGAACCTATGAAAATTTGGGGTATCGTCGTTGAAGACCACGCAAAATCCAGCATGAAGAACCACCACCCACTCTAACAGAAGCGACGGAACAAAGGTGCCTTCCCACCTTGGACCGGCCTAACGGGTCAAAACTTTTGCTCACCAATCGCCGCTGTACACTGCCATGAATATTCGCGGTTGTTGAAGCCTGCGAGCGCTCACGGACCCCGCACCCGCATACCAGCAGCCGACATGCCCCGCACTGCGGGGCTCCACGAATAGGGCCTGATGCAGGTCGCTTCGTCTTTCCAGTCCCACTTTCACGATGCTCATTTCTGCGAAGTTGGGTCGGGAAGAGCGGTTCACTGTTTTGGACAAATACCTGCTGTATGCATCATTCTTCTTCCGCCCATCTTCTCTCCCGCAAGGGCACCTCGGTTCCCTCCAAGGTGCCCTTGTGAGCATCTTTCCAAGCGAAATACTCGCCCAGTCGGATTTCGGCATAACTCGCGTAGTCGAAATCGATTTGTGATATGGTCGCTTGGATGAGAGCCCAGATGCCCCAATAGAAGCCCGGTGCGCCCCGGAAGATATCGACTTCCTTGTATAATTGATCAAACTCTCTTTCGCTATATTCGCGGTCGAGCTGCGTGTTGTAGGCATTCAGGTAGGTGTAGAGAAAATCGCGGCGTTGAGATTTCGAAGGGAGTTTTGTGAAGTCGCAGTCAAATCCACCCCATTCTGCGAAGTGATTGGAGATGTCGAAGGCGGCTGGTGAGGGTGTGGCGTATTCGTAGTCGATGAAGTTTACAGGTGTGTAGGGTTGTTCATTAGACACAGCGCTGAGAGCTGGGGAGCTGGCAGTTGAGCTCTGAGATGAGGCGTCGGAATTGGGTAGCACAATGACGTTGCCGCTTAGCAGGTCACAGTGGCCGAAAATAAGAGGTGTACCTCCTATGCCTGGCGTGTTACTGAGCTCTTCCGTCAACCATTCTAGTTCAGACTGCAATTGGCTCTGTCGTTGTTTCTTTGCTTCTGTGTCTGTGGGTAGAGCCAAAATCCACTTCTGCATCACTGTCCATACATTTGGAGAAGGCATGTTCAACGTCAGGGCCTCGACTTTGCCAGCAGTATCAGCCGAAGCCACTTGTATGTTTGAAGCAATTTCAGACACGGCTGATATTGGAAGAGTAGCATGCCACTCTGCTATCCTGCGAGCCACCCCTCGCCATATCTCAGGCCGGCGCAAGTCTTCAGGCGAGCACACGCTTCCCTCTATGAATTTGTATAACAGCCCATTTTCAAAACGTGCCAACAGGGTTGGTGCAAGTTTATATCTGGCGAGCAGGGAGTGCGAAGCGGCCTCACCTGTTCAAGCAGAGATCAGTATGGTTCTCTCGTCTCAATTTGAAGAATGTGGGGGAGAGGACTTACGATCACGATCAATCAAGACCTGGGTACCACTACCATATGCTCGCAGCAAAACAGCCTCTTTCTCGACTTCACTGTTCGATATGCCATGTTTCTTGTTTACAGCTTTGAGTAGCTATTGCAGTGTCAGTCAGTGCGGTACGCCAAGGTTCGGCCGGCTTTCAACATACAGTGTTGGTAATGCCGTCCTTGAAACGTATGAATTCTATGGTATCTTTTGTCTCTTTCCAGTCCGGGCGAAGCGCGAGTATGAGATTCAAGGCGGTTTCTTGGGAGTTTGCATTGTCGTAGAGCAGCGGGATGTGTCGAATGGATTCCATGGTTGTAGGGAGTGAATGGTTGTGTACAAGTGGGTGAGGGGGCTTTTGTTGATGGTGGCCTCAATCCCAATGACGTACCGAGGAGTTCCAAGGGCCCAAACAGGCACACGGTGGCAGGCTGCTTACTGTGTATTGTATTCGAGTTATTCGGAATTGGCGAGTGTATGGCCAGCAATTGAAGAGTGGGCAGTTGGTCTCGTGCCCCTCGGTGGTTTGTTGAGCAATGAGTACGCCCGGTCCGGCACTTTAATTACGACGAATTGCTTCTTTTCCAGTTCGCCGAAGCCGCCCGCTAGTCGTAATGGTGTAAGCACGTGCAAATCAACAACCGAAACACCTTCTCGACCATATACTCGCTGGCCTACTTCTAGCTTCAAGTTCCACCACGAGTATAGGGACAATCAAAGGAATTCCGTTACAAAACACATGATGACCTGTTCGAATACGAATACCGAGCGGTGGCTGAGCCCTGAAAGTCTTATCTCCCACCCATCCTTGCACCAAATCGATGGCTTGCCGCGTCTCTGATAAGACCTCTGGACCTTCGCGTCTGTTCAATTTGGGACAGTCTAGCTGCAAGACATCGTCATCCTTTTCCGCCGTGTGGGCGGCCGTGTGGGCGGACATTGATATTGAACATGCCTTTAAACTCTCTTCTTCCTGCTGTCGTATGGGCTTATCTCAGTATTCCATTTACTTTCATTGTTTACAAAATGCCAGACCCTGAGGCTGCTAACGAACGATCCCAATTGCTGCCTCAAGTAGCCAATGGCCGTCGTTTGAGCGCCATTCAGCTCGATGCTGAGGCTCAGAGCATCAGGGCTTCCGCTGTCACGAAGGAGGAAGACCAATTGAGAGGTAGCACCGTCGGTGAGCGACTGGCATACAATGATTATACTACTATCGATTACCTTCATGATCTGGTGAGTACTACTACACGCCCGCTATACCGCAACTTTTCAGCTAGGACTTGCCTCTAAGACAGCTTGTAGGTCAAGGATTCCTACCGATGGAGAGCTGTCCATGTCGGCAAAGGACTTCGAAATTCCATCTACTCAAGTTTCGACTCATGTCAAAGCTGGACTGCCGTAGCTATCATGGGCGTTTGTACCGCAACAGTTGCCTGGATCGTGGACGTCGCAGCAGCTACTGCCTCTGACTGGAAATTTGGCTACTGCAACCTAAACCCACTGTTGAGCAGGGAGCTCTGCTGCAAAAGTGCCATCAGCGAGGAGGCTTGTGGAGAAAACTTCACGTCCTGGTCCGACAGCTACTGGCCGACTTTTGCCATCTACGTAGCAGTAGCGCTAACTTTTGGCATCATCAGTGCCAGTGCCACTATGACAACAAAAGGTTCTCTACCAACAGCCTCAACTGGACTCGAGGACAAGCTGGGAGATTCCGACGGCACGCCTCCCGCTGCGGGTAAATCAATGTACATGGCCGCTGGTTCTGGAATACCCGAGATCAAGACTATTCTTTCTGGCTTCGTTATCCCTCATTTCCTGGACTTCAAGGTTCTAGTCGTCAAAGCCTTTGGATCCATCTTCGCCGTGTCTACAGGAATGTGTTTGGGAAAAGAAGGACCCTTCGTGCATATATCCACATGCGTTGGGTATCTCGTAGCCAAGCGGTTTCCGAAGTATAGAGATAATGGCAGGAAGATGCGCGAAATGTTATCAGCATCATGCGCGTCAGGCCTGAGTGTGGCCTTTGGTGCTCCAATAGGAGGGGTACTCTTTTCTTACGAGGAGATCAGCACATACTTTCCTCGGCCAGTCTTATGGAGGGCCTTCCTTTGCTCATTGACCGCTGCGGTCGTCCTGAAGGCTCTCAACCCCACAGGAACCGGGAAGCTAGTCTTGTTCGAGACGGACTACGGCACCGTGTATCAACCTGAGCACTACCTGGTCTTCATTCTTCTTGGAATCGCAGGAGGCGTATTTGGAGGTGTATTCTGCAAGCTCAATTACATGTGGTCGAAGTGGTTCAGGAAATTCCCGATCATCAAGAACTATCCCGTTTTTGAGGTCTTCCTCATTGTTCTAGCTACAGCCGTGCTCCAGTTTCCGAATCCAGTCATCAGAGAGCCCGGAGATATGGTCATCAAGATGCTGCTTGTTGATTGCAAGAGTGAGAAGGCATCGCAGACTTGGGTCTGTCAGAACGAGGCGAGTCCGGACGGGTCCTGGGCTTACGTTGGCTGGCTTGTTTATGGCTGTTTGGTCAAGCTGGTTCTCACGAACTATCACATTTGGGATCAAGGTACCTTCCGGCGTCATTATACCTGCATTAGATGCAGGTGCTCTCTTCGGAAGAATCATTGGACAGTGGATACCGTCGATCTCGCCGGGTATCTTCGCCATGGTTGGCGCCGGAGCCTTCCTCGCTGGCGTGTCACGAATGACCATCTCACTTTGTGTCATCATGTTCGAGGTGAGTAAGCCCTTTTTTCTGACATCTGCAACCGTTTTGGCACACACTAACAAATCATAAAAGCTAACGGGTGAGCTCGAATACGTTGTCCCTCACGGCATCGCAATCTTGACAGCGAAGTGGGTGGCTGATGCCATCTCTGACGAGGGCGTGTATGATCTCGCCCAAAATGTGCTAGGACATCCATTCCTGGACTTGGAACATTCACTACGTCTCGTCCGCAGACAAAATCTGCTTGTGGAAGAGCTGATCCCGCCGGAGCAAACAATGAGCGAGATTACAGTCACCGTCCCGAAACATAACAAAGTAGCGCCAAAGATTCTGGAGACGAAATTGAAGCAATTGAAAAGTAGAGGGCTCATGGATGCTGGCCTTGTACTTGTACAAGACGGGATGCTGCAAGGTTACATTGCCGAAGGCGAACTCGATTTTGGTCTGACAAATATCGGATCGATTTACGATGATGACAAAGAAGTGAGGCTGCTAGGAGACCCTGATGAGGGCGATTTTGACCTGAGCATGTTTGTTGACAGAACGCCCGTTACCTTGTCGGCAAAAGCTCCACTCGAGTATGCTGTTGAGTTCTTCGGGAAGCTTGGTTTGCGACATGTATGTGTTGTCGAGGAGGGCACAAGTCGCCTTGTTGGTGTCATAATCAAGAAAAGGCTGGTCAGTTATTTGGAGACACTGAAAGAAGGACATCATTAGCGATCAACACCTAGGCCGGGATCTGCGGCGTTTGTGTCGTGAGGAACACATTCGACCTCCAAACAACCAAAGGCCACCATCGCGTTTGCGCACCTGCAGAACATCAGCTCTTTTTTTTTCGAGTCTCCAGATCCCTGTCTCATCGGCGTGTTACAATCGATCTATCATTCCACCCCAATCCTGCATGTTCAACTCGTTCCAGCGATATTTCCCATCTTCCAAATTGCTCTCTCGGTGAGTATGCCATATTCGCGTCCCGGACCATCCTATGAAAGAGCAAACAATATCACGCCCCGGCGTTGCTGCCTATGACCACCCATCTCGGAATCGTCTGAAAGCCGCAGAGACCAACCGCCGTATTCAACGTATCTAACACAGCGCACCAACCACCTCGCCGAAATAATTTCCCAGCTTCATTAGGGAGTCATGCAAAATATCTGAAGTCCTGGGAATTAAAGAGGCGTTCTTTTAAAAAAGAGGCTCTATACTAAAAGCGAGAGATAGAATGTATATCTTCTCTTTCCGAGCAGACCTTGAATATAAACACGTAGATAAAAGCCTAGGACTTGAGGGCAGAGAAATTATTTCGGCGAGGTGGTTGGTGCGTCGTGCGGCTGACTGATGTGTATTGCGTACCGTAAAGATGGTGGGTCTCTGCGGCTTTCAGACGATCCCCCATCTCGAACAACAGAGGCAACACAGATCTCACCCTACCCGTCAGGGAACGGCTCGCTGCATCCACGGACCCGGGAAAGTGATGGCGAACGGACCTTTGTACCACGACGCTGACACCATTTATCCACGTTTGATGCATCAAACACATTTATTTTTTCTTCCGCACGGCCTGAAGAGGCTGGAATATGAGGCGCGCTGGGGATCGTTTTGCCATGTTGGAGTTTACCGCTTGAAACGGGGCAAACTTGTGCGATATGTCTCTTTCCATGGTATGGGCGCCGGACGCCACTTTAGATACTGCGTAACTACGATTTGATTGTTCTGGGACGGGACGGCGACAGTGCGCGTCGTTTTGGCGCCTGAAGAGAGATGTGAGGTGCGGAGGGGAGTCTGTATGGATGCGACTGCTGTGGGTTGTTTGATTGTGACCTTGGACACGGCTGGGCTACGACTGATATGTGACTTGTCTCCTTCTGGATGCTTCGTTGGTTGTGGGAGTGTATATAAGAGGCGTGGATTGAGTGGGAAGATGGTTTATCGATTCAACATCTCAGCTCTCATCGTCACATCTTCTCGAGCAGAATATACCATCAAAGTATCATCCTCACACAACCAAATACCATCACCATCACCACTCCACACCACAGCTTTACCCATCACTCAATAAACCCTCCACCCACCCAATCTAAACCCATCAGGTTCGTTCACCCCATCCCTCCCTCCCCAACCCACCAACCTAACCTCCCCTTCAGCCCTCAGAAGAAAAATCAAATCCCCAAAAATGTGTACCTGGTATGCCTACACCTACACCTGCGGCCACACCCAAACCGTCTTCGCCTTTTTATGCAAGCCGGGGCAGATTAGTCAGAAGAGGTGTAAACCAAGCTCTCCCCCCTCGACGTTAATGCCCAGTATTATGATGGATCATGAGTGTGAGGAGTGTTATAAAAACACTAAATGAGATTGTGAGGGGGGAGAGAGAGGAGGGGAGAGAAAGGAAAAAGGGAGAAGAGGGGGAAGGGAGAGGGGAGCAAGGGAAACTCGGGTCTGGGCTTCTGCGTGATGCGTTTTGGAATGGGTGGTCATCGTGGGCGATTTATTCTGCCCACTCATTTCTTGGATTGGCATCACGGCGCTTGAAATATCTCGGTCGCTCGCTTTTTCCCGTTTGATGTTTGCGATATCCTAGACAGTTTTTGTTTTCTCGGGGTTGGTCTGTCGTCGCCGCGGTTGGGAGTTGAGATGGTTTGGGGATGGAGGGGCTATGATAGAGACGTGGTTTATTAGTTATGAATTGGTAGAATTTTCTCTTGTTAGGCCGTGTTCTTTTCAGAATTCAATCGCCCCTGCAATATGGTGTTTTACCGCTGTACGGTTGAGATTGCCGATGTCAGGGATTCCTGTAATATTCAGTACATTATCAATCTTTCTGTTCTTTTTAGTATACTTATAGATCCTAATTCTACGGCGTCGATAAACCGTTAGATTTATCTAAATACTAAACCTGGTACGGAGTTAAAGGAAGTTGAAAAGAACGAAATCACTATAATGCATCAGATCCCGGCAGATCCGGCTATATTCTCGTCAAAAGAACAGACCCCTTATGGGATAAATTGGTATCGAGCGAAGGAAGTTCAATTGACGAATGGTGTTTTTCAATGGCACTGCCATGACGTGGCAGTGAGTATTTGTACGCGGACTTGAACTGCCTTGTTGCTCGAAATGGTGAAAGTGCTTGGCCAGGCCTTGGATGGGTTCAGCGCGTCTTCTCTCCATTGTCAGGGTTTAATACATGGGGATGATTCCATATCATGAGCTTGTCGGCGGAAGCCTTCAAGATTGTTAAAAAGAGCCTCGACATCTCGTATGAAAATATTATGGCGGTTTCCGGACGTATCAGGCTGAAGCCTAGCGCAAATGAAGCCACTCAACTTCAGCCTTGACATCATTCCAGAAAAACCTTGGCTACGATTGTTTGAAAATGCAAGTATCTTCAGACAACACGGTACATACACGGTTTCTTCCATGAGGCCTTCCTATCTTGACAACATGGATAACATGTCGTGAAATTGAAACTCCAGGATGCTGTGATCGCCGGAACAATGTTTGCAGGGCGAAAGGGGAATGGTCGCAAATCTCGACGACAGTTTCGTTCTCTCGTCCAATCCGGATCACCGTTTCGCAGAAATGGCTGTCAAAGCTTGTTCACTAGCGGTACAGCCTCATGAAATCTTCATCAAGAAAATCTTCATCAAGAAGCGTGACCTCATACCTGAACTATTGTCCATGCCGTGTTTGGAAGGATGTCCAGGGTAAACTGTCCATCTCGACGTCTCAGATTAACACTCCGCAAGGTACTGAACTTGGATGTCTCCCTGCACAAACCACGAGAATCTCATCTCATTTATAACAGTGTTCACCGTAATCTGGGCCAGTTTTCTGGGGCAGGTTACTTCCCTTCTCACTCCCTTCTCCACCACCACATCAGTTCCTCGTTGTTGGCTAAATATCGCTGTTACAGAGCCTAAGCGCTCAGATCTCTCGCTTTTCTTTATTCTGTTTACCCACATTCGTTTAGTACCACGCTCATTACATACTTCAGCATGTTGTTCAAAACCTCTTTGGCCGTGGTGTGCATGGCCTCCGTTGTATCGTCAACCTTCCTCCCCATTATGCCTATGTGTTGGAGGAAATGCGCCAGAGAAGCCGGCGTGATGTGCCAGTGGGCTGATATTCCATGTAAGATTAGGCTGTAAAGAGTTGACATTTGAAGCGACAATGTCTGACTTACTTCACAGGTCTTTGCAAGACCGCGAATAATGGTCTCCATGCGAAAGCAAACACTTGCGCCTGTCACAGCTGTAGCGACGGAGAGTTCGGTGACGATTTTCGTGCCAATGTCGTGCTTAAGGAATTCTCCTTTGCCTGTAAAATCGCAATGACGCCGCTGGACCAGGGAGTGTTCGATGCGACATATCATGCCGCGACGTGCCCAAGTACGGTTGCACCACCATCTTCACCACCTGCACCTCCTGCATATGGCCATGGGCAGTCTCCATCTCCTGCTCCACATGCACCACCCCCTGCACCTGGATATGGTTATGGATCTCCACCGCCCCCTGGGCTTCTTCCACCACCTTCACCCAAGGGTTGGCCTCCCATTTCTCCGTCCCTGTCTTCTCCACATGACCACGCTCTTGCGCGTCAAAACTAACTCTTTTTTCTTCAGAGCCCCACGGCCCGGTTACGTCGCCTTCTGTAACGGTACCTACATCCCCTTTCAAGCCAACCTCGGCTGCTTCGTCGAAAACAGAAGGCTATGGTTATGGTATAGGATCGGGAGCTTATGATAGTACTCAGATTATTCAGTCGACTGTGATAGTTAGTCCAGTGCCAGTCGTGAGTCCGCCATTCGATTGAAGCCACGCGAAGTCCAATAGCGACATGCAGTAAACGCAACTGACCATAGTATAGCCTCAAAACTCCACCAGCGGAAGTGGCACAATTACCAAGACTGGGGCCAATCCAGCAGCCATTACTGGCTCTAGAGCCACAACAACAGGAGCGAATAATGGAACGAAGACTGGCGCTCAGTCTCCCCAATTTACCGGTGCCGCGGTTCGTCGTGATGTTACAGGATCTGTATTCGCATTGGCAGCGGCATTGGCATATGGAATTGCATAATTGCATCCAGCGGGTTTACGGAGTAACGATTGCAACGTTTTTCTTTCGGACTACTACCGATTAGTACGTTGTTGTCTATCAGGCAGACAACATGTGTTTTTGATAATTCATGGTTGCCGAATTTGAGACAGCCATGTTATGATGATAATACTCCAATGAGATTTCATATTCATCCATCTGTTTTGCGTGTGAAGTCGATGAGATGGATGCCAAATTCAAGTGTCATCGGTCAGGCGCCGAGTGGGAAATGTAATAGAAACACGACAACAGTATTGATATGAATTAGTATTGATTGGTGGTGATGGAGAAAGTAGTACTAGAGAAGATGCTCGAACCCGTATCTCGTACTCGTACTCGGTAAGGATAATATGCGAGTACCAACAAAAGCGGCGCTCTCGAGGCGCTCCCTCCAACGACAATCACCCTCGTCCACAACGGCCTGTTGAAATCATCGTACTGGAGTACCGGAGGCTGTGTCTGAAACTAATAATTGGAGCCAGCATGTTTTCGGCGCGGTCTCTGCGGAATCCGAGATAAAGCTAAATAGACGCGCTTCACGAGCAGCACGGCAGTAGTTTGTATGAGATTTACATGAGCGGCCCCTCTCATGCAGCGCTAAATGTTTACAAAGAAAACTGAACATCGAGGGGATTACCATGTCGTGTATGCACATCCTTCGCGACCCAATTCTCTTGATTTCTTAAGCAGGAGGAGGAGGGGGTTGTTGAGGGTTGTCATCAGGCAGACGCGTCTGTAGAGCTCCCAAATTATATGGCGAAAAGGTACAAGACATCAGGAACATTACGGATTATCAATCCGACGCAATGGCGGCTAGAGGGAGTTCCGCTGTCGGCATATACGAAGGAATGACAGATAATTTTCACTTTACCTTGCAAGGGCGCCAAAGAGGTGGGAATCAAAGGGGTTCGCAGTATGGGTTTTAAGACGACTTCTGCCGGGTTTGGGTTGGGTTGGGTTGGGTATACGGGCCAAGGTATTGCGAAGAGTAGTCATAGTACTGTTCATGGATCGGCGGCGAAGAGTATCTTGGATGCGAAAAAGATGGTCAGACGGAACACTGTCATACAAGATTTCGAGAGACTGTGTTGGAAGGGATGAGTTACTGGACTGGTGGTGACTGAAGTGCGATGGGCTCATCATCATCATGAAGTCGAAATAACTGTAGGTGGGTTTTCGACAGCTTGGCTAACAAAATTGCTAGAAAGTCAAGGTCGTTGGCTGGGAAGGTACCATGGTTCCAGACTTATGATGGCATGGACCACCAACCTCTTGGACCTAGAGATGCAGGGAGCGAACTGGACTCTGGAAATACCGCGCAAAAATATCCCCATTGCAAATTACTCATCAGCTGGTTCGTATAGCTTCACTCCAGACTCACTGCAGCATGGTCGCCTACGATACATAATCCATATACACATTCGTTTTTTCTACATATCACATTTGATTCGATCATAGGCTACGAGCCTCGAAGATTCGAATCCGTGGACATACGAGGCGGTGAGAAATCCTTAATGTCGGGGCGCCCACGAGATATCTCCGCCTCTCCTCACTATACCTAACATCCTCCACCTCATCAAGCTGGATGTAGTTCCCGAGCCAGATGTGATACATAACAACATGCGAAGGAATCCTTCCCGGTTATGCCAGAGGGTATCAATAGAAGTTCCGACCTCGCGAGCTAGACTTCTGCCCTATCAAAATTGTCAACTTGAGAAACTTGCTGTTTGGGGTTCGAGATAGGATTGTGGCTTCGTGTTACCAATTCCGAAGAGGTCAAGTGTGTTGACACAATGAGGACTGGTTTCGGTCAGAGTCGATATGATGGGACGGTGACGCTCCCCGAAATGTCGGCGGAGAAGGAGCGCGAACTTGTGGAATATTTACAAGCGGAAATGAATGAGAGCAAGTTGTATGAAATGGAGAGGGGGGGTATGGGCGCAAAATCAAGGGGTTCGAGGAATAAGGTACTTACTATCCCTGGTTCGTACAAATGTAATCTTATAAAGCAAGAAAGGAGGCGCAAAGCGCGGATCATATTTTTATGTTCGTTGCAAAATACGTAGGAACATATCAAGTTGGTCGAACGACAAAGCTCGATCCACTTCCTTAGCCAGCTCTGAATCAGAAAGAATAGTCAAATCCGCTCCTGTGTCCTGCTCGAGAGCGGTCGCCAGGTCAGTATTTTAGCATGTGCATTAACTTGGATATTCTCGAGCTTTTGAGTGACTGACTGGTTCTGAGAGCTCTAACCCATGGCGCAACCTAGCTGAAACACGTAGATCAGTTAATCTTTACCCCTCAAGTACAGAGTAATCTCCTCTAGGAAGGCTCGGTAGTTTACAGTACTACATACAGCCTTAAAGCTTCTGGAACGGTTCTACCCAATTCCTTAGCCTTTAATGCATTACCTGAGAGTAGATGGAAAACTTGAATTGCGCGCGTCGTTTACTCCGATTGGTAAATCAACCAAAAATCTTGAAGATTGTCCACGTTGATGCACAAACGACAATAATGGCTCGTGAGGTACCCAAAGTCCTTCCGCTTCTATACGAGACACTGTTGCGATCTGCGTCCACCTAGATACCGTATAGTGTGAGGCCTAAGAGACTCTTCCGGCCCCTCATCAAACCCGTCTCGCATTCGCACCTCTTAAAGTGCTCACCTCCATAATGTTACCTGTTTTCGGTATACTACTGTTGTTTGTGCATCTACGTGGATATTCTTCAATTTTTGACTGACTCACTGACTGAGTGACGTCCGCAATTCTGATCAACTCGTATAGCCATCTGAAGGGCATGTGAAGGTGGAAGGTAGAATAATTTCCATGGTCCACCCTAGGAAATGAAGCATGGCATGCCCCAAACAATACCTTTTGAAAAATGTATTTAAAACAGCTTACCGGTCCATAACTGAATCTTATCCCTAGGCTTCAACGTCACCCAATACCGAAACCCAAAGTCCTCGATTTCAATCAACACCCATTTTCAATTGTGCACTTCAATTGTACACTCCAATAAAAATCTCCAAATCTAACCTCTAATTAAAAGTAAAGTTCCTATCCTATAATTAATTTCGAGTTTCCTAACAAAGTCGGCTATAGTGAAGCTACCAACGATAACTCCTCTTCCTCTTTTCGTCCTCCCAGCCTACGCAGACTGGAACTGTAATACAGTGACTACCGACAGCATTGACCCGGCCTATAAGCAATCTTACAACGATTTCGCCGCGAGAAACTGCAAAAACGCCCCAGGAGGCGTCTGGCAACCAGCTACCAATACGTGTCGCGTCAACGATTACCACCCAGATCCCCCTGTATTCTTTGACAAAGTTTTCCATCCGAGTCTCACCGCACCCAAAAGAGTGAATCTTAAAGTCCGCATCTCGTACTTCTGCCGTCAGATATGAAGGAATGAAGTGGAAGTGGGAGTTGAGGTGGAAGTGGAAGCGGAAGAGGAAGAAGATATAAAGAGCACGTTGATGGAATCATTCTGGGAAATTGGTCTGGACAAATAGATTTAACCTTAGTACAATATTATCTTTGGCCTCCATCCTATCAGAATTCCAAGGTTCTTAATCTAGAGCTGTCACGTTTGACCTTGGACTTGATTTGGAAGCATGATTTGAATTCTATAAGATGTGCGAAGTTGTAAGGATGAGGAGCTAACTAAGAGGTAGAGACGAGTCTAAGTACTTGCGACCAGTCTCGCGCTAGACCTGATCGAGCAGAACCACCACATTTCACTACATTTAACTGCATTCGAATACCAACATAGTTCGATCATGACAAGAGCTGTTTTGGCTCTTAGAAAACTATTCGGTCACAGGTTATAGGTGTCTTGACTAGCCCCGAAAGTATAATGATTTATTGTGGTTTGTGCATCAACATGGATATTTTCTGTGAGAGGCGTAGTCGATATGTTTTTCAATTGACTATCCTGATTGACGAGTATTACAAACTTGAAGAAAAGAGAGGAAGACTAGAATACATGGTTTTATAATCAGTGGTGGTGGGGTTGTGGAATCTTCCAGAGGTTTCCAAAGGTTGAGGGCATAGCCGAGAACCACAATCTAGGCCATAGCCTGTGACAAATACCCTCCTTCTCCTCCTCCGCATTATTTCTCTTTTTTTCTCCTTCTATTGAGAGCTACGTCTTCAAGTCCTTTTGGTAAGTCTTGATCTCTCCGCGACAGTGCATCTGGTACAACAGCTTTGATCCCCAGGCTGATGAAGGATCTGAAATTGGTAGCATGAGAGCTCAAGAGCCCAACGCATTTGACGCTCTGTAAGCTGTTGTTTCTTCATGAAATAGCAAAGGTTTTTATGGTCGCTTAAGATTGTGAAAGGCTTGACACTCCGAAGCATACTACGCCATTCCTGAAAACAGCGCACTATAGCCAACAATTCCTTGTCGTGAATAGGGTAGTTGACCTCTGCGGGCAGAAATTTCTTTGAGTAGAAGGCTACTGGTCTCCAGTTACCTTGTTCATCCATTTGAGAAAGTTCTCCTCCAATTGAGTAGCCTGAAGAATCCGGTTGTACTCGAGTTTCTCATTCAGGATCAAACCCAGCCAGGACAGGTGCATTGACTAGTAGATCTTTCAGACGTTCAAAAGCAGTTTGTTCTGTGTCTCCCCATTGAAATGAAATGTCTTTCTTTGTAAGTGCTGTTAGAGGTTGAGCTATATCAGAGAATTTAGGAATAAACTCTCGATAATAGTTGGCAAAGCCACAAAGCCTCGTACACCTCTTACTGTTGAAGGAGGTTCCCACTTTTGTATAGCTTCTGCTTTCTCAGGATCGACGCAGATTCCCTTGTCGGCATCCACAATGTAGCCTAAGTACTTGACTCGTTTTTGCTCAAACTCGCATTTATCAATGTCAAGTTGTAGGCCAGCAACTTTCAGCTTTTCCAACACTTGTAGCACTTGATTCCTATGTTCCTGAAGGGAGCCGTTGGTGAAAATGATTACATCATCGATGTAAGCCGAGACAAACTCGTCCAAAAATTCCCGTAACACTTGATTGATGTATCGTTGAAAGGTGACAGGTGCTCCAGTAAGTCCAAAAGGGGTAACATACCATTCAAAAGAACCAAATCTGGTTCTAAAAGCTGTCTTCCATTCATCTCCTTCTTTGATCCTGATCTTGTGGAACGCAGCGGATACGTCAAGCTTTGTATACCAGACTGCTTTTGCCATCATCCGAAGAGTCTCAGTAATGAGGGGCAATGGCGTTCGATCCTTCTTTGTGATTTCGTTTAACTTTCGATAGTCGACGCAAAATCGAAGTCCACCGCCTGGCTTTCGAACAAATAAGACGGGTGCTCCAGCTGGAGAGTTGCTAGTTCGAATCCAACCCTTTTCAAGATGATTTGTCAGGGTTCTCTGCAGGACTAGAAGCTCTTCTTTTGACATGCTATATAGAGGTCCCCAAGGGACCTCTTTCTCTTTGCCTTGTTTGTCTTTTTCCAACTCAATAGCATGGTCAACTCCTGGACGAAAAGGGGGTAGGTGACCTTGCCCAACAATTTCAGGACTGAAATTTTTCATATCCAGCTTGTCGTGATAGTATTGAGGTAATTTTTTCTTTGGATCTGTCGTTTCTTTCTTCTGGTTTAGCTTTGCTAGAGCTTTCTCTATGTCCCTCATTGTGATGCTGAAGATATCAACGCTCTGCTTTGTTTTGCGACTCCTGCGTAGAATAGCTCCCATAGCGGCAGCAGCAACGTTCTTTATTGATTGGTCCACATGCCAATTTGGCTCTGTACGTAAAGTGACAGAAATGTTGCTTGTTCCAATATGAAAATATTCTCCTTGTTCCGAATGGCGTATTGTCACTTGTTGGCTTCTTGCCCAAGGCAGTCCAAGAAGGATATGTTGTCCCATCTTAGGGATAACATTAGCCCATACTCGACGTTGTTTATGGCCGTCAATATCAATGTCAAAATAGGCCACTCGATTGATTGCATGGTAGTCCGTACCAGCAACTTGTTCCAATGTTCGTGGACGGATTGGTAAGGTTGGGAGTTGTAGCTTTTGTTGGAGATGTTCAGAAATGACAATGTAACTATGACATCCATTGTCAAACATTGCTCGTGTGAAATGGATTTCATTGATACCAATGTTGACGTAAACACCCTTCTGATTCATTCTGCCATTCTGTTGAAAGTGTATCCATTCCGCTGCAACTCCCGCGTGTCCCAATTGGTCATATGTTTCTTTCTCTTCTTCAATAGTTGCTTCTGTGACCTTTGTTCGCGACACTGAGGTATTTGAGCTAGTTTGGGCAGATGGAGGTATTGCTGCTGCTAAGGGACATCGCTCAATACGACAGTCATCTCTTCCACAGCGGATGCATCTTCCTTCATTGCGTCGCTTGTCTATCTCTGATTTCTCAACCCATTTAGCTCGTTTTCCTAACAAGGCCTGGTCCATTGGTCGTTTTGAAGGAAACCCATTGACATTCCTTTGACTGCGTGCTGAATTGACTTGGATAGGGGTTGTGGGTTCCCATTCCATCATGTTTTCTCTGCTGGTAGTAATTTTTGGCAGAGGCAATCGAGCGTTTGTAGCTTGTTGGCTATTGTTCTCTCTTTGGGTATCCATTGTCCATTCTCCAAATAGTTCCATTTGATTGCTGACCTCTTCACATTTTGCAGCAAAAGTTGTATAATTCTCAAAATCAGAGCTGCTTGCTCCAATCAAATGAGTTTTTAACTTTGGGTGAAGAGCATTCCAGAGATAAGAAATTTTTGAAGAATCTTCCCAAGATTCTGCTTCTGCATTTGCAATCTCTTTCTCAAATCGTGGGTAAAATGTTATAAAAGATTCATCCTTCCTTTGACGAATTGTGTGGAGAGCCTGGACAGCCTTGTCTTTGCGGTTGCGCTCTCCATATAAGAGGTCTAAACGGCCAATCAACGCTTGAGGGCTTGGGGTATTCTTTCTAAGCTCCAACTCATAGAAAGTGGTAATGTTGGTTCTTGCAGCTCCTTCTAAGCGCGAGAAGATGTACCGTATCTGAGACCTGACGTTGCCAATAGCGTTGGCATCTTCTTCAATCTTCCCCTCAATTTCCAACTTCCAACCGCGCCATTGTGACTTTGTTCCGTTGAATATCGGAGGATGGGGAAGACTATGACGAGGTTGGGTAGCGGATACCTGTCTTTCTTCGTAATCGCGTTAAGTCCCCGGTAATCGACGCAAAATCGAAGTCCTCCTCCAGGCTTGCGTGCGAAAAGTACCGGAGCGCCAGCGGGACTCTTGCTAACCCTGATCCATCCTTTATCAAGATGATCCATGAGAGTTTTTCTTAGGACTAGCAATTCGTCTCGTGACATGCTGTACAACAGTCCCCATGGTACTTCTTTCTCTCTACCATTGCCATCCTTTTCCAATGGAATCTCGTGGTCGATACCCAGTCGGTGCGGAGGCTGGGAGCTAGCCTCTTTGGGGTCAAACACGTCGAGGTAGCGGAAGTAGTGTTCAGGTAAGTAGTCTTTCGGATTGACTACCGGCTTCACCTGAAGTGCTTTCTCGATATCTCGTAAGGACGCTGCAAATACTTTTATCGGCATGTCGTGCTTGTCTAGTCTCTTGATTCTTCTGACTAAAGCAGTGTATGATGCTGCGCTTACTGGCCGCGCCTTTTCAGCCTGCAAGGTAGATTCCTTCTCCGGAAGTGAGCCCATCGAGGAACCATCAGGGAATTCGAGGACCCGCCGTTTTTTATTCAACGTGACATTTTCTTCTGCCAGCCATGGGCCGCCTAACATAAGGTCGTGCTCCTGCCCAGGAACAACGTACATGAATGCTCGGGTCCGACGGTGACCTCCGATATCGAGTGTTGCTGTTGCGACTTTCCTAATAACTCCAACGGGTCCCTCCAATACACCTTCGAGATGTCGGGGACTAATGTCTATCGTTGGGAGTCTTAGTTTTGTGGCCATTCGTTCTGAGATCTGCGCGTATCCAGAGCGGCCAATGTCTATAAGAGTGCGTACAAAGTGTTCATCGTTCAGTAGTGCATCAACAAGGAGGAGTGGTCTTTCCATTTTTGATTTGAATTGCTTTCATTCCGAGGAGAGTTGAGATGGTCGTACTAAAGATGGTACACTTGATGTTAACCCCTGATTACGACTTTGACCAGAGGTTACTCTTTTTCCGATTCTGGCTCTGAACCGAAATCTTCGCTAGCCGCGCTCGCTTTGGTTTTGTTGCCGTTTGTAGACTTATTGGTCTTGGTAAATCCCGGTTTCTTCGCAGGGAGCATCTTGCAGTCCTTGACCATATGCCCGTCCTTTCCACAACGTAAGCATGCCCCCGATTCGCGGCGTCGTTGAATTTCTTCTTGAGATACCCATTTTGCTCGGTTTGACTTTGTAGGTTCCCAATCCATTTTCTCTTGAAAGTTGGGCTTCGTTCCTATCTCGGGCCGGTCTACTATTTAAGCGAAGGTACCTGGGGTCGATTTCAAGGCTTGTAGTTTCGCGTCATTGTCGAGTAGGCCTTGCCGGTATTTCAAAAAACTCGTGGTAACGTAATTCAGTAGCGAGCGGGCCACACCACCGAGCGGGCCACCGAATCGATCATCTCATCTTTGCAAGCTTACACCACCACAACGCCTTTATTAATCAAGACTATCTATTATACAGAAGATTATCGATATTTAGGGCAATCGCTCGCAGCATGGTCAAAGCCCTTCCATACAAAACAACTAGGTAAACCAAAGCAATTCCCTTGACTTGCACTACTTGATGACGAGGCTGTTGCAACAACTGTTTGCTGTATAGGAGCAACACTTGCCTGTATAGGCTGCTGTACAGTATTCTCCATCAGGCCTTGTGCCTCTGCAACTGTAAGTGTTATTTTCTTTGAGATCTGCTTTTTTTTGACTGCTCTCTTCCTCTTTTGCCTCTCATTCGCTGCTCTCAATTTCTCATTCTCATCTGCCAACAGTCGCTTCAATTGCTGTAACCCACTCCCGATCGCCTGGCTGTAATTGAGGTGGCTTGCCCCGTCGATCTGAGGTAGTAACGACGCGTGAGGTGCTTGCAATACCCATTGCAAAGCCAGTCTCATCGAAGTTATAGATATCCTCCTCTTGAATGCCGTATTTCTGAATTATATTACTCACAAGCCGAAACCAGGCTCCGATAAGCTCTGGATCTTCGCATTGAGCACGCTGATAATCGTACTTGCGATTGAATCTCGATTGCAGGGTAGGCTGTCGCTTGATGAACCTGGCAGACCAGTTGATACCGATTGAGGCTGAGGGACCGACGCGTTGTTGAAGCAGTAATTTCGCCGCATTCTGTACTGTACAGACTCGAGCAGGATAGCCTCGATTATCCATTGAGATAATCCATTGAGTTAAGACTTCTTCCTCTGTGGGAGAAAGTTTGTGGCTGTTTGCGCGCGTTTCGACGCGTGCAACGCGTCCAGTGCCATGGCTCGTGCACTTTCTCTACTTAGTCGGAGTTTCCTTACGAAACTTTTACCTCTCTACCTTAGATCCTAAGTGTAATTCGGTGACATGTTCTGAAGTGCCTTGTGCCTTCGTATGGATATGCCGTGCCGTCACAAGTGATGCCGTGACGAGTAGTTCGCGAAAGCCTTTGAATAGGGTTAAGTTCAGGGTATTGATCTGGACACAGTCGCCCCATGTGCTGCTTCCCGCCCTTGCTAGCAACTCGTCAAATTTCGGCATAAAGCTACTCAATGACTGCCGTGGTCCTTGTCTTAGAGAGTTGAGCTGAGCCAGTGCATTCTGCTGCTCGTTGGGATCCCCGAAGACTGATTCGGCGTATTCAAGGAAGTTCCCGGGGGTCTGATTGCTCTCCGAGGCCGACGCGACCCAGGCTCGTACTCTGTTCTGGGCAGTATTTTCTATGCTCATGTATAGGTAATTGAAACAGTCCGCTGGGGTCCCGATCGCTTCTCCATCCGTACGAACCTTCATTATCGCTTGCATTTTCCATGCTGCCCATGTCGATCGTATTCCGCTGTATTTCGAAAGGTGAGTAAAACTGTGTCGGGGTCGTTCCGATCGAGGTACCACGGATATAACACTTGGTATTGACGTGGCAGGACTCTGCGTGGCAGAACTCTGCGTGGCAGAACTCTGCGTGGCAGAACTCTGCGTGGCAGAACTCTGCGTGGCAAGAAAACTCTGCGTGGCAGAACTCTGCGTGGCAGAACTCTGCGTAGCCCGGACTTGAGATAGCACTTCCTGGTTCTGTCGTTCCAAGGCTTCGTTCCTTTCCCGGAGCTCCTGAATCGTCATAATCAGCGACTCCATTGTGGGCTGTTGTTGCTGCTGTGGATCGACTTCCATAGCTGCGTATTCGTTTCGTATGCAACGATAACGCTCAAACCTCCTCTTAGGAAGCAAAGCACGCGTACTCATCCGCGACTAATCCCAGGTTGAAGAGTCGTAACAAGTCCGCGCCGATACTGGCGCGGTCCAGCTTGTTCGACAGAGAGAGAGAGAGAGAGAGCTAGATTGTAATGTGACGGGTTAAGATCATGCCAGGATACCAGGGAAAACCACCCAAATGTGAAATATAATCTAGCTAAAGAGAAAAAGATAGATACACGATTGCAAACCCCTCTTGTAGGAGATGCCAAGCCATTCACAAGCTTGCTCTAGAATTATTCCGAGGCTTGACAGCTAGGTCCTCAAGCGCTATAGAGAGATAGGCAAAGTGTCACGGCGAGTAAAAGAGGTCATAGACAGGTCTATTGTTCTAAGTACTAAGTGTGATAAGAGAATCTTAGGTAGAGAGGAATCTACTCCGGCGACTCGTAGAAGTCGCGCCTTAGCCACATGTGGCCGTGCGCGCCTCGCTAAGACCACAAAGTCACGTGACTGCAAGACAGCCATGCCATGCCGTCACACAAAGCCTAGATAAAGGCCCAAGGGTCTAGCCCGTGACACTACCTTTGTTATGGGCATGGCCCATGGTTGGTATAGGCTAAGAGCCTAAGCCTGATTGAGCCTAGTATAGAGAAAGAACCTCATTGAGGTTCTCTGTTTGTAGATACCTTCACTCTTTAACTGAATCTAAACAATCTTTGGCTACGAGTATGCTGCGTCTTTCCAGCTACCGTCCCGTAATATAGATTCAGTTCTTTACAAACCTAGGTGTACTTGATGCGTAGCAACAGTACCCTATCGACTCCTACAACCTACACCCCTACTACCGACGACGACCCAATCGCGAGCATTACGCAAGGAATCGACAAACTCTCAATGGCTCGAGCAAATTCGCCTGACACCGTACAACAATTGGTGGCAGCTCTGACCGCAGTCAGTGTTGATGGGAACACCGGTGCAAAAGCTATTGCATGGCCTAAATGGGACGGGAAAAGAGACAACTACACGCTGTTCAGATGGCAGATCAAGACAAAAATCACTGTTGAAAATGGGAAGCTTGGAAGCAATCAAGGAATATGCGCGAACATCTTCAACGGGCTTCCGACAGAGAAACAACAACGCGTCATCCAATGGCTAAGCAATGGAGAGCAACATGACAACTACGAACCCGAGTCCTTTATCAAGCATATGGACGACAAGTTCTTAGATCATGAAGCGGAAGCTAAAGCTCTCGACGAGCTGAACAAGATTAGCCAAGGCAGCAGACAACCGTTCGAAGACTTCCGCCAGCAGTTCGAACAACTGACATCGCAAGCTGGATCCCTAGCGCCGCAAAGAGCCTCAAAGATCACTATCATGAACAACGCGCTCAACTACTCCCTCCAACAGACCTTGAAATCAGTGCGATTGTCCAGGGACGACTACGACACTTACGTAAAAGATGTACAGTACTTCGCGACGAAGACAGAGGCTCTATCCCACCAACGCCGCTATCCAAGTACGGATAAGGAGACGCCAACGACTCGAGGGAGGCCACAATCACCCCAAACAGTCAGTCGTGACGCAGAAGGCGATGTCGAAATGACTGGCATCAACGCCCTTTCAGCGCAGATCGCAGCACTGATAGCTCGGGTCGATACACTCGGAAAGGATGCGAAGAAGGACCGACGACCTAGAGCGAAATGACGATCCCAAACAGAGTTCTTGGCACTTATACAAGCGGGCAAATGCGGGCGCTGTAAGAAGCCCAAGCACCATCCGAACGTATGCGAATTCCGACCAGCAACACGTCCAAAGACTCAGGTCACTGCGGTAATCACACAGCATACCGATGACTCCCTACAGGAAGCCTCATCAGAGTCGGAAAACTAGCTACCCTTGTGCATCGTCGCGCACGAGGGTCTGAAGTAGATGTACATGGCGAAGACATTACAAAGCTACCAGGCATAAGAGAAATCAAAGCAGCAAAGGATAGGATGGAAAGTACACCCTTCTTGATAGATACCTTGATCAACGGAACTTCTTTCACCGAATCCTTCTTTGATAACGGCTGCCTCCCTTATGCTGCTTTCAGCGAGAAGAGTGTCCAAACACATCGTCTACCGCGCATCCCAATTGACACCAAACAATTGGCACTGGCTAAAGAGAGCCACGAGAACGGAGAAGACCTCCGTATTACGCACATGACCTACGCTACGATCGACATTGATGGTCGAGCAGAGCGAGTCTATGGGTATATAGTGAAAGGATTGAGCTTCCCTATTATCCTAGGCAAGGCATGGGCAGAGAGAAACTGGGTGCGATATATAGCAGCTAAGAGAAAGCTGCTTATTGGTCAAGGATCCCAGCGCATCACGGTAAGAGAAAAGGGGTGGCTAGAACAGAACACCAAAGCGCGAGACCGGCTCGCTCACGTGCGGGCGGCTTGTCTAGTGTCAGGATCTGTATTTGCAGCTATTGTTGGAAGGGCCCAGCGACGGTTGAGAAGAGATGGACCGGATGGTACACAAGTGCTGGCTATCTCGATGTCGGATATCAACAAGGCGCTAAGCAAGTTAGCAGAAAGAAAACAGAGAAAGACTGAGGAAGAAATCCGACAAGAGATACCAGAAGAAATAGCAGAGCATGCTGATGCCTTTCTCGACGACGAAGACGGAGAGATCGCGCCCCATCAAGAGGGTCGCGATCACGTTATCGAATTGATACGAGATGAACAAGGTCGCGAGGCAGAAGTTCCTTGGGGCCCATTATACGGCATGTCGAGGGAAGAGCTATTAGTCCTACGAAAAACACTTTCGGACTATATGGACAAGGGCTGGATACGCGCCAGCAACTCACCAGCGGCAGCCCCAGTCTTATTTGTAAGGAAACCAGGTGGAGGCATTCGGATGTGTGTAGACTATCGGGCACTGAATCGAATCACTCGATCGGACCGCTACCCATTGCCACTAATCCGAGAAACCCTACGAAATCTAGCAACAGCGCGTTGGTACACCAAACTTGACGTCAGAGCGGCATTTCATCGGCTCCGCATCAAGCACGGCGATGAGTGGAAAACGGCTTTTCGCACTCGATTTGGACTATTCGAATGGCTAGTTACCCCCTTCGGACTAGCTGGCGCACCCGCGAGCTTTCAACGATACATCAACGGAGTCCTACGGGAATCCCTAGATATCTGCTGTTCAGCCTACATGGACGATGTCTTGATATGGAGCGACGGCGACTATCTGGATCACATGGTTAAGGTTAACCAAATTCTTGCCAAGCTCAAGACTGCTGGACTTCGGCTAGACTTAAGCAAGTGCGAGTTTGCTGTTCAGGAGGTCAAATATCTGGGGTTCATTATCACTGCAGGAGAAGGGATCAAAGTCGACCCAGAGAAAGTTGCCGCGATTAAAGAATGGGAGGCTCCAGTCAATGTCACAGGCGTACGCTCCTTCCTAGGCTTTGCAAATTTCTACCGAGACTTCATCGACAACTTCTCAGAGCTCTCCGACCCCTTAATCAAGTTAACACGGAAGGCCGTCGCTTTTGTCTGGAACAAAGAACATGAGAACGCCTTTCAAGTCTTGAAGGAGCTATTCATCTCCGCCCCAATACTGGCTCACTGGAATCCAGACCTGGATACGGTACTCGAGTGCGACTGCTCTGGCTACGCGCTGGGAGGCACGTTGTCGCAGAAGGATATGAAAGGAAAACTACGACCAGTAGCATACTTCTCCCGCAAGCTCACTGCGGCTGAATGTAACTACGAGATCCACGATAAAGAATTACTGGCAGTAATCAAGTCCATTGAACACTGGAGAGGAGAACTACGCAGTGTTGCAGCACCTTTCAAAGTCCTTACCGATCACAAGAATCTCCGCTACTTTATGACAGCGCAGCGTTTGTCAGAGAGACAAGCAAGATGGTCGCTAATTCTATCTGAGTACCAATTCCAGCTGGAATTTCGCGCCGGAAAACTAGCGCAAAGACCAGACGCACTATCAAGAAGACATCAAGATATGCCACATGACAAGAACGACGAGAGACTACAAGGGCGAGTGGCCCAGTTGATCAAGGACGAATGGCTTCCTCCTCTTTCCGAGAGGACGACCGAAACAATCGCAATACAAGCCCTTATCTGCCCAGTCAATACACCGAATACATCCAATAGTACATGGGACGTTATACGGGAGCCCCAGCAAAATACTGGACTGGACGGTCGACACCAGCTGACTGCCGAAAACGGTCAACACCGGTCCACTACTAGGTACGGTCAAAACCGGTCAGTTGCAAAAGGATGCGATCTTTTCGAGAAACCAGAGTTACAACTTCTCTGGGATCGCGCAATAGCAGAGGACCAATCCTACGAAGCTATTCATACGGCTATAGTTACTGGCGAACGTTCCTTTCCTCCAGAGCTCAAGTTGTCGGTACAGCTACCCGAATGCGAAGTAGACGACCACGGCGCGGTCACGAGAAGAGGGATCCTATGGGTACCAGATTGGGAACCGCTGCGAACAACGCTGGTCCAACAAACTCACGATTCCCATGTTACTGGACACCCAGGGAGAGATAGCACGCTTGCGATTCTATCCAGAAGTTTCTTTTGGCCCCAACAATACAAGACAGTCCGGCAGTTTGTACGTAATTGCGACGTATGTGGGAGAACAGGAATATGGCGTGATAAGAAGCGAGGTCTTCTGAAACCACTTCCAATCCCGGCCCGCTTCCACAGCGAGCTATCAATCGATTTCATGACTGATTTGCCCGCGGAGGAAAACGGCCCAAAATACCTCATGGTTATCACAGATCGCCTCCTCAAAAGTGTTACGTTGGAGGCTATGACTACAATGAGCGCCAAAGAGTGCGCGAAAAGGTTCTTACAATGCCACTATCGCTACCACGGATTTCCCATGGCATTGACGTCGGACAGAGGCAGCAATTGGACAGGTCGTTTTTGGAGGAAGCTTTGCGAACTTACAAAGATTGAGCAGAGACTCTCTACAGCCTTTCATCCACAGACCGATGGCGCGACCGAGCGTATGAACCAGGAAGTTCTACGCTATCTCCGCGCCTTCATCGCATACTCCCAACTAGACTGGCCAACGCTACTACCTACGGCTATGTTAGCACTGAACAATCGTGACTCTTCGGTCACAGGGATGAGTCCATTCTATCTAACTCACGGCTACCATGCGGAACCAATCCAGAAAGTACAACGAATCTCACCCAGTAACTCACCAACAGCCGATGCCGAGACCTTTGTGCAACGAATAGAAGAGGCACAAGAATATGCACAGGCAGCGATGGCCTGGTCCCAGCAGAAGATGGAGAACGACGCCAACAGGTCACGTCAAGCTGCCGAAACGTTAAAAAAGGGCGACAAAGTCTGGTTGAACCTTAGGAATATCAATACTCCGCAGCTATCAAAGAAACTGTCGTGGACGCAAGCCAAATACACTGTCGAGAACCAGATCTCCCCGATGGTATACGAGCTGGCTGACCTGCCAAGTGGTATCCATAACCGTTTCCACGTTGACCTACTCCGCCGAGCCGCAACCGACACACTGCCCTCACAAGAATCCGATGATACCCAGCCGCCACCATTAGTGCCTCAAACCGAAGAAACAGAGGCTGAGTTTGAAGTAGAACGTATACTTCGCGCAGAGAAGAAACGGGTTGGGCGAGGCTGGGTTCGTCAGTTATTAATCAAATGGAAAGGCTATGCAGATCCCGATTGGCAGCCACGTTCATTATTCACAGAAGTCGAGGACTTAGACCGCTTCGAGGCAGAGTATGGCAAGGGCGACGGTGTCGGCGAAGATATAGGAGCTCAAACAGGGGCCCGAAGAAACCGAGTAGCGGTGGCCAGCGCCTTCGAATCTGCTACAAGCTGGCAGAAGCGATGTATGGCGTTTGTCTGTTTGATTATCCCACCTACCACACCCTCTTTAGTCCTGCACACCCGGTAAGGAGGGGGGTAATGTTATGGGCATGGCCCATGGTTGGTATAGGCTAAGAGCCTAAGCCTGATTGAGCCTAGTATAGAGAAAGAACCTCATTGAGGTTCTCTGTTTGTAGATACCTTCACTCCTTAACTGAATCTAAACAATCTTTGGCTACGAGTATGCTGCGTCTTTCCAGCTACCGTCCCGTAATACTGGATGTCCAGTAATATGGGAATCGTGAGTTTGTTGGACCAGCGTTGTTCGCAGCGGTTCCCAATCTGGTACCCATAGGATCCCTCTTCTCGTGACCGCGCCGTGGTCGTCTACTTCGCATTCGGGTAGCTGTACCGACAACTTGAGCTTTGGAGGAAAGGAACGTTCGCCAGTAACTATAGCCGTATGAATAGCTTGGTAGGATTGGTCCTCTGCTATTGCGCGATCCCAGAGAAGTTGTAACTCTGGTTTCTCGAAAAGATCGCATCCTTTTGCAACTGACCGGTTTTGACCGTCCCTAGTAGTGGACCGGTGTTGACCGTCTTCGGCAGTTAGCTGGTGTCGACCGTCCAGTCCAGTATTTTGCTGGGGCTCCCGTATAACGTCCCATGTACTATTGGATATATTCGGTGTATTGACTGGGCAGGTAAGAGCTTGTATTGCGATTGTTTCGGTCGTCCTCTCGGAAAGAGGAGGAAGCCATTCGTCCTTATCAACTGGGCCACTCGCCCTTGTAGTCTCTCGTCGTTCTTGTCATGTGGCATATCCTGATGTCTTCTTGATAGTGCGTCTGGTCTTTGCGCTAGTTTACCGGCGCCAAATTCCAGCTGGAGTTGGTACTCAGATGGAATTAGAGACCATCTTGCTTGTCTCTCTGACAAACGCTGCGCTGTCATAAAGTAGCGGAGATTCTTGTGATCGGTAAGGACTTTGAAAGGTGCTGCAACACTGCGTAGTTCTCCTCTCCAGTGTTCAATGGACTTGATTACTGCCAGTAATTCATTATCGTGAATCTCATAGTTACATTCAGCCGCAGTGAGCTTGCGGGAGAAGTATGCTACTGGTCGTAGTTTTCCTTTTATATCCTTCTGCGAGAACGTGCCTCCCAGCGTGTAGCCAGAGCAGTCGCACTCGAGTACCGTATCCAGGTCTGGATTCCAGTGAGCCAGTATTGGAGCGGAGATGAATAGCTCCTTCAAGACTTGAAAGGCGTTCTCATATTCTTTGTTCCAGACAAAAGCGACGGCCTTCCGTGTTAACTTGATTAAGGGGTCGGAGAGCTCTGAGAAGTTGTCGATGAAGTCTCGGTAGAAATTTGCAAAGCCTAGGAAGGAGCGTACGCCTGTGACATTGACTGGAGCCTCCCATTCTTTAATCGCGGCAACTTTCTCTGGGTCAACTTTGATCCCTTCTCCTGCAGTGATAATGAACCCCAGATATTTGACCTCCTTAACAGCAAATTCGCACTTGCTTAAGTCTAGCCGAAGTCCAGCAGTCTTGAGCTTGGCAAGAATTTGGTTAACCCTAACCATGTGATCCAGATAGTCGCCGTCGCTCCATATCAAGACATCGTCCATGTAGGCTGAACAGCAGATATCTAGGAATTCCCGTAGGACTCCGTTGATGTATCGTTGGAAGCTCGCGGGTGCGCCAGCTAGTCTGAAGGGGGTAACTAGCCATTCGAATAGTCCAAATCGAGTGCGAAAAGCCGTTTTCCACTCATCGCCGTGCTTGATGCGGAGCCGATGAAATGCCGCTCTGACGTCAAGTTTGGTGTACCAACGCGCTGTTGCTAGATTTCGTAGGGTTTCTCGGATTAGTGGCAATGGGTAGCGGTCCGATCGAGTGATTCGATTCAGTGCCCGATAGTCGACACGCATCCGAATGCCTCCACCTGGTTTCCTCACAAACAAGACTGGGGCTGCCGCTGGTGAGTTGCTGGCGCGTATCCAGTCCTTGTCCATATAGTCCGAAAGTGTTTTTCGTAGGACTAATAGCTCTTCCCTCGACATGCCGTATAATGGGCCCCAAGGAACTTCTGCCTCGCGACTTTGTTCATCTCGTATCAATTCGATAACGTGATCGCGACCCTCTTGATGGGGCGCGATCTCTCCGTCTTCGTCGTCGAGAAAGGCATCAGCGTGCTCTGCTATTTCTTCTGGTATCTCTTGTCGGATTTCTTCCTCAGTCTTTCTCTGTTTTCTTTCTGCTAACTTGCTTAGCGCCTTGTTGATATCCGACATCGAGATAGCCAGCACTTGCGTACCATCCGGTCCATCTCTTCTCAACCGTCGCTGGGCTCTTCCAACAATAGCTGCAAATACAGATCCTGACACTAGACGAGCCGCCTGCACGTGAGCGAGCCGGTCTCGCGCTTTGGTGTTCTGTTCTAGCCACCCCTTTTCTCTTATCGTGATGCGCTGGGATCCTTGACCAATAAGCAGCTTTCTCTTAGCTGCTATATATCGCACCCAGTTCCTCTCTGCCCATGTCTTGCCTAGGATAATAGGGAAGCTCAATCCTTTCACCATATACCCATAGACTCGCTCTGCTCGACCATCAATGTCGATCGTAGCGTAGGTCATGTGCGTAATACGGAGGTTTTCTCCGTTCTCGTGGCTCTCTTTAGCCAGTGCCAATTGTTTGGTGTCAATTGGGATGCACGGTAGACGATGTGTTTGGACACTCTTTTCGCTGAAAGCAGCATAAGGGAGGCAGCCGTTATCAAAGAAGGACTCGGTGAAAGAAGTTCCATTGATCAAGGTATCTATCAAGAAGGGTGTACTTTCCATCCTGTCCTTTGCTGCTTTGATTTCTCTTATGCTTGGTAGCTTTGTAATATCTTCGCCATGTACATCTACCTCAGACCCTCGTGCGCGACGATGCACAAGGGTAGCTAGTTTTCCGACTCTGATGAGGCTTCCTGTAGGGAGTCATCGGTATGCTGTGTGATTACCGCAGTGACCTGAGTCTTTGAACGTGTTGCTGGTCGGAATTCGCATACGTTCGGGTGGTGCTTGGGCTTCTTACAGCGCCCACATTTGCCCGCTTGTATAAGTGCCAAGAACTCTGTTTGGGATCGCCATTTTGCTCTGGGTCGTCGGTCCTTCTTCGCATCCTTTCCGAGTGTATCGACCCGAGCTATCAGTGCTGCGATCTGCGCCGAAAGGGCGTTGATGCCAGTCATTTCGACATCGCCTTCTGCGTCACGACTGACTGTTTGGGGTGATTGTGGCCTCCCTCGAGTCGTTGGCGTCTCCTTATCCGTACTTGGATAGCGGCGTTGGTGGGATAGAGCCTCTGTCTTCGTCGCGAAGTACTGTACATCCTTTACGTAGGTGTCGTAGTCGTCCCTGGACAATCGCACTGATTTCAAGGTCTGTTGGAGGGAGTAGTTGAGCGCGTTGTTCATGATAGTGATCTTTGAGGCTCTTTGCGGCGCTAGGGATCCAGCTTGCGATGTCAGTTGTTCGAACTGCTGGCGGAAGTCTTCGAACGGTTGTCTGCTGCCTTGGCTAATCTTGTTCAGTTCGTCGAGAGCTTTAGCTTCCGCTTCGTGATCTAAGAACTTGTCGTCCATATGCTTGATGAAGGACTCGGGTTTGTAGTTATCATGTTGCTCTCCATTGCTTAGCCATTGGATAACGCGTTGTTGTTTCTCTGTCGGAAGCCCGTTGAAGATGTTCGCGCATATTCCTTGGTTGCTCCCAAGCTTCCCATTTTCAACAGTGATTTTTGTCTTGATCTGCCATCTGAACAGCGTGTAGTTGTCTCTTTTCCCGTCCCATTTAGGCCATGCAATAGCCTTTGCACCGGTGTTCCCATCAACACTGACTGCGGTCAGAGCTGCCACCAATTGTTGTACGGTGTCAGGCGAATTCGCTCGAGCCATTGAGAGTTTGTCGATTCCTTGCGTAATGCTCGCGATTGGGTCGTCGTCGGTAGTAGGGGTGTAGGTTGTAGGAGTCGATAGGGTACTGTTGCTACGCATCAAGTACACCTAGGTTTTTAAGGAACTGAATCTATATTACGGGACGGTAGCTGGAAAGACGCAGCATACTCGTAGCCAAAGATTGTTTAGATTCAGTTAAGGAGTGAAGGTATCTACAAACAGAGAACCTCAATGAGATTCTGTCTCTATACTAGACTCAATCAGGCTTAGGCTCTTAGCCTAAACCAACCATGGGCCATGCCCATAACACTCCAAGAGGCAATGCCTGGTGTTTCGCTATCCTTCTACCTACAGTCTCCCTCTAATGCTCAGCTTTGTCGTTCTGTTTCGCTTTATCCCTCAAGGCTAATGATGGAATTGAAGAGTCTCTGCTCGACACCTTTCAGTTCACGCTACCAAACTTTGGTGAAATCCCAGTTACTGAACCGATTTAGCCCTCCTCTCCTGCTCAATTGTCTTCGCTAAAAGCTCCTGCACCTTAATCTCAGCTTCTATCACCATCGCCATCACCAACTCCATCTGTTACTCTACCTTTGCAGGAGTCAGCCACTGACTCCTCTGATAACACTGAGAATGATAAGGAAGAATCCGATAAGGATTAAGAATCTAATAAGGATGGCGAGGATAATAATAAAAGCGAAGATAATAATAAAGCTGAACCCCGCTAATTATAATCTCCCTCGCCAGCACCCTCCAATCTGTTATCAACCTCAACTGTTCGGCCCTCCTACACTGCAGAGATCTCTGAGGAATACACCGCAGTTGGTGCTGAAACTGATATCAGAAGCATAATTTCTGGAAAGAGGACTCGTCATCAAGCACACATCACAGCAGTCAATGAGCATTCAGGCTTCCTTATAGGCTTTGATTTCGCTCTCTCCCTGGCAACTTCATCAACCAGAACCCACGGGAAAGACATACCTCCAGTCCCCAAGTATTGGCATCAAATGATTCGTCATCTGTATGCAGACCAGTTCATCGCTGCTGTAGAGAAAGAATTCAACCATCTCCGCAAATCAGGTACATTCAAGCCTCTTGCAACTTCAGAGATGGATCCCAGCATCATACCTTTGCCAATGATATGGGCCTTCTCGTACAAATCGGATTCTAACGGCTACCTCACCAAATTCAAAGCACGTCTCTGCGTACGAGGCGACCTTCAAACCACTATGGCAGAAACTGCAGCAACAACACTGGCTGCACGAATCTTTCACTTCTTGATGGCCCTTATTGCTGCATTCGGACTCGATATATGGCAGTACGATGTAGTCAATGCCTACATCAACGCTAACGTCAATGAAACCTGTGTACGTCACACATCCAGATGGCTTCCCAGGCAATGGTGTTCTCTTACTCCTTCGTGCCTTGTACGGACTTCGCCAATCTCCACTACTCTGGCAGCGCAACTTCAGCGAAACCCTCGAATCTTTTGGCCTCACACCTATTCCGGGCATTCTATGTCTTTTTGTGAAGCAAGACATGTTGGTATTCTTCTTCGTAGATAATATTATTGTCGCTTGTCACCCAAGATCTCGTTACCTCGTCACTGAATTTGAAGCTAAACTTAGGTCCAAGTATACTATTAAACAGATAGGCCTCCCTGAGTACTTTCTTGGCATCCGCATTCTTCGCAATCGTGACGCCAAAACCATCAGTCTCTTACAGGATGCATATATCGAAAAAATCGCCAATCGCTTTAATCTTACTACCTGAAAAGCCGTCTTATCACCGATGCCAAATGTACCACTCACACTACGCCTTGACAAGGCTTTACCGCAGTCTATCTTTGCCTACCAATAAAAGGTCGGGTGCATCGACTTCGCTGCGACTATAACAAGGCCCGATATTGCCAAATCAGTCTCTCTTCTTTCAGAACATCTGCAAAAACCCAGCCAGCAGTGTTCTAACGCTGCAGACCAAGTCATTATTTATCTTTATCATTCTCGGTATCTCTCAATTCAGTTCAATGGCCTTAAAACTGAGAACATCTTCTCATGTCATTCGGATGCGTCTTTTGCCGATGATATCGCTACCCGCCGTAGTAGTAAAGGCTTTACATTCAGCCCTTACGGTAGGCTCATTGACTGGAGAGCTACTAAGCAAAAAACAGTATCAACCTCTACCACTGAAGCTGAATATCCTCGCTCTTTCTGGAGCTTCATGTGAAATGATGTGGTGGAACCGCTTCTTTAAAGCCATCAGATTCAACCCTCAGGAACCAACAACTATTCACTGCGATAACGCTCAAACAGTCAAACTAATGAACAAAGAATCGCCCAAACTTGTAACTCGACTGCGTCATATCGATATACACCAAATGTGGCTTCGCCAGCAGGTTTAAGCTGCTATAATCATCATCATTTGGATAGCCACTGCCCTCATGATTGCCGACGGAATGATAAAAATCCTGAGCCCTCAACAACACCAAAACTTTCTATCGCAGCTCAATATGGTCGATGTTGAGGCTCTCGTCAACGCACTCAAAATTGCGAAATCTACACCAAAAACCATACTAAAACCAGCTACTCAGGCTTCACCAAACTTCAACACCAAGGAATGTATCACCACTTTTCTATGTCATTTCAGGCCTGAGGCTAGCCCTGAGAGGGTGTGTTAGATGATGCAGCAGTAGATATCGGCTATATACAGCCGTCGGAACCTTGTACCAGCCTTTTGATTTCAAAGCATTCATATCGATATAACTATCGCTCAGTTCTCATCAAATCAAACCTCATGCAATCCTCAAACCCTATCTTTTCACTGTGTATCATCCAAGAGCTTCGCCCAGAAAGGGCTTTGTTTGATTACTACCGCTCCCTTCTTCTTGGCGAAGTCGAGGAGAACGATATTTTCTGCTACGTGCATCAGGAAGACGGGAATATCCCAATGGCAACATTTCCATCCTACAAATAGGCAACAAATTAGCCGGGGGCGGAGGATCTAGCAGGCCGATTTCAGGTCCACTGACAATGCCGGACGAATCAATAGGAGGCTTATCGAGATTTGGTGGGAAACGCAAGATCGAATGTATCATTTTTGGACAAAGAAGGAATGAGAGTGATCGTTAGCGAAGGGATAGAATTGTTTGAAGGTTTCCCCAGTTCTTTGAGGCGTGAAAATTGAAGTCAAGAATTGGGAAATATGAAAGCCAATAACTAGAATCGAGGTTCGAGAAATTTGAATACGCACACCCTAAAGACTGTTAAATACTCTCCCATTTCTGCTCTACTCTTAATATAATACAAGATTGTTTGTAAGACCGTATGGCGGCAAAGAACGCTAAATGGCAAGACAAGTGGCAGGAGGAGAAGGGCGAATCTTTCTGGGATCTTGAGAAAACTGTCAGGGGTCTCAACGATAGAGGACTTACGACTGAGCTCAGAAAGTATACAATGGTTAAAAGTAAAGATAACGCGATAAAGAAGGCAATGCTACTGGATAGCTACCTCAAGGCCAAAAAGAGGGAAGAGAAAGGTAAAAGCAAGGCAAGAAGTAGCGATCGAAGTGGCCGAGAGGATAGTGATAAAGAGTATGAAAGAGAAGAGGCGAGAAAATCAAGGAAGGAGAGAGAGGCTAGAGAGGAGAAGGAGAGATATAGAATAGAAGAGGAGAGGAGATTGAATAATCGGAGTTGAGAGTCGCTGCGCCAGGGTTCTCGTCGTGGATCTACTGAAAGAAGAAGGTCTGTAACAAGGCGAGAGCGAAGTCGAAGTCGAGATAGTTCCTGAGCCCAACCAGTACGAGATCGAAGTCGAGAGCCACAGCGCCAGGATTCCCGTCGTACTGGAAGAACAAGATCTGTAACACCTCGCCGCGATACTCCCCGAGAACCGGCTTCAAGACGAAGTCGAAGTAGAGGAACACCACGTCGAGATGTAAATCGGGAAGCTCTAGATCGAGAACAACGTGAGAAGAGAAGACCTAAGACGCCTCCGAGACGAAGTCCAAGCCAAGAGTCGCAGTACTGGCCCCGCAGTAATCAAGAAGATCAGAGAGATAGATCCCGCGATCGTGGGGGCAAGGATCAAAGGTATCGAAGAGGCTCTCGTGATCGCAGCGATCGCGAACGAGATTATTCCCCACCAGGAAGCTGGGCAACGAATGGGACTGCATCTCTTCCTGCATTTGAACGGCCGAAAGACGTGCCTATGTATTTCATGGGGTTCGTGAAATATCAGATGAAGCAATTCGGCGTTGTTATGTATGGGGATAAGCAGGCTCACCAGTTCCGCCTAGAGAGGTTTGACGAAATGGCAGTCAAAAAGCCACCAGATTGGGAATAAAACTGGCATTTGAACGCGCCGGGTGTCGTATGGAAGAAGGAGATGTTTGATAGTACTATTGGGGTGCATGGTATCTTAGTAGTTTGTTTATTTAGTCCGCTCCCGGGTACCGACTTTACCCATGAGGCGAGTTCCTGCCTAGATCCTGTACTGACATCAATGAGGAAATCGGCCAAAGAAGTCAGTGATAGACAAGCAAAGGTGTTTCAGAAACAAGTTCAGGCCAACGTCATTGGATACACATTCGGAATGGCTCGACGTCAGGGAAGCGACACATGGGAATTCGCGGCGCAATCTTTATCCACTACCAGAAATGCCTACAACTCCTACACAAGCCTCAGCGGAGATGGCAAGGGAGGGGATTGGCTTATCTTCGATGCGTGGGTCAAAGGGCTTCAAGATTATATGGTTGCGTGGGGCCATGGTTTCGAAGGATACCGTAGAACAAAGGCTATGAGAAGGCAAGCAGGAAAGGGTGGATGGGGATCGGGAGAGGTATTACGAGAAGGGTCAACGCAGCCTAGCTACGCTGGCTCTCGTAGAAGCACCCAAAAGTCGTCAAGATTAGTGACGACGAATCCTCTTTGTTGGGAACCGAGTCCGAATCTGAGTCCGAATCTGAGTCTGAGCTTGATGATTTGCCTACGAAACCTTCGAGGGCTAAATCCTTCATTCCAGAGCAAAGAAGCACGCTGGAGACATTGAGTAAGGCTGGCTTAGATATTGGCAAGGCGGCTGAGATCTTAGGCGGGGTTAATAAACCTACGAAGAAGCGACGAAGCAAGTCACCAGAGCGGTCTAAATCTCTAGATTATGAGACGCGCCGTTATGAATCAAATGGCGAGCCTTCGAGATCTCGGTCATATACCGCCGACGGTTATCACGAGAAACCCCGAGATAATGGCAAACATAGGACGCGCCGCCAAGATTCAAATGGCGAGTCTTCGAGATCTGGTACTGCGGACCGTTACGATTCGGGGCGTCGCGAGACATCCCGAGGTGACACGGCCTATAAAGCACGCCGTTCTGAAGAGTCTGGCTTGCAGACGCCAGATTCCACTCGACAGGCGGGTATTCGCCCACGTAGAAGCTTGGCAAGGGTAGATGAAACTGAAGAAGAAGAAGTACACGGACGTTCGACTAGCTTTCAAGAGTATCATAATCTTGGATATCATTGAAATGGCGGAGTCGCATCTTGGAACGGTTCAGTTAAGGTAATTGAGGGTAGCATTTAGATATAATATACAATTGAAGTGTTGAGGCGGGCTCTCCACAACTGGTAGTGTGCTGGGGACGGTGGAGTCGGAGAGGAGTACGAGTCTTTGCGGAATTATCGGCGGTGGAGAGGATGATGGAGTATCCTTCGACTAAGCGGTAATAGTAGAGATCTCTTTAATGGTAATGTTTCGCACGTTTTCTAGCTTTTCTTCAAAACCGTTGGAATCGAAGAGACGAGAAGTCTTTGTGGCTGTATACAACACTATTGTGCTTCCAGGTTCAGAAGAGGTTCGATCACGCAGACTGGATTGCAATAACGTACGTCCCAACTCTACGAAATTCCTTTTACAGGATTGGCCGATGATCCTGCCTCATCAGACGCGATGTCGTGATGCAGCCGCTCAAGTTCTTTTGGTGTGTCTCGTGCAGGTACCGCGGTATCGCTCTGTGCATCCTCGACGCCAGTGGAGATGTGTTCGATCTGTGTCTTCGATATACGCGCTTCTGACGGCTCCGACGGTGGTTCCCCTGCAGGCGCTAAGCAATCGGTTTCCGCACCGATATCATCGTAAGTATCGCTCTCGAACGATGACCTAACTGAAACAGGCCAAGCATCGCGTCGAATCTGTCGATTTTGAAGTTGCTGCAACTGTTGATGAAGGCCCATGATCTGCTGCTGCTGTGACTGAACTGTTTCTTGAAGTTGCTGCGACTGTGGCTGTGTCTGCCATGGAAGTCCTGGAATTCCATATCCTGGAGGTCTAGATGGTTGTTGGACTTGACTCTGTTGTGGAGCTGAAAGTTCCGAAGCTGTCTTCTTTTCTCCCCTCATAACGAACAGATATTGCCTTTGTTTAACCCTTGGCCAGATCCAGAACCTCATGGTCCAAACCTGTTTCGTTCGTCGTACGCTTACGACTGCGTACTTGTAACGCTCATTACGTCGGGTCGCTGCATCGCAAACCATCTGAAAGGCTTCGGGACCGTATCTCTGAACATCAGCAAGCCCGGAAACTGGATCTCCAAAATCAGGATGCAGTCCAGTTGCCGCATCCACCACTGGCAAGAAGTGCAGGTAAGCAGGTCGGCCAGACATGTAAGACCACATTTCAAGGACTGGAACTGCATCCGTGGTATCAATCTCAGTCATCTCTGCTGGATTCGTCGCGTTCTCAACGTCGATCGGCTCTTTCCCTTCTCGCGGACTCGTAGCCTGTCTCTCGCCACCAGCGCTACCTTGTTCGACGAGCTTTCTCTTGTATTCATCGATAGCTCTCTTGGCCACTTTGGCATCACGCTTCTTCGTCTGTTGTTTGCGATGCTCTTGTTCAAGCTCCCGGAGTCGACGGCCGTCCTGTTGAGTCCTGGCCTCATAAAACTCCAGTGCATTCTGGCGCCACGAGGCGAAAGCATGCCATTCTGCATTTGCCGGGTTCAAGTACGGCGGAGGGTTTGGAGGTGGGACTTGGTGTACGGCCTGCGAGAGATTTAGTATCGGCCTACCTACATCAAGTGCAAAGGTATCTTACCTTGGGCACCGTCGCTCCTACACCTGGCCTAATTAATCCACCCGCAGTCGAGGGCGGAACATTATGCAACTGGCTTTGGCCCGGGGCCGTCGCTTGGAGAATATGCTGTTGATTGCTTACATTCGCTGCATTTAATTTATCCGCGAGCTGTCATTTGCAATCGTCAGTATCCAGTGTCCTGCAGAATGCGCACTAAGAGATGGAGTTGAATTGGTTGCAAACTTACCCCCATGATCAACAGTTGGCAGGATGTCGCTTGCTGTGGCTTGCTAAGCAGAACTAATATGCAGGCAGACTGGAGACAGCAGATATCATGTCTATGGAAGCGTAGAACTAGACCTTGAGCCTGGATCGCCCTGTAACACCACACGAGCTGAAAACTAGGCGTGGGTTGTCTGCAGCCACAATTTTGGAGTCACAGCCAACGTACATCTTACTAAAGTAAACCAAATTTCAAAGCGTAGTTTCCTGCAGGCCAAAGCTAGTTATTGTCTACTGAGACTGGGCTGAGCCTGCGCGTTGCCTGTATTGGCGCAGCCACAGTTCTCGGGGCCAAAGCCATCATGCAACTTCTTAAAAACCAGCTCTAGTAGCGCGGTCTTACGGGCAAAAGCAAATCTTCAACTTAGATGCTCAGGGTGTCACACGCCCGAGCAACATTACAGCCGAGGCGGCATGCACGAAACTGCGAACCAGCAACTCCACGGCAAACCTCTCAAAGGCATATGTCAAATCAGTATGGTCAATTTTATCACACGATCTGAGTCGGAAGATTCGAATGATGATGAATTCATTGAAACAGGAGGTTTGTATCCAATGCTATGTCCGTATTTGTTCAACGCTCACGACTGACTCGAATGTGACAGGCAGATGGGTTGGGTACAACACTTGTCAGCTCTCCTCTCTATGACTGACGAGAGCAAATTCTGATGTATCGCAGTCGAACGATTTGCGTATCTGAGCAACACGGCAGCCGGTACGTGCGTTTTGGAACTGTTGGTGTGCTCTTGGACCATGAGTTTTTACTTCCAGTGTATAGTGAAGCTAATATGAACTTGTAGTGATTGCATATATAATCCATGTTCTTGTGTCCGTCGCCGTCAGCTCTGCGGCCGGGCCAGCAGCGATCGCAGTTGGGGCTCACATGACACACAGTACCGCGTCGAGCAGATCAATGTGTATAGGACTACTCCTAGCAGCTATTCGCGAATTTGCTATCCAAGTTGCTATGCTTGCTGGAAGGCTTGTTCAACGACTTTCGATCGATCCAGCTGCTCCTGACCGCCGGATGATGGTTGATAGGTACGCGTTCCTTCTCCCAGACTCGGGTGTTCGTACTTGGGTGGTCATGATATTAGTCTTTGGTGGCCTCTTTGGCATAGTCTTGATATATGTCATTGCGGCGATGGGTTTCGCTGTTGGTGTGGCAGCTCTGGTGTCCTGGTTGATATTGGGCCGTGGTAAGTTTGGAAGTCAACTTGCCAATGCAACTAATGAAGGCAGTCAGCACGGCAATCATGATCGCCAGTGTTCCGGCCGTCGTGTACCTCGCAGTTTTCCAACTTCTTGGACTTTGTATGTACTCCGTACGGCTCGTGTCTTCAACATGCTGAACCAGACTAGCCGAGATTGGCGATTTGCCTATAAGTCTACCTAATTATGCCGTTGCTGGAGTAATCTTCACTCATGTTTGCGAGCAGCAAGGTCTAACTAGGATTCGATCCGTGTCATCTCGGCATATCACTGACGTTTCGCAGGCTACTGGATCTGCTCGAAGAGCGTTGCTGCCGGAGCCGGAGCAGTGTTTGCAGTCATATCAAACAACGCATCCTCCCTGACGGGGCTGGCTCTTGTCGTCCCACAAGCTTTCAGGATGGTACGCTCATCACTCGACGATTTTGACGATTTTGACGATTTCATGGCAGTACCAGCCGGAGCCCAACAAAGCCACTTGGGGACTATGTTGTGGGGTCTACCTGGTAGACTTGATGAGCTGCTGCTGGGACCAAAATTTGGTATCACGAAGAATGACGTCGTCGCTGCCAAAGCCGCACAGCAAGCAGAACTCGCCATTAACCCTAAGATGAAGCAAGTATTTCTGTCGAGGCCAGTCGGCTTAGACAAAGGTACACATTACGTGTTGATTGTCGAAAAACGCAAGTACGAACTTCGGCTTCACGACCGCCGAAGAATTCCGGATAGCAGGGAGCGAAGTAAAAGTTCACACAGCTCAGGGCTCAGATACAACACTGATCCGGTTGCCATACATCCCTGTAGTCCTGGTATGCGCGCCAAGTCTCAAGCGGGATTTCACGCACGGCGATTATGGAATCCTCGACTGCGCGAGCATGCGGAAGGCTTATTCGATGTGCTCCTGATCGGTTGGACCACTGCGACCGCCGAAGAGATCGATTTCATCTGCTCGAATACCATGAAGAAGTGGATATACAGTCTTGTCCTCAACACAGGATCAATTGGTAATTGCCAGAATTTTATCCGCATCGTAGCAGAGCAAATATGCCGGGGTGATCCATTGAGTGCGTACACACCTCCTGGCCTCCAAGATCACCGTTCCCCAGAACCTAACGAGTTTCACGCTTCCAACTGGAATTGGTTTCGTTACGATGTATATGGACCAATCCAACAAGCGGAGTATAACCGACATCGTGCCAGATTTTGGAGCGAATCCCTCGTACCTGGTCGTGTAGTCCGACTACGCTCACCACTCGAGGCTGGCAATGAAATTGAACGCTTTGTTACGAGATTCAAACAATGGACGTCTTGTGGTAGCGATTTCTGAAAGCAGCATGAGGTGATGAGATGTTCAGAAGATGAGAAATGGGTGATCTTATCCGGTCGATTGTGCTCCTTGGCTTGAAGAAGGAAGATGTGGATATCGGTCCAAAATGTCCCAAATGTCATCAGCCTTGTATGATTCATCGATTGTTCCCAAGAACGCCTTCATCAGCCATGTCCCAGGTGACAGAATGGCCGACGCATTGGTCGTAGGTACTAGCTCATACATGAGCTCCTGCAGATCCTCAAAATCTACCTATGTTCAGTAAAAGAGAGATGGCTGTGAAGACAAAGACTTACTGAGCGTGCAATCAATGGCTAAGCCCGGGAGCACGATCTTTCCGATCTTCTTCAGCGAATGGAAAGCATGTACGTCATGGCCAACCTGCAGAAATCCGAGCGATAGTGGAGCAGAGTGGATCCCTGTTTGCTTGTGTTCCAGACTCTCATGAACACAATGTAGCGCGGTCGTCATGAAGTCTTCCTCCTCGTGAGATGCGTCCCAGTCGGAGATCACAAGCACCACAACAGGTCGCAATAATCTGTGTTCTTTGGTCTTTGCTGTCAACTGACGAAGTACTTTCTCCTCAAGCTTGCCAGCCAACTTGGTCAAACCGGAGAAATGATGCGTCGCAAGAAGCTCATCCATTTGTGCAGCATCTTCCACTTCTTCCATCCCACTGCTTCCGCCCATGAAACAAACCCGCAATGAATGTCGGCTAGATGGTGATCCAGCAGGTGGAGGCTCCGAGGTTTGGAAGAGCTTATGGAGACAAGCTGCAAACCGACAAATTGCTCTCAGGTCCTCGTATCTCTCATCTTCGTTGTCAAGTTGCATGGATCCGCTATCATCAATGAACAGTACAACATCGTAGAGCGCGAGTTGAATGATTTCCGGTGCAAGACTTGGAGGAACATCCCAACTCAGAGCGCATTCTTTCAGTCTTCCCAATACCGATGATGCAAGCCTGGACAAGTATTCGTCCTCGTACTTGAATTCGCTGAGGTTGTTGTGAGCAATATGGTTTTTTAGAATTCCTTCGAGCTGCTTTGGCGTCCACTTGCGATAGACTTCCGATCCTTGTGAGTCTCGTCTCCGAAGCGAAGCGGATTCACGATTTTTGTTTCGAGCAGACTCGCCTATATGCCGAAGCTTTGCTTTGGAAGTTGCTGAGACTCTCTGTGCCTGACTTGTTGTCTCTTGTCTTGCCTGCAAACCGCTACCCATATGAATTATGTTCTGTGAGGAGTCCATCGCTGCATGCGCAATTCCTCGTGGTCCGAGAATATTCGAATCGCTCCGTCAGAAGAAGGAGCCTTCAGGGTACGAGGTAGCTTAGCTTCTAAGCTGTCCCTGTGTAGGAGGAAGAGAGGAGAAACTCCTCGCGTGGACCCCTCAAAGAATGCATGCGCGCTCATGCACCTTATCGGGGTAGCTTCTAGACCTCCTTAACTATATTCGGTAGCGCTGGATGCTGGGACTATTGTGTCTCAGCCGCACCTGAGCAGGAGATCTCAGGCTGCAATCATCTCCCCGTCGGACTGGGTACCCTTGCAATGACTTCCTTTGTCTCGTTCATCCATCCTTGGCATCGGGTCTGATAAAACGGGACGATCGCAGGGTGTAGACGATCCGCTGCAGACATTTGTGGATGTATTTGATACATAGCTTTTGAAGGCTCAGACGCTCACTTTTGAGGATCTCTCAGGCCTGGTTCTACAGAGGGTATACAGCGCGTTGTCTACAAACTTGTAGAGCATGATCATTGCAATCAATGCGATGACGGAGAGCGGCGCTATAATTGAGAAAATCGTGAACCCAACCGCAGCGTCTATGAATCTCCTGCTTGCATTCAAGCGATCAGTGCCCAGGCCAACTTGCATCGCAGTAAGGACAAGAGCTACGTATACTGTCGAAACAGTAAGCCACGTGATATTGCGGTCAAGAAACGAGCGATAGTCCTGATATTGGTTGAAGAACCCTCTTTGTAGTTGACCTCGTTCGCGTTTGGCACAAAAGCAGAATCGAAAGATCCAATTCAGTCGTCCCAGTCGAAGCTCCCCATAGCACCATCGATCATAAACTTTCTTTTCTCTTCCATTTCTCTTCACAATAGAAGATTGTTCAAATGGCTTCCGTGCGACCAGATTGCTCAATTGGCTCCACTGGCTCCACGTGAGATTTGTAGATAGAAGTCCCAGCTCGTGTGCGATGCCGAGATCACTTTTGCGTCGCACGAGCGAGGTGTAGGTTCTCAGAAACCCAAGTGCGTCCCGGTATAGCTGGTCGTCCGCGGAGAAGTGTGTTTGCCAGATATTGTGATCTAATAGGAAATTCGGGCACGGCTTGATGAATATCGTTGCATCCCTCCACGTTAGATGAAGATGGCAGGTTTCTACCGGGACTATCTTGCGGCCGAGAACCTTCTGCATGTGTAGGGGACGACAGCATCCCCTTTGTCCTACAAGCCAGAGATGGTCCTTCATTCCGTTGACTTTCTTGACGTTGAGCTCATTTCGAAAGTATTCCAAGAGCGAGCCCTTGCCTTCACACATCAGAGGAGCAATTTCCTCAACGCTATATAAGACGGGCGGCAAGATGAATTTTTTTTGGCGAGCCGATGGTGCTACTGAGAGTTGAGTTCCGGACTGCGCTGCGTTGGCCGATCTTGAGCCCGAGTTTTTGGCGGTAATTGAAGAAGAATTAGCAGTATTTGAAGCAGAGTTGGCGGTAGTTGGACGAGAGTTCGTAGAAGTCGAAGCTGCAACGTTGGCAGGAGTCAAGGCTATATCGTTGGTGGGACTGGAGGCTGTATAGTCGTCTGGGTCCAAAAACGAGACACCCGCGGTAAAGGGTGGGCTATTGGGAGCCATTAGAATTGATATCGATACGATGTATTGTGAGTTGGAAGGACAATTTCGGTGCATTTTAAAACGTATCCACTGCAGGCGACACGAAGCGCTAGCTAGCAAAGCGCTAATGTGCAGCCCGCATTGACCATGCCAGTTTGCTTTTGCGTTTACAAACAGGGCCTATGGTAGATGAAGGTGTCAAGGTGGTCTTTGCCGGAGATTTTCTGCTACCGGTTTAGGAGGACTTTGTTGGTAAGATATGCTGTGGGCGAGTACACTCCTACTGGTAGGATGCTAATCATCGGGTTGCTTCCCTGCTTGTTTAGATGCAATCGAAGTTCCAATACTCATTATTACTTTCAACCTGTCCGACAGCGAGAACGCGTCGTCATAGCTGTGTATTTCAACCCCTCTTCTGTCGCTCTTTCTTCAATTGCTAAGCCGTGTCGCCTCGAGGAGGTGTGGCGATGATAGATAGCGGTGGTCATGATGTTAAGTCTTTTATTCCGCTGTCACTTCGGCCTCCACGTGATTATTTTTTATTTTCTCCTAAAGGGATAAAACCTCGCCGCAACAGAAAATAGGACAATCAGCTCTGAGATCTCTTTCTTGTAAGGTTTCTTTTCTGAACGTTTGATCTAGATCTGTAGTTGCTGAGATGTCACGGTACGACCGCGAACAAGTCCTTCCCGCCGTTGGGTGGCCCTACGGCACGTGATCAAGGCAGAACCGGAGTTCTGCCGAGGAAAGGTTTTAAAAGCCTACATGGCTTCAACCTGTTCGTAGCTCTTTGAGCTACGTCCTGTCGTCAAATCTGCCTGTTGGTTTGCCTTCCAGTCCGTATATAGCCTGTTGAATGATACCTGTTCCTGCTGCTGCTCCTTCCTCCTGATACCCGAACCCGCCCCGTGACATGAGATATCGAATAGAAAGAGTAGAAATGTGCCTAGAAGTCGTCGAGGTAAGGTCGCAAAAATGCCTGGTCCTTAATTTCTTTTTCTCTAACAGCTCCTCTTGGACACGCCTTCTTGTTTTTCGTTATACTCATACAAGGACTTGGTATTTGATGTTTATCCTGATAACTAGATAACTGGTGCGTGTCACGGAAGCGATAGAAGTAGTCGCAAAGCACGTTGACAAGTGTTCGGCCGTACTAGCTATGAGCGAGCGTGATAGAAGTCATTGGTATTATCTTTCTAAGAGTCAAGACATTGCGTGAAGAATCTAAGCACAGTGGAGGAATCGCGAGGTAGGTAAGGGATTCCTCGGTTTGTGCGCTGGAATCACGTGTATACCAATTCATGCTAACACTCCCAGTGTCACTCCGTGACAGTTGTTAACCCAGTTCTTGCCAACAGGCTTCCCACCCCGCTCTCTTAGTAGTTTATTAGCCATATCTTGTACGTAGGTCTTCGATGGCGGTAGGCAGCGTAAGCTTTCGTTAAGAATACGCTTTATAGCCACCTCCTCTTCTAGCTTTGTCAATCGCTTCGAGTTCGGTTCGCATTCGCGTCGAGGGCGCTGTCCGGCGCGTCGGCGTTGTACTGTTGTTCGAGGTACGCTATATATTACTGCAGCGTGTCTTTCGCTTTGGATTTACTTTGAATTGATATCTGAGATAGCAAGGAATATATCTCCTTCTTTATGGATCTTCTGCTTTTCGTGTTGTTGAGGCATTACGCGACGTTATTACGAAGGCGGTTTACGTTTGTGAGGTGGCCCACTCGCTTGGGTGGCCCACTCGCTTGTGAAGTACGTTAGCATCAACGTATTCCACCACCGAGCCGGCCACTTTTCCTTGGCACAGCACTTATCCTCTTGAACACGCAATGTCTCAACAACGCAACGCGATAGCCGTTCAAGAAGAAGGCAGAATTGATCTCGCTCTTCAGGCCTATATCTCTGGCCGATTTCAAAGCCTACGGCGCGCTGCTGCAGCCTTCAACATCAAACACCAAAGGCCCTCTGATCGGCTCTGCGGAATTACCTCTCGATCTCAAACTCGCCCAAACTCCCATAAGCTCACTGCAACAGAAGCGCAAACGCTTGTCCAATATATCCTCGACCTCGATTTGCGAGGATTTGTGCCCCGGCTGTGTGAGGTGGCAGATATGGCGGATAAACTGCTGGGTGTACGCGGTGGAGAGCCAGTAGGGAAAAACTGGGCTGAGAGATTCGTAACGCGCTCAGATGAGCTCAAGATAGCCTTCAATCGAGCCAAGGATAGGCAGAGTATACTACAGGAAGACCCAGAGATTATCGGCGCGTGGTTCAAGCTCGTTGCAGATACTAAAGCCAAGTACGGCATCCACGACAAGGATACGCACAACTTTGACGAGATTGGCTTCCAGATGGGCGTTATTGGGTCAATGAAGGTCGTCACAGCTTCTGAAGACGTACACGGCCTAATTTGATCCAGCCAGGCAATCGCGAGTGGGTTACAGTTATCCAGAGTGTCTGCGCCGCTAGGTATGCGACCCCGCCCTTCATTATCTACAAAGGACGCGTTCACATCTCTGCATGGTATGAGGAGGCAGATATACCACGGAATTGGAAGCTCTCGGTTTCTGAGGGCTGGACAAACAATGCGCTTGGTCTTAAGTGGTTGAAGCACTTTGACGCGCATACAAAGGCGCGTCAAGTAGGGGGGTATAGGCTGCTCATCCCGGAGGATACTCTGAGCAGAGTGACAAAAACATGAGCCATCTACTTGCCAGGCAGAAGTCTTCCGGCTACCTTCGCCGGAAGCAATCTGCACAGATCTCTGTTAATCCAGCTTCTATCGCAACAAGCTCTATCGCGCCAAGCTCTACAACACCCAGCGACCAAAAGCCGAGAGAAGTCAAGAGTGCTCCCTACCAGGATCCGCGTTATAAACTCTTGCTTTCTACCAAAGGCAGCTTTATGGAAGAATCAGTGCTGGAGATAACTGAGAATAGCAAGAAGAGCTTCTTGAATTTGCTTGATGCGAAACAGACGGTTCCCAAAGACTCGTTGTTTCACGACGATGTTTTCAAAAGGACATGCCAAAAGATACAGGACAGGAATGAGGCCAGGATTATCCGGGATATATCGCTCTTGATTATACCTTCGGCGGAGACTCTAGCTACCTATGGCGCCGATCATCTCAACATTTTGATTGAGAGCACTAATGAAGGCTGGAACAACTCCTTGCCCTTGACAGGAACGCGTCCACAGCCGGATTTCTCTGTGGGATTCAAGCGGGAGGCATTTAACAAAGAGCAGCTCGACAAGCTTTCCCCATTCATTGGCAACTTTATCTCCGGCGATCAGTCGTACTTCATGGCCACATACTACATATACTTCCCGTTCCTTACTTGTGAGGTCAAGTGCGGTGCTGCTGCGCTTGATATCGCGGACCGACAGAATGCCCACAGCATGACACTTGCGGTGAGAGCTACCGTCGAGCTCTTTAGACTTGTTGGTCGTGAGACGGAGCTTCATCGGGAGATTCTCGCCTTCTCAATCTCGCATGACCACAGATCGGTGAGAATCTATGGACACTACCCAGTCATTGATGGGAAAGACATCAGGTACTACCGTCATCCAATACACGAGTTCAGCTTCACAGCCCTGGATGGAAAGGAGAAATGGACGGCATACAAGTTCACCAAGAATGTCTACGATGTATGGATGCCGAGCCATTTCAAACGTCTAAGGCGTAGCCGTTGGCTCCTGTATCAATCAGTGCCCGAAGAGTGACTCCCATTCCTGTGACGGCACGGCACGTGACCATCAAATCACGTGCCGTGGCTCGTGCACTTTCTCTACTTAGTCGGAGTTTCTTCACGAAACTCTTACCTCTCGACCTTAGATCCCAAGTGTAATTCGGTGACATGTTCTGAAGTGCCTTGTTGTTACGGATACTGTCACCTGGAACGTTTAGTGACATGTATGGCGCGTTTCCTTTGTGATTAGTAAGTTGTTACACGGGATCGGAAGGATCATGTGAACGCTCGAGCCTTGGCAAAGCGAGCGCTCGACACGCTCGATTGCGAGCGTTGTGAGCGCGCTCGATGCGCTCGATTGCGAGCGCCACGAGCGCAGGATTTTTTAGGAGATGGATCTCTATATAACGGACGAGACTCTGCTCCCTCAGTGTCTCGTATCTTCACTCTCTAGTTACTTCGCTATTGCTTTTAGTTACTTAGCACAATTCACGACTCTTATATCTTGCAAGCTTCGCTTCACTTGTTTGATACGATATTGTCGCCCCGGACCACTTGAACTCTACTGTACGGATTAGCCAAATCCAGCTAGATTACTTTGAGTCATAGCCTCTGCGTAACACTTGTGCCTTCGTATGGATATGTCGTGCCGTCACACTGTTGCAACGCATCAAGTACACCTAGCTTTGTAAAGAACTGAATCTATATTGCGGGACGGTAGCTGGAAAGACGCAGCATACTCGTAGCCAAAGATTGTTTAGATTCAGTTAAGGAGTGGAGGTATCTACAAACCAAGAACCTTAATGAGGTTCTGTCTCTATACTAGGCTCAATCAGGCTTAGGCTCTTAGCCTATACCAACCATGGGCCATGCCCATAACAACTGTAATAACTAATAACTTGATGAGATTATCCACGATTCCACGTTGATATACAACCTAGAATAAAGTACTCACCTCCATAATAACATTAACTATTCCTGGTATACTTGTAGCACATCCATTTTTCAATATATTAGCAGAATGGTATTGTTAAGGGATGGAATCCTTCTCTCTAGCTTATCCATGACTGGATTTCCAATTGTTCTCTTGTTATTCTGCAAGCTGTCATGTTCTATTTTGCAAGCTGTCATGTTCTATTTCGCAAGCTGCCATGTTCTATTTCGCAAGCTGTCACGTTTCCATTTAAAGATACTTTCTAGAAGGATCTATTGTAAGAGGAGGATTATTTATACGAGCTATCCTTCCTGTATTTACACTTTCTTCTCTGTACTTAGATACTTCGAAATACAAGCAGTCTCCTCTCACTTGCGAAACACCTTTGAGGGTTGAACTCTTACAGGTATTTCTCCTCCAATACCAGGCCCTTTGTTACGGATACTGTCACGTGGACATGTATTCGATTGTATTCGGATGTATTTGATTGCATTCATGTGCATTCAAATGCATGCCACTCTATCTCCTTATGATTGGTTGATCGTTACATAGATGATGTAAGATCACAGTGTGGTTCATTTGCTTCATTCTTGGCGAAATAAACAAAATGAACATATTGAAGAGCTAGGATTTCTTAGGGGATGGATCCCTATATGAAGGACGAGACTCTGCTCCCTCAGTGTCTCGTATCTTCACTCCTTCGTTACTTCGCTATTGCTTTTAGTTACTTAGCACAATTCACGGCTCTTATATCTTGCAAGCTTCGCTTCACTTGTTTGGTCTCCAGCCTCCAGTCTGTTTGACAGCTTTTACTGGCGGCTAAAAGGCAGAAAGATTGAGTGGGTTGATTGTAATTCCCTCGAAAGTCCTGTAAGACACTGGAACAGCCTCGACACTTCGAAGCTGTGCTGCGCTGGCGACGTGAAACGTCAGAAATGCGAGGCTTCCTTGTTGACCACGACCGATGACAAAGTTCCAGGACAAGTCTATGGCACGGGCCGGTGTGATCGTGAAGTTGCCAAATATGACTATGGGGGCCAGATAGAAATCAGAGCCATATCCAGGCCCTGCGTTCATCGAATCGAATCCATCAGATGATAGCGATGGATGAGGTTTTTCGATAACATCGGCCACTTATACCTTCTATGAGAGTTAGACTTGAAAACGTTCATCTCGATACAGCTACGAATTACTCTATTAGGACAGGCACTACGCCTCTCTCATCCCGGAGGGGATGCATCTAGATGTGAAAGATGAAGAGGAAATTTAGGCTCATCAAATGGATACTCTCCTAGCTGTGCCCTTTATCCTGACCTTATTCATCCGATAAATGGATGAATGCAGGGCCTGGCCATATCTGTAAAGATAAGAAGAGTGACTTGAAGGGGATGCTGTAGATGACTATGAAAATGGGAGACGAAATAAGCGAGAAAGTGGTGGGCGGCGGGGCCTCTCAGATTCTCTCGAGTCCCCTCGACATTTTTTGAAATCGTCCGGATACTCGCAGACGACAATAGAGTATTTATTGCTGATCAAACACGTCGTTTAACGTCGATCCGTCGAGCACGCCCCTCAAACTTCCTGATCCATGATATGAAATCTCCAGATTTAATTAGAATCTCATAGAAGCCCTGTAGGTCTTAATCCATAGCTGTCTTAGCTCTTAGTAGTAAAATACTCGATCGTGCTCGATACTATATAACCTATAATAAAGTATTCATTACCTATTTTCGGTATACTCGTATTACGTACGTTTATAAATATGTTAACTTAGTACAGCCGAGGATGGTATTTCTCCTCCAATGCTAGGCCCCTATCGCTAATCATCCCTTTGAAAGACACATGGTAGATAGCTTACCGTACCTAATTCTAATCTCAAACATTCATTTCAAGACACATCAGCTTTTAGTACACTTTGACTTTCAAAACATCTCAAATTTACAACACTTTAACCTCAAACCCCTTCAACTTCAAGATACTTGAATATTGAGATAGTCCAACAACTCCAACAAGAAGTAAAGTTCCTACCTATCCTATAATCTCGATTTCTTTGACAGAGACAAAAGGTGGCTAAAGTGAAGCTCATCACTCTTACTCACTTCGCCTTGCCAGTCTAATTCGCCTGCATTTTCCCACAACGTATTTCACCCGGTTCTGGCCGCACCAGGAAATAACAACCTTGCGATCCGCGTCCCCTACGTCTGCTATCCAAGGTAGCAGAAGGGAAAGGGGGAAACCTCAAGCCTTCAACTTCCAACCCTCAACCTGAATCAACACCGATTTCGACCTCAACTTAGGTTCTCACCCACCCTATGAGCTCGATTTCCCTAACAAAGTTGGCTGCAATGAAGCTACTGTCCCTAACCGCTCTTCTCTTCGTACCCCCAGCCTATGCTGATTGGGTATGTGGTGCAAGCGCTTTGGATAAAATCGATAACGCATATCTGCCGTCCTTTGCAGCTTTCGAGAAGGCAAATTGTCACGAAGGTCATGGCAACTGGATATCAAGGGGGCAAATTGCCTCTTGCAACCTTGTGGGCAACGGAAAAAATCCTACCCAATATTTTGCGAGAATATTCCATCCAAGTCTTACCGCACCCGGCAAGGTTAATGTTTTGGTACGTGTCTCCTATACATGCTACACGAGTGCATAGCTCGCGAAGTAGGTAGGCTGAAGAATGTTGGCTGGGTTTGGTAGGTTTGGCCTAGGATTAATGGTGGGTATGTTGCTGCTAGTGGTTAGGACATGGGTTCCTTCTATCTCCGCGCCAGGCAAGAACAACATCATCCTCCGCGTCGCCTCCGACTGATATGTGTATAGTTGAGTGAAGGGGAAACGTAGCAACTGATATCCGTCGTTGCCGAATATGACTGTGGGAGCGAGATAGAAATCAGAGCCAGATTGGCCAAGATGGGAAAATTTTTAATGTCACGTAATTCATTGGCGGAAGCTTGACTTCAGGATTCCTATTATCGTATTTAGAACTCAGAAACCATTAACTCGGTCTCTGTTATCATCTTCACCTATTACGTGTACGTTATCCTGATCACCCTAAGTGGTACCACTAAAGGGTGACTTGAACGCTTGCTGTAGAGGACTATGAAGATGGGAGACGAAATGAGCGAGAAAGCGAGAAAGGGAATGACGATTCGAAGGGCAAGAGCTTGCCATTTTGGTCGTTGCTGCGGTGGTCTAAAGAGGACTTTTCTCCGGTTTCCTGATTGTCTGATATTTGGGAGTACAGGCTGCTCATGATCTGGGAGATAAATACGGCCCGCCTCGAGTCGAACGAGGGTTTCCAGTATTATAAATGGCTGTGAATTAGTGTTCAGCACGATCATCTGTTCAAGGTGGTGCCATTTTGGATGAGCCGGGTAACGCTTCGTGCAGCAACTTGGGTCTATGTAAGACCACGAAGGCACCGCAGATTTTATGTGAAACGAATTGCTTGCCGACTGTTAAGTTTGTGTGTTCACTATTAACACGGTCTGTTGCAAAAATTGCCGAGTCACAGTATTGATTCAGGTCACTTCGCTCAGGAATAGGTTTGGCTTGCGTTACCATCTTTCATTGTCCCATCCCTCCGACCAACTGCCATATCAACCACCCAAGACAATCATCTAGCCAAAGGTCCAGGAAGCAAAGATGCTATTCAATGATGTGTTTCAATCCGCCTCTCAATGACCACACTCTACACCCAACTTCTGACGAGATTTCAATGTATTGAGAGAACTGCACGAGGCTTCAATTGAGAGGCGATGAAGCCACCTAATATACAGAAGATTGACGCTTTAACATGGCCCCTTAATCTCTCTCTCTGAAACGCCAATGTACGGCAATTGACACGGCAATCTTGTCAACTTCAGCAGAATCAATAATATCCAACGCCTTGATTGTTCTTCGTCCTCTAGCTTCCGTTATCAGCCATTCAAGGTATGAAATTCTTGACTCCCGAGGACTGCTCCTGAATCTTCTCCTCCAAACGGTTCAAGCTCTTCAGCTTCCACTCAGCATTGAACTTATTGACGGCCTTCCTCTTTGTGATCCTCCATGCCTTCGAGGACTTGAGACCTTGTGCCGTGAACTTATCTAGTCTTCGCACTCCACCAAAAGGCTCAGGAACGTATATCAAGTGCTGGCAATGTCGTTCTTTGGGCGTGGACTGCTTTGACTCTCGCTTGATAGATGAAAGAAGCTCGACAAGTAGGACACCGAACCAGCATCGTACGACCCAGACCATGTCGTCCCTGATGGCTGGGTAAACAGCAGCCAGATTTTCGGCGTGATTAATGGTACGGATAGGAATGATGCCATAATCGTCTAGCTGGTGGGTGGCAGCGCGAAAATTTTCCAATGTGTCTTCGTCTCTCTTTTCGGTGGTTACGTTGTTGAAGATGTAAGTACTCGTGCCTGAGGTATGTGATAGAATGATGGCCATGATGTTGTTATCTAGCTTCAGCAGGTCTCTATTGAACAGACAGTCTTGATGGATTTGGTCGTAATCGATGCTTCTCATGAGAATATGTTTGCGACTTTCGCGTGGGAGGCTCAGGAAAGTCGTGGGGTTTCGGTCGCAGTCCGCCATCGTGCTTGGTGCTGCGAAGAGAAGCTGTCAGTGGACTGTCCTTTCCGTTCAGCAGAATCAGAAGAAAAGGCCTTACCAGCGCAGCAAGATTGGTGGTTCTGGTGAGTTGTTGTTGTTTGATGTTTGGGGTTGGAAGAAAGTGTGGAAATTCTACAAAACGCCGCCTTAACACTATGACGTGGAATTGAGGAAAGTTTCGTCAACACGGAGTAAGAGCAAGGCCAATTCACATCTAGTTGATTTTCAAACTGAAATCTACAAGCTTCGTATGGCTTTGCCAAAACTTGCCCGAAGAGCTTCATTATCTACGGAAGTCATGGCAACGTTCCATATTTTACTTAGACTGGTTACACAAACTGCTGTTTCTTCTGTGTTGATTGGTCCAGGCTCCAGTCCATGATCATTCTTCCGGTGTCATCAGCTTGAAAGATGTTTATGGAGTTGAGAGGGTTTAAAGTGATGACCTTTGCGATGGAGGTAAAGTTGTTGACCCCAAGATCAAACTTCTCGTCGTGCAAAACAACGATACTGTAATTCGAATCTTTGCAGAATCTCTCCGGAGTGCCAGCACGTTGTTCCATGAGTGACTTCTTGAACAAGTCCCTTACCTCGTTTTGACCATGGAAGGTAAGGACTGGTCGATCTGAGTTTGGTTGTCGAATATCTCCAGCCTGGATCAGTCTCATGATTGATTCTCTCCAGGCTGAGATGGGGACAATGGCGTTCGGAAATGTGGCTCGACATGCCTGGTCCATAATGAGAACATCTGGCTTGAACTTCAATTTCGGAAGTTCATGGCCAGCTCCGATATTGGTGTAGAAGACAACCTTCAACTGGCTCCAGAAATGACTTTCGAGAACCTTCTGCTCTGGGCTGGGATGCTGCTTCTTGCTCGGATCTAGAATCTCGGCATCCAAATTCTTCTCCTTGACAAGCTGTTCTCGCTTCAGCAGCTCTGCCAAATATGCCTTCGCATTCTCGTACTGTTCATGAGATTTATCCTTTGACAATTCCTGAATGAAGTGCTTGAGTTTGAAAGAATAGGTGTGATCCTCCAAGCTTAAATCATCCTCACGGAATGCCCAGAGCCAGAAATCACCCTCGTCAAAGATGACCCACTCTTTGTCCTTCATTTTGGCATCGTACCACATCCTTGCCAGTACCAGCATTGAATCGGGTGTTGGCGCGCATACTGCGACCTTTTCTTGAAGAACCGTGTACGAGGCTCTTGCAACTAAAGCACATGCTATCGAGCAGAAGTTTGCTGGACCAATTCCGAGCAGGACACCAGGTGGAGGCGTGAGAGACGCTACACCGAAGTCGCGAATCGACTGAGTGCGTTGGCCGGCACTGCTGTTGGCTATCGTGTCCAGGTACCAACTGGAGATGGAATAAGCGTTTGCCCTGCTACCTCAGAATTTTGATTGTACTGGTGGTATCTGCCTCCTCGGGCACTGGTTCGGGTCTTGAAATTGGGTGTTGATATGAATGTCGCAGGCGACGGCACGGAAGACAGATATGAAAAAAAGCTTGTGGGGTGACCTGGGTTGAAGTGAAGTGAGTGATTAGTTTCGCACAACACAAAGGCCAAAGAACATCAATCGCGCTGGAAACCAATCTTAGAATACTAGATTTTCCCTCTAGTTCTTTACTACCCAACATCTGACGGCAAGCTTTCTTGATAAAGACAGTTAACCACTTATTGTTGACAGGAGAGATGGAGCATTAGCGATTTGGTCATGTTTCTAAAGGACCGTTGCTCTTGCTCAAATTTTGGGAGGGCTTCGTGCTTATTAGCTGCGGGATCGTCAAAGCTGTAATTCATCTAGCTCAGTGGTTATCGTTTTGCAAGGTCGATCAGTGGAACCAGATCAGAGGGAGCTGATAGGTCAAATTCCGAGAATAGGAGAGATACGGACGTACCGCAGTCGCCCAGTTGGTGTCTCGCCTTCATTGTATACCATCAAATAGGGGGTAGTTCTCACGCATCTTGGAAGTGACTAATTTCTGGCAATGTCCTCACATTGTGTGATATTGGAACGAGCAAGACATCCGCGATGAGGGGGGGAAAGGTGAACAGAATTAAGTGACCCACTGTCTTACTTTCACCCCAGAAGACCTTCAGCCAATGCCTCAAGATCCTCCAACGTCTCAGGCTCCTCCAGAACGGCCTTCTTTCCTCTACCTCTTCTCTTTGTGCCGTCTCCGCTGGGTCCAACCTCGTCACCAGAGTCATCCTCAAACCATTTCTTGGATTTCTTCTTCTTGGGTTGTTCCATCTCCTCTTCCTCACTTTCTGCGTCGTTGTCTGACTGTTCACTGTCGCTGAGGCCTTGAGCATCAGCAAGGAAATTGGCAAATGCATCTTCTCCACCTTCTTCAGGGCCAGCAACAGCAGCGTCGCCTCTCTTAGCGGCTTCGATTTCGGCGTTCTCTCTCTTCTTCGTTTCCTTCCTCTTTTGAAGTTTCTCCCTCCTCTTCGCTTTGGCGACATCTTTGTCTTCCAAATCGGCTGCGGCAACTCGTTGTCTCTCCTCTTCCAAGAACTTCTGCCTCTGCTCTTCGGGTAGACCCTGCCCCTTGAAGTCGTCTTCGTTCTGCATCTCGTAAAGTTGATGAGGCTTGCCTTCCTCGTCAAAGACAACGTGATCGCCCTTGTCCTTGAACTTGAGTAGCTGTTTCTTGCTTCCCAACCTCTTCTCTGCACGCTTAGAGTCGATCAGTATTGGCTCTTTGGCCCCTTCGATGTGGACGAGCTGTTTCGGTCTCTTGTCTGCTGGTATTGAATCCATGGATGGTAGATCGCCGTCTACATCAATGCGTCGTTTGACGGTCATGAAGCCATCATCTTCCATTTGCTCGCCGTTCAACCCTTCGCTGTCCTTCATCCTCGTGTCGTCCTCTTCATTGTCGTCGGCAATGAGGTTCGTGTAATGGTCAGTGAGAATGTCTTGATTGACACGCTCGAACATCCGATCATATTTCGTGCGAACACCATCCGGCTTCTTTGGGTTTGCTTTGGTTTCTGCCTCATCCTCATTCTCGTCCTCATCAGATGACATGCCATGGCGTGGGGCGTTCTTCAAAGCGTGTGCATTATCGCCCTTCAAGAACTTGATTCTCGGAGCTCCAGGTAAACCTAAACTAGTGGCGTATGCTTCCAGTGGAAGCTTGTCCAAATGGAAAATTTCTTTGTCCTTTTGCACGTATATGGATTTCACGTAGGATGTAAAAGATTTTTGCGCTAGATATTTGATCATTGAATCCTTGAAGCACAGATTGGCGAGTTGAGTTGTAATGCTTTGCTTCTTCTTCTGCCGCACATTGATCTTCTCGATCGGAGTCTTCTTCTGTTCGAGTTTCTTCAGCATACCTTCTTCCTCGCTCGGGTCAAGAAACAAGATGGCGCGCCCAACACGGTTGTATCGTGCTGTTCTGCCGACTCTGTGGATATACGTATCAGCATCTTCTGGGCAATCAACCTGAACGACCCAGTCCACGGCTGGGAAATCTAGTCCGCGGGCTGCAACATCGGTGGAAAACAGACAGGACTCTTTCGAAGCTCCAAATTTCGCTGTGATTTCCATTCTAGCAGTTTGTTTCTGCCGACCGTGGAGATGTAGTAGTGGAATACCAGGTTGCATTTTTCGGAAGGCCTCGTAGACATATCGGACTTGTTTGGCGGAGGAAAGAAAGACGAGAATCTTCGACTTTTTGCTGCTTTGAATAAAGCTCCATAGTGTATCAAGCTTTTCCGATAGTGGTGTGAGGCAGTAATTCTGTTGCAAACTCGTGGGTGTTGACTTCGCGGCCGTGTCGTGTACAGAGATATATTCATGATCCTTCAGACTCAAACGCGCCAAATCCGAGATTTTCTTTGTTTGAGTTGCGCTGAAAAGCAGTGTCTGTCGTTCCTTTGGCAAGTATTCAATGATAGCATCCACGTCCTTTTGGAAGCCCATATCCAGTATTCGATCTGCCTCATCCAGGACAAGCATTTTACAGTGATCGGCATTGAAAGAGGAGGTTTGAGAAAGGTGCTGTAGCATACGCCCAGGAGTGCAGACCACAATGTTCATCCTACTCAAGGCATCCTGCTCTTCTTTCAGGTTCTTGCCTCCAATCACCAATCCTGCCGCAAAGAGATGCCCCTTGCGCCCGATCTTGTATAACACCTCGAATATCTGAATGGCCAACTCGCGAGTTGGCGCAATGACCATAGCACCGAGTCCAGCATCGGTGCCTATACATTGCGCTCGGTAGAGGTTCTCGAGGATTGGTATTATGAAAGCGAGGGTCTTTCCACTTCCAGTCTTTGCGGCTCCGAGAATATCTGTGCCCTTCAGCGCAAGTGGTATAGCTTTTGCTTGGATATCTGTGAGTTCTACGAAGTGGCAAGACTTGAGGCCAGCTTTTGTGAAATCGGAGAGAGGGAGATCGGTGAAGTTCTTGTACGAGGCTTTTGGATCCTAACTTCAATTAGCAACTCTTCTTGGGAGATGTGTAAAGACAGAATTGAAGTCTATGAGAGATCTGCAAGATGTCACTCCGAATCAGAGCCATGTAGTCGAGAAGGGAGTAGACATACAAGGTTCTCCACTGCCTGCTCTAGCTTTTCTACATCTACATCGTCTCGTTTCCGCTTTTGCGCGCCCTGCTGTTTCTTCGATTTGGTGGGCTTTCTTCTTCCACTGAGTACTGCTGAGGGGGGCATAATTAGGGGGTATGTTATAAGTTCTTCAACACATTTCAGAACAGGACAAGAGGTTGCTTGGATCGTCACTGGGCAGGAAACTTTGAACTTTGAACTTTTTCGAGGTCCGAAACACGCTAAGATAAGAAACACGTGACCGGGAGATTATCGCGACCGTCATTGAATCGCATCTCTGAAACCTCCTGCAACAACAACATCTAGAACAGGCGACATCTTCAGGCAAAGTATACGACCCCTAACCTCTGCCACAATGGCGGCTTCCGATGACCTGGAGAAGTTAGATAAAGAAATCACCGACGTTCTCGACAAGGAATCAAAGGAATCAGAAAAGGTAGACATTCGCGACTTCATTTGCGCCTGGATATAATGCTAACTCGCTGTTAGGATGCTGAAATAGATCGTAGGTCTTCCCCCGAATTTCACTTCATGTCAGATACGTCTGCCTTGCACCCGACCACAACTAGGAGTATTCAGCTCCAAGTTCGACACATAGAATTGTCCATGAACCTTTGAGTACCTAATCTGCGATCAAAAGAGTATGCTCTCCTCGGAAATTATTATGTTCGCATGAGCTGAGCTCTACAGATCAATCAGTTCCCTTAGGACTGTGGATCCACTTTGCGCCTCGTGATTTGGGGGGCAGCAGTAGCAAACAGGGTTGCAAAGGGACGGGATTACTTGCGCGGGGTACACGACACCGTACGCGCGAAAATGGGGGGTCATGGCCATCAAAATCATGATTGTGCTTGGACAAGGTTGAAATTCAAGATACAGATTACTGATACTCTATAGGTATTCTCAAAGCTTTCAAGCACAATGCCTACGATGTCCTCGATCTTCAACCCGGTGTTCCTGAAGCCGACATCATAAAAACCTACCGCAAGAAATCCCTTCTCATACATCCCGATAAAACCAAGAACACTCGGGCTCCTGATGCCTTCGATCGTCTCAAGAAGGCGCACGGAATGCTCCTAGACGAAAAGGAGCGAGAGCGCCTGGATGAATATATAGCAGATGCTCGCATGCTCCTCATCCGTGATAAAGGTTGGAGCATAGATACACACGGCGAAGAGCTCCAAAGTGATGAGTTCAAGACGGAGTGGAAAGCAAAAACGGTATGGGTGATTGTGGACGAGGAAAAGAGACGGGATCGCCAAAGAGTGGCCAAGATGCGTGAAGAGGGTGCACAGCAAAAGAAAGAGGACGAGGAGATCGCCAGACGGAGAGTACAGCGTGACGAGAAGGAGCGCTGGGAAGCTACTCGTGAGGACAGGATTGGCAGTTGGCGCGACTTCAAGAAAGGTGAGAAGCGCAAGGATAGTGATGGAGGACCAGCGATGCCAGCAGGCTCAGAAAAGAAGAAGAAAAAGAAGATGAAGGTTCTTGCTTGATAGTATGTCTGATGTCGGGGGTCTCAATGGAATGATATTTGACCGTAAAGGTCATGGGGTATGGCGCCTGTTTGGCCGATCAGATTTCTGTGTAGGGGAACTAATACATGCCTGACTGCCTATCCAAGACTGTCTCGCTGCGGACATTGGAGAGGTCGGTTTACATTGGAGCATATCCATGAAATAACAACAACTTCCGTAATGACCGAATAACTTGAATGGTGGCAACGAGCCACATCACGTCTCTCCAGCCTTCTACAGTACTACTACTAGTTGTCCCCAGAGCAAGTGCTTCGAGATCGGGTTGGAATATATGTCCTGGAAACATGAAAATAGTAAAACCTGATTCCAGAACGTTATACAGGAATGCGCAATCCATGTTGTTGGTCGACTGATCTCGACGGTCAAGATCTATCCCGCAATTCCTGTAGAACCCCCGAAATTCATTACACCTCCCCATATCCCCCAGCTCCCATAATCCTCGACAAAACAAGACAAGGCAAAACAAAGAGGCAAACAGCTCACGAACCCACCACTCAAATAAACCTCACCCAACCCATAAACCTCAACAAACCACCATCGCAACCCCAAACCCCACAAAACAACTCATCCCCATTCCCCCGCATCAAAGAATCCCAAAAAAGGCCTCACAATCCGCCTCCTCCCTCCGATTCCCCCTTCTTTTCTTGTTTCCAAACATTGGGTGGTTTGCACATACATCATGCATCAACGCCGGGAATATCCTTGTACCACTGCCTCGCATCGCTGTGCTTTGCACCCTCGCCTCGTTGGCCGGTAATTAAGAAGGAGATCGGATCTCGTTGCTGCATGCAAGCGAGCAAGATTTGCCTGCGCACGCGGGGACCCACGTCGCACATCGACGGAGATTCTGTCGGAAGGGAAGGGGGTTTGCTAAGTATGTGTAAATCCTACGATTGGGAGGATCTGCTGGGGTGGGAAGTTTGTTAGAGTGTTTTGTCTGTTTGTTTGCTTGCTGGTGGTGAGACGTGGTTGGTTGGTTATTTTGTCCTTTTTCTTTTCTTTTTTTTTTTTTTCGGGGGGGGGGGTTGTATCTATTTCGGGGTATTCGTTTGCGACATGTTTTGCTTTGAGCGTTGTTTGTTGTACCTCACATGTTATGATATGCCAGTGTACGAGGATTTTCTTTTTTTGCTTGTATATGTAATATGATATACTGTCTATGTTCCAGAGGTATGCCTGTAGCTCCTACCTCCTTTCTTTTTCTTCACTGCCTCGAGAGTCAGGTCTCCATCCCCTTTGACACTGTTTTCCCTCCTCATCAGCTTGCTTCTCCTTTCATGCACTCCCCTCTCACCCAACCCAACCGTCACGACATCCAAACAATCATCACAAAAAGGACAAAAATAGCGAAGGGAAAGAAGAGAAGCAAGAAAGAGAGTAAAATTTCCGATGCCATAAACTCACAAATGGGTATCTTCAGTTATCTCACGATGACCAGTTCTGGTTCTCCGTCTCCGTCTCCGATTGGGACCCAACATGCATCCATCTAACCCTCCCCCCCCGACCCCCCCCCCCCCCCCCCGACCCCCCCAACATCTATCTCTTTTGAAGAGTATGAAGAGCAAAAAAAACGCCAAATCAATATGCAGGTAGTATACACATCTCCTTTCCTCCTTTCCATCTCCGAAACCTCAGTTAATCATCAACAGTGCTGACCTCCCACAGTGTAAGATACCTTTCTTTTTATACATGCATGCCTATCGTAACAGGAAATTTTCCCCCTTGTGTAAATGCCAAAACCCAGATGTATAGATGCTAGTGAATATTGAGAATATAATAACATGGTATCTTCGAAGTTCGACGAAAAAACGAGAACCGAAAAATATTAACGAGGGGATTATCATATAAGTGAGGTAAAATGTACGCTCCCACCCTCTTCTAGCAGAGGATGGACGGGTATATGTACAGAATGTTGCTATGTGTGTATTATCGATTAAATTTATTAAGTTGAAGAGGAGGGAATGCGTAGCTTTCGTATCTGGTTGTCGTGGGCAAAATGTGCAGTTCTGTATCCGTCTAGCTCTCGATTATTTGTGTGATATCGAGACGTCGTCGTTTGCGTTGGTCTTCTTCGTCGTCATCAGAGCTTGGTCGATATTCTGGGGATCGCCGCAGAGGAGACTGACGTCTAGGTTCGCTGGATGAGCCCATCAGTTGATAATGAAAGAAGTCGCTTGTCATTGGTGTCGTAGGGGCACTGCTGATGATAGGAGGGAGCTGCAGATTACCCAGAGATGCTGGACGCTGTCGCTCATGAGCGGTGTTGGGACGAGAATTTGAGAGAGTCGAAGGTGGACGTGACAAAGCTGGTGGTGGAGGTGGATACATTCCAGCCGCTGTTGAAGTTGGGTGCCGGGTGGAAAGGAGTGCTTGATCGGCGCGAGCATGTGATGGTGCAAAAGTGTATGACGTGGAATGAGAAGGAGGAGGAGGAAGAGTTGTGATCAGGGCGGTGTGCAGAGTTGAGAATGGAGATCCAGGTGCAGAGTTGTTAGGATTGTAAGGTGACGGAGGTCTATGCTGTTGGAAACCCATTTGAGTAGGGCTAGGTTGTGGTATCGGAAGATAACCTCCTGGTCTTCCATAAGGGCTCTGCTGAGGGATAGGTTGCGGTTGCATCTGCTGGCGCTGAAGGATCAAGGTAGCGAAGAAAGTCCTTGTCTTCGCGAGACGAAGTCGGACGTGAAGATGCTCTGTTCGCCCGCTCGCCATCCTGAATGAGAAAGTATCGCGTCGCTCGCTGTATCCTTGGCTAACTGACTCCGCAGCCTCCACGTCCATACCGGCCACTGATTCCTGCTCTTGCTGCTCCGGGAAAATTCCTGGTAAGAAAGTCGGTTCCCGACTTATTCTCTCGTCGCGCAGATCACTCTGAATACGCTGCAATGCCCGCTGATGCTGCGGTCCAATGAAATCAGATAATGGACGGCCTCGAATATCACCGCCGTCAGCAAACAGACTTCTGAGCTCATTGCTGGCCTTCAGAATGCGCAAGTCCATGTTGAGAAATGCGGTCATTGGTGGTTCGGTATTTCTATAAGATTCAGGCCCTGTTGGATAGTGTTGCTGGTATCGAGGATCCGTGATGGGATGAGGAATCTGCCCTTGCGCCTCTCCCTGCACACCCTCACTGCCTGAAGCCTGGGACCGCAGAACGCGAACAGCATCACCACGCAGATGGCTATGGACACGACCGAACTGAGCAAGGTCGCTGGGTTTTTGGGCGTGTTGCGCTGTAGCCACTGCAGCCGCTACGGCAACCGCCGCCGCTTGTTCCAGACGCTGGTCGCGGTCGTCTCTTAGTCGTGGACGACCTCGTTTCTTGTGTTCCACATCTATACAAGTTGCCTAGACCGAGTTAGTGATAAGATTGACAAGCAAAGCCAGCAGGATTCACCTGTTTGCCAGATGAAACGCAGCGAGCGCAAGGCCGAGCCTCGTCGCAGCTCAGATGGGCCTTTTTGCAGTTCTGGCAAGCTCTTGCAACGTGAGCCTTCGCCCTTCTTGATGTTCGAGTGATTCGCGGGTTCGATGCTCCGCCTAGTGATGTTGGTCCTTGGAAAGTGGCCATTCCAGGGACTTGACTCCTCGAGGTGGACACCAGAGGTAATGGACCTTGCAGCTGTTGAGCCTGCGAGTAGCCTGTCTGGTAATGAGGCGCCAAAACTGGGTGAGTAGCAAGCACTCTCGGCTGAATCTCATATCGTTGCTGCTCTGGATATGGGGGTCGGTACTGTCCATAGTGCTGTTGGTGATGCGATTGGTATCCTACTGGACCTTCCATGCTCGTGCGAGGAGTCCGGCTTCCTAGTGCACTCGCTGACGCTCCAGCAGTAAAGTTGAAGGGTCCAGCAGACCTGCCGTCGGTATAGTGTGTCGTCGACCTTCCTGGTGAAGTTGGAGATCCTGACATGGGAGGAGATGGATATGCTCGGTCCCGGTAGGCTGGGGAGGACCACTTTGCTGGAGACTGGACCAGTACTAAATCTGGCCTCCGCTGTCGCCAACTCGACGAGTTGGAGAGTGTTGGATTTATCGTCTCGTCGAAAATACACATGTCGGCGTGTTGTGGTTGTCGGTCTTAGGAGGTTTGTAAAGTCTCAAGACCCAGTTAGAAGTCCGGGCTGAAGGTAAAGAATTGGTAAAACGTCTTTCAAGTTTTTGTGTTGAGAGGAGAGAATGCAAGAGAGTAAACGTACCAGTCTTGCCTGAACAACAACCGAGCAGATGAGGCTTAATAGACCCTGGGCTTCGTTAACGGTCTGCACGCCAGGAACAAGGAGTTTAGTCCACGAGTCTGATGCCACGGGATATGCATGGAGCTATCCTGCGGGTGGCCAGAGGAAAGAGACGAGGCAGGAATGTAAGGTTTAGGGTACCTTTATTTCGAAGTTTGGTCCAGCCGAAACATGGCATAGCCCGTAATAGGTTTACGGCGTGTGAGGGTACCGATGAGTTTCGCCGTCGAGTACGGAGCAGAGATTATCACACTTGTACCTCTGGTACCAGTCAAATGGTGGGGCGTCGAGGACTCGAGGCCAATTAGCAAACGACAAGATGTAGAAGCGGGAAGGCGGATTTCCTGCAGCTGGGGAGCCAGTAGGTGATAAAAAGAAAGGCGTAAGACCATATGCGGGAGCATGTACGTTAGCAAGATCTCTCATCCCTCATGGCTGAGGTTGGAGGCTGCAGGTCAGGTCGCAGAAGACAGCCAGGGCATGGGCCACAAACAAGCATAACGGGTGTGTGGCATGGGAGGAATGGCTCTAGGGGTTATCAGAGCGCGGCGGCGGAATGGGGTTCGCTCATCAATATAACGATTGGGAGTAATAGTGATATTTACGGTTAGTGGATGGAGAGTGGAGGGGAATAGGGAGGAAGAGTATCAAGGCAAGCAAGGCCAAAGCCACAAGACGCATGGATTGAGATGGCTTGCTCGGGAGCTGGGTCCTGTCCTGTCAGCACGGAAGAAAGCCTCTTTCCTGTATCTTTCTTTCACCCTCTGCAACGAAACGACGCACGCAAGCAACTTCCATGGGACGAACAGTTCGCGGTGCGTGGCTAGCCTGTTTCTCGCGGAAGCCCTGTCAATGCCTTGTCAATGCAAAGCTGAGAAGCTCCCAGGCCTCGTTCGATAGGCTGTTACGGCGGAGGAGGGTACCAATCAAAGCATGCCGCTTCAGAGGAATGTGCTTTGGGCCCTCCAGTTCAGATGAGTTCCACGACCCGAGCGAGACGAATAAGGTTAAAATACCGCAAGGATAACATGAGATTGCAAATGTGGCTGCGTCTGACAGGCAACGCTGTCAGCCCGTCGAGCCTTTGGATTGGGGACTCCATCAGCGCGCTGCCTCTCCGCACATGGACTCGCTTCCAGGTGCCGACCTGTCAATTGCGGTGCTTGCTTTTGCCGAACTGCTATTGCCGGATTCAACGTTTGGTGGGAAACAGACAGACGTGCTGCGCGTAGCAGGCCCGAAGAACGACTACGATCTGCATGCTATGCGACGGCCTTGCCGAAGTGTGGCTGTGGAGAGATAAAACACCAATTCCTGGTACCACGAAGGAATATGAAATCATTCGCCATCTCTCACATCGACCGCTGACTTTTGCTCCGTCTCCTCTTTCCCGTTACGCATTTTCTGCACCTTTGTTGGCTCCTTTTGGCCGTTTTGATCTGCCAATGGAGCATTGGTGCCCGTCTACATCTGACGCAAGAGAGACTACATTGAAGGAAACAAGATCATGCACAAACCTCCCCTCCTACGAGTTACCGCAGAGCAGCACTGATTCCACAAGATGGCGTCGGTAAGACGACGATGGTTGTAACAACTCCTTCGCATCTATCGTACTCTCTGCAGCGCATGACCGTCTCATCGATTCCAACATAACCTGACGTGCATGACAGGCCGGGCGCTTAATGCAGCCTAGCCTCCACTGCATCGATCGATCTCCTTTCAATAACTTGAGCTTGTTACTTGTAATCGGTAAGAATGAGTGGAAGCGAATCCAATGCGCACAAGGATGAAACTAGGCATTATCAATATGCTCGAATCGACTGGATTGCGTCGAATCGATTCAATCGTGGCTTGAACCAAGATAATCATAGAAGGCCAGGTTTGTACATTTCACGAGACTAGAGTGCGATGCGGAATGATTGTGGTGAAGATCTTGTTCTGCGCATCCTGTGGCCCTTTGTACCGACGGTGACATCTGTACCGTGGTTGAAGCCGTCAGGGATTCACAATAAGCTCCGAAGGGCGTTAGTCTGTAGATTCCGAGTCCAGATGCGGCAATGGAGGCTTGACACGAACCCGTGGTACTCGATTTAGCACTCGGTCAGATTCTGTGGTCGCCTCGTGCTCGCATCTTATCCTGAATGGGGGTTGCAAGCTTCAATCTGTTCTCGGCATGAATATCGTGTCGTCGGAGTAGCTTCCCCTCGCACAGTCCAGGACGAGGATAAAAGTTTAGATGCTGATCTTGATGGTGCACTTGGCGAGCATTAATTGCCTGCGCCACATATGTAAATCCTGCTGTGTGGGAGACGGGTAGTGGAGACACGGACTCTTGTTTATTTTCCGACTGGCACCCCCATGCACGGCATGTCTCCTCAGGGGATCCCTTAATTTGAGTAATCGCAGGGTCTTTCCAAAACATCGTCACCAAGTATCGGCAGGACGCCGAGTCTTGTGCTCGTGTTCAGCAGAACTGGTGTTTCAATGTCGTTCATCTTCGGATACTTGCACATTTCATGCCGTGACCCGTGTGCTCGAACTCGTCGACTTAGCTCCAGATCGTGGGGATTGTCGAGTAATACACGCAGCACTTTACCGCAACGACGTAGGGTCCCACGGCGGAAGAATGACAAAAAGTCCAGGGCGTTTCCACAATCGTTGTTCGATGGAAGCTCCCATTCGTGCAACGGGCCGAAGGAGCTATCCCACTGGTGAGAGGATGTCCCGTCCCGGAATGTACCCCCTCCACGGTTAGGTCTACTATTCCTGACAATACCAGTTTGGGACGCCTGCCGTCAACACGGCGGGCATTTACAAGGCATCTGTAACGATCCCAAGGAAGCGGAGAATTGAGCGGCATTGACGTGGATTATGACTGTGCCAGCATCAGGCTTTTCTGCCGCCGGTCGCAACAGAAGCTCAAATCCTGACGGCCGATACGACGCGTTTGAAGCGCCTTGGAGCCACAGCACATGGCGTTCTCCAACATCTCCAGGGTCGCTCCTTGCATAACCTTGACCTGCAGTCCACCATCCAACGTCCGCTCCCACAACCCGGTTTAGCACGGAGACTCCATGCAGAGAAGCCAAAGTATCCTGGCTCTGTATTTTTACATGCACGCCCACACGGCGCGGAAATGGGTTACCACGCCTGCCTCTCTTCACCATGGTCGCTTATGGCCATAGACGAGAAAATGGCCAACCGACATTGGCCTGACCCTCGCGAGACCTGCAGATGCGCGTCAATTTGCCGAGATGCTGAGGGAACAGCGGGTCTTTTTGCTGGCGAGGAGGGAGGTGACTAATACCAAGATAACAGCACCAGCACCAGCACCAGGTAAAGATTGTTCAACTCGCCCACTCGGTGGGTTCAGCGCTGGTTTTGCACATTGAGCGTTTCGCGACAGGCGTCGCCTGCATGGAGGATCCCATACGCTGCGCCTTGGCGTTGTTTATCAACCGTTCGAACCCTACTTTCTCTGATTCCCAAAACGGTTCACGGGCAATAGCAATCGATACTTGTCCATCTGCCGCAGTCAGCCCCCCAGATCCAATTTTTACGATGAGATCTGTCTATATAGCACAAATTAGGACGGAGAGCCTGGGCCCGAGTTTCTGCTATGTAGAATTTAGCACTGTCGTGGTTTGCCTATGCACTATCATCAATAGTCGTCTGTCTGCGCGTGTCTTATATTCATCTATCAATGCACATCTCCTCGAAGCAGATTAGTGAGCCCCTTGTGCGTCTATCGGATTTATTAAATACTCAATTCTTCCCATTGGAGAATTCCCACTTTGGCAGGTATCCTGCAAACTCGACTAGACTGTTTCTGCAACCACCCTGTCTTTCAACATTGTGGCGCTCCCTAGATGAGGCATTACTCGACAAAAGCACGATTCAAATTTCCATATCCATTTCCAGTATAGCAGCTCATTTCTTTGGGTACGTACGAGGTACTAAAATACTGACAGCTGTCGTCGACATCACTGCACCGTCTGTCTATCGAATGTAAATCGATCGAAAAATCTGTCATCGTCGGCAATGTCAGGTGACGGAAGACGGCCCTGCAAATAGTTGAACAACCTCATGGGTTACTTCAGCAGCTAGCAGGTACATACATATCCACAACTTCGCTGAGTCGACGTGCACAAGTGTGTCTCGCAAAGCACCAAAGCTGCACCAACATGCAGGCCTTAGCCCCCTCATCACCGGCGACAAGCGCTTAACAGCTGTAAGCACGTTGTGACCGCGGGATGTGAGGTGTCTTCATGCAACCAGTAAGACGGATCATGGGGCGTACTTGTATTTTCCATGTACGTACCATGTAGCCTTGCGACAAAATGGCGGGTCCAGCGACGATGCAGGTCGAACTTTTCTTCTGTCCAAAAAGTCGGATCATGAATGTATGATTACCTCCGAATCAAGAGCTGATACAGGAATACCAATCGACAGGAACGATATATCCGTAGTGAACCTCGGTGTGGTGGCACAGGTTTACGATATCTGATCTTGGTCGGCAAATCAACCTCACAAGAAGATACAGCAGTCGAACGAACAACACATACATTTCATTACCATACGATGCAGGACCGTGCCTCTCGCAATTCTCTGCTTGTAAGTCCCCCACATTACAAAGTATTAAATATCCCAACTGTAAAATATTTCCGCATCACCGGACGGCACTTGGCGAACACATGTTCATGCTCTAACAACAATCGACAAGGTCTCTGCTTATAGAATTTGACAGGGCTCTCCCACTGGGTTTGACATGCCCCTTGAAACAACCATCAGGCCTCCATTCTGACTACTCGGGCATAAGCGACCTATCAAAACGCATCAAAGAGGCCCGTCAAAATGCATGCATGACGGTTAGAAGAAAGAATTGCTCGACCAATCATTCAGCACGCCAGAATGCAGGAGCTGTTGTCATGGGGCCTGGGATGATAGGAGACTAGGAGGATAGGAACTTTCCTGCATCCCCCACATTTATTGGGTTGATATGTATGCAGAGATCCCTTTTTTTTCCACCCGCTTGCATATTTCCATTCGTCAGCTCTCTTTTCTTCATTCGCCTATTGGACGGCTTGATACTCGTTCGAGACTTGCATTCGGTTCTCTCATTTGCTCGTCTCTTCTCGGTTAATAAGCTGGCTGTGAAATCACTTCGCTGGCCTGTCACTTGTGGCTTCTATCGTAGCTTTCTCCGCCGTGAAGAGGAGATTCCATCTGGCGGCGAGGAGTTAAACAGTTGATTGATGCAGGAAATCGGGGAAAGAGGAGCTTTTTCCCATCGAGCCGTCCATTAGAGACTGGAGCCCTTTCTAGTTAGCTGACTCTTTCCTTCAATGGCTGGAGGCTTATCGAGACTCGTTCGATGATTTCATCTGCAAAGCCACTCATGGCACCCTCGCAGTCTTCTCCGAATGGGAATTCAAAAGAACTATCTTCACTTGCTAATGAGACAATAGACAAGGCAACAAACTTATCGATCATGAATGCCAAAGTCGAAGTACAAGAGGCTAGGGAAGAGGATTTCTCAACCATGGATACATCATGAGGACTCGGTTACCCCAATCCACAGAACGGTATAGGCCAAATGATTTGATTCGTCATCTTAAACTCTCCAGATACTCGAATGCTCATTCATCCCACGCTCACTCGCCGCAATGGTTTCATGTCTGCCTGATGTGACTGCTTTTATCACTAGACTCTTTAGAAATCTCCACCCTTTCACCTGTCGGACTCTCTCCTTTTAGCCTTTCTCTCGTCGCGTCGGATCGGCTGGCTTGGTACTCAAAGAGGGAAAAGGGCCAGTCCTCAATCGATACAAGAGGAGGCAGAGAACATAAAATCGTTGCACCCTCCGTGCAAAACGTCCAACCGAGTGACGCCTCATCATGCTCAATCGCTGGCTATTTTTCGTTCGCCTGCTGAAAATGCTGCATTCATGACCTCGAGGTCCACCTGTAAAACCTCTTCATCTAACCCCCACTCACGGGAAATGCCGTACTCTGCTTCGCCGTCAAGTGCGTTATCTTTGTATTTGTCAGCCCTTTCCTTCTCCATACCCTCATCAGCATCTTCACTTGGTCGCCCTTGCTCGGTGTACTTGTTCGAGAATTGCACCCCTGAATTGTTCTCCTCGTTTTCGTTCGACTATCCACCTGTGAAGTTTGTCCATTTCTCGATTGTGGTGCTTGTGGAATATACCGCAGTATCCTTCAACTTCAATGATACAATGGGAGAAAAAACTATCGGTGTGGATGATTCAACAATAAAAGAGTCATCATATGGATGAGAGGAGAGCAAACTAGAAAAATCGAATCTCCACTTCTGCAGCAAAGATGCAGGTAAATCATAAAGTTGTCATTTCGTCCCATGACCAATTCCTCATCACAAATCACGTATGCAATCTCGATGCCGGTGAGCATGACTCCGTTCAGTGTCTACTTAAGAAGGATCAAGGGGAGATACTCCGTAGCAAATCCTGTAGCCTTACATCTTCCAAAAGAGATCAGAACACATACATCGGGTTGACCTGCAATCGCCATGCAGAAACTAGCCCCATAGCCTGCAGCTATTATACTAGAAATATCAACTCAGCCTCTCCATACGCTACAGACTCGTGTCTTTCAATCAGATACACACCCAAAACAGTCCAATTCCTGAAGTCACCCAATCCAATTAATTATCCCTCTACTTCACCAACTCCCTCCATCAAAATTTACCCGCCATCTGTTCTTCGTTCATTCCTTGAACTGAAGAAAAGATGAGTACCAGCGCCGCGAGATATCTCCACCATTCATCCAATTAATACACAAGATCCGCAGAGACGAGGCTAAGTATCTCTCTACGGTAACTTGATGAAGAGTAGAAATACACAATCCATGAATCTCACTCAGCCTCGAGGAAGGACTCTAACCCTCCCACTTTGTAAATACACCATCCATCCGCCCATTCCCTCAATAAAACTTACCTATCCATAAAGCCTTATTTTTCTTCAACCCAGCATAGAGGAAACGTAAGGAATATAAGCCTCACAACTTACAACTCAAACTTTAGCAACGACTCGTCTTATTCCCAGATGGATAACTACCTACTCTTCGGTGCCATTTCCCTCTCCTTCTCCGTTGGAATTATCGACGCTATCTCGGGGTTATCGAGATATCGTCTTTATGTACCCAACCACTGGTTTCTGGGTCCGCACAAGGACTATGCTATATACCCCATCCCATCAAATACGATCTGGTAACGATACTGACAACCATCATACCGGCTTCGAAGAAAATAGTGATCATCAGATTTCATCAATGTTGAGATTAATTTTGGATTTTGAGGACATCGATTGTGCGACTTTTGCGGAAATTGGGAAATTGGATTCGGTGATTGGAACGATTATCTCGATAGGACTGTATGTGTGAACAATTGCAATCTTTTGGAAATGCGACGAGACCCGCCGGATGTAGAAAGTTTATTAGAATAGTAGATGAGTCCGAACTCTGTTAAACGTTGACTCGTTATTCATTCGTAAACAGTAAGCTACAATGATCCGCTTGCAACACCACCCACAGCATCCTTCCACATGCAAGGAACCCGAAATGAAATATTTGATCGAGATAGCGACTTCGACTAAAAATTACAAGAGAACCTTGCAACCAACAAATCTACTTCCTCTTCTTAGACGGGCGAGCATTCTTCTCCTTCCTCCGCTCCTTCAACTTCCTCTCCTTCCTCACATCATCCACACCCCTCAACTCACTCTTCCCATTCCCATCCTTGAACTTCCCAACTCTCTTCTCCCTAGCCTCACTAACCCTCTTCTTCCTCTCATGATAATCATCTCTGAACCGATCCGCCTCCTTCGGCGCCCTATCAGCCTTATGCCTATAACTCTTCCCACTACTAACCGCATGCTTGGCCCCGGGCGCCTCCGTCTCACCAACCCTCGGCATTCGATCAATCTTGTTAGACTTTCTCCACGCATCGAACCGCCCACTACGGAAGGAAGCATGGATCTTCTGTCCAGACTCACCAACGACGTATTTGGTACCTTTAGAACCATCCTCATCGTTAGCACGCGCAACGTATTTCTTATTCTTCTTATCCCACCGCATGCCCTTCGCTCTCGCCGGCTCGGCAAACCCACGCGACTCGTCGTTCGCCAAATCCATCGTCGCTGTCCTCGCTTCCACCAAGAAATCTGCTTTCGTGCCGGAATTGGTGTTGGTGCCAGAATGTACACCGTACCCCCTCTCCTGCACAAAATCGGAGGTACGCGGCGTATACGAGATGAAATGTTCCGAGTCCTCCCACGAGTTGCTTTTATTGCCTTTGCCTCCTTTCTCCGAAGGCTGAGAAAATGTAACCTCAAGCTCCGTCTCAGAAGCAGAGTCCATGTCTGCGTTGTCAAGCCCCTCGGATGCATCACCATCGGACTCATCGTCGTCTTCGGAGATCTGTTTTCTTTGGGGAAGAACAGCCTCCTGCAGCTGAGAAGATTTGTCTTGCGCTTTGACACGTCTTGGCTCCATCTTTTCGCGAAGATTGCGTACAAGGTCGGCTGTTTCGTTACCTGTGCCTCGCCTGCCTATTTCAAATATCGTTTCTTGGGGTCTGAAGCCTCGGATTCGTGCTAGCATGTCTTCTCGTGCGTTGTAGGTGGTGTTATCTTCTCCTTCGTCAAATAGCAGACTCAGCTCAGTTACGCCAGGTGTCGTAAGTACCACCTTTGCTCGTTTGGCGCTTTCGCTGGAGGCTGAACTACGCGTTCTGTTGTAGAGTTTTTCACCCTTTCCAGCAACAGATTGTAGTGCAGCCAAATCCGCATCCTCTTCGAGCAACTTGTTGATCCACTCAATACTGCGCTCAACCTTTTCCCTTGGCAAAGTGCCAACGACAAAGTCTTCTGAAAAACTCACATCGTCTTTTTCTTTCCTGCCCAAGATCAACCTCCGACTGAGGAAAAGCTGTAGATCAAGCATGTAGGGCACGTCCACGTCGCGACAGATGTTGTAGCTCCACCCTTTCCTTCCTGCACGCGCCGTTCTACCCACACGATGAATGAAGATTTTTGGCTGCGAGGGGAAGTCGTAGTTGATGACATTGGAAAGGATCGGCAAATCGATACCACGACCAGCCACATCTGTGACGACCAATATATTAGTCTTTCCTTGACGGAAATCGTCCACGTTCATAGCGCGCGCCGTCTGGTCCAGAGAGCCGTAGGCGTACGACACTGCATAGCCTGATGCGCGGAGGAGGGACGATAGATATTCAACATGATGTTTGGTGGCCGTGAAGATAATGGTGGAATGCGCAGTCGGAGCTTCCGTGTTGGCATCGACTTTCGCTGGTCTCTTGCGCTTCTTCGGGTTGGTAGTTTCTGGTTCCGTGACTTTCTGGACGGGCGCTCCTGTGGGGATTCCAATGACGTCTTGAATGATGTGGAAGAGAGCGCCCTCCTTGTCGGCACTTTTGACAACAAAGAAGGCATTCTCGAGATCGGGAGAGATCTTCTGTTCTGCGTCGAGTCGAACAAGTTTTGGTTCCTGCAGACCTGCTCGGGCGAATTCGACAAGCGATTTTGGCAAGGTGGCAGAAAATAACAGCGTCTGGCGAGAAGTTGGAAGACCATGTAGAATTTCATGAAGCTGTGGCGCGAAACCCATCTCAAACAATCGATCAGCTTCGTCGAACACGACATACTGCACCGAAGACAAGTCCAATTGCATTTCAACTTTCAAATGCATGAATCGCCCGGGGGTAGCAATTATGATGTCCGGATTTGAGGTCATGGCCTTGAACTGCTCCTCGAGACTGTCACCACCAACGAGTAAGACAGTCCGCAAGTCTGTGCCCTTTCCAAGCTCCTTGACGACTTTCAACGTCTGCAATGCCAATTCTCTCGACGGTGACATGATGGCAGCTCTTGCTCCGACCTTTGCGCTATGCGTCTTCAACAGCTGAATCATAGGAATGACGAATGCCGCAGTCTTTCCAGACCCAGTCCTAGCCATTCCCACAACATCCTGTTTGTCAAGTATCAGAGGAACGGCTTTTCTTTGGATCGGCGTAGGCACAGTGAAACCTTTTCTCGTGATGGCCTTGAGAAGTGTATTGTGTAATCCCATGGCCTGAAATCCTCCACCTTTTTTCACCGTCCTTCCTTTGAGATTCTCATTTTTCCTGTTCGCCTTCTGCTGCTCGCCGGCAATGAAGATGTCATCATCTGAATCTCCGCTGTCGAAACCGCCCAGTATCTCTTTTGTCTGTCTCTTAACTATGCGATCCTTGTTCTCTTTGAAGCGGCCATCCTTCTTTTCGCTGTCGCTTTCCGCGTCGCTACCACCGAAGAGGGCATTGGCGATATCGAATTCGTTCTCGGAAGCGGCGGGGGAGACAGATCGCATCCGCATGGTTGTTATTTGCCGTATCGAGAGTTGGTCGTCGACTTTTCCATCTCGGGATAAAAATGGAAATTTTGGATGGGCTTTCGTCAGGGTCCACCTGCACTCTATCAAAACGTGACCGAACCAATCTACGCGTTCAAAATCTCGACGCGTAACCTGCAAGTTCCGCAACAAAACACCACATAGTTTTCAACATGACTGGTATGCTGCATGCACTCATGGTAAAGACGTAGCTAATAAATAACAGAATACGGCGGAAACTATGGCAATTACTCGAACACCACATACAGCGCTGGCGGCGGAGCTGGCGGCGGTGGCTTCATGACCGGAGGAAGCCAGAACAGTCCAAGTGGTGGAGCTGTATGTTCTGATCCATCAGAGAGACGCGATGCACCCTCTAACTCATGAGTATAGGACGTCAAGAACGACAGCTTAAGACCAGTCACGATCAAGCAATTGAACGCCTCGGAATCGCACGACAGCACAAACTTCACAATAGACAACGCCCCCATATCACAGGTACACTGCAGAACATCAGCCTTGATTGTACTGGCTGACAAGACTCACTAGGTCACATTCGTTGGCCAAGTTCGCAACATCTCCCAGCAAACCACAAACATCACATACAGAATCGACGACGGAACGGGAACCCTCGAAGCTAAACTCTGGATAGATCCCGACGCTGACGAGTCCACGCGCCCTGCTGTCTCAGAAAACACATACGTCCGCTGCTGGGGGAAGCTAAAGTGCTTTAACAACAAGCGTCACGTCGGCTGCCATTTCCTACGTCCCATCACGGATATGAACGAGATTTCATACCATCTTCTCGAGGCCACGGCAGTACATCTGCATTTCACAAAGGGACCACCCGCTGGCAAGGGTGGCGCACAAGATGGACGCGGCGCTGCGCAACAGAACGGAGGAGCGATGGATTTCGGTGGGGGAGCGAATGGTGCGCTACCACCTGGTACATCGGCAGTGGCAAGAAAGGTCTACAATGTTATACTCAACACGCCGCAGAGTAACGAAGGTCTACACATGCATGACATCGCGACGCGACTAGGAATGAATACGGCGGATGTGGGTAAGGGCAGTGATGAACTGCTGGAGCAGGGTTTGATTTACACGACTGTGGATGACCAAACCTGGGCCATCTTGAACACCGGCAATTTCTGAGGAATGAAATACACGGAAGTTGATGATCATGTTCTGTGGATGTTCCTTTGTATCATAATGAAGATATGGCCCCGCTGATCGCAGGTATGTGTTCTATGACTTACCTTTCCTCCCAATCTTGCTGGAAGTGTGCATGGTCCCTCTCCTCGAAGAAAATTGCTCTTACTGGACCACCACTCTTGTTCTATCAATTGAATTGCCTCTCAGATCTCTCACATCGGCTACGACTTGTGATCAATGTCGCAACTCTTAGCAGCATCATGCGTTCATAACCAGCCTGAACATCAACATCAGCTATGGGAAACGACGCATGCTGCAGTTTGGAACCATTCCGCCTGATGCTCTTGAGTGCGCTGGGACTTTTCTTTTTACCATACTAGACCAACATCTGTTGACGGCAATCGAGTTCTAAGGGATGAAGAGGCATTCCATAAGTGTAGTGGCAGATGAGGAAATCTGTCTCTGGCGGAGAGGAGGCTGGCAACAAATTTTGATCGGAAGCCTAAGGTTTTGCTAAGCCTTCGATCAGATCGGGTCAGACGTAGAGTGTATCTCTTTCAGCACCAAAGATCTCTTTCTCGCCACATACATCATCGCATGCGATAAAGATTCCATCGCTCTTCACATCACGCATCCCCCTGTTTTACACCCCACGTGATTAGGACATGACTTAATTTACAGTTATCTAAGGGCACTCAGCAAATGCTCGCAACGATGCCATCATCTGACGTCCGCCGTCTTTCAGGCAACAGTCAAGTCGAAACGCCTGCCTGCAGAACCGCAGGAATCCTCCTCGAAATCGTTCCAGCAGGAAGTAGAGAAGCGAAAGACGCGATGGATTCGAACGTCCGTATGGTAATTCGTCGCCTCTATCTTAAGCATCGCCTCGAAAACCCTATACATCAAGTTGGGCAACTCATATTTGTAGGATCTACCTTTCAAGTATCCCCAAAGAATGGACGATTATCTTATTTTTGCTAGTGTCGAGCAAGAACTATTTCAAGGATCGTTTCTAGCATTGTTAACAAAGCATTCGAGGGATTGGTACTTATGTTGGAATTGTCTTTGAATCAACCGGGCTGGCAGTACACATTATGTGATTATAGGGGTCTTGTTTAAGAATCTCTTCAACGGTGTTTGGAAAAAGGGGAGCTGGATTTGAAAATCTGGGTTTGAGATTCGGAATATATCATGTTGATACATTATTCGCAGTTGCCGATACAGAAATACCACGGTGCAAATTGATTTTCCAAAAAGAACAAATCACTGTTGAAGAGAGTGTTGAAGCTCTTGTGCTACGTCTAAACTGATGTGCATGAGCATAGGAGATGATTGCAGGATTGGTTTGGAGTGGAGTTCTTCATTTGAGCAGATGCTAGGAAGTTATGAGACTGATAAATGAGAAGGGACATGCAATAGGTGGAGGGCGAAGACAGTGGAAGAACAATACAAGACTATTTCTGGGATGAGCGGAATGTTTACGCGACCTTCTGGAAAGGATATGACGGATGTTAAAACAACAGTTTGTAAGAGTTCAACCCTCAAAGGTGTTTCGCAAGTGAGGGAAGACAGCTTATATTTCAAGTATCTAAGTACAGAGAAGAAAGTGTAAGTACAGGAAGGATAGCTAGTATATATAATCCTCCTCTTACAATAGATCCTTCTAGAAAGTATCTTTAAATGGAAACGTGACAGCTTGCAAAATAGAACATGGCAGCTTGCGAAATAGAACATGACAGCTTGCAAAATAGAACATGACAGCTTGCAAAATAGAACATGACAGCTTGCAGAATAACAAGAGAACAATTGGAAATCCAGTCATGGATAAGCTAGAGAGAAGGATTCCATCCCTTAACATTATCCCCTCCCCCCCTCTCTTGTAGATCGATGTGAGCGTAGTCTCTGAGGGCGTAGTATAGGTCCGTCGTTTTCAAGAACGTTGCCGTAGGCACTTTCAAAAGCGTCCAGAGCTGTAGTTTGTTGGAGTTCGCTAAGGGGTTCCCACGTAGGATCAACGTAGCCTACCCACTTAACTAAGACTTCTCGTGTTTGTTGTCGACCTCGCCGGCGCCATCTTGCGGCTAGAATAGCCTCGATACCGTATTCCTCGTCTCCTTGTTCAGTTACTATAGGAGGCGGCTGTGTATTATCTTGTATTTGTGAAGGTAGGGGATCTGTGCCAGCTCTCCTAAGTAAAGACGTATGAAATCGGTTGTGGATTCCTCTGGGTGTATCAAGCTCGTAAGACATTGAGTTGATAACTCGTGTAACTGTATACTTCCCATGAATCCAGTCTAGTTTCTTACAAGGACGTAGGGTTTTTACGTTCTTTAGGTTGAGCCAGACTTTGTCTCCCACTTTAAAAGAGTCAGCCGGAGCACGATCTCTATTAGAGTAGTATTCTTGCTGTTGCTGAGCTGATACCATTGACGTTTCTGCCCATTCTTGTGCGTCCTTCAATTTTGCTACAAGATCTTGTGCTTTTTCTTTTGGATTCTTAGGGGTTTCCTGGGGAGCTTCAACAGTTCCTATATGCTCAATGTTATAACCGTGGGTTAAGAAGAAAGGCGATAGGCCCGTAGCTTGGTTTGGTCTATTATCGAGGCATATTTGAGCAATAGGCAGGAGCTCGACCCAGTCGTTCTGACTAAATGTACAGAACTTACGTAGATAGGCTTCAACTTCTTGATTTCTTCTTTCCGTAGATCCATCAGTCTCAGGGTGATACGCTGTAGAGAGTCTTCTCTCTATCTTAAGAAGGTGACAAACTTCTTTCCAGAAAGCATTAACAAATTGCGTGTCCCTATCTGAGACTAGAGATCTAGGAAGCCAGTGTAATCTTACGTAGTTCTGCATAAATAGTTTTGCAAATCCTTCAGCTCCAAACTGTTCTTTAGGCACTGGGAACAGGATAGTTCCTTTACCCAAGCGGTCAGTAATAACGCAGAGTCTTGTGCATCTTTGGCTCTCTGGTAATTCGACTATGAAGTCTACTGAAATATCTTGCCAGATACGGCTAGGGACAGGAAGAGGTTTAAGTAAACCTTTCTTTTTGTCTCGCCAGACTGAAGTTCTTCCGCAGACGTCACAATTGCGTATAAACTGACGTATATCTTGAGCAAATCCCGGCCAGTAGAACTGTCTGGAGAGAATAGCAATAGTAGCTTCTCGTCCAGGATGCCCTGATAGGACTGAATCGTGTATTTCTTGAATTACTCCTGTTAAGAGAGGCTCGTAGGAGGGCAACCAGATTCGGTCTCTATAGTAGAGCTGGTTGTTTTCGACTTTACAATCTCCTATAGAAGTAGGAACCTTTAGCTTAGATGGGAACTGCCTATCTTGCTTTAGAACGCTTTGGAAAATACGTCTGTAGTCTAGATCTCCTTCGAGTGCAGTTTCCCATCTATCCCTTAGATCACCTGAGAGAAAGGGATTTTGTATAAAGGGGATAGGTTCTTTGTCTACTTCTTGAGCATTTTCTTGGGCAGCTTCTTCTCTTGCAGGAGTCTTATCCTCTAGAACGTTAATCCAAAGCTTTGGAGGTAATAACGTTCTAGTTCTTTCAACGATTCTTGGGTCTTGAATATCCTTTGGGAGATCTTGATCCCTTCGAGTTAAGGCGTCTGGAACTACAGATTCAGAGCCTGGGCGATAGCCTAGTTTGAAGTTAAACTTAGCTAGTATCTGCGCCCATCTCATTTGCCTTTCATTTAGTTCCCTTTTTACCATAAACTTCTCAAGGTTCTTGTGATCTGTGAGGATAATGAATGGCTTACTTAGGCTTAGTAGCTCGCTAGTCCAATGGACTAGAGCTTTGACTATAGCCATAAGTTCTTTGTCGTGGATATCATAATTGCATTCGGCTGGCAAGTGCTTAGTAGAGAAGAAAGCACATGGTTTCCAGTTACCTAGCTCATCTTTTTGACTAAGTACTGCTCCGGAAGCCCAGCCTGAAGCATCAGGTTCTACTCGCGTAGGCTTATCTTCATCAAGTGCAGACAGGACAGGTTCTTTGCAAAACTCTGCCTTAAGTTTTTGAAAAGATTCTTCTTGCTCCTTTCCCCATAAAAATGGAGTATTCTTCTTTGTAAGGCGAACCAGAGGCTCCCTTATTGTTGAGTTATCTTTTACAAAGTCACGGTAGAAGTTTGTAAAGCCTAGGAAGCCACGTACTCCTCGTAGAGTAGTAGGACGTTCCCATTCTTTAATTGCTTTGATCTTCTCCGGATCCATGTGTAGGCCCGTTTCAGTATCTATAACGAAGCCTAGATACTTGACTCGTTTGGTATTAAACTCGCACTTCCGAATATCAAGGTATAACCCAGCGTTAAGGCAGCTTTGAAGTATCTTTTCAGTCTTTTCTTCATGGTCTTTAAGGTTCTTTGAAGAGTATATTACTATATCGTCTAGATAAGCTGAGCAGAACTCGTCTAGGTATCGTCGAAGGATATAGTTTATATACCGTTGAAAAGACGCAGGTGCACCGGTTAAGCCAAAGGGAGTAACTAGCCATTCAAATAGACCATATCTAGTTCGAAAGGCAGTTTTGAACTCATCTCCCGTTGCGATTCGAATCTTGTGGAAGGCAGCATTTACATCAAGCTTACTAAGATACTTAGCACGAGCTAAGGTTAGTAAAGTCTCTTTTACTAACGGTAGCGGGTACCTATCCTTTCGAGTAATTGCGTTTAAGGCTCGGTAGTCTACGCAAAAGCGTAAGCCCCCTCCTGGTTTCTTCACAAAGAGAACTGGAGACGCAGCAACTGATTTACTCTCTCGGATAAAGCCTTTATCTAGTAGCTCTGTAAGAGTCCTTCGCAAAACAAGGAGTTGTTCTCGACCCATACCATATAGAGGTCCCCAAGGAAGTGGTTTTCCTTCTTCTATAGGTATTTCGTGATCAATCCCAGGGCGATGCGGTGGTAGTCTCTCGGCCCTTTTAGGATCAAAGACAGCAGCGTACTTATGAAACCTCTTAGGTAGCAATTCCAGTATTTGCTCTGTTGTCAAAGGGACTTTCGGCTTCAAGGCAATATCAATATCTCGAAGAGTAACAGCAAATACTCTAGACGCGTCTTTGATTTTCTCAAGTGTAGAAGTGACAAGGCGGTGGAATCTTACGGGCGCTACTTGTTGTATATCAAGTTTGTCTTCAAATTTAGCATCGCGAATGCTAATCCCGTTTGCAAAGGTAAGAGTACCTTTAGATTCATTGATAACGGCTTTGGTGTCCTTGAGAAAAGGCCTGCCTAGTAGAAGATCCTCAAATTGTCCCGGGACTATATAAGCAAAAGCGTTGCATATAAGTCCCCCTAAATCTAGGTTCAACTTCGCAATTTTTGTCACTTGGGTCTGTCCTTCTTCCTTAAGAACTCCACCTATAGTACGCGGACTAATAGGGAGTACTTCAAGGTCCATCTGCGAAGCTTTCTCCTCGTTTATTGATGCGTAGCAGCTAGATCCATTATCAAGGAGAGTTTTAAGAGAGTATATATCGTTCACTATAGTATTTGTGTAGAAAAGGCGGGAGAGCATCTTGGGTCTGAACTGCTCCCATTCTTTTTCTATCCGAGAACGGTGTGAATCAGTGTCTTTGTTCGAATTCAAAATACTATTTACTCTCTCAATTGACTCCTTTGACAATTTTGCTCTATCTACTCTACGCCTCCATCCACGACTTTGGATAGAGGCTACTCTTTTTCCGAGTAGTCCTCTTCTTCAACTTCTTCATTCTCCTCAGTGGTTCCTTTGGCCCTTTTTGAACCAAGTTGCATGACTCTTTCTACCTCTGTATCCAACCAGCAGTCTTTCATTCTATGGCCGGCCTTCCCACAGCGTAAGCAGAGGTTATTTGCCTTCCTATATTCATAGGCTTTAGACGAAATTTTTAACTTGTTTACGCGTGTAGGCTCCCAGTCCATAGCGTTCAGATCTTTAAAAGACTTCTCTTTATCTCTGAATCGTAACTTATCTTCTGAGGAAGAGAGCATCTTTGCTGTAGTGATTTGCATACTTGTATTCAAAAGATCGGACACAAACTGCTGGTAGGAGGTACTCTGAGATTGGCCTATTCTCTGGTTTCGCAGCTCTTGATTTATTGCTTTGTGTAGAAATGCAATTTTAACAGCGTCAGGCCAAGTCATTCCTCCAGCATTAGCAAGAGTGGTTTCAAAACGGGGAAGAAAAGAGAAGAAGGGTTCTTTCTCTTTTTGTTTGATTGTGGACAGGCTTACAGTAGCTCTTTGTTGTTGTACTGGATCGCCATAGAAGTTGTCCATATACTGTAACAATTTCTGTCCCGTTTTATCTTCCTCTGGAGCTGTCTTTACGTAGGCCAGAGTAGCCTGAGCTGCGGAGCCTCGTAGAGAGGAGAAGATGTAGGCAAATTGGTTCCTACTATCCCCTATAGACTCTGCGTCTATCTCCAACTTCATCCTTGCTTGTTGAAACCACTGAGCCCATTCAGAACGCTTGCCATCAAATTCTTGGAGCTTAGGAAGTACAGCTTTCTTCCTATCTATTCTGTCTTTTTGTGAATTCTTAGTCTCTTGTCCTTCTACTACGTTCTCAGAGCGAGTAGTGTTAGGCAAGATTGTAAGAATACGCGTAATAGCATCGTTCTGAATGGCTAGTTGATGTTGTAATGCTGCCATAGCTTCTTGTAGGGCTTGGGGTTCTTGAGGAACTCTTTGTTCCTGATCTTCTCCTTCCATATTTTCACCTATGAGAGATAATAGAGAGCACTACTATACACACTCCTAGGCTCTACTCTAGAGATTTGCTAGGCAGTATAGAGTCAATGCCTATTAGTATAGGAAGGTGACTATAGAATCCCAGAAGGATTTTTACACTATAGTCCGCTCTGCAATCCTTATTACTAAGGACAGAGCTCCCAGGGACTGTGAAGGCCAAGTGTATTAAATCTCTCTTCCTAGCTCTTTCTTTCCTCAGCTTATTACAGCTTCAACTCCTAAGACTACGCTGTCTTAGGATGACCTGCCCTTGCTTCTTGGAGATTCCAGCACGTTCTAGAAAATCTCAGTTTGAATTCTCTTGAATTCCCTTTTTGGATTGGCCCTTTCGGTTGGCCCTTGCTTCTTGGAGATTCTAGCACCTTCTAGAAAATCTCAGCTTAAATTCTCTTGAATTCCCTTTTTGTTTGGCCCTTGAGGTTGGCCCTTGAAGTTGGCCTTTGAGGTTGGCCCTTGCTTCTTGAGTTAGGACAAGTGTCCTCTTCTTGAAATTCCTTTCTGTTTGGCCCTTGAGGTTGGCCCTCGCTTCTTGGATTAGGACAAGTGTCCTCTTCTTGAAATTCCTTTTTGGAGCTTGCTCTCTGTGAGCCTTTCTTCCTTTGTAAGACTGAGGTACTTAGATAATGTAAGAGTTCAACCCTCAAAGGTGTTTCGCAAGTGAGGGAAGACAGCTTATATTTCAAGTATCTAAGTACAGAGAAGAAAGTGTAAATACAGGAAGGATAGCTAGTATATATAATCCTCCTCTTACAATAGATCCTTCTAGAAAGTATCTTTAAATGGAAACGTGACAGCTTGCAAAATAGAACATGGCAGCTTGCGAAATAGAACATGACAGCTTGCAAAATAGAACATGACAGCTTGCAAAATAGAACATGACAGCTTGCAGAATAACAAGAGAACAATTGGAAATCCAGTCATGGATAAGCTAGAGAGAAGGATTCCATCCCTTAACACAGTTATCCACTTGATCATATTGGACAAAGCCACGCCAGCTCAATCTGAATTCTGAGAAGCTGTTTCCCTCCTTCCCTTGAGCTCAAGTTTCACAACCTCATCGCTCTCATCGGACAAGCGACCACCTCTAATAATAGATCTCAACGCCACTACTAATCGAACCGACCACGTTTGAGCTATCCTCCATCCCCCCCTTTGTTCTTCGAGTCACCCAGTATCCACGGAAAGACACCTACAAACTACCTCGAACAAGAGCGATCGAACATTGTCTTTCGTAACGAGGACAAAATCCCTATGCCCCGCCTACCCCAAATCTCACCTATCGGCAAAGGTCCTCTCGAAAGCCTAGCAACACAGCTTCACGAATCCATAATGGACTCCCCCCTTGGTAAGGAAAAAATATGTGCGCCGCAATCCTAATCAGACATTGCATACCCCTCGAGAAGTCTACGGGACGACCTGCGCCGAAGATAGGGGACGAGGGGAGGGAGGAGTATTTACATTTGGTAACCCAAGACTCGATGACTATTTATCTCGGTTTGGATTGTGAGAGGTATCATGTCTATTCGTGTCTTTTTGCCTTGGATTTATGTAGGAATGGGATGGTTGCGGTGTTTGGATCGATCGTAGCATGCGGGTTGAGGCTATGACTTTAGATGGTCTTTCTGGTGACGGGTGCTGCGATATCATTAATCCCCCAGATGAGTTGGAGTTGCTACGAGAATGGATAACCAGGTTTGAGAGGAATATTGATATGGAGGATTGGTATAAGAATCGTGAGTATGAGTGTAAAGAATTCGAGGCTACGGAGGATGGGTGCAGGAATCATTCCGACTATGTGGATATGTCGATTCCGACGACGAAGAAGTCGACGGGTCTGAGGACGAATCTGAGAAACTTTCCACGGACGAGGAGGATCATAAGGCTGAGATGGACGAGAGTGGGCCTAGTTAACTGGATGTAGTAGGAATGAGATGGGGTGTCATGGCCACACTCATTCATCTTGCTGCGAAAGCCCATATTACCTTCCAGCCGAAAGAGACAGGTGCTTGGTGAGGCTTATACATGTTCCTAATGCTTAGATTCTTCTATTAAAAAAAACTGTATTTCTGCCTATACGTCGGCTCTTCCCCCTCGTCTCGATCCTCCTCGCTACCTCCATCCCTCTCTATACATCGTCTCTTCGGGACTTCGAGGCCTGTAAGGAGCAGGCAAGACCAGAAAATCTCAGTACAACCATTCCGTCTACTTCCTATACCATTCCCCGTTCCTCGAATACCCGAGTTCCGAGATCTCAAGGCCCAGAAGCAGATATAAACCCATCGTCCCAACCAGATCTTGACCGCTTCGAGATTATGAAAAATGTCAGCTTCTTCTCGAATCGTGAAAAGTGCTACTTATATCCTGTGGCATCGTCTCTGCACGACTCTTGCATCCCGCCACGCCTCTCAGGTGGCTATCGACCACTCACTTATCTCAGAAGCGTACACCAATACAATAGCTAGCCGGGAACAAAAATGCTTTCCTGGGTGTTAGTAGGTTTCGTCATCGGAGTTACCAATCTCCTCAACCTCCATCTCTAGCTCCAGCTCCAATATAACGTCTGGATGCTCCTCAACCCCCTCCTCAGTCTCCTCTCTCCTCACCTTTACCCCAACCACCCCCACAATCTCAAATTGCGGCCCTCGAAACCCCGCCTCCCCAACAATCTGCACCCAACACCCTCCCCCTCCCCAATCTCCCTCTCCCCACTTCTCCCTCTCCCCACTCAAAACCTCAATAGCAGTCTCATCCCTCCCATCCGGCCTCCTCTCAGCTTCACTCTCACTCTCGTCCCCATCCTCACCACGATTAAACCTCGCACGCCAAAGCCGCAACTCCCTCCTCCCATCGCAATCCCAGTCTCCAGATACCTCATCATCACTACCCAAATCTTCGCCACCGTACTCAATGATATCGTTCGCTTCGTAACCATCAGGACCATAGTCTGCAGCGCGGCCGTAATAACCGAATGAATAAACCTGCGCCAAGGTTTGTTCAAGGGTATCCTCGTAATTCCGTTTATGGCCGTAATCTTCATATTCGATCGTATTATCAGGATCGGATACGATATCGCGTTCCACATCAGACCCACCATCCCCATCGTCATCATCATAGCTTCGGGCTAAGGTCTTTTTAAGCCGTAAACTTTTCTGAAACGGTAGAACAGCCGCAATTTTACGGTTATAAAAAAAATACAACCGTAAGTTTACTATCAATCAACTATTTTAGCTGAAGTCTTTAAAAGTTACGGCTCACATAGCCCCGGGGTGAAGGTGTTTTTAACCGTGAACTTTTAAGACTTTAGCTGAAACAGTGGATTGATAGTAAACTTACAATTATATATTTTTTACAACCGTAAAGTTGCGGTTATTCTACCGTTTTAGAAAAGTTTACGGCTTAAAAAACACCCTAGCCCGCAGCTATGTAGAAAGACCATACCTCGCGGCGATGCATCATCCAACCCGACATCAACCCCCCGATCTTCAAGGCCCATCCAATTCAAAATATTCATAAAATCCTCTTCAACTTCCTCACTCCACTGAGTCCTTCCCGTCTCAAACCTCTTTCTAATCCTTCCAGTTTGTGTATCCCGCAATAAGGGGATCGCTGGGAAAGATATTCGACCCAGTCCTGAGTAATCGATGGCATCATTCGTGCTGAATCCGAATTCCCGCCAGATACTGATTACGAGTTGTGAGTCCTCCCCAGCAAGATGGGTCGAGACTTGATATTCGGTGGAGCAATAATGGCATTGGCGCATCTGGATTGTGTGCCAGATGTGCGCCCTTTTTGCCCACTCCTCGGTGGATCCTTGATGTAGAATGACCTGGCAAGCTTCCTCGATTTCTTCGGCGAGGGTTGGCTCTGCATGTCGTCCTGAGGTAGATAGGAGGAGATCTCTCCTTTGCGGAAGAGATATGGGGATACCATGAATTGCTGGGTTTCCGCCAGACTCTCCTCGACAAAGGTGGCACCGTTTATTTTCAAGAATCCATGGTGAGTGTGTAGTACAAGTCCATTAGTACCCCAATTCCCCACCACAGCGAGCGAATATCTTGTCATTGCGCTAGGCCTGGCTTCTGTCTACACATTGTCATATTCAGGACTGTAATACCTCACACTCGAAACTTACACCCCAACAACCCCCCCATTCCCTCGTCCTGATACCTCCCCCTCGCACAATTTCGGTAATAATCAACAAAGAGAAAAGGCATCGTATGCGTAAACACATGATCCCACGATTCATCTCTATCCACGATCCCAACACACGAAGCAAAAGTCCCCATCTCAGACCCCTCCTCCTCAAGACGCGAATCATACAACCCCGTCCGAGCATTCAACAAAGAACTCTGCAAAACACACCCAATGACATCATCAAGCCCATTCCCTCTCCCAAAACCCATCACCATCGCTCCAGAAAACAAACGCGAATCGAACAACCCCTCTATGAATGTATGTTTTGGCAACCGCGTTCACGCATCGTGAGACACTCACGCCACCTCACCAAATCTTTAGCAAACACGTGGAGAAATTTATTTCTCATCTCATTGAAGAATCTGGGGTGGTCGCGTGGAACCTACGATAGATATATTATCCCCGATTTCTCCAAGTGAGTTTTCGAAGTGACGCTCAGGATTGCTGCGGAGGGATGCGCGAGTCTGGAGTATTCCCCGTTTGGAATAGATTCAGCGATGAACAGGATGATCTCCATTGGTAATCTCTCGAGAGAACTTTTGCCTGCTAGGTATGTTGAACATGGACGGGACATTTTTGATGTTACGGTGGTTGTTTGTTGTAGACGAATCGTAACGCTTTGTGGTTGAGGAGATGGTGACTTTTTTGGTCGTCGTCGCGCCTCAACAAGTCATTGTTGACATCGGAGTCTGCAAATGGTAAATTCATGTCCAACCGGCTCGCCCGCCGATTTTCAAGGCAGAAGAGGTTACTATGGACAAGCAGCGTGGATTGGAACCCTCTTTGTCGTTAAAGGAATAAAGGGAGTCTCGATTTCATGATAAAAAGAGATCGTCCTAGGTGGACTTGCCTGTTTGCAAAATGGCTTGCAAACATTCCACACGTTCCGAGCACTGCCTTCTTTAGGTACGAACTATCCTCTCCCGGAAAATCGTCATCGGGTGGAGGATATCTGCATTCATAGCTTTCCCAGTTCATAGGCGACAGTCGTATTTGACATTTCATCAATGCTCAGTAAGAGCTTCGCTACCCATATCAAACCTTACCATCGATTAATTTCGCTGAAGTCGTACAAAGATCATGTCTCCTTCTCACCTGTATTAAACTTGATCATTTAACTGTCTTTCCGGCTGGTCGGTCTTCAAGCACAAATTATTATAGAGGGCAAAGAGAATCAGATCACTCATCAAGTTCTCCTTCATTAATATATATCTTCTCGATTCTGAATCGGCCGTGATGCTGTCCTTCTTTTCACAGAAGAGTCGCTCTCGTGTGACGGCTTCGAACGTCCGAAATTCGACATGTCCCATCAGGCTACTCAAACAGCCTCACTTCAAGCCAGCGCCGCCGCCAATGAGCAGACTGTCCTCGCAGTCCACTTTCTACAAAGACAAAATATCTGAAATGAAAAACCCAATCCACTTTTACGCCCGTTATCCCCTTTGAACAGCTTCCAGTAGCTGACCCACGTGTGGGTACAAGGTAAGATGCTTTTGATGATGATGGTGATGATGATAAAAATGTATGATCTTAGGTTCGATCCGTGAGGAAAAATGGCTGGTAGTATCGATCGTTAAGGAAATATGTGTGCTGTGTTGGAGAACATAGTAAATGAAGATGTAAGCCGGTCTTCTGGGTATCAATCGCTCTCATTATTTAAGGTCCATGTGCTTCTTGCAATTCTCGTATACGACCCATGTTATCGAAACTGCTGGGACGACCTTCAACAGATTTGGTGTGAGACCTTTAAAAAGGCCACGGACTCCTTCGCCCTTGATTGTTTGGTGGAAAACGTCCATTATACCGGTATACGTTCGAGGATGTAGGACGGTGCCTTGACTTTGCAGTCGCGTTCGGAGGAGATTCAATGGATAGACCATGCTTGCGCCGAGAGCACCAGAGAATCCACCACAAACCGCAGTCAGGAAACTTCCTGGCTTCGCATCATCTTCGTGACAACCGCGCTTCTTCGCATTGTGTAAGGCTATACGTCGTTTGAGATATTCAAAGGTGCCCATGTCAATGGCTGCGTATGGGAATATGCCGATCACTCCCATTGGGAGACCACGGTAGAATGCTGAGATGCCATTGGCGCGCCACATCTTCTGCGCGGTTGCGTGTATCAATCTGGCACCTTGTAGACCTCCACTGACGGTTTCGCATTGCATTCGGCTGCAAACGAATTAATAGAAGACTCGAAAGAATGCTCACATGGGCTTGTCACTCACAATTTCAATGTATCCAGTGGATAGACGGCAAATCTGGGGATATTAGTTAGTGTACTTGATGATGAGCCTCCGGATCGACGCACTGTGCAACCATTCCACTTATGCCACCGGCGACAAATTTTGGAGCGGGATTTTTTGGGTCTATCCCAAGGGAGCCAGTGCAAATGCGCTTGCAGCTCTTCTTGAATGTTAGTGATAATGCCTGGAGCATTCAGAAACGAGGTGGGACATACCTCGTAGGTGCCGAATTTGATGGCCGACTCGGGCATAACTTTGATAATGTTTAAGCCATTGCCTATGAAATTAGCGGATGAACTCGCTCTTAGATGGTCATCTCACGCACCCGCAAATATACTTCGCATGCCGCCAGCAGCCCATAACTCTTTCATTGCATGTGCGGATGTCAGGTATGCGCCGCGCACGGCTTGTAAAGGGGCGCCCGACTTGACGGCTTGTAAAGGATTCGGTCCATTGTCGACTTGTGCGATAAGATAGACTTTCAGCCGATCGAGGGGTGCGGTGGTCGTACGGGAGATGATGCCGGCTAAGGCTCCTGCTACAAAGTAGTCTGGTGATGGCAGCAGCGAGATCAGCAAAGGTTTTACTTCCTCATCCTTTTGTTGTGTCCAATCTGCGATTCCCTGTTCCACCAAGGCAGAAGCAAGCTCAACCGGCTGAGATATGAAATTGCCTCCAGACATGACTTGTGCAGAGGGTGCATTGGTGGAATATTCGGCGCGCAGCAAATTGGGCTGCGGAGTTCGACAAATAGCGACGAGAGCGGTGATGAGGGTCCCAAACATAGGAGAAAGAAATTTGTGTAAAGTACCTATTCCTTGTATAGTCTCGTCACTGAGTTGGACGTCACCCTCGGAGGTGAGTTTTATGGCGGACGAAAAGTAGGATAGGACTTCGCGGAGGTCTGGTTTATCGGCCGGGATGAATAGGAGGAAATCGCTGCGAGCGTTGTATCAGTGGCCGTTCACACAGAATGCAACGTTGTTAAAATTGAGGTGGGGATGAGTTGAGCAAGTTGGGAGAACTGACGCCCATTCTCTGAACGAAACCGAACCGTCGTTGTTCGAATCGACCTTTTCAAAAAATATGTCCAGTTTTGCATTCGACACGGCCAGGCCAGCACGCTGACACGCAGAGCTCAATTCTTGTCTGTCGAGTTTGCCATCATGGTTTATGTCGATCTCATTGAACAGAGTACGAAGCTGACTTTCAGTTTGCTGCACAAAGGCGTGAAATTCTTGTGCGAAATCAGCGCACATTCATGGCACTCATTGGGCCAGTGACTAACCTGGATAAGTTATTCGACCATCACGATTTGTGTCAATTGCCTTCAGGACGTCCTCCAGGAGGGTATCCGCATATTTGAGAGCTTTTCATTGTCAGTATCTTGTTTCTCCCACCACAGAAAGCATCCAACGACATACGATGGTCCAGCTTCTTCAGCCCCTTCTTCAAACCCTTGAGATCTAGAAAGCCACGTCCATGCACATCGAGGGTCTTCCATAGCTCCTGCACGCGAGCATCCTGAGCGCTGGACGACTCGCGATTTCTCATCGTCCCGCGGATGCTATGATGCTGTTTTCATTGTAGAAGGTGTTGTAGGGATCGGGGTCGTCGGACGACCAAAGGTGGGATGATGAAATGTGAATGGTGAGCGAGACCTATCGAGTATGTGTCGAGTTGCCGTAGATAACACTGGGGGGTCTGACTTTGGGACAGCCAGAATGTGACGTTCCTTACCCGGAGTGCTTCTGCAAGCAAGAAGCTAGGCCGAACCGGGCCGTGTCCGTTGTTCCCTTCGATTCAAGGCTGTCAGGCTTGGGACAACTTCAAATCAATGCCCGTGGGTTGGTCGAGCGGTCTTTACCATGTTTCCACGAGCAACTTGCACTGTGAGAACTGCGCATCGAGCCGAGATGCTCCGTCTGTCGCGACTTCCCCTCCACCCAATAATTGAGTCGACTTATTCGTAATCCTGCTCTGATGCGCTTGTCCGCCAATCCCGACGAAAGCTGTCACGGTGCACGTTGAGGCCGCATCGCATTACGAAGCTCACGAGCACTTGGAGCTCGATACTGCTGCGATGGCGGCAAATTATTGGAACTCGACGCAGAAGAAGTACTGGACTTTCACAAAGAAAGAGCTTGCCGAGATTCGAAAAAACCTCGAGGCTGAGAGTGGTCAAATCGTATCTCAGTATCCGCTTCCTGACAGGAGGCTGCTGAATATTTACTTCTCACATCGTAAGATCGATCTCCGAGAGACTTGCACAGGCAGCACTAACAAGGTTGCAGAACTTGCAAAACTAGCCAAGCGGATGCAAGTTCGCCAGCAAGCTCTTGCTACTGCTCAAGTGTACATGCGAAGATTCTACATCAAGAGGGAAATACGAGCAACCAACCCCTATCTTGTCTTGTCCACCGCCTTCTACCTGGCCTGCAAAATGGAAGAATGTCCACAGCACATCCGGATCGTTGTTGGAGAGGCGCGTCAATTCTGGCCAGGTGAGAGTTTGCTTTTGAATATAGATTGACAATTTTATTGACAAAATGACAGACACTGTTTCATCGGATACCTCGAAGCTGGGCGAATGCGAGTTCCATTTGATATCAGAAATGAGCTCTCAATTGATTGTTCATCATCCATATCGCAGCTTGACCGATATGCAAACACAATTCAATCTCAATACCGACGAAATGGCTTTGGCCTGGTCCATAGTGAATGACCACTACTTCACAGATCTGCCCCTGCTTCATCCACCGCATGTCATCGCCATGACTGCTGTCTTCCTTGCAACGGTCCTGAAGCCAAATGCAGGCACCACGCAGGCACAGGGCATGCACAATGCCATGCAACAGCTCAATGCAAAAACGGGCGGTACTGTCGGCGCTCAACCTCGAGTGCAGAATTTGCTCAATTGGCTGGCCGAGAGTGCTATCAGCATTGAAGCAATAGTGGATTGCACCCAAGAATTGATCTCGCTGTACCAACTTTGGGACGGGTTCAATGAGAAGGCGTGCAAGGAACAAGTGACTAGATTCGTCAAGGCTAGAGGTCTCGACAAGTAGATGATCCACCTAGATGATCCACCTAGATGATCCACCTAGATGATCCACCCGAGTCTGCCGGACACATCATCAACAGCGATGCTGGGACATGGTCCACGAAGCACTATACAGCGAACAATAAGGCCAAATTACTGTATCGATGAGCAAGTAAGGCGCGATTTTGCTGCATGCCTGATCATGGATGATGGATGGAGGAAGGCACGATTTAATCAAATCATGTCATCCAGGACTCGATGGATAGAGTTGCCGAAATGAAGCGCTGCAGTATTTAGTATTGTTCCTCGCAGCGTTTGTTTCGTGCGACAGGCGGCGAATACTGGGTTGGCGACGGCTTTGGCGACGGTGTAATGGGTGGCCCAGGAGTATGGGGAATAGGTGCATCTATCAAGGGCGCTTCACTGTGGGAAAGATCAAGTAGGATAAACCAAACGGGCAATGCCTTTTTCAAATAAATGAATAACAGGCCGTGCTGGCCGATGCCAAGCGTTCTATTTAGATGGTGCAGTTCTTCTCAAACGTGAAATGACCAGCATCTTCCAGACGGAACCATGCGCGGCACAGATAGCGGATACAGATGGTTTGAAAAAGCTGTACGGAGTACACAATAGGGAAGACAGCTTTGGGATCTGACGTGAGCAAGAAATCCCTCCACGATCCCTCCACAAAGGCTGTTGTGTCTTGTTGTGTCTGAAAGATGTTCCCACCAGCACGGCACCGTAAAAGTGTCGAGGCCAGGCTCAGCGTCTAGATGTGGGACTTGGTACGGTTCAAGCATGGGTGGACATGCCGATGCATCTGAAGGAACGAACGAATGGCGTCTCGATGAGTAGTGCAATTCTCGGCAGGGCGCTGAATGGCCAGCTGGGAGTGCAGCAAGTTCAAGCGGTGAGTCCGCACTTTTAGCGGGGTCAGGTGCTGGCTCTGGCTGTTTCGACGGGAGTATGGTCGTTCAGTCTTGGCTGTAACTGTTGTGCTGGTCCGCCTCTGCTCCAAACACTGCGAATACCGAGGGCGAGTCTCTCTCGCTCGACGATACAGCTGTGTTGTGCCGTAGTAGATGCGCCCCTAGCGAGAAGCCATTGCGACGTCGATCAGGCTTCGGGCAGTGCAGACCATAGCAGGCCAGTGGCAAAGCTGCAGCCTGGATCCGACCAAAGCTCTCATCACTTCCCAGTCCAATGATCATCCTGCTTTGGGGCCATCGCCTGCCACCTCTGCCTTCCCACCTCCCATTTCTTCAACTCCCATCCCATCTTGCCTTTACCACACCACACCCACACCCACACCCACACCCACACCCACACCACACCCACACCCACACCCACACCCACACATACGCACACACACACACACACACGCGCACAAACATACACAGCTTCCAACAATCAACCCAACATTCCAATTATTGTTCATCGATTCGACCTCGAACACATTGCATCTCCTACATTGACGACCCCTTTGTTCGAATCCATTGTTGTGCGACAGTCCGACTAGTTCTAGCGCCCAGCCGTTGCAGTTGCCAATCTCATTTCCCACCTAACGCTGCCACAACGAGAAGGAGCTCCCAACAGAAACACGCCTTCCCTTCGGCATTCTTCCAACTACCAATATCATGTCAACACCAAACTTCTACTACAGCGGCGCTCACCATTCAGGCCACTCGAGCCTCCATTCAACACACCCGCACCACGCCGGCCGATCAAGACGCTCCACACGGACCACAGGCTATCACCACCGCAATGAACAAAAACAACAGCGGGCTCAGCAGGCCAAAAAAGAGGCTGCTATCGAGTCTGCTCTGGAGCTAAGCTTCCGCAAGGACTTCGAGGCTGCGAGATCATTCGACCTGGACGATGATGAGCAATTCTGCCCTTTCCACCTCCTAACTGAGGACGATGTAAGTCTTTCACATCCACACCCATCTGCCAAATGCTCACACCTTGCCCAGCTGCAATTCATACACTCGTCGGGCTCGGATCGGTCGTCCCTATCCAGCGGCTCACCCGAAATATCTCCTTTGCAGCACCAGGCACAGCCTTCCACCACACACTACCTATTACCACCATCGACTGGCAACTTCTCCTCGAACCTATACCAACAATCTTCGTCGCCCCAGCCGATGCTCCACCAGCCCTCAGCTCAACGTTCCCGCAACGCAATCCGGATCGTTGACCCAAGCACCCGTGCCGTTATCAGCCCACCACCTTCCATCTCGCCTGCACGTCAAATGCAGCAGGCGCGGTACACGGGCAAGCACCGATGGCAATAGACAGCTCGTCGGACCGGAGTTCGATGTGCCAGCTGGATCAGCGTTCTCTGCGTTTTACGTTTCTGAGCAGTGAGCGTCTTGGGATGAATCTTTTCTATCCTTTTCGATACCCTTATGAGGATACGTCCATACTTTCACGATTGGTTCTCTGTACAAATGACTGGGCATACCTGTTTACGAAGATTCTGCGTTGCAATGTAACTGCATGTTTTGTACCAGCGATTTGGGGCGCATATTAGACGACCTAGTCACGACGGGTTCGTTCTTGTTTTCGGCTTTTTGATTTCTGCATTGTTTGGTGTTGAGATTGTTCGCTCTTGGGTTATTCAGTAATACCGCCACTTCTTCGTTGGGCAAGATTGCGAGTCTGCAGCCCTCAGATTCCAGAAACATTCGATTGTAGAATAGAAAAGAATGGAATAGTCGCTCTCTACAAATCCTGTGTGTAAAGTGCTGCGCCTTGAAATTGAAAATATTTCACATCGTAGAGTCCTTAGACACGCCCGTAGATGGAATGAGTGATGTCTGTATTTGTGGGCCTATATAACTCTCGACTGAGAAAATGAACCGCTTCATACTACCTATTTTTCTTCAGTCACGAAGCCTTCTGGATGAGTAAGAAGGCTCCTCGATTGGTCCATATTTCTATAGGCCAGGAACTGTGCTGGGGGACGTCAACGAATGCGACACATATGGCGCGAGTGACGTAGCGTTCTCCGACTGTTCGAGTGGGAACGGAATGGTCAACATATCTTACCACAAGAGATACACCTGCAGTTTCGTCCATTCTGTTTCTTTAGAACCACTTACTGCTACTAATACTACCTACCAATTCAACATGTCGATGCGTCTCATAGCCTCTTCTGCATCACGCAGATTCCTGAGCCCTGCTACGCCATTCATCACTACTCGAACATTCGGCTCGACAGCTGCCAGGCGAGCTGGGAAGGAAGATGCTTTGCGTACGTTTACTCTTCTCATCAGGATACAGGATACAATGACAATTAAAATTGAGACAATCGCTGACTGAAGATGATTGAAACAGACAAGGAAGGCCGCTCCGAAGAGATCGAACACCACAAGCAAGATTCATTGAAGAAAGTCAAAGAAGGATCAGCCGAATGGAAGGATGCTTTGGCTAGCAACAGCGAGTCCATTGTACGTTATCCCCGTCCCCGTCTCCTTGGCTCAATAAGCATCCTTCGTCTCAGATTGGACATCAACTTTGCCAACAAACTCAATAAATGCTAATTGCGACCTTGTGAGCAGGTCAAAGCCGACCGCGGCGAACTTGATGCCTCGAGCGAAACAATTGAGAAACTCCAGAAAGAATCGGAGAAGGTGCTGAAGAACATGAAATGAGTTTTGGGCGACCAGGGCAGTTCATGCTGACATGGCGTCAAGGCATTGGCAAACGAGCTGGATGGGAGGCATATCACGGTGTTCAAATTTAATCAAGCTGGACAATAAAGGCTAGCTAAGTTGAATGCCATCTCTTCTGTCATGGACTATGATTAAGATCGTGCTCCAAAGACCTTCGGTGCATATTCTACAATATTGAACGAGAAGTTTATTCAAATACTGACATCAATTTCTTGCTCCTTCTAAAATTTAACACCGGCGGAAGACATCAGGAAGGAAGGCGCGGCGACCAGAATGTTAATTGTGAACTACCAGAAAATCCGCATCATGTCAACACAACACATAGACCATGGCGTCCCGGAATGTAACACTGCGAAGTCAGGCAAACGGACTACCGAAAGCATCAACAACCTCACCAGAAATACAAGCGCCGGGTATGCCATCGATCTGCCGACTCAAGAACGAGCTGTCTCAGATGCTGGAAAGTAAGATGAACGATACTTGCGACGACCTCACCCTCCTCGATATCATTGCCAGTGACGGACTTTCCAACTTCTCACCTGGACCTATAACTTCTTCGTCCAGCAGTGTCACGGCGCAAAACGAAACTGAAGGAGAGAACACACCCATGGAACAATTTGAGGAGGAATGGCACGAAAAGGAATACCACGAGAAGGGTCAGTGGGAGGAGGAACGGCATGAGGTGGAAGAGTTCTGCTACGTCTCCAATAACGTTCGCGAATACCATTCGGTACTCCTTGAAGCCAGTGACGCGCTTTCTGCGGATGCCAATGCATGTCGAGAACATTGTTACCAATTATTAGCGTCCAAACAAGTCCGTTCGTCACTCTACGTCTAACATCCAAAAAGCAAGGAGCTAATCAAAATAGCTCGAGCAGTGCGGTGCGGTGCACTCTACCTCCTCGCCGAAACCTCCAACACTGACGGTCGCCGCCAAGAAGCAAAAGGATTCCTCGAACAAGCCCTTTCCCTATGTGACGAAATGGACCGCGTCAATAAAGAACAAGGCGTCCTTATTGGAATGGTCCCTCACGAACGTGCCCAGGCTTTACGAGACCAACTTTCTTCAATAGGTGACGCGATAAAATGTTCCAAAGTTATCGTTGTTTCGAAACATACGACACCGAGTTCGTCCAGAGCTAGTTCCCGGGGTATTGAGAAACGGGTCAGGGTTCTTGAAGAGACTGTTCTTATTGAGGATGAATCGAGGGAAGAGGGTGGAACGGGTAGTTGTTCTCCCAAAGTGAGTTTTGGTGCGGCGCGGCATTTGCAGAGGGGGGGGGGAGGAGGAGGGGGATGGGGTGGTGAAGGCGTGGGTTGATAGGTGTCATATTACTGAGTTTGAGTTTGAGCTTACGAGGGCGAGGGAGGAGGAGAGTAGGGCGAAGAGGAGGGTTATTCGGGCGAAGAGGAAGAGGGAGGGGATTGAAGAGAAGCTTATTAAGACGAGGAAGTTGTGGGAGTTGCAGAAGGTGTGAGGATGTTTTGGAGGGTTGGAAAGAGGCTAGATGTGGCTTGTGATGCATTCTGGGTTTTTGAAAGGGTTTGGCATCGATTCTTGGAATTGGTGGCGTGAAACGCCTACTAGGAAGGGGATTACCTTGTTCTTTTTCTTCTTCCTCTCCCTTTACGAAACCGATTGTTACTTCTCCTCTCATCTACACAGAATCCACATTATACCATCTGAAATAACCGAGCGAGAAGGGGAAGGATGGAATATCTGGTACTATCTATCATTAAATCAATAGTTGGAAATTTTTTATCCCATATTTTGATGGAGTCTACTGGAATTTTTATTAGAAGTAGGGAGGCTTCTCTCTGTAATAAGATCTGTTTGTTGAATATCGTTCGAAATATCTGTCATATGTTCCTTTTGGTCACTCTAAACAGTCGGTTAATGGTAAGACATCGGAGAAGTGACTTTTTCTATTGTAGTACTTGTCAATTACCTTCTCGATCGATACATGAGAGTGAAATTATGCATATGGTAGTATGCATATGGTAGTATGCATATGGTAGTATGCATATGGTAGTATGCATATGGTATGCATATAAATCCATGATATTGCGTGAATACTCTAGCTTGAGAAAGACTTGCTAATACCTCTCTCTATACGAGATATCTGAACCCCTTCCTCACTCTCAAAGCCTCATCCTTATTGTCCAAAAACTCACCATCAAGCTGCGTCAACTCACTCTCTACAAGCTTCCTATTCAATCTCGCAATAAACATCCGGAAAATCCAGCAGCCAAGAATCGTTACACCAAACATAGCAGTAACAATCCCATAACTCGATCGGAAGCCGTTGGCTGGGAGTGCCCAGACGTAAGATCCCGCGATATTACCAAGTTGCGAGAAAGCGTTGATAAGAGCGATGGCTACGGCGCGCTTGGCGGGTGGTCGTGGGAAGGATGAACTGATCCAGCTGTAGAAGACGATGAAACCGGCGTAGGAACTTGCCTGGAGGAAGAGAGCGACATATCGACCTGCTGTGTTTAAGGTGGACATGCTGATGACGAAGCCGACGAGACCGACACAGATTGGGCCGATTATGTGGAAGAACTGTTAATAAAGTTAGCTCAAGTTGATAGTAAAATGGATGTTGATAATATATACCTTTTCTTGCGTCCTGTCGGCATGCCAACTGACGAACAAGGAGACAATGACGGCGAAGGCCCAAGGTGGAGCGCTGAACAACAGCGTTGGGACGTAAGAGTAGCCAAGTGTGTTTGTGAGCGTGGGGAAGAAGGCATTGAAGGAGAGCCCGACAACGTAAGCCGTAAAAGTAAACATCATAATGTAGACCTTGGGGTCCTTGAGACACATAATCAACCCATCGAACGGACCTTGTTCCTCAGAATCCGTGTCGGCTTCTCCAACATCCTCCATCATGCGGAGCTGAGCAACCAGAAGCTCCTCTTCGGTGAAGCCTCGAGAGTTGGTAGGAAGATCAGGAAGCACGAATGTAGCAATTATGCCGAGGAAAATGGTGAAAGCTCCCTCGATCCAGAAGAGCCATCTCCACGCGGAGTGGCCTAAGACGCCTTGCATGTTCGATAGCACACCAGCCGCGACCAGTGCTGAGAAAGCGTTCGAGATGAGGTTACCACTGAAAAGAATCGCGTTCCTCATTGTCAGTTCTCGACGAGTGTACCATTTACCTAGCGCGAGAGACGTTAGCTATGTTTGAAAAATATGACAGGCAAGGCTTCATGGGAGATTATGAGCGATTTACAATGCCTCTCGTCTTTCACAGTTACTTACTCTGAATCAATAACGCGCCGGGAAGAAACGCAGCCTCCACAAAACCCAAGCAAAAGCGAACGGCAACCATGCCTCCGAAATTGTTGACCACACCAGAAAATGTCGAGATGGTACCCCAAAGAGCGATCGCGCAGCCGATATACCACGACGGCCTCTTGATTCTATTGACAATCATATTTGATGGAACTTGCATCAAAATATAACCAGCGTACTGTTTTCGATGTCAGCAAACAACCCAAAAGGAACAAGACCCAATAGCCAAACTTACAAGAATACTCAAACAGGTAGAATACTGAGTATCAGTCAGATTAAGGTCTTCCTGCAGCCCTTTCAATCTCGCAGCGGCGATATTATTCCTATCCAGATAATTCATGATGTAAATCAGGACGAAAAGCGAACACCTGGTATCCAATTTCCGCAGCATCGATTTCTCAACCACCTTGCGGCGTTGCGGGTCCATGTCACTGGCAGCATTGAAGTAGACATCCGGCTTCAACTGCGTTGCGATGGATTGCTGCATCGCCAGATGGTTGGTCTCAACCGCATCCTTAGCATCGAGCACCATGGTGACAACCCAAGCTATCGAATTATTCGAGGAGTGCCAAGGGAAAGTCGTCTCTTAACAATTGCGCTTGACGAAGAAAGCTGGAGAGAGACGGAAGAAGGCCATCTCACCTTTGTGGGAATGCGGAGACATTATAGACGTTTGGATCTGGGGCGAACTTCAACGGGCAGTCTTGCGACGATCAGCGGGTGTCACAGCGGACCCTGTTTCCTCCTCAGTGCGTCGACGACGAGAATCCTGGCCTGGGGGAGAAAAGGCAAGGGGTTGTAGTGGATGTGGTTATGGAGACATCATGATTCTGGCGCGGAATCCACTGTCATCCATATTCCCGCTTGCTTGTTCACGCCAAGTTGGCTATCTGCGCCAATCAAGCATTTTGTTCGGTCTTGGTTCAACGCTCGGTCCAGCGTTCAGCGAGGCGGGTGTTTGTTCTTCCCTGCATTTTGGGAGGCTTGCATTTGCATGTATTCTGGACCATAGTATTAAAACTCGGAGCAAAAAAGGCTGTCGAAGACATTTCTGGCTCGCCACCTCAAAGGGAATTGGTCGCATGCGTAGTTCTGAGTTGCTACACCAGACCCCACATCAACCAACTAGAAGTATCTCCCATATTAAGCAATCCAGAGCAAGAGCCACTGGGAGGTATCATTACTCTAAAGAATTTTTTTGAACAGCGAAGCATAGATATCAATGCTTAGCTCATTCACATAATGAGGGCAAAGCTTTGCAAGATGAAAGGTACTGAGTACCCGCATTCATCACAATGAAATCACCAAGACTGTCAAGTAGAGAGGAGAGCAGAGAATAGTAGTAGAAGTACGAGCATATCATTGAATTATAATCCATTCCCATAACAACCCAGCCAAGCCTTGAAAAGGCCAGTGAAGAAATCCATGATACCCTCATCTATCATCCATGTTTCATTAAAAGAAAAATCCCAGAGAAATCGCCCGCGGCTTTTGGAGAATCTTCGCGCCGGAGGAAGTAATGCTTGCACACCAAACGCGAGTGTGAAGACCAATTGAAGGTAGTGCTGAGTGATATGAATGATGAGTGGAAATGGGGAATGGGGTATCGCAAGTTGTGTTTGTCGTGTTTGTGAAGAAAAGAGAGCAAAGGCAACCCAACAAGCAGAAAATATCCAACCTTCCAAATAGAAAATCTTCCAGAGAGTCGAAAACCATGACCAAAACCAATGCCATCCATCAACCGTGTTGTCGCAAGTCAAGAAGACCATGCCATAAGAGTAGAAGTAGAAGTCGAGACAGCTACAAGTTGAAACCAAGGTGCTCAATCTCCTCAGCCATCTTCTTCTCCTCCTTGTGAGCCTCGAGGCCATCGACGTTCCAGAGGATGAAAGGACCAGAGTACATGTTCTCCACGGATGCTCGATCAAGACCCTCTGGGGCCCACCAACGACCAACGATGATCTGGTCACCTGGCAAGACGACACCCTCATAAGCCCAGAGAGCATCGATGTCAACGTCGCCTTGAGCGTCAGCGAAGAACTTCATCATGGTCATGCGCTTGAATCCAGGAACACCTTGCTGATCTGGAAGAGGGTTGATCCATCCGGCGCCAAAGAAATCCTCATCATCGTATCCGGTACCCTCGAAGCGGCGGGAGGAGCCCAAGGGGAAGGTCTGGACATCGGGGGCTGGCATGTGGCTGTGCTGGGCGCGGGTGACACGGACAGGATTGACGCCGCAGAGACGCTGACGATGGAAGCTGAGAGATTCGAGATGTTGCTCGAAGATATGTGGCCAAGCGAACTTAGGAGTGGCTGGAAACTCCATCTTGAGGCGCTGTCAAAAGGTTAGCAAGACGTTCAAAGCTGTGGAACTTGGAAGGAAGATGTCATACCTGGATGGCACCGTGACCGGCATCGATGTTCTTGTCCTGATAGTAGTCGCCCTGACCGTTTTGAGCCTTGCGAATCTTCTTCACCTCAGGGCGATCGAGGTAGGCTGCAAGGTTGAGATTAGCAATGAGAAAGAATGGAGGGATTGAATAAAGTGACTCACAATAAGTGCCCAGCCATTGCTGTCCAACAACAACATTGTTGTTGTTGATGCGCTGCTTCATGAGTTGAGGGAGTCCCAGGCCCTCGTTGTCTTCAGTGAGATCCTTCCATGGGGCGTGTAGGGTGGCCTCCTCGCTGCGGAGAGCGTGGTAACGGAAGAAGTTCACCACATGCAAGGCCCACTCGAGGTTGACCTCTGTGCCAGAGCGGCCGTTGAACAGTGGCTCGGTAGCTTTTGACATGTATGACATGCGCTGAGATATGTCAAAGGACCAGACGGTGTGATGCTCCAGACGGAGGGAAAGGGCGCTGAGAACAAGCTGGATCAGTGGAAGAAGTCGGTCGCCATCTTTGACAGGACCGTAACGGGACATGCCCTTGGCTCCACGTGCGTATATGACTTTCATGAAGTTGGTCTTCTTGACGAAGTGCTCCAAGACCGTGATGTTACGGCCGGATGGCTGGTGGGAAGCGCCGACAACGGGATCAGCCTCTGCGAAGGAATCAGTGAGAAGACAAAATGAGGTAATGTAGAGAAATTTGATGAATCGGATCGAAGTTCTTTGATCAATAAATGGAAGGAAATGTGGGAGTGAGGGCGGGTGAAAGACTTACCAACGATGATGGTCCTAATGGTCTCAAGGAACACCTTCTCCTTGGTGGTCAAGCCGCCATTAAACCTAATCTTCCTCATGGTGCGCTTGCGATCCTGGTACAGGCGCTTGGTCTGGGAATGGCTGCTGTGAGCTCCGATGGGACGATCGTACTGTTGGCGCCAACGGAGGAACCAGAACCGATTGTAGTCGGCGTCGATGGCGTCGTTGGTGGAGTGGCAGATCAGGCGGAATTTGGCGACGTCCTTGTCAGACAAGTCGAGAGCGATCATCTGGTTCACCTATTACTGAGTTAGCTTGATGAAATGGATAGGGAAGAGCGGGAGAAAGGATGCACTCACCTCGATGGGGCACTTGTTGAAGGCCATTGCTGCGGGCTTCTTCATAGATTGTGTTGGATGTTTGGAAATAATGGAAGAGCTATCAATGTACCTGATTGATGTAGAGTGCGAGAGCGATGGAGGAAAGCTGTGGTAGCTCGATTGTGGGAAGTGATGTTTGTGGTGAAAAGAATTGGAGGAGTAGAAGATTTCGCCCTTAAGCAGCGGTTGGCAGGGAGTCAGATCTGACTAGTGTGCTAGTCAGATCAATAGCAGTAGTGAGATCTATTGTCCGGGTCATGTGTCGATAAGGTCAGTGTTGTAAGGCTATGATTGTGGACAAGACTAGCTCCTTTCCGGCATCACTTATTCACTACATCTTCTTCAATCGGCGGTCAATGTCCCTTGACCACTGCCAATGACGCTTGAGGAAGCCCTATTGTAATGCTCCATAGTACCTTTGATGTTCCGAATAGTATTCATGAACTGCTATTGTCGCCGTTGCTGTTATAAGATTGGGTACGACCAAACACTCCCCCTTAGGGAACGTGTTGTTTGAGCATCTCGCTTGAGATCAGAGGGAGTTTCGAAATCTTAGCAGTCATTTGAGACCGTTGGAATATGGCTGCCTGTCTTTTTTACCCTTCCCTGATGCCGCATCGCTTCCTTGAGCAGCCTCGTTTAGACGGTGATGAACTGTGTGGCAGCGACGGCGAGGTTGTCTCCAAGTTTGTAAATTAGCATCAGAGCTAGCATCAGAGCGACGACGAGGCCGCCAGTCAGTCTATCCGAAAGCCTCCCATGGATAGAGCTATGCTTTAAAGTTACACGAAGCAACAGCTGGTAATGGTTGGAGGCATTCATCAATCCATCGACTCAGGGGAAGCATGAAAAGGAGTAATCTCGAGAATCTCAATCAAGAGCAAATTTTGGTTACCAGTAATTAATCCAGTCGTCGCTTCCGTAGCTTTACAACCATCCAATGTAACTTGTTGCTTACTGTTTGTTCTCTTTGTCGTAAGTCCTCATGCTGTATTGACATTACACCAAAATCCCAATAGCACCAGTGACCGCAACCACGAACAACCACAACCTAGGACGGAGCCCTCCGACTGCTGCCGATCGAGTCGGAGAGGGAGAAGGAGACGCAGGAGATGTGGTAGGCGTAGTCCCGTTGACAGAGCTGCCATCGGACCGGGTGACAACATAAACCTCTCCTGTAGAGTCACTCGTCATAAATAACCGCCCAGCGCTATCCCAAGCAAGGCCGACGGGTCGGAAGCAATTGTCAGGACACCTTGAGTTGTCTTGATTGCGCATAATCGGAACCACTGCAGTGGTGCTGTTCGCGGCGGCAATTGGCATACCATTGCTGAATCCCACCGTGAAGAGGAGGTACCCATCAGGAGCATCGCGATTCCTACAAGTCAGTCAGGACTGGGAGCATATCGTTTCTGCGATAAAAGAGCAGTAAGGCTTGGTCCGGCCGACAAAGATAAACCTCCACATGCCGCAGCATTCCAGAAAGCAAACTACGAAGAAGAAATGCGCCGAAACAAACAGCAGGCAGTGCTCCGACCTTAGAACGACCGCAATCGAGATATCATACATCGCGGAAAGTACAGAAAGCGAGTCTTCATGGAAGTCACCAGATCATGAGCTCCAGCAGCATAGAGCCAAAGAGGTGGACTTCAAAGCAAGAAAGGCAGACCCAGGGCGATGCTCAATTTGGACAAGAAGACATCCGCATCGAATGCACCACAGTGATTTTGCCCGTTCTGCTTCCTTGCCACATCGTTTGCCAGAAAAACGGCATTGGGATGGCGATCTCCAATTGAGTTGAGACATGGACAGATTCCTGGTAATCTTAGGTGGTCAGATTGCCGAGAATTCCTCACCATGAATACAGGATCCGGCACCTGCTAGCAGAGATAGCCATGATGCTGGAGTAACATGATTGACTAGCCCGCTGTAGCACTACGACTCTGGAGCATAACAGGCACAAACGGGAAAGAGACAGATATCATATCTCGAGTGCTGATGAGAGTCTGGCCGAACAATGCATAAAAGCAAAGGAGAAGGGGACAAGATTGTCTCATCGAGAGAGGGATGTACGGAAAGTTGACATACCAGCTACCATGGCTTGTGATCCACGCAGTGTCTCCTCTAGTATTGAACTTGATGTCCTACAAGCTGTCAATGATCATACATATTAAAAGAGTCTAGGATTAGATCACTTACCAACGGGGCCCAATGGGCAGGGAAGGTTAACCGAGGTGCAATGCGATTGTTGGCACAAATGTCGTCGTTCACAGTCGAGTTTTGAGTTCCAATAGCAAATTGGGATCCAACTTGCAGAGCACCATTATCTGGGATCTCGCTCACGTTCCACGCTGTGAAGCACGTTGGGTATCCATAATTCTGCCCCTGGCCAGAGTAGTGAGTTCCGTTGAGATATCCATGAAGTTGAGTTCTTCTCCTGGATTGTTTTCATGTACATCCTGGCCATTACGTTCCAAGTTGTCTACACTGTTCTCGACACTAAAAATACCACCAGTATTGGGATCTTCAGCAACTCCAACCGAGTTACGGAGGCCCCAGCCGAGAATAGTTCCGGTGGATGCAAAATCGAGGGAGCGTGTGTCTGATAAGCCGTTCAGATTGAAAGACTTGATTTGGGAGCGGGCACTGCTGATATCGGCAGCTCCAGGGTCGTTGTTCGAAGTGCTGCCTCTGCTGATAAGCAGGGTGCCGTTGACTTTCCGAGAGAGTAGCAGTGTCCTTGTCGTATGAGCCGAGTTTTGCTGAGACACGGATTAGCCTGGCCTGATGTTGTACTGGGTTAAAATTTACCATTCCCGTGACTAGAGTCCGGCGATTGGATGTGGTTCCTGCTCCAGCGTCGTACGCCCAGCTGTATACAACGTCCGAGGTAGAAGCATAAAGGGTCTGTCCATCTGGCGAGAGTTCGATGCCATGATTCAACTGTGGTCAATGTTAGCATGGTTGCTGAAAGGCATTTACTGCCGAGTTTACATCTATATCAGCAACCACGGTTTGTCTGTTCGCCACGCTCAGGCAGGAACCGCCGCCATCTGTTAACGTTAGAGCGGTGATTCCACGACCACCCTGGACAACCAGCAGTTTTCCGGCGGAGTCGAAATGAATGCTTCGCGGTCTGGTGAGGTTGTTTGCGATCAATCTTGCCGTGTATCCGGTAGCCAATGATGGAGCTGGATACGATGCAGTCAAGGTTGCCGAACAGGACGATGATGACTGAGCAGTTGCAGACGCTGCAAAAAGCGCAGCGTAAATGGCGATGTACATTGCCACCATTGTGGCGTGTCAAACGTGTGGAATGTAACTATGGTGAGATGTCGATTCGGCGACGGCGACGGCGACGGATCAGTCTTGTATGCGGAGAATGCTATGCGTGCTGGGGGCAATGGCAGCAACTATGTCAAGCTGAACCTCTCACGATGCATCTCAACGCCATCGCGGCTGGGCAGACAGTCTTTCGTCGCCAATCGGTTCCGCGCGAGTCGTGCAGACACAGGTGGTTTGGATCCGTGAAGTCATTTTGCCAAGGGGAGTTCTCGTGGTTGCAGTCGCGGGCTGTCTGCTCTCGGCTGCTCGGCCATGAGATTCATGTTGAAGACTAGCGACTAGACAGTGGTGTTTGGAAAGTGCAGTCGCAAGCCTGACAGGGGGTGCCTCTTCTTCCGCAACCATCCCCGAACGACCTTATACGCCACGCCCAGTCAATGGCTTCGGAATTCCCGTGCAACCTCAGTTCGATGCCTCCTATCTAACCCATATCCATTCGCTCTCTTCCACACGAACCAAGCGCTCTTCATCCATCCGCTATACATCGCCAATCAGACAGCGACGAAAGATTTAGAAGAAGATGGTGATCATCACTGAACGTTGATGAGCTCCATTTCAACAAAGAAGGAAGATGTTTCAACATTTCTTGTACTGTATGTCTTTTAAGATGGACCTTTTTCCATATCGCCATCTCCAACCCTCATGCCACTTGTCACGACGAAACCATTGCAAGGTTGGTGTGGTGGCATTTCTTTATTCGTTGCAAGATCGAAGTCTGGTTAAGCTTTATAGCTCATTATATTCTAGGATTGCCAAGGCGTGTGGTTTGAAGGATCGAGGACGGTTAGGGCCGGTAGATTGGAACAGGCGCGTTTCATAGATGGAAGGATCGAATGCTTGGATAGTCTTACTGGACATAGTTCTAATGCTTAGAGACACAAAAACAGCGCACACAGCGAGAACTCAATTTTTGGAATTTACAGAAGTATCATCTAAAGATCATCAAAACACCTCTGCCAGTGGCCGCTCCGGCTTCTAGAGGCCATCGCGCGTCCCTCAGCGTCGATGAGATACCTCTAGAGTCGCCGTCGCGGCCACGGCAGAGCAAGCAGACGAATACATGAGCAAGCTACACGAACGATGCGTCCACCAAAGACAACAGCAACCATCTAGTCACTATCTCCCGGCTAGTCCATCACCCCAGATGACACTGCAACGCTTCGAGTCGACGAGTCACCGCTAGAACGGCAATACCTTCAACACAACTCAAACACCAGACGCCCGGTGTGCAACAATCGGCACCACACACCACTGCAACGACTAGACAACCTCTCCCAACGTCTTGGCAAACCGTCCTGCTACAAGCTGTTGCCCAGAGCCTTGAGCCTCTCCCCAAACTGTTGCCTCCCAGTTATGGCATTGGCAAGAGTAGGTGCGCGACACAGTAAGTAGTAAGGACGCATAGAAGGAGCCTATTGGCGGCAAATCCCCTCCCTGTAAGCTAGCAGACGTAGCCTTGAGCCTCTCCCCAGACTGTTGCGTCCCAGTTATGGCAGTGGCAAGAGTAGGTGCGCGATATAGCAAGCAGGGAGAGCGACTAGCAGCAGATAGGCTCCGACTATAAGACGACAGGTCTACAACACAATCGGTGCGACACGATACGGCAGCTGCTAGAGAACCTCATCTACTATCGTCTCCGCAAACCGTCCTGCTGCAAGCTGATGTCCAGAGCCTTGAGCCTCTCCCCAAACTGTTGCGTCCCAGTTATGGCATTGGCAAGAGTAGGTGCGCAACACAGTAAGCAGTAAAGACGTATAGAAGGAGCTTATTGGCGGCAAATCCCCTCCCTACAAGCCAGCAGACGTAGCCTTGAGCCTCTCCCCAGACTGTTGCGTCCCAGTTATGGCATTGGCAAGAGTAGGAGCGCGATATAGCAAGCAGGGAGAGCGACTAGCAGCAGGTAGGCTCCGACTATAAGACGGCAGGTCTATAGCACGATCGGCGTCATACAATACGGCAGCTACCAGACAGCCTCGTCTACGGGCATACCCGGAGTATCACACCCAAGCAGCGAAATCACGACTACGATGGTTACTATTGTCTCCAGCATCACACAACCAAATACACCGCCGCATAGGAATCTGGTGCAAGGCAACTTTCACAAGCAGAAACATACTTAGGGAACCCGTTGGCCTTGAGGGATAAGGCGAAACAGATAGACAAAGCTGAGCACTAGAGGGAGACTGTAGGTAGAAGGATAGCGAAACACGAGGCATTGTCTCTTGAGTCTACATAGCACAGATATACTAGCAGAGTAACCAGTATCTACAAGAGCCAGCGGGCATTTGGAGATACTGGTTAAGGGAAAAGAGGGAGGACTGAGGGGACAGCTGGTCTTGTTTCAGTGAACGGGGCGAAGTGGGGCGCGGTGGATTATATAATCTATCACGTGTCGGCTGTCTGATGAAGTCCTCCTAACCGGACATAGCTGCGTGATTAAGCGGCTGCAACCGAGTAGGATAAAATCAATCAATCAATCAATGCTTAGAGACAATTCTAGGAGGGGGAGACTGGGTATCGTATTATATAATGGTCTGTGTCTATCCAATCTCAACATATCCGATTTTTGAAATGCAGAAGGAGGTCGACTTTCGGTATTGAAGTATATCTCTAGGATTCGTTAGTTATGGTGGCGGTAGTCACCGGCGTGAGAATTCAGTTAGCCAAGCTGGACTTTCTTACTCCTCTTTCTTTTCTAATCGGTTAGAAGTCGCCCCATGGACTATGATTGGATATGGATACTGTTGTTGCTCCTACACCAACCATATCCGACATCGAAGCAAAGTTGTGATATAGTTGTGAAGAAACACTATGGGCGCGGGTTATGATATTTATAGCTTTGGATGCTTGTCGGATAACAACGGTAGTACTTCACGGTGCCAAAAAAAAGTCTTCTAGCGTTACCGAGTACATCATATATTTCACACCCTGGGATCACAGGCCACAGCTGGGCTGGGGGTGCGACTTATAACCAGACTCAAATCGATATAAAAAGGAATGTATGGAGAAAATCACAGCACTTTGGTACTTCCTAGTTGCAGATATCAAAAAAGGATATGACGCGCTCTTCCGAAGGCAATAGTATGCTCCGACTGACTATCACGCGATGATTGACCTCCAGTAATGTGAAAAGTGGAAAGATGTCTGGTAGACGTGGGGATCAAGAGTTTGGGATTTGGTCATGGAAATGGTAGGTAATATTCATCATCATCACTACAAAGTTGAGTTACTACAATAAATATGTGCAAGCTTATCAAATTTCACTGCAAAACCTCTTCTTTTGCTGCATACGAGATACTTCTGCATAAAGGAGGTACCCTGTTCATCATTGAATGAAGAGAACTATCGAAACATATGAATGGCGTTGGTTCGGTAATCCATGCAAGTCTAACGCTTGATCAAATTTCTACAAAATTTTAGTATGTCTGACTTATCAACGATCACAAACTTCCCCCCCATACCCCTTGACAAGAAAAAGAGAGGAAATCGGTAGCATGAGTAAAAAATATAATCCCCCGAGATGGACTGCCTGAATCTATAAAAGGAGTTAACATCATCACCAGCACAAAAGGTCATGATTGGAAGAAGAAACTGCTTCAGTAGTCCTCCTATACTACCTCCTATATCAAGAAACCTCCCACGAATATCCACGTCAAAAATCCCACGCTCCCATCGTATGTAACTGGGACTGGGTAATAGTACATTCTGAGAATCGGGACCATATCTGCAGATCTACGCAAAGGGGGCTGAAGTACATACGTACCAGCGCCCATTAGTCTTATCCCAACGACCAATTAAAATACGTCTTTAGTAGGGATATTCCGCCAATGAACAGCCTCAGATCTAATTGATCATCATATCAACCAATGACGACCTACCAATTTGAGAAAATGGAAATAAGACTGACGCGCGCTGGTACGTATACACCGCGACACTCAACGTCAACACTAGCAAGCGCACGCTGGCACAAAACATGCATGGAGAACCCATCATAAAGCATTCTAAAAATTATCATTGTTTCTTATCTCTAGGGTAAAATCCATGCTTCTCTAATCTAGGTATACAGTACAACCAACTATCTCCGTCCCCGGCCTCCACCATTACCTTCATATCCAATCGTAATCGTGTGTGTAGAATTCCAGGGGACGTGTGTAATACCCAACTCATCCATCCGGTAATCCAAGAGCGCTCAACAGGATAATTAGTACCCGGCCCAAAAAAGAAACATGCAACCAAACGCCGAAATCATGCATGTCAACGTTAGAAGCTCAAAAGCCCACCCATGCCAGTACAAGAAAACGCCTAACCAAAGGTGCGCAAAGCAAAGAGAGCAAAGATTAATGCGAACATTGCCATCATCAACATCAGCGACCTCCTTCTAGGTCTTGTCCTACCCCCAGCCTCAGATGATCTCGTAGAAGAAGGCGCAGGTCCAGCAGATGTGGCCACGGCGACTGCAGTGGTGAGGACCGACGTAATGGCCGCATTGGTAGCCGAGCTTGACGAAGCGCTCGACGATCCACTCTTCTTACTGCTCGTGCCATTCGAGGCAGTTCCAAGCTTAACAGCACGGCTACCTAGCAGGAAACCAACGTTGGCGATGATAGCCTGGCTGTCGCGCACAGTGACGGACGCTCTGCCATCATTTCCGATGGTGACGGTTTGCACGGCTGTGTTTGCTGTGGTTGGAGTTCCGTCATTGGATGATTCGAAGGAGATTCCATTCCAGGTTGTTCCAGTAAATGAGTCGCCTCCAGCAGAAGTGAGGGTGGAAAGGTAGAGTGTTTCTCCCTTGGCATTGGGAAATGAGAGAGAAAATGTGACACTGCCTTTGCTTGTGACGGCAGCATTGGAGGTCATGGAGTTGATTAGCACAAATGCTGACAATTCGCTGTTTGTGTAGGCTGCATATGTTCGCACATAGTTGGCATAGTTCGATGGGATGTTGGATGGTGCAACTGCAGCAATTTGAGTTGTTCCATTGCCAGCACCAAGGAGTTGAGCCATGGCTGCAAAAGCGTAGTAACTTGGTCGAATGTGAGGCCCTTGTCCATTCATCTGAACTGGCTGCCATGCAGCCGCGTAAGAATTGTCGGTCATGTGCATCTGGACAGATCCTACTCCCACTGAAGCAGCATAGCAGAAGAAATTCAAGGTCCACAAAGCTGCACCGAATGTGTCGCTGATTCCTTGGATACCAGTTGGGCCGGCACTGGCCATTTCGCGAAGATAGTAAGGCAAACCAGTTTTGAGGGCCGCCTGTACCTGTGAGACCCAGTATGCGAACTGGGTTTCTGTGTTTACGAGGGATTGCAAAAAGTCCAATGTGAGCGTGCCAGGCGAGACACCCGTGAAGAAGTAGTAGTCGTGCTGGTTCCACGCGGCCAAGAGAGTGGAAGATCCGTTTACGCCGTTCATGATGCCCTCCTGTTGCAAGTCGTTGACTGCGAACGTCGTGCCGATGGTAGAGGCAGTATTCGGGGCTTCGAAGAATTGTGCAGGAAGCCCGGCAGGTTTGAGGACTTGTTGGTATACAGCGGATGCTCGAGCTAGGTACTCCTGCGTGTAGACCTGGCCATTCCACGTTCCGGTTCTGAACCGATTCTGGGCGTACAAATCTGGTTCGTTGCCAATCTCGAAAGAGTAGAGTTTGACATTATTGAGACCATCCAAGCATGCCTTTGCTTCCGTGACGATGTTCTGAATATAATCTGGGCCTTCATACGAAAGACTTAGACCAAATGTGACGGGAGTGCCTGCGGGAAATCTGTTCAAGGCGGTCCAATACGTAGGTCCGAATATGAATTTATCGCTAGGTTCAGCTCCCTGTCCGGTCGGGTTCTCTTTCAGCTGCAAATAGTATCCTGTAAAACTCGAGTCGTATATGATTTGGTCGGCCGTGTTTCCTCCAATTCGAAGATGCGGTGGAGCGCCAGCATAGTCGGCGAGATTTTGGAGCAAGTTCACGGACATCTCATTGGGGCTGGATCCTCCAGTGAAGGAGTAGAGATTTGAGGGCTCGATGCCAAAGCCGGCAAACGACTGATCGAGGGCCTTGGAAACGCCGGTTGCTGAGGAAGCGCTCGTCGCAGCACTTATAGTGGCGGTGCCTTGGGCGTGGGAAGACGCGGCAAAAGAGAGTAGAGTGAGAGTGAAGGGTAATATGAGAGTCATAATTACAGATGCTTGTGTGGTAACGACTGAGAAGAGAAAGTACGCGACGTTGTCGCAATATTAGATGTTAAGAATAACGAGACAAAACATGGAAGGCGTACAGTTAAAAGGAGGACGCGGCTGCCACGCAACTAAACAAAGGGAAAAGCAGGTAAGGAGAAGATGCGACCAGCTAGAGATGCATGGTCGATCTGCTAATGTGAACTATGCGCCTTCGTGATGTAATGGCGGCTTAAGGACCGATTGATCAATTGGAGTACCTGTTTCGATAGCAAACGGCTGCTGGCGACTGATACTGTGGATAGACATTCCGTGCCAGCAGCGACGGCTGCAGACTTCTCCATTGAAAGTGAGTAAGAGCAGAGCATCTGTACCTGGGTATGCCTTGGAACTGCAGTCTCGTTGACCAAGCTGATGCCGCAAAGGTTGTTTCATTCCATCGCGCTACCATGAAAACGTTGGAAGATGACGGTTGGAGGCTGGTTGGAAATGAGGAAGAAAGGTCGCCTACTCCACAAAAGGTCGAGACTTTTCCTCCCGTGCTTATCGGGGAGCCAAGCAGTTGGGGGTACAAACGAGCAAGGCGATAAGGACGTCTGTCAACCCTAGGCTCTCAGCATCAACACCAACACCTTTTGAAGCTGTTTAACGTCTGAATATGCTGAAGATTTGAACCACACGTCGTGTAACATAGGTAGTAACACGATGATCGACCGGATGCAGCCGGACGCCCTCCCAGGTACCTCTCTTGGCAATTCATACTGTGGTACGCAGTATATATCAAGCATTATGCCTGTCGCCCGTAGTTCGTAAATAGACACTTTCATGACAAATTCTTCCTTAATCAGTTCAACTACATCAGGACTGGAGATGAGGCCACCAATCGGTAATTGAGCTTAAATTCAGTAATTCCAATTTCATCTCTCAAGCACGATATCAAGACAACCTCTTGAACCTCTGCAAATAGGCCCTGCGTATTATTGAGAACATTATCCATCTGAATCTCACCCTGCTGACATGAAGAGAGCCACAATCAACTCATCAACAACAAACGCTATCCCTCACCTGTGACCTCCTGTACCTACATCCTACGAATGCACACTCGTCTAATAGCTGCAAAACCAGAGCGGGTGTCTTCAGCTCCGACAGAGACTAACCAATCATCAACACCTTGGGACAGATTCCCCCTCCAAGAGTCGCTGGCTGTCAACCCATCCGAAATTATGTTTCAATCCACCACCTATCCACGTACCCAAATAATACGTTTCGAATCCATCGGACTGCATCTGTACCGCAAAGAATAGGCTGCGTGATGGACCTTGCATTTCGGAGACTCGCCTTTCCATGGCCTACTCGGAAGTGGGCAACCCTTAGTGATCTGAGTGCCGCAGCTGGTAGTTATTAAGATGGTGGACTTCGCTCCATCAGCCTCTCTAATACACTGAGTTGTCTACGTTCACAGTGCTTCAGTCTGCCATTCAATACTGTTGAAACATCTTGATGTATGGGATGTTGATCACCACGCCAAGCGCACATGTTTGATATATATGATCTACACGTGGCTGTACACACACTTCTTGACACTTCTCGAATCTTCTACATTTTATGTATATAGTTACGTATTATTTCTCAGTTTAGGACAATGCAAGCTGTTTCTCAAGTGTCCAATGAATACTTGGCCTGCACCATCTTATTTCATCAAATACTGATCAAAATGTATCTTCTACCAACCTCCCTACTATCGCTTCTTTGCGTTGCTCTCGGAGCTTCAGCACAAGAGACGTGCAAGTCGCAATCACTACCAAACCCAATAGCTTCGCAGTATCCTCAAAACATCACTGGAACTCTCAATGGAACGATTGCGATCCTACCGATACCCATGACGCTGGCCAGGAGTATTATTCCAGCCAAATACAACATCCTCACAACCGCCTATCGAACTTTACTGCCTGACCTACCACACGACATGTACCCAGCAATTCTTCAAGCAGTACTTGATCACGATGTCGATCTTGCGGGCTACAAGATTGAGGACTTCTCTGTGCGTCTCCTCATTTTCCGATTCGTAAAGGCATCTACTAACAACCCAACAGCGCGCAAGCATCGAATTCCCCTTCATCGACCTCCTGTCCGATAACGAAACACCCTTCCGCTGGGTTCCAGACATGTTCCTCACCTCCACAAACGAACTTGGCATAAACGCATGCCGCGAATACGGCGGAGAAGTCTACCCAGCTACCTTCGAGCCTGCATGCGATGCCTATGCCCCTGTTCCCTTGAGCAAGGACGGCTCTACATACTACGGTGTCAGCGCCGCCGATGCTTCCCTGAAAGCCAGATTCGCTCCTGTGAACGCCCAGAAGGAGGTTCAGCTGCCGGCATTTTTCTTCAAGAGGGTGGTCAATCAACCCCTCTTTGGTGACGGCAAGTTTTGCAATGTGCAATTGAGGATGTTCAATACCTCCCTCTCTAAGGGCGCCCATGCACCAAAGGCCATCAGCGCGAGTGTTCGCGTGACTATGCCCGGGATCTTTACACAAGCACCTAGGGGAGAGATGTATTGGAATGAAGCTGTGGGAATGCAGGTCGACACACCATTTATTGAGAAACATCTTTTCTCGTGCGAGGGGTTCAGAGGATACATTTGGGAGGATGATAGTCCTCTATTTGAGTTTGAAAGCTCGAGTACGATGGAGGGAATGATGGAGGGAATGATGGCGGAGGGTTTGGGGGAAATGGAATCAATGGGTTAGAATAGCATGGGAGATCTTTTGGAGGATTGGTGATGCCCAGGGCGTCCGGATATTTTAATTCAAATATCATTGGAATCAAAACGATGAGTTACAAGCCTATTTTATTTCTAAAAATAATCAAGAATTGATAAAGGCTCAAGCCATGCCTCCTCTGCTAACCATTTGTCATGTCATCCTACTGTATCCATATCCAGCCCATACCCTAAAAATTCATCATTATAAATCATAATAAAATAAAAACATAATTAACAAAGAAACAGCAAACCACCTCACGACGCCTCCGACCCCAACAGTGAGGGCGAGGGTGCCTCACCATCAACACCAACATCGACCCTCTTAGCAACAGGTCCATCTTCCAATTCCCCTCCGCCTTCCTCCTCACCCCAGCACTAAACCCACTACCCGCAGTCCCAAATTTCACAGCAGTAGATTGCGCCCTCGTCGCGGCATTCGCAGCAGCCATGGCCTGCAACCTAACCGCCCTCGTCGCAATACCACCTCCCATAGCCGTCCCGACGACATGCCTCTGTCCATTCACCGTGATTCCACAGTTTAAGTTTATATAGATATTTTTCACTCCCGCTCCCCCTGCTCTTGACGAATCAGTGGATGTGGATGTGATTTTCTGCACGGAAGTAACGATCCACGTTGCTATTTTTAGGAATTCGGTTGTCTGGAAGGAGATTATGTTCCCGTGGCCGTGGATTGTTAGGGGGGGCGTTTAGGGTTATGTTTGTTGTTTGGGGTGGGGGTTGTTCTTCGTCTTGGTCTTCAATGTCGAGGTCTGGGTCGAAGGGTTGGTTTTCGTTTGGTGAGGGGAAGAAATAGCTGGGGTTGGCGGGTGGTGTGTAGGGTGGTGGTGGTATTGTTGGTGATTCTGTTGCCGTTGCCGCTGTTGTGGTTGTGGCTATTGGAGTGGGCATTTGGAGGGTTGACATGTTGATTTTATGAGGTAGATTTTTTGTAAATGTAGATGATATGACAAATATTCGACACAGAAGTGATGATGATATGGTTTGAAGAAGAGAGTGCAGAAGAGGGAGCCTTTATATCAGTCGAAATCGAGTGATAAAATAGCTAAATCTAGGTATCAAGTCGTACGGATCTAGCACGAACTAATCATGAGGTGAACTGATCAAATACAAACCTAGTTGTGGGACGTAATGCGCCTTAAGTATAGGTGTAGCTATTGAGTCACAAAATAAGTGCCAGGCGCTCGACAATAGCAAGCCGCACCAATCCGCCAAGTTATTGTTTCATGGGTGCAAAGTTCCCATTGTCGAGTTTCTATTGTCGCGAATCCTATTGTTGTCTTAGCGTCGTTCTAACGTCGCTAGCAACTCCAATCAGATGTCAGCAAAAGTGGGCCCGATACAAGCCAGACCCCTGTCAATGGGATCTGGCGAGAGGCCGAAAAAGTGCGAAGGATGAAGACTCTCTACGCGAGATGGCAGCTTCGAAAAAAGATTCATGTATGAAAAGATGCTAGTCGCCCAAGTTTTTGGCGGATGTGTTTGGTCGCGGTGGCCATCAATCAATCAGAGAGCTTACAATGATAGGATTGATCTCAGCCAGGTCTCCGGAATTATTGACTCTTTTACTGAGCCTGGCAGATGAGTTTGGTCGAAGACGGTGTAGGTCCAATTTTTGTCTGATCGGTAGTGAAAACTGTGGCACGAGTCTCTGGAGGGTCTGCACTGGGTGGTGTTGAGATTCCCATATAGCTTCGTCTACAGCAAACTATGCAGGCTTCGTTCCAACAGCAGTGTAGTAGCCAACTAATAGAGGCAAAAATTAGTACTCAGAAGGGAAAGATTTTCAGAAAAGTACCTGACTGGGATCATATGGTGCCGCATTCAATTGGCCCAGACATAACGACGAATGGTCCAGAAGGGCGACTAGAATTAGAGATTCAATAGCATAAGAAATGAGAGGGACTGAAGCAAGCAGGAAACGAAATCCAACAAAAGTTACAAAATGAACAGAGAGGTCAAAAGTCCATCAAACCAGAGCATCTCACGCATGGCGGGAAGCGAACATTCATATATTAAAAAAACCGAGTGTCGATGTCGATGTTAAGCATCGTGAAATCTATACCAAGCATTTTCTTTGGGAGATAATAAGCGCGTCAAGACTACCACGCAGTAAGTTGCAACCTCTATCTGGGAGGCCAACTCTGGCGATGCTCAAGGATCATGCGAACTGCCAAGGAATTATTGTGGAGATTGTCCAGATTGCGCAGAATCTGCTACCTCGAACGAAACAGCTCCAACAACACATCTCTTGCCACAATCATGTCTGTGAAACGACTTTGCGCTTCAGTACACTTCGTTCTCCTGTCAAGAATAAGGTTGTACTCACGGCGCTGCTGGAGTCGTGTTCCAGGACCGTAATCGATATTGCCCCTGAGCGCTCGATCAATCTTCCTCCACAGCCGCAAGCTATTGCTCCTTTCACTAACAAGCGCAATCCGACCAGAAAACCCTCGATTCAAACAGTGTGCTCTCCCTGTGCCTGTGACTGCTTTTTTACTCGCCTCTGCCCGTGGACACCCTCACAACGCTGTTAGGAAGATGCCGAATCATAAGGAGACAGCAAAGGTCTCAGTGACCAGGGCCTCCAAATTTACAACTCTCTCAAGGCGTCTAGGCTTTTCGATGCATGACGTCGCTTCTTTGCTTCCTTTGGAGGGGATGAGGCGCATGGGTCTCAACGTCCTGTCGTTTGTGTGTGTTAGAAGCTTTCCTGTAATATCTTCAAGATTCAGCTGTACAGTCATTCACAATTGTCATTCTTTTTAAGCACACTGTTTTAATATGTGATTCTCTGCTACACTAAGCGGTGGCGCCTTGGCTCCCGTAGCTCACTCCTATGCTCATTATGCCGACCCTAATTGAGAATCGTCCCCCAGAAAGTCCATAGAACGTCGAGGGGGCGGTGGCAATCGGGAAGGTAACGAAGGAGGCAGAGGATGAGGAAGCGCGATGTGACAGGAGATCTAGCGATCAGGTAAAGGTCTCTATTGACGAAGAATCAAATCATCATTGGCTAAATCTCGAATAGTGGACCAACGTCTGCATTGAGAGTGGACATTGCGTCCGTTCTCCTCGGCAACACCGATGGAGAGAGTTTTGAAACAGGCTCCTTTCCCTCTGATATCAGCGCGTGCTTGTCTTCCACCGATGTTTGCTGTGCTTTGAAATTCGTCAGCGCCGAGTTGACTGATATATTCACTGCTGATGACGGACAGTGCAATGATCTGGCTCGAGCGTAAGATTTTGGCTCCTGTTTCTCTTCGAGTTTGCTAACGAGAGCAGTGCTACTGATTAGGATTCCACGATGCCGGAACTTGGTCTCTGGTTAGCAAATCCCAGTTGTGGGCGAGTCGTGCTTTGCTAACCGAAGCATAGTCTTTAGCACAGTCCGGATCAGACTTTCGTGGTGCCAAACGTTTTCACAGGGATTATTTCCAATACAGCATTGGAATGGCCAATCTCCTGCAATTCACGGCAAACCATGCGTAAAGTCCAGTCCCTTTCGATACCATACTGACCAATGGAGTAGGACTATTGCCAGCTCTCTTGGTCCCCATGTTATAACATACATTGGCTGGAAGGTAAACCACCAGATAATTGCGTTTGTTTTGCGTGCATATACTATCCATCACAGGATGCTACTCAAGCTGCACTAGATGATTTTCTTCCAGGTCTTTACTCTACCGCAGACACCCTGATTAGGTTGTTCCAAGACAAGAACGTCACCCCTGCTATGCTTGTCGCCCTTCTTGGTGCTCAAAGTACCTCCAAAGCTTTCGGCCGAAGGAGATACAGCCTGGGACAGTACAGGATGTAAGCAAGAAGGTTTTGACACTTATTTAATACTCTGCTATCAAACTGCAGTCGACTCCTGGTATCTGGGACGTTGCATTTCACGGCGAAACTTTCCAGCAAGGTGCACCTGTCGGCGTTTTGCGATTCACTCTGCTATTGCGATTGCCAACAGCCCTGTTACTTTCGGTCGTTGGCAATAGTTCGTCGATAACCAAGGAGATTGGACCACAGCATATACTCGCTCGTACGTCCGATTGAGTTTGTTGGGTGTTAATAACATCACGCATCGAAAAGATTACTCGAAAGCACTGCCATCAAATTTGGCTGGTATCTCCTTGCCTCCAATTCGCAATCCGAGCAGCTCGAGCTCCTTCATGTCAGCCTCGACTAGCTCTATGATTCCAACGTCTTCAGATATGTCCATTACGTGTCTGTTCCATATGTATCCGTTGTAAATACTACCGCGATGGCTAAGTCCCCGTACGCTTCGACTTCGTCAGTCAACTTCAAGTCAGACGTAACAAGCAAGTACACTGCTGCTGGTACCGGTATCCCTACTTCGACTGCTCCTTACGCTAAGTTCACCGGTGCTGGAGGAAAGGAGAGCTTCAGTATCATTGCGCTGTTCGGAGTCTTGGTGTTCGCTATTGCTTTGTAGATAGTGTCATGGTGTTTTTCAAACGTACATTTTGTTTTCATGAAGGAATAGAAGCATTTAGTTGGTTATCCTCGCCTTGTTTGTCAATAGTAGTCAATATGTCATGTAAATACATCGATTGTGATATTGTGTCCAGACTTTGTGGTAGCACGAAGCGAGTTTTTCTCGGTTCGACAACATATGACGCTCCTAATTGAGTTTGATAGATGTAAGTCTGAATACCATCCGTCGTTCCTGACATTCCAAATTTTCAAGGGGAATTCCGGCGCTCTACCATTTTGCTCTTCGTGTCAAAGTTGATGAATCGCCGGATGTCCTGATCGGCCGACTATGTAGGCATTCCTGAACGGAATGTCTTCATGATTGCAGAAGTAGAATCCTAACAATCCTTGGTCAGATCCCCCACACAAATCCACAGGCGGAAACGTAAGGCTAGAAACGGAAAGACGCGCACCTCCTCCGCAAATGGACTCCAGCGGAATCTGACCGCGTCTCTCCTCACCCAAGCTCTCCTATTCCATAACATCGAAAGACAATAAAGACACCATGCAGAGCCGCGAGGCCGATGCTGGCCACCAAAGCGAACAGTCTACTAAATCTACTCCCCTTGACCCAAACAAAATCCCCCCAGACCGCCCACCGAGCCGATTAAAGACGCTTTTCAGGAAGCTTTCGGGACAGACGACGAAGCTGCCCCCTACGACTGTGAGACTGACCAAGAGGAATCTTACTGAGTATTTCAATCCTGAGTACAATCCTGAGGTTGTCATTGGTGAACAACATGCCTACTTCAAGCTTCAAGACAGAAGAAAGATATCAATACCAGAATGGATTCGCGACTTACCATGAGTATGTTGTTTGCCCGCCTTCATGTCCAAGAAGTATGTACTAAAGATATTGTGCAGGACTGAAGCCATTGAAGGAGCCCTTCCTGTGGGCCAGAACTCTCCACAACAGCCAGCTTACGGTCTCTACGCCGAGAAACTCTCTGGTACCGCCTTCACAGCTCCGCGAGCAGAGAACCTGCAATCATGGCTGTATCGAATCCTCCCTTCCTCAGCCCATTCACCCTTTGAGGCTCGCGAGTCCACAACCTACAATACGAACCCTGAATCGAAGCCACATGAGAAGATCCACCAGATCCCCAACCAGCTACGATGGGATCCCTTCGACATCGACGAAACGGTGGACTGGGTACATTCCCTCCACTTAGTAGCAGGTGCAGGAGATCCCACCATGAAAGCAGGAGTTGGATACTACATTTTTGCAGCTGGAAAAGATATGGATCCTCGTGAGGCATTCTACTCGGCAGACGGCGACTTCTTGATAGTCCTCCAACATGGTGTCCTAGATATACAAACCGAACTCGGCAAAATCCTCGTCCGACCAAACGAGATCTGTGTCATCCCACGCGGTATCCGCTACCGCGTCACACTCCCTGAAGGACCAGTCCGAGGCTACATCCTAGAGCTCTACCAAGGCCACTTCCAGCTACCAGAACTCGGCCCCATAGGTTCAAACTGTCTCGCCAATATTCGCGATTTCCAAGCCCCCATCGCTCACTTCGACGAAGACACAACAACCACCTACAACCTACTAAGCAAATTCTCAGGCCACCTCTTCGCCGCAAAACAAAACCACACACCCTTCGACATTGTCGCTTGGCACGGAAACTACTACCCCTATAAATACGATCTAGGCCGCTTCAACACAATTGGCAGTATAAGTTTTGACCACCCTGACCCCTCCATATTCACCGTCCTCACCGCTCCCTCCGAACGCCCCGGAACAGCAGTGGCAGATTTCGTAATCTTCCCCCCGCGCTGGCTCGTAGCCGAAAACACATTCCGTCCACCCTGGTACCACCGCAACACAATGTCTGAATTCATGGGTCTCATCGGCGGCGTCTACGATGCCAAAACAGGCGGTGGGTTTCAACCCGCCGGAGCGAGTTTACACAATGTGATGAGTGCGCATGGGCCCGATGCGAATACGTATGATAAAGCCAGTACTGTTGATTTGAAACCGCAGAAGGTTGGCGAGGGGAGTATGGCGTTTATGTTTGAGAGTTGTCTTATGGTTGGTGTTACGGAGTGGGGATTGAAGAAGTGTAGGAAGTTGCAGGAGGATTATAATGCTGAGAGTTGGGACGGGATTAAACCGCGGTTTAGGAGGCCGGATGGGAAGGGGAATGGGGTTAAGGGTAAGGAGAATACTAAGGTTGGTGAGGCGGATAGGACGCAGAATCCGCATTACACTTGATCTTGCAGTGTTTCTTTGGAACGAGAAGTTAGATATGGGTTGATGGGATCTAGATACTATTGGAATAGTAATTCGACTTCTGGATACGACCGTTGACTTTCTACATCTCTATCTTATCTATCTATTTTTTGGGTGTAACATCTCGCAACCATTCCAGAGCAATTCTACGATCGCGTATACCATCAATATGACAAGTTCCCTTTCCACCACAAGCGAATTGGCCTTCAAGCCACAGAAGTCTTTGAAAACTTTGTGATTAGTACATGTTGTTCTTACCATTACATCTCATCCCGACCTTTACGAACCTGCCAAATCACTTCCCATTGTCTCGGGATTTGTAGATGATAACGTCTTTGGTATTCTCCATCTCGTATATGACATCCTCATTCCATCCCCTTTTCAAGCCGGTGTAATATCGAATCCTTCATGTACAGAAGAGGTTAATCTATACCCGATGGTATACCAATGGTTCAGTCTACTTTCTAGAACCCCATTAAATCAAATAGCCAACGACCGATATCACCAAACCACACATCATCACTGAATTCGCACAACATTTTCTCATAGGAATCAACTTCCTCATTCACACTCACACAATTTATCGACCACACTCGCACTCGCATCCCAAAAAATACAGACAGACGCCATCTTTCCCAAGCTCTCTCTCCCTCTCTCTCATAGCCAGTCAGGAATATATCTCATCTACTCATGAATAAGAATAGACACCTCCAACCGCGCCTACATCCACAAATCCGCCAGATCCCTTGCAGCGCCTTCCAATCCACTCGTATCAACAGGGACATGAGCCATTTCTAACCCAGCCAACTCAGCAGCCGCACCAGTGGAGTTTCCCTGAGCAACGGCGGTTGAAAAGGCCTGATAACGGGCTTGTTCAGGTCGACGCCAGGGTTGCTCACGCTGCCTCTTCTTCTCAGCGCCATTCGTCTTCGTCTTTTCCGTGAAGGGAGCACCATTGGCATTTTTCTTGCCAGCCATTGAACTGTTGCCGTTGATATTCCTCTTGTCTGCTGCCACCATACCATTGTCTTTTTTCTTTTTCTTGACGACGGGTGGGAGAGGGGATTCCTCGCCACGGATGACCTTTTCGACGACGTTGACAGCGTCAAGCATGTTCCGATAACCTGAACCAAATTCAAACTGCATACCCTCGACATCCTGCCAGTCGTTGATATGTTCCGAAGCTGGCGGGAAGAACTGCCACTCAGCTGGCTCCCAACTGGCTTTCATGGCAATTTCCAAGTATTGGTGGTCGTAGAATAGGGTGTCCCAGCTAGGGTGCCAGAGCTGTACGCCCCAGCGCTGTTCGTTCTGGGGGAAATGTGTGTTCTTACAGGAATCCGGCATCTGGAATGAGAAGAGCTCGACATGGTAACCACGGCCTGGGCCTTCGGATATCTCGAAGATGTATGATTTGCGCTGTTCCAGTGAGAGCAGGTGTACACCGGGTTTCCCGTTGTTCTCTTCGAAGTCGAATATGAGACGGTCTTCAACGTTTGACTTGGCATTCTCGGGAATCACGGAAATCTTTTTGAGGAATCGTTCGTAAATGCTCCTCCATCCGGGTAGTTTTGTTTTTTGTGTATCGGTAACAAATGTGCCCGCGACCAAAGAAACTCCAGTAGACGTGAAGCTGGAATGTAGTCAGTATTACACACGTATGGGAGAGAAGCTAAGCCTACCTGTGGTTTAGATCGACTAGCTTGATGTCGACCATCTTTTTGGCGTGGCCTTTGCCGCTCTCTAAGAGTTCCCACTGGTGAGTGTCAAGGAGATACTGGCAGTACCCATTCTCTTTGAAGACCGCTTTGAGGCGTAGTGTCTCTGCCGAGTTCCATGGGCTGATCATATTGAAGATCGCAGTACAATGAGGATATATTGCGCGACCGGGAACATGATCTTTGTATATCAGAGTATGACCCGCACCAAGGAAACGGTTCAAAAGTGCCGATTCAGTTTGGCGATCGCCGAGCCTTGGGAAAGTTAGCACTGCTCTGCTGCTCAAGTAGTAATTTAATACTCACTCTGTGGTTACATATGCTACGAGTCCATCTGAGTCTGGTTCTGAATTACGCTCTTGCACCATTTCCTCGAAGTCGTAAAGGCTGTATTCCTGTGCCTTCGGAAACCGTTCGAAAGTACAAGTTCCAATTGATATGCGCATCTCCAAGTAGCCTTGCCAGTAACGAAGATGGTCCAGCATGGCCATAAGCCAAACATCGATGTATTGAATGTTCAGACTTGTAATGTGTCTGCTACCTATAAGGATAGCACCGGTGTCCAACTCCGCAATTGAGCGTACATCGACTTTCTGTGTCGACAGGAAATCAGGTTCCGAGCCTGATACGTCCTTCAGATGCATGGTCTGGAAGTTTTTCTCGTCGATATCGCTGTCGACTTTGCGTCCGAAGAGCTGCGGCCTGAGGTATTCCTTCCGTTCGACAACATGCGCATTGTAATCGAGTGGCAATGGAATGGGCTTCACCAAGAATAATTCTGGTGCTTCAATCTTGCGACCAATGATCTGCTTATCCAAGTTCTTTAGCCGCTCCACTGCCTGGTCCATAAGGTGCTTCTGGTTGCCGCAAAGAAAAAAGCCTTGGCCGATTCTGATTCCTTCTCTATTGCCGGCCTCGTCATCAAGGATCGGGAGTTCTGACATATATGTCATATGACACTTGTTGTCCATTCGAATCGGGTCTAGAGCTTCCATAAACGCGCCGAGAATTTTGTCGTCTTTGATCCAGTCACAACTGTTGTATTCGAGGATGATTGCGTGTTTGAATCGCTTGCCTTCGAACGCTGTGGTATCTGGGTCGGCACGGTATTTCTTTCTGCTGTGGGCGTCTACGGCTCTGCGAAGGGCCCTGTCATCCTTGGCGGGATTATAGCCACCGACTTTGGGGAAGGCGGCTGTCTTGGTGTGTATCGCTCTATCGCGGGCGGATGACCATGCTCGTAACTGGCCTCTCGCATCCTCACATTGCTTTCTGTTGCCATAGATTTTGACACCCATCGTGTCCCCCACCGCGCCTGGTATCAACTTACAGCCCGTTTCTTTGGAGATGGCATCAAACTTTTCGTCGTCTGACGCGCTCTTGAAAGCATCGAAGCCTTGGGGGAAGCGGAAGGTGGCATCGGGCTTCGGCTCCTCTTTAGCAGCTTTGCGACCGTGCGGTGGGTTATAACGAGGCGCCATTGTTGGTGGTGGTGGAGTGGAGGGTGAGGAGAAGTTGTTTTGATGAGAGGGCGAGTGGCCGTCACGTGACCATTCTGAACACGATTTGTCCTCAAATTTACGCTGTGAATATGTTAGCAAAATCCAACCAAGAAAAGGAGAGGATCGTTGTATAAGTGAGGGAATACAGGTGGTCTGCAGCGGCAGACCAGTCCCTTCTTCTGGTCTTCTAAGAACTGAGGACAGTTTTTGTACAGCTAGAAGTATATGAGTATGAAGGCTCGGAGAACAGAGTATTGGTAGATCCATACGTGTCCCTTCCTCTCGCACCAGTGACAAGGCCTTGGGCCTTTGAATTGCCCAGGTCCGCGACTGGTCATGGTGATCTGCAATACTGTCAGCAACTCTTCACATCTCGAATGGTGCAAGAGTATCTGCTCAAACGAAGGGCAAGACTTACGGAGGGATGGATGTGTTTGGAGGTGAGGCGAAGGAGCGAAGCAGGTTTTTTTGTCAAAGATCTCGGTGATCCCTACCGCTTAGCTTCTAACCACAACATCAGCGAAGGGTAATCCGCCCAGTAGTATCACCGTCCACATCTGCTTTCGAACAGAGCTACCTCAATACCTTTGACAATGATGATATCTTCCTTCTACTGCATCCAGACTCAGAAGAGGCACTCAATCCCTGTGAAAGACTGTTTGACGTTTGACGGCGCGACGTAATCCACATCTTTCCAGTTTCAAGCACGAAGCTCGTAGAACCATACTGCGCAGCAACAAACACCACAATTCGTATCCATATCGCGCGATATCCAGGCTTTTGGCCGTGAGATCCTCATAGACTCAGTACACCTCCGAGGCGATGGACGTTTCCGCCAGCAGACATGTACCGCGTATCCTCCGAACGACCCTCCGAACGACCCTCCGAACGACCCTCCGAACGACCCTCCGAACCTTACGAACTCTACACTCGCTGCAATGCCCACCTCAGAAGTATATCGCAAGTCTACGGGCCTCGATATAGCGAAGGCTGAACGGAAAGGGCGTGCAATTCTGGCTTTCGCCTGACAAGCGTAACCATTACACTTGAGGCCAATGGAACCTTAGAACGGCATGTAGACGGATAAGGATTTGGGAATCTCCTGGGCGGTGTAGCTGAATGTGCCAGTTATCACTCCTTTGTTGGGAGCAGACTATACTCTTCTTCCACGTCAGATTGTGCGCACAGTCTTTGGATAACTTCTCACTCCACCATGCTCTTGTCTGTCTGCGTTTTCCTGGTTCGAAACCGTCCAGTTCTTGATCTGTTCACATACTGTCCTTCTCTGTTCGTCGACTTGCCCGTATCTCTTCCTATATTCGTCGCAACACAGGCACAACAGAGTCATGTTGATATTCGAAAGACAAGAACATCCGAACAAAGACCCCAGTTGTACATTACACTCTTATCTTACACAGAAATGATTCTCCTTCAGACGCCATCGTTTGCCTGCAATACAATGTTGTGCCATTCCTAAACTCGCAAACATCTTGGTGGGTTCCTGGCAAGCAGGGATTTTCAAAGAAGGATATGTTCGTTCCTCTGGAAGCTCATCATCTTGTTCCTTCACCGGTCTTTTACCATCGCCAAGCCTGCTGTCAAACGTATTTTCTGTCCAAGGTGGCAATAAAGGTATTCGAGAGCATTTCTGGCTTGCGTTGAGAGGTTGGTGACTCCAATTCCTCTTGAGTTCACGGCAGCTGTCCCGGTTGCGAAAAGGTCTGGCATCATCTCGTCCTCGTTAATAATGGGCCATCGCTATTCGCTGTCAATCCAGTTCATTCGGTGATTGGTTCGAGTGTATACGATGTTGATGCGATAACCATGAGGACTCTGGATCTCTTTGGAAATACCGTTGATCGTTGTCGATGCCGTTTTCGTTGCGGAGCGGTCCCATGGGATTGTAGGCGGCAATTTTTTGGGACGCCACGGAAGACAATGATGGACATCGAGCCTGCCTTTGGTACAAGTTCATCGAGGAGAGCGATTGCGAGCGAATTGGTGTTCGTTGCCGAGCTGAATCCGCCTTCTAAACCAAGACCCCAGATGTGCCCTGGATTGTTATTGTTGGTCGATGTCGCTCTCGTGGTGCAGTCTTGCCTGCTGGGCGGTAAGTTTATGGTATAGCGGCACTCGGGTCGTTGGCAAGAAGAGTAAGCGGCCACGGGGAGGCCTATTCAAACTCGACACTTGGAAGATGCCAGTTCTGAGCATACCTGACCATCATCAAAGTAGTCCCAGGGTTTTTCTCTTGCCGATAGCTCCCCTTCAATCCAAGTCCGCGAAACTTGGCGGCGTGTGAATCGATGGCGCCATCGGACTAGAAGCCGAGAGCTAGGGGCAGGTGTGGTTCCAATCCTGCATCCTGAGCAATGCAGGCTTCCGCGTTGTGTCCTCCTGATGATGTTCGTGGTTGTCGTTGTCGTTGAGGGCGAGACTAGGCTGTGCGAATGCGAGCTCTGTGGTACGCACAAACCCAACACATTTCGCAGCCACTATCACGCATTATCATGTCCTCAAATCGATCCTAATGGTCACGATCTTCGCCCCTCTAGGAAGTAGAAGGCGCATGCCCAGAGAGTTACGGAGGTGGACAGGGAGGGATTGTGCTTCGAGACAGTACACAGACGACGTCAGGCAATCAAACGTGCACTATATGTAGCACAATCCTCCCAGGAGAGTAGGGCATTGCATGAGGCCGCCATCAACCTCGTAGCATGGTCTTCTTGTTGGGTTTGTTTGTGAACGCTTGGTGTGCGAAGCTGAAAGGGAATTGGGATCAAGGCGCTCGGTTAGACCTGGATCGCATGCAGGCATCATTGATCTCATCCGTCCTAGTCACTTTTTTACTCTGTTCACAAACAACAAAAGTCATGGCAATGGAATCGAAGAAAGACATGGCACTCTTTGGAGGCAGCGAGTAAGTTCAACGTCCGGATGAGCAGGAGAGATTCACTGAATGGTTGTGCAGAAAGTGGAATGAGGCAGATTGGACATCCAGCGATGACCGTGTCCGCGGCGGGAAGTCACAAGTATGTACATGCGCAATGCGGACAGGATTACAGGCTGATAGTGGACAGTCTTACTTGGAGTGTTCGCCAGAGAATCCAGTCGCCAGATTCTATGGCAACCTAGACATCACGACTCTTGGAGGAGCGGGCTTTGCAAGCCAAAGGACGCGAAAAGATGTGGTCTGGGATCTCTCTGTATACGAAGGTATCAAATTGGTTGTGACCAAGTCTGACAGTAAGATCTCTCGATTCTCCCTTTCACCCATGTCTAACACATCTAGGCAAACATTACACCTTCAATATCAAGGACACTCTGTTGCCTTTGGACCCAGACACCGGCCGCGAGCAAGCCTCAATATCATACGAATACGACTTTCAGATACCCGAGAATGCCACTCTAACCAAGAAGAATGAGATCTTCATCCCTTGGGAATCATTCAATGCGACCTACAGAGGGCGGGTGAAGGAAGATGCACCGAAGCTCAATACTACCAGCATCAAGCAATTTAGCATCATGATGAGAAGCTTCTTTGGAACGCAGGAGGGAGCGTTCTCGTTGTCGATTGAGTCTATTTCGGCATCATTTTCAAGGACGAAGGATACAGTTGCGATTGGTGGCAGCAACGAGAAGCGTGGTGTTCCAATTCAAGATTCAAGACTCTACAACCGCGCTTCGTCTTCGACTTTGAATTCGGCAGTCTTGCTGTGCTTCGGGGTTTGTGCCATAGGCGCCGTAGTATATTTCTCTTCAAAGAAAGAGATGAAGGGCTTTTACAAACCGTTCTGGAAGTGATTATAGAATAGAATATCAAAGGATTATCCCTTCTTTGAGAGGCTCCGAACCGAGGCAGAGGTTAAAATAGTTGCTTCCAGGGGATGAATCGAACCCAGGTTTTCTCCCAGACCTGATCTCGCCCCACTCAGCAGTAAATTCCACGGTGTGCAGAATCTAGCCACTATTGTTGCCATGTTCTGAAGATCCGAGTATTCGAAATGAAAAGCTAATATTCTCCATCAAGGCCATCAGCAGCACATGCAAACCAAAACTCTCACCGCCTCCTTCGCGAAACCGAAAGCGAAGCGCGAAAACAAACAGTCAGACCACCAATCACATGATTCACATACCAGAACAACATACTACACCCAATACTAGTGCCTTATCTGGCTCCATCCAAAATGTAGCCAGATCACTCAACCTCGGCCTGTCAGTGTGGACAATGCGCGGGTGAGTTTCAGTGGCATCCTGGGAATCGCGAAATCAGCGATAGGACCCGCAATTAGGATATAATCTTATCTAGAAAGCATTCGATAGATAGAATGCAGTAATTGAAAATGAGTCTTTTAATTCAGTCTCCTCTGGATTTTGATTAAGTAACGTTTTGGTAAAGGTCGAATCCACAGGGAAGTTTCGGGACTTGGCCTAGAATTCGGCCAAAAGTCAGCCGCTGATTACCCGATCAATGGCTCGGCTCTTTCACTCGAGCCAGGCAAGAAGCGTCTTGAACGGCACGAACGGCTTAGCTGGCAAATCAACCAACGTGACAACTCAGTGACAAAGCATTCCAACTCCATAGAAAGGCGCAACATTGTTCCGACAAGCACCTAAAACGCTTAAAGCCGTCTAAATCCCTGCCCAAGCCGCCTAAATCCCTGCCCAAAGCGGAAGTCGGCACGGCTATGGCGCTGTCGCTTCCGGGTTTTCAACCGCTTTGGGCGTGACGTCGTATCGTCGAAGGTGGTCCTCCCCTTCTATAGACAGGTCCTTTAGTCATGGGCGCTCTTGCCATCCGAGGGTTGGAGCTCCTGATCCGTCCCGGGTTTCTTCTGTTTTTTGTCGGTTCGTAGATATAGATGCAGGTGTCCCAAGCTCCCTTGAAATTGGTATATTCGAAAAAGTTTCAGCCTTCATGTATCGTGACCTTTCCTCTTTTCTCTATTTAACCTTCTTGCTATTGAGTGAAGCTAGGAGCCATTCTGACTAGCCATCTATTGGTGTCCTTTTTTGACCGTAGACATCATCGTTTCCCGATTGTTCCAATTTCTTGAACTACTCACTTTTCCTCTATTCTCGCCACACTCAACTTCATACAGCACCTTCACAACACCTTCATATAACACCTTCACACAACACCTTCACACACGCAGTCATCAAGACCTTCTCATTCAAAACAGACATCTCTCAATGGCCGACGAGAAAACTCCCTCGGCAGACGCCGAAGCAAACGGCGGCAGCACAAAAATGATTCCACACTGGTAAGTCATCTACTTATCCCCATCCATCAATAATGCATCAACTAACACGGCCTCACAGGCGCATGATCATCGACCAGGGCTGCCTCACCCCAGCCATCGAAAAACACCACTACCCCGGCTCCGGAACAGAAGAAGACCCTTACTCGATAGACTGGATAGAGTCCGACCCGCGAAACCCAATGCTCTTTCCAATATGGTACAAATGGTTTGTAACGATAACAATGGCCATCGCCACCCTCGCTGTCTCCCTCTGTTCCTCTGCCTTCGCGGGTGGCATCTCCCAGCTCATCACGGAATTCAATTCGTCACAGGAAGTAGCGACGCTGGGATTGAGTTTGTTCGTTTTGGGCTTTGCTGTGGGACCCTTATTTTGGGCGCCCATGTCTGAGTTGTTTGGACGCCAAGTGCTATATTTCGGAACCTTTGCGGCTTTTACGGCGTTCAATGCTGGGATTCCAGGAGCGCAGAATATGTGGACTGTTTTGATTTTGAGGTTCTTGGCCGGATCCTTTGGTTCCTCACCACTGACCAACGCTGGAGGTGTCATTGCCGATTGCTTCCCTGCACGTCAGCGAGGTCTCGCCACCAGTGTGTTCGCAGGAGCGCCATTCTTAGGCCCTGCTCTCGGTCCCGTCATAGGCGGATTTCTTGGTGAAGCCGGAGGATGGCGTTGGTTGACTGGTTTCCTTGCTGCCTTTACTGGACTATGTTGGATTGGGGGTTCACTTCTCGTGCCGGAAACATACGCGCCCGTCCTCCTCCGTAAACGCGCTGTAGCGCTTTCTAAGAAAACAGGGAAAGTCTACGAATCCAAACTCGACATTGAGCGCGGAAAAATTACCATCGGCGATGCATTCAAATCAGCCCTCTCTCGACCATGGGTCCTCCTTTTCAAAGAACCAATCGTTTTCATTCTCTCCATCTACATGGCTATCATTTACGGCACACTTTACATGCTCTTCGGTGCGTTTCCAATCGTCTATCAACAAGGACGTGGATGGAGTGCGGGAATTGGTGGCCTTGCTTTCCTTGGTGTATTGATCGGTATGATCATCGCTGTTGCCTACTCTTGCTCTTTCGACAATATCCGTTATCAAAAGGTCGTGGATGAAGCCGGTGGTTTTGCGCCACCAGAAGCACGTTTGCCACCAGCAATACTGGGAGGTGTAGCCCTGACAATTGGTCTCTTCTGGTTCGCATGGACAAACGATCCATCACTCCCCTGGGCAGCGTCAATAGCTGCTGGCATCCCCTTCGGATTTGGCATGGTCCTCGTTTTCCTCGCAATCCTGGTAAATTTTCCTCCTCCGCACACTTCCCCTCTGCCTCCCCACAACGATTCCAAGTCGAACTATATACTAACCCTCCCTCCTACAGAACTACCTAATAGACGCCTACACCATTTTTGCCGCCTCCGTGTTAGCCGCCAACTCCGTCCTCCGTTCCTGTTTCGGCGCGGCTTTCCCTCTCTTCACACGCCAAATGTACAGCCGCCTCGGTATCCACTGGGCCTCCTCCATTCCCGCGTTCCTAGCTCTAGCATGCGTCCCCTTCCCCTTCCTCTTCTACAAATACGGAAAACAGATCCGGTTGAAATGCAAATACGCTGCAGAGAGTGAGGCTTTCATGAAGAAGATCCGGGGCGAGCAAGAAGATGGAGAGACCGAGGAAACCGTCTCCTCAAATGGTGTAAAGAGCAGTTCAAGCAGTGAGGGAGAAAACAAGCAAGGAAACTTCGAGGAGAAGCAAGAAAAGGTCAAGAAAGCGAGGGAGGCGGTGAGGATGGAGAAGGAGGCTGAGGAGGAACGTGAAGCCATTGATTACTCCTACGAGGAACCGGACTCCGAACATGGCGGTACTCGTCAGCCGCGCTTTGCAAAGATCAAAACTGCCACAGAGGGCCCCAAGGACTACGACTTCAGTCCGTATGACATCGATCGCGTGCACACAAAGGAATCGTTCGGGAAAACGAGAAGCCGATCCGTCACCGGGTCGTTGAGGAAGACAAGAAGTGAAAAGAGTGTGAAGAGCTTTAGGAGATAGTATGTCTTGGTTGGCGTCTAGTTTGACTTGGCCAGAGCCCGAGTCTAGTCTGGCTTGGCCAGAGCCCGAGTCCGAATTGGCTTGGCCAAAGCCTGACTCCAATTCGGTTCAGCCGCAGCCCCGAACAGAGTGCTACGTGCAGTGATGACAATCTTATCTCCTCTTTGAATATATATTAGCGATGGAGTTTGGTGTTGGATGGAGGTTGCCATGTCTTTGTATCTTAGTATACACCACCTAATTTAACATGATAACAACACCACTTGACTCTACTCCATGCTGCCCCGAATCATACAGATGTTTAGGTACCACTTCGGTTCAAAAGCCACGACGGTTCTGAAGCTAGAAGTTGCAAGTCTTTGTATTTGATCGCGCAGTCGGGAATTGAGAAGTCAGTGCTTCCTTTACTATTTGATGAGAGGATTGTGTCCAAGTTATGTGCGAGGGAAGGCAATAAAGTAGATGGTGATAGAAGAGAGGTCGTGATGTCTACGTGTTCTCATATATGCGGAGGTTGGAGATGTTTATTTGTGTATCTTTATTATCTGAGCACGCTCCTTTCCTCTTGGATGGAGGAAGCCGAGATCTAGAGGCTGGGATATGGAATATATCCCGCATGTATGTACCTTTACTTGTGTGAAGCGGGTTAAGGATTTGTGAGGGTCGAAGATTGGACTTGATGTAGAGGATGTGGCCGTCTTGTCTCGCAATTAAGAATTGGGTGAGAACTTTGGACCGCTTGCTTTCAGTTCTTCTAGTATACCTTCCTTGTACTGAGTAGAGTTATCATCTGAGGCTTTATTAGTTGGTTGAATTTGAACTTGAACTTTCGACTATATACGCAAATGCCCTTGGGTATCATCATGCTATTATACCATACCACACCCCACTATACTACAAATATCCTCCCGTTCCCTCAACATAATCTCCATCTCACCCAATCCTTACACCCCTCCATCCCATCCGTCATCCTACTCCCCTCCACCACCCCCCTCCCCCTCCAAAATCCTCCCCCTCAAAACCTCCTCCACCATCCTCAAATTCTCCCCCTTCCCCCCAACCAACCCCTCAACCTCCTTAATATTCCCCCCCAACTCCCGAACCTTTCCCTCATAAAAAACCTCCGCCTCACTCACACTCTTCTCCACGAAAAACCCAGTCCCAATATCCACAATCACCTTTTCCGAATTCGTCAGTGTACCCGGGACGTAGAGACTCGATGTGAGCGGGACGAGGATTTGTTTGGGCGACGACGAAGAGGAGGAGGTGGTGGTGGTCCCAAGGCCTTTTTTGAGCGAGAGGAGGCAGTCGCGGAATTTGGATTGGGCTACGCGGAGGGATTGGAAGGATTGGGTTAGGGTTTGGAGGTCGCTGTTCAGTGATGTTTTCAGTTGGTTGAGTTGTGCCTGGGAGAGGTCGGTGATTTTTACTGTTGCGCTTGTTAGACTTCGGTGGGCTGTGGAGGGTCACTGAGGGATTAAATTACTTTGTTGCGCGCCGGGTGGTGGTGAGGAGGCCATTGTAATGGGATGTATGAGTTCTTTGGACTGGACTGATAATTTTGTGGAATCCTAGAGTGGTCTTGGTAGCGGAGAGAAGTTGTTGGTGGAATATGGTGTTGTTGTTTGGTGAAAGCCGAGCTCCAAAATTTGAATTCAATGTGTTCTATTTTTGGACACACAGACAAGGTCACGTCAGAGATCATTACTGATTTAGGCATACTTCACTATCAATTCGATTTACCTGGAGTAAAGAGAATCGGGGGGTCTTATAGGCAATATTACTTCTATCTGGCATTACCACATCAAACATCCGCTCCTCTTTCACGCGCTCGCGGAAGTCATTGATACTCCTACAGCGCCTAACGATAACAGTAATGACAAAAGAAATGATCTCGCAGCTAGCTACTTTGCGGTAGCGGAGAAGAGTAACCCAAAATCAAGCGAGTGGCACTAATCGCCATCAGTATGCTTCAACCAAAGAATATAAAAATATGGTGTACAATGGTCAATCGACCTTCCGAAATCCTTCCCACTCATCACAGCTTTAGTGACTTTAAGATCGCTTGCGCCATGTTCTTGTAATGCATCATATTGCCGTCAACCTTCTTGAATTGAATTCCGTGGAAGCTCAATAGCGGGACTTTGACGAGGAGAATCTCAAACCTCAAAATCATATTGGATCCCACGTCGTCGCGAACGTGAGTCGAAGTCTCGCCAGGGTTGCTGGCTCGGCCATTCTTGCGAAGCCTTCTTCTCTCTTCTAGAGATTCGTCACTGTCCTCCGGTGTCTGATCATCTCCGAGTCGTGGACTACGATGGGCCGCGGGAGTGCGGGGATTTTGGGGGGATGATTTGAAGTTTTCGCGAAACTCGTCACGATCCTTATCATTGCTGCTGTTGCCTCCCATAAGACCACCGAAGCTAATCTTGCGTCGATGGCCAGCCGAGGGAGTGAGGTGGGGGCTATGTGGTGAAGCATCGTTCTGCCTGTTTAGGTCAATGCTCGGTGTTTGTTTGCAAGAGAACCCGTTCTTCATCTCAGTATATTCCACACCGAGTTCTCTGAGTACTCGAATGATGTCCGCGCGGATAACTGGTAATGGCTTGCTGCTTGTTGTGGAGACGCTGAAGAGCCCTTTCAAGAAGACTGGCTTCATAGTCTCCTCACTGTGACCAACCCGAGCTTCGGCGACTTCGGCATCCGTCTCTTCGGGCACATTCTCTTCCTTGGCTTGTTCCCGGCGAAGACGTCGGGCCTGTATGCTCTCACGCCGAGCGTGGCCTAAAGATTTGGCACGACTAGCTGTACTACGCACAGGACGATTTTCCTCAGAAGCTCCATCAGATGGCGCTGGTTGTTTGCCGTTGTTGTAGCTCGAACCATCCGAGCCACTGGTCGGTGGCGGGTCAGGTGGCGCATGGCTCTCAGATGCTCCTCTCTTAGCCAATCGACGTCTATCGACGCTCGAGGATCTTCGCAAACTCATGAAGCGTTTTGGGAAGCCTTCTCCGGTAGCACTTGGGGGCGTAAGAAGCTCAGGTTGATGACGTTGAGTTCCACTGAGATGGAGAGATGCCGAAGAGGGCGGTCCTTCAGACTTCTCTCCTGGCCGGGTTCTCCTGACACTAAAACTCTTCCGTGGCGGTGGATTTGGTGAAGAACCATTCGAAGGGCTTTGGACACTCAACATAGGAGGGTGGGAAGCATGCTCTCGCTCTGGAGGGGGATCTCTTCTCTTTCTAGTGCTAAAGCGGCGGAGCAAACCCGCTGCTGCGCTCTCCTTGCGGACTGGCGTTTGATCGGCCGGCGAGAGTAGCGCAGGACTTTGAGAGCCATCAACACCTGCACCCTGCTGAATGTTCAGCCTCTTCAGCTCATCTGTCACTTCATCTTCGCCATGAGTGCGCGCTCTGGGCCTCGTACGGCCACCAGTAGGAGCTTCTCCAGCCATTTCGTAGGCATTTGAATTGGTATAGGCAGCTGCAGGTGCAGGCAGATCCGGCATCTTGAGAGGCCTATGAGCTGGACTAGTCGGCATTACTAGCGCACCTGGATTGGCGTCCTGTCGCTCTCTCTCCATTTTCTCTCTGACCAAGTAGTAGATCGAAATGAGCGGGCTGTAGGCATTGATAGGGTCGTCGCCGAGCTGGACTGCTTCATTCGACAAGTTAGTGAGAGTGTCTCGACTAGTCGTGGAATTTCTGCGCTTGTAGAAATCAAACACGCCTCGCTTTCGTTCAGCTTCAGCATTTTGTGTGGGATGCCTACGCTGAGCATTGCGAACGACCCTTGAGTAGTCTTCTGACTGGATCAATTTATTAAGTTGATTTGAGATGTACTCTGGTGTTCCAAAGTCAAATCCATGCATCTTATGGATAACCTCGGTGTCTAGAGGTAGGGTCAGGGGTTCTCGAAGAGGCAGGTAGTTTTCTGGTGGACCAGCAGAGCCTTTCGTCATCCAGGTGTGGTTCATGATCTCGGTGAGAGTTGCTCGTTGCTTTGGGTCTGTGACAAGCATCCGTGATATCAGATTTTTGCATTCTGCGAGATCATTAGTCAATGTATGGGATTTCATGGATTGAAATACTAACCAGCTGACAGCCATGGTGGATACTCGACAAATCCTTTCTTGATCTTTGCGTGTAGCTGTGGCATACTTTGATCGTCGAATGGAACTTTGCCACAGACGAGCACGTACAATACAATCCCAAAACTCCAGATATCCACCTCAGGCCCAGTGTACTGCTTTGCTTGGAGAAGCTCAGGGGCCGCAAAATATAAACTTCCACAGAAAGTTTTGAGGTGGCTGTGAGGTGCGAACAAATTGCTCAAACCAAAATCAATGATCTTGATATCCCCTGTTTTGCTGATAAGAATGTTTTCGATTTTGAGATCCCGATGCACGATACTGTTTCGATGGCAATAGTCCAGAGCGCTTGCGATTTGCCGAGCAAACTTCTTAGCCTGTTTCTCCTTGAGTCGACCATGAGAAATGATGTAGTCCAGCATTTGACCTCCATTCACATATTCGAATAGCATGTACCAATGGTGTTGCGTGCGCACGACATCCTTCATTCCACAAATGTAAGGATGATTGACAAGACTGACAATAGCAGCTTCACGGGCAGTCCGGACTTCCTTGGAGTGGTCTGCACGCTCTCTATCTGCCTGGCTTCTGTGTTCATCGGTCGACTGCCGTGGAACAATTTTGATGGCGACCTATGTCTAGAGTTAGTGTATGAGGCATGGCGTCGATTCGTCAACAATTATCCATACCTGTTCGCCAGTCTCCAAATTCTTGGCCAGCTTTACTTTTCCCATACTGCCCGCACCTATGGTCTTTCCCAAACCCCACTTCCCTGTCTGTGTATCAATTGTAGTCCTTCGACGTCCCTGCGAAGGCTGTGGTCTCGCTTGCGTAGGGTCTGAGGGGACTACATTTGACGGTGGGGGCGGGGGTTGAGACGCTCCGTCAATTGACGCATAGCGATCACTGTTGGTGCCCCGAGAACCCGTCGTGCGATGGGTACCAGCACGCATCGAGTCTGTACGAGCTGGGTACTGCGTTCTGTCTCTCTCCTGATCGCGTGACATACTACGGCGGGCGGACGAAGAAGAAGGCTGAGCTAGATTGCTCTGCTCGAAATCTCGCTGCGGTACATTGCTGAGCCCTGCCGACTGCCCAGAACCATTTGGCCTATGACCTGAACTTCCCACGCGCGTAGATTGTGAACGGTGCGGTCTCTGGGAGCTATCCCCTGGGGGCGTAGGATGGGACGAACTGCGGGCAACCGGTACTGCTGATGCTGCGCTTGACATGTCGAAGCTGCTTCCAACTCAGCTTATCGCTGCTTGCTGCTTCCGCCTTTTGCTGCCCAGATTTGAAATAGAGGAAATGTCGCTTTCGATGCTTATAGCACGGCTATCAAAGTGCTCGAGGTAGGCAATTGAGAGCAGGAACAGGCTGCCGGACAAGTCAGCCAATAATCAGAGACGTCCGAATTGAGCCGTAAGAGAGGGTGACGACGTCTAAGCAAGGTAGAGAAGAGCGCCAAGAGCCACAGATAGGCTCTCTGACATGTCAACTACAGATTAAGGGCAACTATGAAAGGTGGACAGCAGCGCAACGGTCGTGCGCGGCCTGCAACCGATATCGTGCTCGTTATGACAGCTTTGGCAGTGGTCGCGGCCAGCCTGTGAAGATCCATAGAGTAGGTGCAGGGTAACATAGCATGCCGAATATAAAGGTTTCTAAACAAAGAGAGATTCTCACCTTGTAATACAGGAGTGGACCTTGGACGTCGTAGATATAGGGTCCCAATGCCCAACTCAGATGCAAAACGGTATCTTATGGCTTCGGGATTCTAAAGAACAAGGGAGCTCTTCGTCTGGCGGAGAGGGCAGAGACAGTGGCAGTGTCGTTCAAGTAAGAGAGGAAGTCAATCGGCTCGAGGTTTGAAGTAGGCGAGTTGGTGGAGGAGGGTGGGCTTGGCTGGAGTTACGATATGTTGTTGTTTGGCGTGACTCTCTCTGGCTGCTGACGACCTGGTCGCTCGTAAAAGCGCAGGCTTCGTCTTGGAATAGGAGTGCAGGTGATGCGCATCTGTTCAGTGATATGTGTCGCAGAAAGGGGATTGTATGCTAGTATTAGTCGCGTTTGGCAGAAGTGAAGCGCGGGAATGTTAGTGGAGAGCCACTGTCGCTGTCCCGCGTCGTGTCTTACCTCAAAGATCTACACCCGAGAACGAGATACGAATAGCAGAAACATCAATCCCAATACGTGGCTGCACATAGTGCGAGAACCACCACGATCCGGTTGCACAGCTGCTAGATGCTTCCAACATAAAAATCATGGCCAACAAACGCCCGCGCTCTGCTTTTGAAGAGCGTCTGCAGGAGACCGAATCACCGTATGCCTTCCACGGAACACCCTTACCGCCGCTTGGTTCAGAAGTGAGGGACGACGGAAGCTATGTCCCAGTTTGGCAACAGGAAGTTAGAGATGAGAGAGGGAGGAAAAGGCTGCACGGAGCATTCACAGGTGGATTCAGCGCTGGGTAAGATTACTCTCCACTTCAAGCAGAAAAAGGACACTCATACAGACAGTTGATTAGGTACTTCAACACAGTAGGATCCAAGGATGGGTGGACGCCACAGACTTTCGTCTCCTCGCGGACCAATCGCGCCAAAGCCCAGCAAAAAGCCGAGGATTTTATGGACGATGAGGACATTGCGGATGCAGAAGAGGCCCAGAAATTGCAAACGTCGACCGCATTTTCAGGCTTGGGATCTACTGCTGAGGAAGCATCAAAACGCGATGTCTTCATGGATTTGGCTTTACCTGCCGGAGAAACAATGGGCGTGAAGTTGCTACAACGCATGGGATGGCGACCAGGTCAAGGAGTAGGCCCAAAGATACGACGCAAGGCACGACTATCGGAAGATGGTGAAGCCGGAGGAGCCGCTGAAGAGCTACATCTGTTTGCTCCTGAAAACAGCAAAATGATTGGTTTCCTTAGGAAGAATGATCAGAAAGGGCTGGGCTACACGGGCGAGACTTCACTCTCAAGCTTTACAGATCGCACGGTGGAATCGAAGCGAGACGAAGAGGAAGACGGCGCGTTTTTCTTCAGCAAACCAAAGCTTCTCAAAGGAAAAGGCACAGCAAAGAAGGGCGGGTTCGGAATGGGCGTTTTGAACGACACTGGTTCGGACGACGAAGACCCTTACGAGATAGGGCCAAAAATATCGTACAATCGAACGATAGGTGCAGACAAAAAGGCAAAAAAGATCAAGACTCCTTCTGCAAACCCTTTACTTGCAGCACGTCCAGTCTTCATTTCGAAGAAGGTCATGGCTCGAAAGTCAGCCGCAAGTTTTCGAAAATGTCACGATGGACGACTGCCTCTTGACGGCTTCATCTTGTCAACTAGCTCCGCAGAGTCTTCGACGACTTTCAGATACGCGCCCCCTAAGATCCCAGAAGGTTGGAAGAGCTCCAAAATCTCTTCAACCCCTGCTCTTGGTGCGAAATGGCAATCTACGACCGACACAGCCAAAAGTTCAACGCTCGATCCAAAAGCCCGTGCTGCTCTGCTTGGCGAGGCCGCCTTACCGGGGAAGTCTGCTTTTGATTTCCTGACCCCTGCTGCTCGAGATCGCCTCGCTGCCATTTCTGGAAGAAAGGATCTTCCTCAAGGAAAAGGTGAAGCGCCACCAGAAGGTTTCCGAAAGTCAGAAGCGGACAAGCAGAAGCATATGTGGAGTCTAGTCCCACCGTTAGACAAAGATCTTGCTCTCGGAGCGCTGCAGCGGGGTATCAGTGGCTGGATGCCATACGCTGAAGACGAAAACAAGCGTGCTCGGTATCGTTCCTACCTTGAGCTTCGCGCTGGATTGCGGGACGTACTTCCTGAAAGAGCGCCGAAGTTCTCCGTTAACGATTGGAAGAATGAACTGAACGAATTTTCACAAGCTGCTCGAGTGTTTAGACCAATGACTGGCATGATGGCATCTCGTTTCACCTCTTCATCTAGCACTTTCGAAGGCTCGATAAACCCGGGAGGTAAAGACTCGGCGACGCCGCTGCTGAGCAAGCCGACTGCCAAACCAGAGGACCCAGCAGAAACAGCAGCAAAGATGGGGATGTATGGTCCGATGACACGATCTGTACTACGATTTTATCCGACGCGACTGGTGTGCAAACGATTTAATGTTCAACCACCTTCAAGCGTTCAGGTAGATCCCGGAACAACCGTGGCAGGAAACGAAGAACGTAAATCGACCGTCCCGGATATCGTGTCAAAGTCAGTCATGGAACAGATGCTGCAGGAGGCCGCACAACGGCGATTTTCATCTGGTGGTACTGAAGGAGGAACACCCGATCAACCTGCCTTTCCTACACATCTGCCAAACATAGAAGAGAAAGTCGTTGATGTGGAGAGGAATGCAGCGCTGGAGGCAGAGAGGCCTGGCGAAGCAGTTTTCCGCGCTATATTTGGGAGTGATGATGAGGATGATGATTGATGATTCTGATTGGTAGTCAGTCTCTTACTGATCGTTGAACAAGATTTAGCACAGGCACAGTGCATCTGCAGTAGATATCTGAATTCCTCAATGCTGAATCGATCTTCCGACCCTACTGGAGTGCTCCGCCCATGGAAAGATCAGACGGTGCAATGGTCCTGGATCTTCTAATGTCTATCGTTAATTTTCCTATCCCTACTCTTCCTAGGGCCGCTTCTCCCTATTTGACACCCCTGTCGGTTGAGTAAGAGCAGTTAGCAAAATGAATTTGCTGACCGAAAATAGAAGCTCTCGATCTAATGCAAAGATGCACCTCGGATCGGATCGACGGACACGATCAACGAGTCTAGAACAACCATTAGGGACCATCTTCACACTCAACGTCAGATTTCGAATCAGCTACTCTTATTTTCGACCTGTCTACAAATCCTGTGGTCCTTCTCCATTGTACCATCACTCCGGTGCTTCCCCTTTTTACCCCGTTACTCACCATATCGCATACGAAGCTTCAAAATGCCCACCACAACCAACGTAGGCACCTCAGGCGCTGCAAACCAAAAACTAGGCGGTGTCCCACACAATCACTACTTCGATTTCTTCTCCCGCGGTCGAGGGTAAGTTATCCGTCTTCTTTGCGAAGACGCCGGCATTGCCTATACCGATACTTGATACACCTTTTATGAGTTTCCCAGCCATAAGGATAGTAAACTGGGCGAAATGAATCCATTGAAAGCGGTCCCGGTTATTGAGCTCAATGGCAAGATTTTGACGCAGAGTTATGCTATTTTGAGGAGTTGGACTAGGCAGTTGGGTGCTTATGATGGGACGAGTGAGGAGGAGAGGTATTTTGTTGATGCGGTTTGTGATTTGGGTGCTGATTGTTAGTTGTGTCTTTCATTCGTGGTCGGACCACGAGTCTTGTCGCATTCACATCCATCATTGTCCCATCCATCCCAAATTATAATTCAACTGATGAATTGCACAGGGCGCACTCTCTTCGTAATAGCCTTCCTGTCTCCAAACAAAGACACCACCTATCCCGCCCACTGCAAAACCGACCGCGTCCGCTACCTCTCTGCCATCGAAACCCATCTTAAACAGAGTCCTCTTTCTCAAAAGGGTCCTTTCGTGCTGGATGATCGTATTACTTATGCCGATTTGGTTGTTTATCAGGTTATTCATGAGGAGGGATTGACGAAGGATGGGGGGGCAGGATTGAAGGAGTATCCTAGGTTAAAACAGTTGGTTGATGGGGTCGAGAGTAGGCAGGGTGTTCAGGCGTTTTTGGGGAGTGATAGGTATAAGGGATAGATTTTGGATATAAGGAGCAGTTTTGAAGGGGAAGAGGTGGTGATGATTGAGTTGGGTTGAAGTTTCATCACTTCGCAAAGAGAAATCGTCACCTTCCCTGCTCTCCATACAAATTGAGATAATATTTAAAAAGGTTTACCAAAAATACATTCTTGATTTTGCTTGCTTCCAAGATCCTGCCTCGTACTGTTCACCCTTACAGTTGTCGAAGGCGTTATGATTGGTTTTTGGCAATCTAGCAAGATATGGCGGTGAAATCCACGAAATTTACCATTTACTTCGAGAATCAGCCTGCTCACAGTTTCTATCCAATGCAAAGGTTTCAGGTTAGAACGGAGGTAATAGTGACAAGTCCGCAAGCCGTTGTATAAAAGAACTTCCCAAGCTCAATTTCTCGTCAACAAAACCATTCTCTGCCAAAACGAGGACCCAATGGTCATATTCGTGTTCATTAAAAATTCTTGAGGAACGAGGAGGTTTTTTCTTTTTTGCAAGGGTTTACCATGGATGAGAAAAGAAGACATGAGGAAAGATCGAATAAATACGCTGACTACAGAATATAATGATGATGATGTCCATCACCACCAGTCATAATGATTTCGAACAAGCCTTGTATTCGAGCGAAGCCCTTCCCGTTGCAGTCAACGGTGAATAGACCTGCTTGAGTATATGCCACCAGAGCATGGACAGAGGCTTCGCCTGTCATTGCTTTGTATCCTTGGTCCCATACAGCCGAGAAAATTAGCGCTCTCCCAAAGAGCGACTTCTCAAGGGAGGATATCGATGATCAAGAAAGCCTCGGGCTAATAACTTACCTCTATTAGCCGCAGTTGTAACAACCTCCGACCGTGGGATGACTATTTTGTGGTATAAGTAACCGCGAAAATATGAAGAGACGGCAATGATAGAAGCGCTCAGGTTGTCACCTATCATGGATTGCTTGGTTTTCGATTAAGTCAGTGCGGGGAGTATAGAACATTGATCGCGTCGAGTACGGCGAATAGGATGTACGAGAGCCACTTTTGAAGGCGATATTAATGTTGTACACGCTGAAGCTGTTCTTTCAACCTCATTGATGACGATCGTCTTATCTGCGATGAATACATCTTCAATACTTCCCAAACGTATCAAGATACTCAGCGCACTCCCAACCTCCAGAGATATCTCCGGTACTTGTGTGTGTCGAAGCTTCTGCAGTCAGAGCATGAAATTGGGTTGGGATCTTGAAACGCTCTACACCCTCACTTTCTGGAAACTGGTGTCCTTATACACTCCAAAAGAGCCCGAGTTTGCGTATACTTATGAAGGTTTGAGACGGGTTGCGTTCTTATTTCCTAGCTCATATTAGCCATGTCTCCTTGTAATTATTGCTCTGGGCAATATGTAACTTACCCTTTAAGATAAATGCTGATAGAAACCTCCACATCCACTCGTCCACTTTACAATATTGTATCGCCGTACTGAAAGATCATCTTCTCAACTTAACACTACCATATATAACCCAGATAGAGTAATGTTGTTTCAGCTCTCATGGAAAATACTGATGAGACCATGATCTCTGGAATGATCATCTCGATTTTTAGCGAGGATACTTACCACCACAATCCGCACTCAAGTCGTAACAGCGAACAGAAAACCGACCAAAAGCAGCAAAATCAGAACGCTTAAAAGAAACGCCGATTGAGCATGAGTAGACTATCAAGCCCGTCCATGGTGACGCTCGACTCTTGCTTCGCGCCCTTGGTGAGGTTATGAGTGAAGAGGCTTGTTGTTTTATTATCTCGGGGTGCTAGCTATATATACTGTCTTGATTACATCATGTGCCATGTCCATGGCTCCTTCCTTAACAGCTCTGTCATCTCAAAGTACATACCTGATTCTCTTTATACACCTTCAGAAATCGCTTAGTCGGGTATTCAGGCTATAACTATCATCGCTATCAGTAATAGCCGACCTCGATAACCTTTCACAAGTTTGCAAAGCCTCTACTTGTCTCGGGATATAAACAGACCCCATTCCCTACAACATACATATCCTCACCAAGCACGCATACAATGGCCATGTGATGTAGCGGATAGTTCTGATACCTAATATGCATGACATGACCCGCGCTCTTTTGTTCTTGCTTTATCGCTGTTTATGGTGTGCTTGTCTAAGACTTTCCTGAGCCTTTTCTGGAGAGACGCACCTCATTGACGACAAGTATCATCAGCACGGTTCGAAATTAACAGTGATTGGCAAGACTCCACATCGCCCAAGATGAACCAACAATATTGAAGACCTTGGGTGGTCGGAAACTCCTACACCAACTTGGCTAACAATCTCAGAAAGAGACCTTTAGTCTAATAAGCAAACCAGAACAATCCGATGCTGTACGGAAGAAGGATTTTTTGTCCGGATCTTTCCTGGTCCAGGCAGGCTTTTGTACTCGACAGCTTATATCCTCGACGGAGTGGGACACGATAGCCGTCATTATTCGATCTGGTATCCGTGGCTATTAACGTTATCGCCTTGAGCGATAACCAATCTCGTCACGGGGCTTGTATAATCTACACCCTTTGACAAGCAGCCCTTATTTGGGGGTCACAACGCGCGCGTATAAAAAATATCTCATTTGCAATACCATACCACCATGAGACCCTGTCCAAGATCGGAGAACCTCCATCCTCCCCGTCCCGCCGGCCGCACATATGCTAGTTGTTGTAGATGGATGACCTCTATTTTATCGTGTGCTAATTGAAACAATGGCCTTGGCCTTCCTTCAGCGGTCCAACCATGAAGATTGGTGTCATCCATGGTACAAATGTATGATGAAGTAACGGTCGCTGAATACAAGCTTTAATACTGGTTAGATAGTGCAGTTATTGCAGCTGGAGCAAAACCCCAGGTTGAGCTTCTTTCTGTCACGGCGCCATTGGTGACTAACCTATTGAAAATCAGCCCGACTCGGGGGAAGCATAAGCCTGCTCGTAAACTTTTCGACAATTAAATGCCGTGTTCCATCTGAGTGTATTGGTATCTTATATTGAAATGCCCATCCGGATTGAACCTCCTTCTATATCTCTTCAACCTTCTCGCTGCCACCACCAAGTGTATTGCTCGCCCATTGATAAGTTCCCAAGAAAATAGATCCACCCGCCGAGATCCAGAATATCCTAGGCCCAATTCCAGCGAAGAAGGCTCTCGGTCCCGAGTCCTTGATGATCCGATTGACCATTTCCAAGGCCCCGACCTTCTCTCTCGAAAGCATAAGACGCGTCTTGAGCACATCCAGAGGCGTCGTGACTCCCGCCGCAACAGCGCCAGACACCGATCCAAATAACGCAGATTCCAGCGCCGAAATCTCAGATGAAGACTTCTGCGCCCTCCTCCATGACTTCAATCCTTCCCAGAGAGGAAACTGTATGACTGTGAATGGCACCTCGCGCATGATTGTGATTGACCATCCACGATACATCTCTTTCCAAACTCCCAAGAAGCCTATCGTCTTGTATTGATATAGAATATGTGTCAGTGCCGAAAGAGAGGTGGGATGTTGCATCGCCTGTGCCCTTTGTTTGATCACTTCCGTTGGGACTCTGACGGCGCATGCTGCAACCTCTCCCGCCGAAGCGGCTGCCATGTGTACCAATGGTTCTCTCCATTGCTCTTCTTTTGCTACGCCTCCCGGTGGGAAATAGGCCTTTCCATCAGCTGTGTATTGGACTTTTGGTGTGGGAGTCAAATGTCGTTTTAGTGAGTCGTAGGTTACGAAGAATAATGCTGCTCCGGGAGCTGATCCCACAATCGCACTTCCAACACCTCGATATATGCCTGAGAAGCCTCCAGAGGGAAGGAAGCCGGCGGTGGATTGGAGACGGGTTTTGAGGGTATCGATTGGGTAGAGGGAGAGATCGACCGTGGTGCCTGCGAGAGCTCCGGACTAGTGTTGGAGTTAGTCCGGGCACTGTGCAATCTTCTGAGAAGCAATTACCAGAAGAGACCGCAGGTATGGAGAGTCAGTCCATGGGGAGGAGGACATTGGCGATTATGTCTTGTCGTGTGCTCATTGTCATGGGGAGAAATGACTGTGAGAACGGGGGTGATTATCGAGGATCATGATGGTCATAGCTTCTGTGCATATCTATCTATTGAGGCCCATTTCATAATTTGCGTTACTACAACATCTTTCATCAAATTCTCAAGGAATGTTAACAAGCTCGAGACTTGCTGTTCACCGATTTCGCAATTTGAGTAAATGACCAACAGACTCAAGATTGGGCCATCAACCGATTTTGACACAGCTTTACCTCTGAGAGCAATTATCACTGCTACTCTTAGGAGGAATTGTATATCTTTCGCGACAACTCCAGATGATCAAGTATGAGTCTGAACAGTTGGAGACGCCGGCGCACCCGCAAATCAGGTGTATAGCAGAAGAACCTTGGAGTCCAACCTCAAGCTCGACACGTTCAGATGCTGGCCCATTTTGGGTCCAGACTGCAAGGACAGCGCAATGGTAACATTCTTGCTCTAGAGGGGGTTGAACCGCGTAGCTAATTCTACTAGGACACCAGATGGAACCTCATTGATCACAACGAGGGCAGACAACACTATAGAGACCATAGTCCTGTACGTCTCCGTAGTCCTGCTCCCTCCAACCGCTCACGAACAAACAGTAAACAGCCCTGAGGACCTTCTCTCACCGGACTCCTTTCACGAACTAAAACCATACTCCTCCCTCACGTCCCCAGATCCCATATTCTCCACAGCAATATATCCGCACTTCAACCTCCAAGACCATAATTCGACTCTCATCTTGTACGCCGCACGCGAAAACGGCATCAAGCTGAAGAATGCCTTATCTCTAGATACCGCAATCTGGGCAGTATACCCTCTTGTCTGCCCAACAACGGAGGCATGGAAAGCACCACACAGTCTCGTATTCAACCACGAAGGAACACATTTCATTGCTGGCGCTACTGCCGAACTTGCCATCTTCGATATTAGCCGCTGTAACGAGGGACCCATGGAGCGAAAGAAAATCGGATATCGAAAGAATGCTGGACACTACAACCCGAAAGGTCTGGATTGGACAAGAGAAATCACTGGTCCAAATGACATAATTTCGACTATGGATTTGAGTGTGGAAGACATGTTTGCCATGGGCACTTTGGGACGAAAAATCGCGATATACGCTGGAGCTGGCAGGGGCGAGCTCGTTACAACATTCTCTCCCGACCAAATCGAGGGTGGTTGCAACCGCTTTGGAGAAGGTATATCACAGGTCAAGTGGTCACCCTGTGGACGATATCTCTACGTAGCCGAACGGCATAGTGCTGGCATACATATCTACGACATCCGTGGTGCCGGAAAACGCGTGGGGTGCTTGATGGGCAGAGAAGCCAAAACGGCTGTACGGTTGTCATTCGATGTTGTTCCGACGACAGAAGGCTCGGAGATTTGGGCTGGAGGCACAGATGGGAAGATGAGGATGTGGAAGAATCCTCAGCAAAGAGGTGGAGTGATAAGCTGGGATGAGGAATTCACTGTTCATAGCGAGAGTGATCTCGTCTGTGCTACGTTGGTACATGGAAGTGGCAGTATCATTGCTACGGTGGCTTGCAAAGAGCGATATGACTTCCAAGCTGCTAGTAGCGACTCGGAGAGCTCATCTTCAAGCGGGTCTTCGTCTTGTGGATCCGTAGACGAAGAGCCTGATTCCGAGAGCGACTCGGGGTCTGAGAAGGAGGCAACGCGAGTCGTACGGGTCGATGAAGATGAAGAAAGCCACACCTTGTCGGCAACGAGTAGTCACGACATTGATACAACAAAAAGGGAGGGTTTCCTGAAAATATGGTCGGTATCATGACAATCAAATTAGATATCATCATGGTTCTTCCCTTCTCTAGTGCCGTGATTTCTAGAGTGTGCCGAACCTTGACAAAGGTTGAAGATTCCGATCTCCGAGTTGGGAATTCGGATACTTCCAGGTCCCGATTATAGTAGTTTCATCCTCGGAGGAATTGACGACAAGATACGAGTTCCGAAGTGTTGAATCTGGGATCTAGTGGGCATATATGAACGACGACGGGAATTGTAGATCAATAACCAAGTAGGACATGTTCCTGGCTTCACTTTCATATGTCATGCCGAGAGTCGCAGGCTCGCAGCGAAGGCTATGGGATGGACAAGCGGCCGAGAACATGTGACTGGAATGTGACGACAACCAGCTTGGCTTTGGCATTGATACCGTCAGTTTTGACTGAGTCGATGTCGACCTCACGGAGAAATCGGCGAGATCAATCTTCAGTGTTTGAATTCATGAGGCCAGCGGTATATTCGGATTGTACCACTCCGTATGTAAAACATGATGAATACCAAGCCTCAAGCCTCACAGAGTCCTTGTGGCATTTATTTTAGTTGTGTGTGTCTGTGTGGAGGCTTGGACTCCTTTGTCATCCCTTTCCAGACTGGGATCAACGGGATCGTCCGAGATGGGATCGCACTATGTATTCATTCTGCGGAGCGGGTTGCGGGATAAGGGCTTCGGGGGTCTTCAGGGTTCGGAGGGTGGGGTGAGTCGTAATAATAATAGAGGTTGGGTTTGTGAGGATTTCAGGAAGAAATCTTTGAATGACGGATGGATTGTTGGAGAGATGAGAATGGCGGGTAGGAGAGAGACACGGCGTGTTCATGATGATCAGCCACAAGAAGCACTCAAACGTCACGACCGGAAACTTGGAAAGACAAAAGGGAGATCTGCCTTCCTTTGCACCTTTCTTTGCTTACCTACCGCCCGCCGATCTATTGCAAGTCCGCGCCTCGCGTCTCTCGCAAATCCTCCCGCGACGTTCGTCACCGCGATGCCCACAAAATACAATCTAATACGTATACGTATACAGCCCATCGATTCGCTTCCCTCGGGGAAAAAAAACATGTGAACAACGAATACGCTCCCAACACAACGAACTGTCTGGATAAACTTTCCCTCCCTCCCTCCAAAAGCCCCAATGCACCCGACCCAGACCGAGAGCCCGAATTCCCGCTCCAAGCCGAACCCAAGAAGGGTATATGAGCACAGCCCAAAATCATAAGAAGCATAGCCTTAGCGACAACGTCAACCCCAGACTGACTGACTGACTGACTGACTGACTGACTGACTGACTGACTGACTGACTGATAGATCATGACATGCTGCATAAAACGCGCGCTCGGGTTTTAACCCTGCATGTTTGGAATCAGGGTCATGCACAAACCCCCGCTGCTTCCGGTCTTCCCTCTCCTGCCCACGCACGCCATGCTCGTAGTGACCGTGACATTGTGTCCTTACCAATTGAATGTCTCGTGCACGGTGTAGAGTAACGATTACGACGGTGATTACCATCATTCATTCCCTTCCGTTCGAAATCCACTCGTAAAATATCCATATCTGTGAGTTTTCATCCGGCCAGGAAAGCCGACGGTTCCCGAAACTTGCTGAGAGTGGATGCCTGGAGGCCAAGACAGCCGTACGGCATTCAGCGGGAATTTTTGAAGCGCGGACGGCGCATGCACAACACTGCATAAGCACGTCAGAATCGACTCGTCTTCCCCCGACACCCGCGCAGAGCATCTTGGATCAAGGGGCTTGTCCTTGGATCCCACTCCAGGGATCGCCTCCGCGAGCTTACGATATGTACCATCTAACCGTTTTCGGCTTCCTTGGGCACAGAGCAGGCTCAGGGTCTCTCCTGCTGAGGAGATGCTGATCTCTCCGTCCGTGGTATAAACATAGACGCATTTCCTCAGTGCGCCTCGCGTCGAGTTTCCGAGCGTCTTACCAACACTATCACTACATAATACTTCCTCTGGATCGTTTTGATATATTGTCGTTTGTGGTGTTCGATTCTGTCTCTGTGCACTATTTGTGTCTGATTCTGAGAACACATCTTCTCGAGCACTCAACGTCCGCACGCATTCTTAGATTAAATCATCTCATCATTCGTGATCGATCGCACGACGCTGTCTTGACCGAGATTGGAACCAGGGGTTTCTTCTGAGGTTCGGGACATATTTTGGCTTCTTCCTCTGTGGTACACTTTTCTCTCCATCCAAAGAATTCCACAACGCCACCAAGACGCCAACGATTGTGCGGCCTCAGCGCTACCTAGTTCTGCTGTCAACCACGCCATCACAGACCAGACCAGACCCTTATTCCAGCCCTACAACATGCGCAATACCATGTGGTACGTACTCCATACCCTTTTCTCCTATTTATCGGGGCTGATGTTGTCCCCCAGGCGCCTAAAATCGGCAATATGCCGTCTCTCAATTTCAAAGGAGGATGAATCCACAACGCCATCGAAACACGAGAGATCACAATCACTACCATCGCCCTCACCGATACGGACCAGCGCACCAGCAGTTTCGAGACCGAGTAGCGCGGCACCAGCTTCAAGAAGGACAAGCAAATCAGCAGCATCGACGGTCCTTCAAACACCCGAACTCTTGGAAATGATACTCATGCATTTGAGTATGCAGGAACTCCTCCCTATACAAAGAGTATCGCATGTTGTCCGCGATACCATTCTCTCCTCCGCCTCTTTGAAACGAAAACTCTTCCTCGCACCCGCACTTGTGGAATTGGGGGCCCAAGAAACGGATAATCCTTACTTGAAAAACTTCTTCCCGACGCTAGGAACGTACCTCCTGACCGGCAACCCGAAATGGCGACCCAAGTTCATCAAGGCATTAACAGAAGATGAGATGGAGAGGATCGGTGAAGAATTTTGGGAATGCGAGACGGCGAGTTGGAAGGACATGTACCTCACGCAACCGCCTGTGAAAGAGATGACGCTGTATGCTGGTTTGGAAGAGGGAAAAGGAGGAGGAAGCGTGACGGAATTGGTGAATGCGCAGGTGTACATTAAATCCAAGGATGGTGTAACGATGCGCATGGTCGTTGATGCTTCTGTCAAGGCAAGGAGGAAGGCGGCATGTGGTGATGTGAAGAGGAATGATTCTGGATATGCCTCTTTGGATCTTGGGCAAGTGGGAAGAGGCGATATAGTCAAGGTGCAACGTGATGAAATCTCCGTTGCAGTCGTTGAGATTGACCCTCTGGATGCTTTTTGAGATGCAGCCGTATGATTCTTCAACGAAAACGGCATTGGGATTTGGAGTTTGGGAATGGTAGACTCATACCTAGACCGCGAGGTCTATTTGCTTTTCACGTGCGAGCGTTCATACCCTATTTGTATTAGAGCAGTTAGAGGTCAGAGTAGCTCGTCTCCTTCAATCTTCGCCCCTCTTCGGTTGGCGAGGTAGATGCGACCGGATTCGTAAACCCCTAGGTAGAGACCACTTCCCAACATTGTCCATATACCTCGAAGAGCACCTCCTCTCCACAGACCACGCCAACCACTTTCGGCCATGATCTCGCGTCCAATTTGCATACTGCTTTTCTTGGAGATCTTCTTAATAGTATGCCCGAGAGCATCGACGAGACCTTCACCACCAGACTTGATGGCCTTCCCAATGGTCCTTTGCTTCGGATCTGGGGTTTCATTTGCAGCACTCTCTGCAGCGGCTAGCATGATCCGAGTCTTGACGACATCGATTGGTGTCGTAACAACGGCTGAGATGCTGCCAGCCACTCCAGCGCTCGTAGCTGTAATCAATCCGCTTTCGAGAAGAGTCCCCGTTCTGATCCCTCGCTTGTCTCGATAATCCCGAATGAAGACTTTCAGCCTCTCGAACATGGGAAACTGAAGGGCTGTAAATGGGAGATTCCGTCCAGCGAGTGCGGTGTATCCTCGCCATAACCCTAGAGGATTCGATCGAAATCGCTGTAATGTCTGAACAGTTGCGTTTGTTTTGGAAGCTGCACTCGAGTCCACCACTTGTGCATTCTGCTTGATCACCTCAGCTGGTGTTAGGATTGCACACGAGACCAATTCTGCCGTTGACGATGCGAGAGCGTGGATGATTGGCTGTGGTAATAATTTCGTTTCTCCTTTTAGTGTTGGGTTATAGACCGTCATGTTATGCTTCACGGCCTCATATGTTGTGAAGAATGCCCCAGCTGAATCGAGTTAGTCAATACCAACACACGAACAGAAGGCGACATATTTACAGGAAGGCAAAGTAGCTATTATGACACTGCCCACGCCTTGATACAGGCCACGGAACATGGCGGCCTTGTTAAGAGTATTCGTAGCGCCATTTGTGAACCGTTTCTTGTAGTCTGGTGATTGAAGCCGTGTTTTGAGGGTGTCTAATGGATATACCAGAAGATCGATGGTGAATGCTGCAACTGCTCCAGCCTTGCCTTGATGTTAGCGAGAGGTGAATAAAAGATGCAGCAACCACGTACCAGCAATATGTCTGTATTTGTGTTTGCAGACATTTGTTGGCAATTGACAGGTTGGATGTTCTTTCGCGAACAAGATCAAAGTGAAAACGTCTATCACGATGAACGCCTTGACGTCATGAATGAATACTCCCGTCTTATACCATGGAGTTGCTCTATACTGACATTTTCCTAGCGATTCAAACGTCGCATCGTCGCACTTTGCAGATATCTATCCTCCATCAAATGACTCCGACTCGAGAAACAACCTCGAAGTTCAGGTTAAGGCAGCACGAAGGAATCACCACACGTGACTGCAGTTTTTGACAACGTAATCCACCATCGAGCGGTACACATTTTCGTATCCTCATCAATTACTCTATTATGCACCAATAAGTCTCTCATTTTTAAATTCTCCTATCTATATTTCTGACAGTTGATTGCAAAATGGTCACCACTGCGACAAATAAAATAAGTAATTACAATGTTCTCCTCTTCATTTGGTGGTTCTTCCTCAATATAAGGCTCTTGATCAACCTGGTTGCTGCTGATAACCGAAGCTTCTTTAGAAAGTTGAATTAAGCTTGAGCCCTCTGCAACAGTTAAAGCGCTTGATTGACTAATATATCTCCTTTTTAGTTGCCTCTTTCGCCTCTGCCTCTCATTTGCAGCCCTTAATTTCTCATTTTCCGCAGCTAGTAAAGCGGCGCCTTGCATCGCGATCTGGCAGCCCTTGACAAGCTGATTAAGGGCCTGATCTGTTGGTGTTGGTGGACTTTTTGAACGTCTCTTAAGATAGCCTTTGATTGTAGCTACCTGCAGCTCTAGCTGGGTTAGATTCTGAGGTGTTTCTGGTTGCCATTGCTCTTGGTTTGCGGCCAAGGGCGCTGTAGGGGTAGATGGCCTAATCTGGATGGTTGAAAGTACCTGATCTGGATCAAAAGGTACGAGACCGGCAGCAGTGAAGCTGCGTTGAATATTGCTTAGTGTGAGGGCACTAATTCGAGCAATTTTAAAGGCGTGAAGGACCTCAATTTTGTCGATATGATTTATGCCAAGCCTCATATATTCCGAGACTTGGTGGCCGTAGGTACGCTTGAGGACCGAAAAACAACCAATATCGAGAGGTTGAAGAAGATGTGATGAATGCGGTGGCATACAAAGAGTAATAATCATCCGGTCTGCACAAAATTGATCAAATCCTGGCGTTGCGTGGCTGCCGTGGCCATCCAGAATTAGTAGTCGATAACTACCAACCTTTCTTGCAGCTGTATTTGGCTCGAAAACCTCTTTTAACCAATGTCATCCAAGCTTGTCATTAGTCCATCCATTTGTACTCAAACCGATTGTCCAATCAGGCGGTAGATTGTTGTTTTCGTACCAAGATGATATATGTACCTTGCCTCTGAAGATCACCATCGGCGGGAGGCTCCAACCCAGCGCATTGATCGATTCGATTGCCGTAACCCATTCGCGATCGCCAGGCTGTAATTGAGGGGGTCTGCCACGCCTATCTGAGGCAGTAACTACACGTGAGGTACTTGCAAGGCCCATTGCAAAGCCAGTTTCGTCGAAGTTGAAGATATCGTTATTGAAGATGCTGTATATAGCGATTGTGTTTTGTACAAGCCGAAACCAGGCCCCAATAAGGGCTGGATCTTCGCATCTTGCCCTTTGATTATCGTAGCTGCGTGAATATCGCGATTTGAGGCTAGGGCGGCGGTTGATGTATCGCTGAGGCCAATTGACACCGATTTTGCAATCTGAGCCTACACGCTGCTCAAGTACGATTTTTGCCGCATCGCGTACCCCAGTAACAGTCGATGGATAACCTCTTTCATCCATAGATAGTATCCAATGCTCAACGACCTCCTCTTCCGTATCCGTAAGCTTTTGGCAATTTGGGCGCGAATCGACGCGTGAAGCGCGTCCGCGAAGGCGGGAGGCAAGGGAAGTAAATGGGACAGAATAGGCATCAGCGGCCTTTCGAATACTTGGAAAATGGCCTTTCAAACAGGCGTCATGAGCAAGGAGTAGTTGACCCTCTTTCTGGGCCTTTGTATTGACTAGTTGTGGTGGCATTGTGGGTTAATCGATGAGGATACGAAAATGTGTACCGCTCGGTGGTGTGTACCGCTCGATGGTGGATTACGTTAGCGATGATCATAGCGGAACCCACTGTTGATGTGTTGTCAACCATTTGACGAAACACCCAACACTCCTGCATGACATGACGGCATACTCTACATAGGACAATAGGCTGGGAGATGAGGAAAAGGGATGTGCTGCTATTCTTTGGGCAGAGAGTGCGGGCTGTCAGTAGTCGCTTGGGCAGCTAGCCGCTCAAAATGGAGAGAAACGTAGATAGATAGCGCGCTTCGTACGCACAGGTTCCCTGCAACGTGATGCCTTCGTGCCCACAGCAGTTTCGATACCGGAGAATTCGAGCCGGACTTCCAAAGACGGCAGTTGGCAATTGGCAGTAGTTACAAGCTGGAAACGAACGATCATAGCATCTCGAGCGGTGTAGTGCATCTTGCAAAAGCGATGGAAGCGAAGGCGCCCCCTTACCGGAGCCTTCCTTTGGGCAGTCACGCACCCCTCACAGGGGCGATGCCTGCCTGTTGACTTATGACGTCGGACTAACACTTTCCCTGGCTGTAAAGTCTCAACATCCACACCCACATCCACGCCCGAATTAATCAAGGCACACTTTCACCGGAAGGTAAGACCTTGCAGACCACATCTCTTCAGCCCACCACACATCGACACACCACTCTGAACGAGGCTGTCACTGTCGCAGTCATACCCGGCCACGCACCAAACCCACCAAACAACTCGCAGGACCGTCGTCCGCTGCAAACCCTCCTCCCTGCTGCGTCTCCGCACCGAATAAATACCAGAGTCTGCGCGCATCCTGACAACTTCTGACTACATTTCTCGAGTTGTTCGTTTTGCGCCCATTCTCCCCAAGTCGTTGCTTCCCATCCAATCTCGACCCCGCGCTCAGCGCAGACACGAATCATCCATCCCGCCTTTACAGTAAGTCACCCTCCCTCTTCCCTCTGATGTCTTGACATTCTTTCCTAACATAACCCGCCACAGGCTGGAACCTACCAGGACTACTATTTGGACACACCCCACCAAACTCTGAGCACACAAGGCCATGTCGGACTACGAACGTGATTACGACGACCGTCGGTCACATCGAGGCGGCACCACGCGATATCGGGACCGAGAGCCGGAATACGTTTCTGAGACCACCTACATCCAGCGAGGCAGCGGCAGACCATCCAATGAATTAGTCTATCGTGGACGAGAAGACAGCATCGAAGACATTGCGCGCGATTTCCCCCCACCAAACGCCGAGTACCGACGCACCAAAGTTCGCGAGGAATACCCACCAAGACGCGCTCGATCCTCCCGCTACGCCCCCCGTGACGAATATGACGATGACTATTACTCCGACTACGCCCCACCACCACCCGCTCCAGGATCACGACGCGGCAACGGCAAGAAGTCTCGCAATGACGATTACTACTCAGACGGCGGATATGACAGACCACCACTTCGCGAGCGGCGCAAGTCCAAAGTAGCAGAGATCGCTGAAGGCGTCGGACTCGGAGGAGTGCTAGCCGCAGTCACTGGCAAAGCCAACTCCACTCGAAGCAAGTCCCGTCGTCGCCGAGGTGGCAGCTCTTCTGATCGCAGCGACTATCGAAGTCGTAGCCGTGGTGCAGACGACAACCGCAAGAAGTGGCAGCAAGCCGCCAAAGCTGCTGTCGTCAGTGGAGTCATCGAAGCTGTCCGAAGTCGCAACGAGCCAGGCCCATGGACTGGTGCCAAAGGTCAGCGAATCGCAACCGCCGCTCTCGCAGCTGGCGGTATCGATGGTTTCCTCGACCGCGACCCAAACAAGAAATCCAAGCGTCATATCGTCGAATCTGTTGTTGGTGGTCTTGCTGCCAATCGTCTTGCCAACGGTGGTCGCGATCGCTCTACATCCCGTGGCCGCTCTCAGTCCCGCTCCCGTTCCCGATCTCGTGGAGGGTTCCTCTCCCGATCCAGGTCCCGCTTACGAAGCCTCAGCCGAGGTGGTCGTGACCGCTCCGAATCCCCAGCCCGCGGTGGACGATCCCGTAGCAGAGGCCTAAAGGATGTTGCAGCCCTTGGTGGTATTGCAGCAGCTGGCAAGGCAATCTATGATCGCGTTCGGTCCAAATCCCGTGGACGTGGTCGCAGGTCGCCAAGTGTGTCCAGTGAAGACTCGTATGTTCCAGCCCGTCGTCCACGCTATCGTGCTGACCGAGGTGGCCCTCCAGACGAAGGCGATACCGATAGAGGACGCTCCGAAGAAGCGGGAGGAGAGGGGCAGCTTAGCAGAGAAGGTGATGGTAGCACCGACTCTGTCTCAACAACAGATTTAGAGCAACAGAGAAAAAAGACGAGAGGTAAGGAACTTCTTACGGCTGGTCTCGCAACGGTCGCGACCATCCATGCCGCCCACGGTGTATATTCTTCCATGGTCGCATCCGAGAAGCGACACAAGCTTGTCATGGAAGGCGAGATGAGCTCCGAAGAGGCTCGCAAACGCAAGAGCAAGAATATGCTGCAAGATGCAGCTGCAGTTGGCATTGCAGCACTTGGTATTAAATCAGCGTTTAGCGAGTGGAAAGAGATGAACGAAACTCGGCACAGCTTCCACGAACTCGAGGCCAAGAGACGAAAAAAGAGAAAGGCTCGCGAAAACGCTCGAAGAGAGCGAAGAAAGAATGGTGGTGGCTATAGGAATGAAGCTTACGGTTATTCAGCAAACGGTTATCCAGCAACTCCTTATTTCAATGGGCCTGTATATGCAGACGCCAACCCGTACGCTGCCAATCTGCCTCCGCCACCGATGGGTGTGCAGCCAGCTCGGTATTAGCAAGATTCACTACATGGTTATGGATTTGGTTGGCATTTGGTTGGGACAACTTTGGGTCCGGTATGACGGCACGAGCGATTCGACGACGATACCATGATGTTTTATTCCCCCTTCTCCTTTTCTTCACAATGGTAATGACATCGGTGGAATCACTGGCTAGGTGGTCAGTAACTTTTGTAACCCTATATTTCTTACAGATTGGCTTCTTTCACGATTTTACGACATGAATGGAGAGTTTTGTTTTTAGAAACAAGTTTGACTTTTCCCCCTTCCATCCAAGTCTTACTTCCTCTTTTTCACGTGCAACCATTTCAACGACAGCCTCGCTTTCGGCGATGATTGTTTGGTTGGTGTTCAACAATAATTCTCATCAAAGCATCAACAAAAAGGGGCATGACTCTGACAGAATCAAAGAGGTTAACAACCGTTTCATCTCCTGACAGACTTGGCCGGATCAACAGTAGTCTAGCTGGTTTGATTTCTAGTCTATGACTTGGCCTTCTTCTTTTGGTAGCACGGATTTTGAAAGAGGCATGGTCGAGACCCTGGATGAACCCTGGTTCGAACCCTTATCGCATCCCCGGTTTGCCAGCGAACGGCGGAACGAGCAAATAACCATCCACGGGCACACTCGCCTGCCGTTCGCTGGTCGTATGAGCGTTGGGCGGGCGGGTTAACCATACTTTGTTATCCTTTATCCTTTACAGATTGTCTCATATAGGGCGGACTGAGATGGAGTACGGCAAGGAGTCCCTGCGTCACGGCTCCTCTTTCTTACTCATGTTCTCGGCTCCTACTTTCTCTTTTGATTGTTTTGATAGTTGCCGTGTGTTGTTTGCATTGTGGGCATAGTGTAACGTCTTTGACATTTGCGGCAAGATTGCAGCATCTTTTCAGTTTCCCTTTGGCGCAACATAAGACGCGGTTTGCGATCGAGTACTGTGTGTGTTCACGGTGATGGCTTTGTCTATCTTTAGTTTGATGGCTACCTCGCCCTCGCCCTCATCCACGATGTATAGTCTAGGTACTCTCTCTGTCCTTCCACCCGAACTCCGCGGTCTCGTCTACGACTTCTTGACTCCCTACGCGGATCCCTCGTCCCCCTTCTCCGCCTCGAAGGCCCTCGCTGGTCGTATTGGTGTTGGTGCTGTTAGCCATGTTCCACCTCCCACCAATCTCCTTCTTGCTAGCCGGCAATTGTGTGAGGAGGTCAGGGATACATATTTCAGGAAAACGGTGTTTACGATTGAGAGGGCTGTGGACACGTTTAGTCCATGGTCTATTCTGGGGGTTGAAGAGATGCTTGGAAAGGGAATGGGAAAGGCTGTGTTGGAAAGGATGAGGAGGGTTAGGGTTGAGGTTTTTTGGGGGTGGGTTCCTGCTCCTGCTTCTGCTTCCGCTTCTATAGCTCAGAGGAGTGCGGCTGCTAGTTTGTGGCGATGCGGATGGAGCGAATGTGTGTCCAAGGGAGAGAGAGGTTAGAGAGAGGGTTGAGAGGATGGAGAGGGTGGTGCGTGTTCTTGCAAAAGCGAAGGAGTTGAGATTTTTTGGGCTGGGGTGGATGGAGGTTGCGGCTTTGAGGGTGCCTGGGGATGATGGCGTTTTCGAGTGGGAATTAGAGGCTAGGAGGAGGGTTTTGGAGCCGTTGGGTGGGTTGAGCGGGGTTAGGGGGGTGCGTGGTGATGTTTTTGCTGGGGGTGAGGTTGAAGGGGTTGTGGGGGTTTTTGTGAGAGATTTGGCGTTGAATATGAGGAATAGGGAGGATGGAGGGGTGGTGGGAGGGGTTGATTGGGAGGAGCAGATGGGGTTGATGGGAGGGGATACATCTGTTTTGCCTGGTTTGTTGATAGGTGGGGGACAGTATCTTTTTACGCCTGTGGATGGGAAGGTTTGTGGGGGCAGTGAGTCTTATTTTTGGGGTGGCATATAGATGGAGACATAGATGTTGTATACGGACCGGTTAGGTTGGATAATACAAACACGGATACGGATACCCCCATGAATGATAGACGATCTGTATACGTGTTATTGGAAACTACGGAGGTAGTTTGATCTTAGAAGCCTCGGACGTGTTTCTATTCCTTGCTCTGTACTACCCTTCTTCCCTGTTTATGACCTGTTTTCTTGTTGGCCCTGGGTTATGACGTAAGGCTTCTTCGTTGCTGCATACTGACCATTATAGGCGAAGAGCCTTGTCATCTTCAAAAGGACTCTGCTCTGGATTTATTCTCTACTTTTATCCTCATATAACTATAGATTTCTAACTATTGCATACCAATTCCCAAGTCGAAACAGAAAGAGCAGAAATGGTCAAAGTCCTCGAAAATAAAATCATAGATCTCGATCTCCTCCCGGGCCAAGCCCAAATCGATCTCCAACGACAATTTCGACAGCAATTGGACGGAGCGAAAACAATTACAGCTGGGCAACTTGCTCAAGCGACAAAAGGGAGCGCAGATAAAGGGGGCTTGAACCAACACCACGATGAAGCAGAAAAGGAGGGTCAGGGAGAGGGATTGAATGAGGGGCAAGTTGAGATTCCGAGGGAGATGTTGCCGGATAGTATGAGTGAAGGGGATAAGGAGAAGGCGAGGGGGGTTGCTGGGACAGTGCTTGATGGGGGTGGGAAGGTTGTTGGGGGATTGGTTGGGACGGTTGGGGGGGTTTTGAAGGGGGTTAGTGATACGGGGGCGAATGTAGTGAGTTTTTCTTTCCGTCTGCTTTTTGTAGAGCTGGTTTTTGGAGTAGAGGACTGGCATTGCTGTGCTAGACACGCAGAGAAGAATCTCTTTGCTCATTCCCAAAGCCTTCAAAACCTCATATTCAGTCTTTTTATTGGGCAATTCGCGCGCTAACACTTTGTTCAGGTCTATGATCTTGGAAGTGGTCTTGGTGGTCTAGGAACTGGGCTTGCTGGAGGCTTGAAGAAGACGGCTACGGCGCCTTTTGCTGGGAATGGCAATGAGAAAGTAGCGGTCGCACCTAAGACGGCGAAGTCTCAAGAACCCGAAGACAAGAAGAAGGCTGGGCCAAGGAAGATTGAGATACGGAGTGAGAAGGACAAGGCATAGCGAGCGTAAAGTTGAAAATCTTGATGCATTGGTAGCACGCACACATAGCGGGCGTCTTGGACTGCATAAAATGGATCGGTCGTTTTTATGGAATTAATATATTCCTGTCTCTTCTTGAGGCGAACCCGAGGCAGACTCTGTATACGGAAATCGAGGCTGTTGTTGTTGTTCTTGCATACTGAAGAAGGCTCAGCTCGCGCCGCCGATGCAATAAAGACGGCCACCAAACTAAGTAAGAAATGTGCTCAAACGGAAAAAGCAAACAAAGTCCGCCCACGAATCGGCCTCATCAGTCGATCGCCCAAACATGCTCAGAAGACTTCATCCAGCCAGTTAGATAGAAGCGCGTATGCAACCGCGACAAAGCCGTATAGAATCCCTACACAGCCCACTTCAAGGGTCTGCAGGGCGGTTTGTGATACGAACGCTGCTGGATATAAGACTAGTTTGAGCTTCCTTCCCCGCCTTCTACCATAGAACGATCAACAGCTTTCTTTCTATCGGATTGACAAACAGCATGGCTTTGATTGTTAACGACGACGAGAAGAGAGAGGTGAGGTGTGATTCGCTTATTGCGGAGGAGGCACCACTGCCTTCTTATTCTGTTCAACCGCCGAGACAGGAGGCACCTGAGGATTTGAGTGCGAGACTTGCGGGGCTGGATTTGAGTTCGTTGGGTAAGGTTAGTACTCTTTTATAAGGAGTTGTGTTGTTGTGAGGCTATTTGTTGTTTCCCGTGTTACAATGTGAAGCGAGTAGGCAAGAGCTTGGAGTGATGAGGAACGTTGAAGAGCAGGAGAAGGGTTGAAAACCGTTGCAAAAGGCACGATCGAGGAATATTGTGGACTTTGGATGCTCAACTGCACCCTCACTTCCTCCTTCAATCCAGAGTCGAGAAAACCTATCCCTATGCGCAATTATCCGTCTACGTTTCATGCTAGATTCTTGTAGCCCTATCTGCGGCAGAATATGCTAATTACTCTACAGAATGGTGTCAACGTCTCAGCCGATCAGTGCACCGCTCACTTGAAACTCCTCGAAGCCTTCAACCAACTCAGAGAGGACATCGGACAAACACAAGGCCTCTTTGGAATCGAAGACCCCAAATTCGACTCACCCGAAACCACGGATCCTCACCAGCATGGCCAAAGCCCCCAGGCACTCGCCAAAGTTCGAATTGCAGAGAAACGATGGTCGGTCTATGTTGCGCGAGCTGTGGATCGCTTTGAAAGATGGTATAACACTTGTGTACCGGCGACATTAGGAGGAGCACCTTGCGATGGGCTTACTGGAAATCAAATCTGCACCAAGAAAGGTCTTGATAAGGTGGCATATCTTGGTCTTCCTATCAAACAGTTGACGCTCCCAGATCAGCTACCACCTCTTGATGTGTTAATGGTATGGCATTCGTATATGCTCAACCCTCGCTGCTTCTTCGAAGACTGCTTCCGCTTCGGTAAACTCGACTTCTTCGCGACTGGATTGCCATGGATCGCTATCGATCCATGTATCGACATCGCCAGTTTTGAGTTCAAGCCTTCTGCACAAGCTGTCGAGAATTTTGAAGCCTCAACTGGTCTCTGTTGGTCCAACTTGAGCGATGGAATGGAGAAGACTCTCTCGTGCCCACGATGCCATAGCCCTGTCTTTGTTCCTTGGACTCAGGGCTCCATATGGACGACCGTTGATGAGATGACGCCTGGTAATGGCTATGCCGATGGAGACTTCTTGACAAACTGCCGTTCATGCGATACCAAAATTACCCACGATTACCTACGAGTCCTGAAATTCAAGGCCGATGTCGAAGCCTTCACTCGTCCATCCGACACGCCACTCCCTGGAACCGTTCTTACCAAAGATGGACAACCTGGAAAGCTCACAGTTCTTGAAAGCCCTCCTGAAAGTTTCTTCCCAAACACTTTATTAACAGCAGGCCTAGCCGATCGATTTATGCTCCTTCTCGATGACCCAAATGCTTCCATGTCCGACGTTCGCTCAATCTGGGAGCAAGGTATTACAGACAAAAATCTCGTCCACAAGGCCAAAGGTGTTCGAATGAGACTGCTTCCAAAAGAACGACTCTCGATTCGCCGAATGATGAGTCGCTATTGGTTCAACGCTTCCCCCTTTGCCTTGGATCTGGCGAGTGCAGTCATCCGTCAAGGCTCCTTCGTCGAGAAAATGCACAACATCGATTGGCTACACTCCCCTGCTCTTAAGAGTACGATGGAACGCTTGCTCCAGAAATACCAAAGATTCTTTACCCTCATGGCGGAACATCCAGGAAAAGTCGCCGTGCCAACTCTTGACGTCGATCTAGCATGGCATACACACCAACTTAATCCTCTCGAATACTACGCATACTCCGACAAGATGTGTTATGGCAAATACATTGACCACGACGATAAGATCGAGGAGACCGCACTGAGTGACGCATTCACCTGGACCTCTAAAGTCTACGCCGACAAATACGGCGAGTCATACTCAGAGTGTACCTGCTGGTACTGCGAAGCCATCCGCGAATCACATACATCGAAACTCGATCGATTCTTCAGGCCGAACAAAGTTCAAGCCATGGAGAAGTTGCATGGTGTCGAACTTCCTTCCGATCCTCTCAACTCGCCTCATATCAGCGCACATAACGCTGTCCGCGACCTCGAGAGCGAAGCCAATCGGCGCGTCAAAGCTGCTGAACTCGATAAAGCGTATCACAAGGCCTGTGCGAAGGCGAAGAAGAAGGGAAAGCCTGAGCCGAAACGTGATGACTATATCTACTACTATGCTTGGGGATACCCGATGTATATGCCTATGTACTATCCCTACGGTGTTCCAATAGTTGGTGGCGGCGGTTTCTATCCAGCTGACCCCTGTATGGTCAGTACTGGCGCTGGATCATATGGAGCTTGCGCAGCAGGAACTTGTGGCGGTATGGCTGCTGCAGGCGGTGCTTGTGGTGGAGGCTGTGGCGGTGGCGGTAAGTCTTATTCTTCATCTGTAAGTCAGTCTATATACTAACGCCTTCTTAGGTGGCTGTGGCGGAGGATGCGGTGGAGGAGGCTGTGGAGGGGGTGGAGGTGGATGTGGAGGTGGTTCCTGAAATCTTGTCCCAACTTCGCATTGCGACAATTATTAAACGACGCGATCGATTCCCGTGTAATTGAGTAGTATGATGTAGTAATACTAAGCGCTCGATTCGGCCTACTCGGTATTTAGCATACCAATCCTAGGCCTTCTAAATAGCTTCAACCCTCCTCGGTATTAACTATTAAGCCTATTACCGTATCGAAATAATTCTGTGGAATTAACTACTAGGCATCTTATAGGGCTTCTTCTATCGCCTCTTCGACCTTATTGCCTCTGCAAGAAAGACGTGGACACGCGGTAGTTACGGGGTGTCACGGCTATGGCCTAGATTGTGGTTCTTGGCAATGCCCTCAACCTTTGGAAACTTCTGGAAGATTCTACAGCCCCACCACCACTGATTATAAAATCATGAATTCTAATCGTTCTCTCTTTTGCTCAAGTTTGTAATACTCGTCAATCAGGATAGTCAATTGAAAAACATATCGACCACGCCTCTGACACGGGGAACTCGTTTCTCAACACAGTCGATTATTGTGAGAGGCGTGGTCGATATGTTTTTCAATTGACTATCCTGACTGACGAGTATTACAAACTTGAGGAAAAGAGAGAAAGACTAGAATACATGTATAATCAGTGGTGGTGGGGCTGTGGAATCTTCCAGAAGTTTCCAAGGTTGAGGGCATAGCCGAGAACCACAATCTAGGCCATAGCCTGTGACAGTTTCCATTGATGGACATGATTCGTAGTAGTAGTATTGAATGAAGTGTACACGTAGGAGTCGTTAAAATGGCAACGGTATAGGTGGTAGTATAATAGTCAGAAGCACTAATATGGGTGACGCATGTTATCATCGTTTCCTAGCAATAACCAGCCAGCAAAAGTAAGGATTCCCATTTCTGGCGGATGAATGTTGGAGCCATGCTTGATATTCGATCACGAGAATGGCATCGTGAGACTTGTATTGCCAGTTTGTCAGTATTGCTTGCTAGAGGTCACAGGAACATATACTTAGTGGAGGAGTATAAATACCACAGTTCTCGCTTTTACTTTCCATACCACACTTACAATTCATTGAATACAATATCAAGAAACAAATTAAGCGACGATACTAAGCATCGACACCGAAATCACCGAGAATAATCCCAACACGCCTGTTAATTACCAAAGCGCATTATCCAGACACGCCAAATTCCACAGAAAACTATGTGCAAGCAAGTAAACAGGTCATACGGTCAATGCACCAAGGGCCATTTCTGGGAAGGACAGATCCAGATCTGTGACTTGGCCGGAGAAGGGCGCAGGTGTCCTAGAGGTATTGAACCGATCATGCATATCGTCCGCGGAACACCATGTTCGAGCTGCACGCGCAACAGGCCAGGCATGTACGAATGGGCTCAAGAAATCCCCGGTTGGGGCAGTAATGGGTGGGCGCAGACGGAAGAGGGACAACGGGTTTTGGGACATCGGACTGCGCGACAGCAATGGTCGCATGGGTCTCATAGGGATTATGTGGGGCGGCCTTTTGAGCTCGCGCATGAACCAAAGCCGTGTTGGGATCCGGTTAGACGGTGTTGGTATTATCCTCGGTGAGAGGTATGTAGAGGCTTGGATCGACTTGTTGTGAGGTTATGATGTGGGAGAGGTGGTGTGTAGGGTAATCGGAAATGGAGTGGGAGAGGAACATGGCTGTATTATTATTGTAATTTAATTGTGCTGTTGCAGGAGGGTCAAATTGTTACTGACTTTCATTAGAATGCAAACGGATCGTGTAGACCTTCGAACTTCCTGATTGACAGCGGTAAAGTTGTGCAGAAGAGTTGTGAAGCTGTAATAATCAAAATAATCAACCAAGTATTGTAGCAAATTTTGACCGGGGGTAGTTACGCAGTGAACTGCCAATTCAAGCGAAATCAGGCTCGATACGGCAGTTGTTGATCGCAAAATCCTTACACTGTATTCACATGCTGCGGGAGAAGGAAGTACTGACCAAAGAGATCTATTATTATCCCTTCACCTAATTCGTTCTGTTCCTACTCTGCTCTACAAAACATCTTCCAAATATAAGTTCTTCAGCTTCTGTACTGAGTACATAGTATAATGGAGGCTATAGGGGTAACCGGTAACAGATAGATTACTTCTCAGCAGGATCTTTGAGTGTATTCAATCCTTTTAAACAACTGTACTTAGAACTCATGCATTCATTCAACTCTGTTACGAATGCTGCAAGGTAATGACACATGTGAAGTAAGTGAGTGAATTATTAACCATTGAGGCCTAGACTATACAAACGAATGGCTAAACAGGATTGACCTTGTCGTGTGAGTGACTAAATTCAACACCGAACTGCTGACCCGTCCCATTGAGCCTCAACTAGACAACTTGCCTATTGACGAATTCGCGCACCAAATTGGTAAGAATGGAGGTTGTGTCGAACCACTCTGGTAACGGGAAGTTTTTCCAATCGAGATTTTCCATCCAGTCGTTGTCCATTGCTGTATCGAGGAAGGAGGATAGGAGGGATTCTGGTGTGTGGGTGTGATGTTGGGCGCTATGGCCGTGGGCGAATTCGAGATCGTCGTCTAGATTGTTGATGGCATTTATTGTCCAGATGTAGGCTGGAGAGGGAAGGGTGTAGAGGTCGTCGCCGATGTTGATGACGTGTGTGTCTTCATCTTGTGAAGTTGTGGAATCTGTATTGTGTTCCGAACCAGATTCTGTTCTTGAGGAATCTGTATGTATATCTTCCTCATATGATTCTGAGGGGAGGGTGTAGAAGTCCCAGTCGATATTGAAGACATGTGTCTTGATATTGTGAGGTCGTTGAATTTTTATTATATTCGTAACCGGGTTCTGTATTTGAGAAGTTTCCTGTACAGTATTAGTATTCCTCATATGATTTTGAGGGGCTCAGACTTGACTTGCTCGCTGTTGGTTCTGCGATATTGACCTCGAAGCTTTTAGCTCTTGGGTCGAGCTTTGATGGTAGTGCGATAACGAAGGGGATAGCCTTGGGATCCATCTTCTCTTGTGTGCTTGATGTTGATGTGGCAGACAATGGTATGGTTGATGATGTTTCTTTGTGGCTTGATGATATGCTTTATAGAAGATGCTGCACTTTTGTCTCTTGGAAGAAAGAGTGGTGGTATGTGAGAAGAGTGCGATGGAGGAGATTTTATACCAAATCTCCCTGTGTCAAAGCGAGATTCATTCATGGATCTCGCTTTGAAACGCTCAAACGACATCGATACCAGAATTCATAGTGGAGAACTAGCTTTTCTATGTAGAACCTCGCTTTGACATAGATCTCGCTTTGAGTCGCTTCGATACCAGAATTCGTAGTGGACACGGAGGCTGCCAAAACTACTTTTACCCTGTGACTTCCAATGCGATGTGTCTATCAACAATATATTGGAAGAAGAATGGTATCTCCGATTCGGTCTTTGAACTGACGTTGCAGAGAAAAGTTAATGACTTGAGGAAAAAAAGTTGTTTGGAAAAAAAAAGTTACTTTTGACGGTTGTAGTTGTTGATCCGGAGTTGCAGTAACCGTGGGTGACACACGTCATAATAATTCTTTGATCGCACTGCTGGCGGATTGACGTACAGGCTATGGCCAAGATGTTTGGCGACGAGAAGAGCATCACAAAATTTACATGAGCTATTTGTCAGTATTGTTAGCGTGAAAATATCACAGTAAAACCGGGTAATGAAGAAGTACAAATGCTTTATGTACCAATCTTGCTCTTACCGTGCAACTCATCGCTACCATCTTCACAACACAAAACCAAGAAACAAAACCAAGAAACAAAACCAAGAAACAAAACCAAGAACAACTTCCCAGACGATGCCGATAGCGGAATAGAAAGCGACTGGAAACAAAAATTAGCGTATCCAAAGGAAATAATTAAAACAAACTCAGCAAGTATCAAAAAACCATTCAAGCGTCACACCGTCATGTGCCGACAAACAACCTACACATCGATACACTGTCAAAGAGGACGTTTCAGAGAAGGCGAAAGAAAAGTCTGCGTCGAAGTCTGATACGGCGGTACATGTGCTGGACTCAGAAAGTACGTTTGCACCTGCCATACAAGCTCAACTCACCTCTTTCTCACCTTTTTTCCAAACCACAAGTACGTCTGAAGTAAAGTAAGTTCCCAGGTGAAGATTAATATCACTAAGTTCCTAGCAAGGTCTAAACTCGAACTTCCAGGTACTTTGCAATATCAATCTCGACATGAAGATAACAAGATCCTTTTAGCCGTTTGGCGATGGGTTGTGATGAGTCAGCCTGGCCTAGCTGTCCAGGACATGGAAATTGGAAATTGCTCCCCACAAGCTACAGGAGTCGCGAATCAATGGCAGGAACTGTTTCAGTTCATTGTTTGTCCTTCCAAGTTATGCCTTCGAAGCTCTTTTCATACCACCAGCATATCTATTCAAAGAAACGAATAAAAATAGAACATGTGCCGCATAAGCGTCTCTCGATCATGGCCAGCAGTGATAATGAGAAGGCTCTGGAAGACTATTCAGTATGAGAACATCAATATACTTCTTTCTTGACAGTCCCTAAACTTGAGATCGACATCGATAAATCTCTGGCAGGATTCTAATTTAAATTCCAGAGAATCATCGAGATCGATCTGATGCTGGATGTGTCGTGGAATAAAGCCCTCATTGTAGAGTCTGAAGGTGGTGAGGCGGTGTTTACTCTTCACTCACTACGATTATCTTTCGGTCATCTTGCAACTCACAGACTAATGAGACTCTTGGCGGTCCACGAGATGGAAGGCAGTCTATCAAATGCACTGAGTCCAATCAAAGTCTATGCGCCTCTACGTGGCCTTGCCAGCGCAGCAGCTCTCGCAGTCTCAGCGGCAGGTGTCCTACCAAGTCGTTGAGCGCCAACCCTGGTTTCTCGCAACATAGCTGCCACTCTTTCTGCTGCTATATTTGTTGGTTCCGCGGCTGGCCTGTTACGATCTCTAGGTCCTAGATTTATTCCTGTCCGGTCACCTACCTGATGGTTAAACATTGCCTCCTGCTGCCGCATGAAATTGGCCCGTGGTGGAGCGACTCGCACTCTATCGAGGTCTGGTTGTTCTCGTCGGCGGCGGTGTCGTCTTGGGGGCGCGTCGAACATAACGGGACCGCGACGAAAGCGCCCATCGACTCGGAAGTCTTGGTCAAATGGATTTTCTTGGGCTAACAGATCACCATCGAAGTGCCCACCTATGTCAAAGCCTTCGTTGAATGGGTCGTCTCCCCAATCGTCTCTTTGTTGGCGGCGGTTCAATGGAACTCTCATTTCCCTCATACGGTTCCTCATACCCCTCAACTCCTGCATATCGAACATTTCTGCTTCAGGGTCCTCCTCTTCAACCTCGAATGGCATGCCAAAGTCCCAATCTTCTCCTCGAAGGGCGCGACTTTCTCGTGCAAGTCGATTTTTGTCATCCTGCTTGACCTTGTCTGACATGGCAAATTTGAGGTCTTCGTCCGTGACTCCAGGATTTTCTCGCTTGACCTTCTCTTTTGCTTCTTTCTCGGCTTGCTTGACTGCTCCTTGTTAGCTGACTCTATTGATAGGGGTGGTGAATTTGCCTTCGGCGTCGTGGCGAGCTTCGGTCGCGTCGAATTGGGGACATCCTCGTGGCTTGAAGTGCATTATATTGATATGTGGAGCACCACAAACGTAGCTATGAATTAGAACGTGAGTTGCGGTTCGCGATCTTACTGTTCAGCAAATTTACGCACCAGGACATCACCCCACAAGCAGGACAGATCATCTTATTACAGCCCTCGTCTTTGGTGAATGGGGTGCCGCATTGTCTTTGGGAAAAAGTCAGTATTGGAGAGTATCGAAGGGCAAGGATTTAACACATACGGACACCGTCTCATCATGGCTTCGGACATGGCTTCCTCCACCAAATGGCGGAGTCGCATGCCTTTATCACCTCCCTCGTCCTCTTTCTTCTTCTCAGCATGAGCTGCGCACGACGATCCAGGATGTGTCTCAGCCTTACATTTGAGGCACGAACTCATCAAGCATTCAGGGTTTTGGCAATCGAATTTCGAAGGTGTCTCGCAGATTGCCTTGAAGTTGCAGAATGGACATTCCTCAATGCCTTTAATTCCTTTCAGATCTGCATTTTGCTGAAGGCGCTCCATACGCGCCACAAGAGCCTTATCGAGCAGCTGTTCCAGTACCTGTCGTGGATAGCGGCCTTTACAGCCAGCCTCCATACACACTGCTACATACTTACCATCTCCGACGATGGTCTTGATGTGCGTCTTGACGCACACGAAGCAGTATGTATGTTTATCCTTACTGTCGCAACTAGCCATACGGTTCGGCGGACGATCGTCAGCGCAGATGTCGCATTCAACAAGTGCTCCTTTGTAGGCTGCCGCTGCTTTGGCCTCGGCATCTTTCATTCGTTGCTCATTCTCCTTCTTCTGGCGAGACCGCTTCTCCTCTACCTTCTTTCTGGCTCTTTCGATTTCTTCGAACATGATTTCCTGTTTAAGTTGAGTGAAAATGTGGTTGTTAGCAAAAGCTATGAAGAAGGAAATACCGTGTGCTAAGTTTATATGAGGAGATCTGGCCCTCCAATAGTCTTTTCGATGATTGTCTGCTATAGGTGATGTTGAAGGGCTGTGGTCATGTAGACCTTTTTCTGTCAGAGGAATTTCGAATGACTCCCTTCTCAGCATGTTACTTTTACATTCACGTGGGCAAAGATCGCAGCAACTATAGATAGCCCGTGACCTGTTTCATTTTAGCCGTGTTTACGCTCATCAGAGAGTATGAGTAATCCAAGAGAATAGTCAGAAGCAGTAGGTCTTACCGGAGAATAGGAGATTTTGTGGTCAAAGCCAAAGGAACTATTGCTAAGTGGACAACAAGATGAGGAAACCGATGCGCCATGCTCTTCGACACGGTATTGTACCTAAGCCGTGGCGAAGGAAACGGCCATTCAGAATTCAGTCGACCCCCTCAACATGCTGAGAGCTCTCTTCGCATACCATCCAAGGGCTTGAGACGACAAAGTCCATTCTTTCTGAGGTCTCTGTATCCTATCAACCAAAGGCGGCCAGTGTAAGTTCCCTGGAGTTCGGCAACGCTGGAGGGCGCGTGATAGCGAGGCCAAGTGACGAACAAATGGCACATGATCGAAGAAGGTGAAGAGGAGATACCTCACAGCGGAGTATCGTCACGATAAGCAGTAGACTTTGCCGTGACAAGAGAAGAAAGTGATGAGGAGGTCCTAGCAGGGAATACAGCGAAATCGGCCCACGGTGTTCCGCCCAATATTCCAGGCGTCTATCCTCTTTCAATCTAGGGCCAAAGCCCCTATTCTCTAGCGCCATTGTGAAGATCTCGCGCGGTTATCCGCGGCACCCTTAAAATCGCCTGGATTTTGTCATGGAGAACCTCCTCTACCAGGGCGTGTAACACGCGCTACGAATAGCGATCTATATCAACTGTGTCTCCACCTTATCTTTCGCGTGTACAAACCTTTGGAGGATACCGCCTGATCGATGACTAACGGCCCTACGATTGGCTTCAACGCTAATATGCTCTATCCTGGTCTCGGGAATCTGTGAAGATATATACCCTCTTTCTTTCTTCATGGCTTGTTTGTTGCTTGTTTATACGATTAATCCTGGATAAAGTCTGACGCATGTGGAGGTGATTGCAAGGTACTTCCTTCCATGGACTGGTTCTGTCAACCGCAAGCTTCAAACGTACAAACTAATATAATATTCGTAGTACTCGGGATAAAGACCTCTGAGATCGTAGAATAATCAACGGCTCGGTCTACTTTGCAAGCCTCGAATCAATCGTAACTAAACGACATTCCCAATTATGATTTCCAAATTGGGAGAGCCAGTACTGAATGGGCTTGCCACAACCACGAATGGAACTCCTTTGAATCTTCCTGATAGTGCTTCGCCGAGTTTGTTTTTGGACCACCCGAGTGGAGAAGAAAGGATTGGATTGTGGACAAAGAATGGGAGTATGTGGAAAGGTGCTCTTTCTCTAGAAGCATATATCCATCGTAAGAAGCATTTGTCGGACCAAGAGTTCACCAAGGACGGTGGGATCACCTACTGGATTCTTATTGACACAGAATCCAAAGGACGAGTCATTTTGTCTGCTTGTGAGAGCTTTCGAAAGAATGCTTTGGTCTTTCAAAATGGGAAGACAGAAGAAGTTATCACGCACGGTATCGGATCCGTGTTTTGTCCTCCAGAATGCAGGAAACGGGGATATGCTCAGAGGATGATGAATTTGCTGGGGGAGAAATTAAAGACCTGGCAAACGTCAAATGAACAGAGATGTCTTTTCAGTGTTCTCTACTCAGATATTGGGAAGGTACGTTTTCCATTCTGTTCGTCCAACTCCCACGGACATTGATATTTTACCAGAAATTCTACGCTGACCACGGCTGGGAAGCTTTCGCTTCAGCTCACATCTCAATCCCAGCAGTCTCAAGCTCAATGGGCACCACCAATGGAAATGAATCAACCAACAGTGACACATTAGAAGCAAGACCACTTTATGCTTCCGATCTACCAGCGCTATGCGCCATCGATGAAGAATTGATCCGTGAAACCGCCACCCACGCACCATCATCCAAAACATTTATAGCTCTAACCCCAAACGACGCAAAAATAAGCTGGCACCAAGCCCGCGAAGACTTCATCGGCCATGAACTCCACGGACGAAAACCGCTAATAAAAGGCGCCATCGTCGGAACCGAGCCCGGAAAACGCGTCTGGTGCTATTTCAATCGTGCTTGGTACAACTCCGACCCCAATTCCACCATGGGGAACACCCTGCACATCCTTCGACTAGTGGTTGAAGAAAAGGGTGTTTTCAGTTGGGAGAAGGCGAGCCATGATGAAAGTATGGAGACTTATGTTCCGGCCATTGCTGCTTTGTTCAGGCTGGCAAGGAAGGAGGCGCAAGAGTGGAATATGGATGATGTTGAGATTTGGAATCCGAATGAGGCGACTGTGAGGGCGGTAAAGAGTTTGGCTCCTGAGGCGGAGGTCGTCGATCGGGAGCAGGAAAGTATTGCGAGTTTGATGTGGTATGGGGAGCGTCCGAATGATGGGCCAGTAACGGAGTACATTGACTGGCTTGCGAATGAGAAGTATGGCTGGTGTTAGTCGGGCGTAGAGAGAATTTTGGGTGGCGTTTTGGTTTGGATTAGAGGTCGGGGTCAAATTGATGGTTGCTTGGACACAGGCGAGGATAGAATGAGTTATCCAGCCTCTGAAGTCTCACTCCGTCCTCGCTTCCTCCAAAGGCAGACTGTCAAGGAACTTCACCCACGGAATCCTCACCTGAGCAACTTCCCAACCAAGTGACTAGTGTGTGTTATAAACACATTACTTTGTTTCTCCCTCATCGGAAGCGATGATATGGTCTAGACTGTTGAGTAAGTAGAGTCAAAAAACCACCATATAGCTAAAGTTGGTTCAATCGGTAAACCCGCTTCGGCTGTGAATTTGGTTTTTGCCAGTTTCTACGACTGGTTTAGAGGTGGATTAGAGTTCAAGAGGTTGGGGGGCTATTGGTTCGATCCTGCGTGTGGTGCTTTATTGTTGGGTTTGACTTTCGTGTTTATTTTTTATGTCCGGCATATATTTGCCCCCATCTTTTAGGTCGGTGTTAGACATTCTGTATCTGGAAAGAGTGGTACTGGAGGTGGGAATAGAGAAGATCGTCCCACTACCTCCCTGCTTGCGTGTTCTGGATGCTGTAGTGGTCTCGTTAATTCAACTCCTTAAGATCCTTCTCAATGTGATATCGATAGCGATAAATTTTTGGCCGTCCTAGAAGCCGACATGACCCAGAATTTTACGATTTCGATCTCGATTTCAAAAACTGATTGCTAGAAGCGCGTCTCTTGTTATCCAGAACTCGGAGCGGGACATGAATTAAGGAGAATACTGTGCTGTTACTGATTCGACATATCAACTTGGTATGTATGAAGCAGACGTCAGCATCACTCTCCACCTAGTCAAATTAACAATACCATTATTTTAGTTTCGTGTCAGTACCAAATATCTGTTCGAAAATCATCGTTTCCTCATCAGTCACTCTGCGCAGTTCCCCAACTCTTACATCTCTCAAAACCACCCCGATCGTCAAATATATCGAAACATGTTCTCCCTCACTGATCTCTTCATACTGACAGCCTTCCCATCCTCAAGCTCAAGGCCAGCTTCGCCACCATCCCCAGCCAGTCCAGCCATCTTCAGCTCCAGTTCTCGATCGAGCTCAGCCTGAGTTTTTGGCTTGGCCTTGGGCTCTGCTTGTGAGAGTTTCTTTGGCTAATACAGACTTAGCCTCTGGAACGAGTTGACGGCCTTCTTGGAGTATTACATCGGTTTCGTCTTTCGCATCCTTGATCTCATTTGCCTGACTTGAATATCTCTTTTGTCGCATAGAGGGTTGTCGCAATGATGCCACACATGGCGACCTGGAAGTCAAAAGACTTTTGGCTCTAGACGATATTGCTCGATTGATCATGTTGAAATTGGAGGGTGTTTTGTGAGCAAACTCAGAGTGACGAGTTCAAGTGTCATTCTGGAGTTAACCGCGCTTGACGCTCGGCTAACCAGAATGTTCACTCGAACAACTGCCTTTCGTAACACAAAGAGTCGACAACGCTGCCTCCCTGCTTCTCCAGGCACCCTCGCTCATTAACAACAGATAACTGCACCTTCCTCCTATTCGCCTTCGAAACTGCGCATCTCGACCATTCCCCACCGATTCGCAACGCATCAAAGAACTCTCCTATGCTCACGAGCACACATTATATATCACCATGGTCAACGTAAAAGGCGGCGTCTGGACCAATATCGAAGATGAGATTCTGAAGGCGGCAATCAGTAAATACGGTCTCAATCAATGGGCTCGTGTCTCATCACTCCTTGCGCGCAAAACACCAAAGCAATGCAAAGCGCGATGGTCAGAATGGCTCGACCCGCAAATTCGAAAGATTGAATGGAGCAAAGAGGAGGATGAGAAGCTTTTACATTTGGCAAAGTTGATGCCCACACAATGGAGGACGATTGCACCGTATGTATCTTCGCGAGGATGGGCATGGACAAGATCTAATACATTACACAGGATTGTTGGCAGAACGGCTACGCAATGCCTCGAGCGCTACCAGAAACTCTTGGACGAAAATGAACAACGGGATAGCGGCGAGCTGGGTCTCGGGGGCCCTGGTGGAGAAGCAGCCGCGCCGAGCGCGGACGATGTTAGAAAACTCCGCGCTGGCGAGCTGGATCCAGATCCAGAATCGAAGCCAGCTCGTCCAGATACTGTCGATCTAGACGAAGATGAGAAAGGTACGATGCATCCCTTCCGATTGTGCTGAACCAGGAGCTGACTAGGAACAGAAATGCTTTCAGAGGCTCGTGCCAGACTGGCAAATACGCAGGGTAAAAAGGCGAAACGAAAGGCTCGAGAAAGGCAACTCGAGCAGTCCCGACGAGTGGCTGCGCTACAGAAGAGGAGGGAGTTGAAAATGAGTGGCATCAACATCAAAATCAAGACAGCAAAGAAAGGAGAGATGGACTACAATGCGGACATTCCATTTGAGCACGCGCCTGCGAAAGGATACTACAACACAGAAGAGGAGGAGAAGCGCAACCTGGCCCAACTCGCGGCTTTCGACCCCAGAAAACAACAAGTCGCGAACAAACGAAAAGGCGAAGACCAGGACGAAGCTGAGGATCGCAAAAGACAGAAGAATGACAAGGGTCAAGGAGGGCAGTCCGTTTCTGCCGCGGCCATGAAGGCTGCACAACAACAGAAGATTAGGGAAGCAGAACAGAGCAGCAAGAGAAGAGCCCTGGTCCTTCCTTCGCCTCAACTTAGGGAGACAGAAATGGATCAGGTCGTCAAAGAGCAGCGTGCGGCTCAACTGGCCATCGAAATGGCTGGCCTCGGCGACAACGAAGCGACTCGGGGCCTGGTGGGAAATTACAATACCAATTTGCTAGGCGCAACTCCCATGCGAACTCCACGCGCTGCTCCAGAAGAGGACCGAGTCGCCAACGAGGTTCGGAACTTGAGAGCGATGACCAATACCCAATCTGCGCTTCTGGGAGGGGACGGACCTGAACTCGTGGGGGGTTCAGGTACTACAGGATTCGAGGGAGCCACACCTCGGCCACACGTTGTTGCCACGCCAAATCCAATGGCGACACCGTTCCGTCAAATTAATGGTTCTGGAGCGACGCCCATGCGGAATGGACCTGGAGCGACGCCGATGATGACTCCCCGCGACGCTCTCAACCTTAATCGAGTAAACAATATGCAGCTGGTTGGTCAGACTCCACGAGATATAAGGCTACACGAGAAGGCCTCGAGACAGGCTTTGCTTGATAAACTTGCAGCTCTGCCGAAACCAAAAGCCGTTGATTACGAATTCAATGTCCCTGAGGAGGAGCAGGAGTCGACGACGGTCACACTGAGTGAAGAAGATGCAGCTATTCGAGATGCTCGGGAGAAGAAGTTGCGAGATGCTAATGAGCTTGCTGAGTTTAAGCGACAAACTCAGGTTGCGCAACGAAGGCTACCTCGACCTGCCGTGGTCGATGTGGATGCCATGCTCAAGAACGCACATGCTGTTGATGACCCTGCTCGGCGAGCTGTTGCTATAGAATCTACCCTTGTGATAGCAAATGATGCCCGCAAATTTGGAAGTACACAAGTCAAAGGCTCATCCAACCCCCTGCAAGCTTTTGATGACAGTCTGCTTGAGAAAGCGAGATCGATGGTCAAAGGTGCAGTAGAAGGTGTACCAGATTTCACTGATGCATGGAACGAAATACACGGCTCGGCAAAACCACCTGGACTCGATGGTTATTACGAAGACGAAATTGACGAGCACCAGATGATGGTTGAAGTGTTTGACAACCTCGAAGACAAAATTACGGAGACAGCAGAGAAAGGACAGGAGCTGGAGAAGAAGCTTGCCAAATTACATGGTGGGTATCAACAACGATCGAAGACGTTGCAGCAAAAGATAATTGCTACAGCGGACAAATTGGAGAAGACGAGGATCGATGTCAATACTTGCTTGAACGCACAGGTTGGAGAGGAAGCGGCTGCTTCTAGGAGATTGGAGTCTCTGAGAGATGAAGTTGCATTTATCAGCCGGAGAGAACGGGAAGCGCAGGAAGAGTACAGGAGGCAAGCAGCAGGAACTGAGTGATTTGCCAGCACCAATGAATGGATTTCATTGAGGATGTCAGCTAGCTCCTGGCCTTTGTATGACAAGGCTCTTTTTTGACCAGGCTGAAGGCGAGGGAGATAATAATAGATTGGATGACAGGCTTGTAACGCCGATGTTGGCATGTTTTTGCTCTGTCAACGATGCAATTGCCCTGACTCTGGTTGTGAACTTGTCGTCCTTTCTTGTCGACGCACCTCGATGCATCTGCTAGATCTTTGTGCTACGTTTCGTGACCTACTGTCAGCCTCGGACCCTCCAGAAGGCCTCCCGTGTTTGATGCAGGCAGCAGAATATATTGGCGTATCACTTGGCCGCCGCCGCCACAAGGGTTATTCTGACCCTACGTCAATCTATGGGGATCTCTCTGTCACAATAATAGCATACTCTGAATTCCAACCTCTCTCCCAGCTCATAAGGTCCCTATTCCATGATTACCGCATTAGGATCGCTTGCGACACATGTCCAACGTAGTCGGCGCTCATAAGATCCAGTGGAATGGTTCGTAAGCAAAGGAAGCGGATCTCCTATGGTACGTCGACCCAGCCGGAGCCCTTGAACAACCAAGCTGATTCACCATCCTCTTCTTAAGTCCTTCCACTTGCGAATTCGGCGGGTGGACATAGACTTGGTGTCAATGGATTGGCCATAGATTCTCACGACTCCATCCTGTATGCGCTGTCTCTTCAGTTATGCCACTTCCGCGGCACTCCACACGGACACTGATTTAAGCTTCTGAATAGCTACTCGGGTGGTCGCGACGGCGTCATCTGCGCCTGGGACCTTAATCTCAATCTTTCGCCTTATACCGAGCACCGTCATGGCTCGCTGGTGAGCAGTTCCGGGAACACAAATGCGAAGGATGTGCCGCCTACGAAGTTCAGACAACAGGTCCAGGCGCATACACATTGGATCAACGATCTTGTTCTAGCCCAGAACAATGAAGCCCTCGTTTCTGCATCCTCCGATATCACGGTCAAGCTATGGCGGCCGGCGGCAGAAGATCTACTGCCACCTCAAACGATAGGATTACATAGCGATTATGTGAAGACGCTGGCATCACCGGGCCGTGGCGCGAACTGGGTGGCTTCTGGCGGTCTGGATAGGAGGATATATCTTTGGGACTTGGGAGGAGCGGGAGAACAACTACAGATCAATGTCGGCGAAGAGGAGAACACAGCAAAAGGCTCGGTATACGCGCTGGCTGTGACGCCCACTTTGCTGGCCAGTGGAGGTCCAGAGAGCGTAGTAAGAGTTTGGGATCCTAGATCTGGCAAGCGCATCACTAAATTTGTAGGACATACGGACAATATAAGAGATGTGCTTATTGCGCAGGATGGGGATACAGTAATGACAGCCTCGTCAGATCAGACGGTCAAAATCTGGTCCATGACAGCGGGACGTTGCATGTATACCCTTACTATGCACAACGATAGCGTATGGTCGTTGTATTCGGATCATCCACGGTTATCGGTCTTCTATTCCAGCGATCGTTCTGGCCTGGTGGCCAAAACCGACACAAGAGGATGTGCAGAGCTGGACGAGGGCTTGTCCGTGGCAATCTGTCAAGAGCATGAGGGTGTACATAAGGTTGTGAATGCTGGCGACTACGTTTGGACTGCGACATCGAGCTCAAGCATCAATCGGTGGAGTGATGTCGACACAGAGTCCGATGTTCAGGTGCCAGAGGCATACACATTCCATCGAGCAAGTATAGCCACAACGCGATCGAGAATTCCCTCGCCGCCAGCCGCTCAAAGTCCCTCCCTAGCCACACCATCCCAGAAGCAAATATCACACAAAGCTGTCCTACGCCTGTCAAGTGCAGCTCCTTTCTTCATTCGAAATCGCGAGGAAACGTCGACTATCTACTCTGCTGCAAGTTTTAGGAAGCCATCAGAATCGGTCTCGATACTAGATCCAGATATGGGAGCAATTGTGCCCATCAGGCATGTCCCTGAGTACACCATAGAAGGACAGCATGGATTGGTCAAACACGTCACGTTGAATGATCGTCGGCGAGTACTCACGCTGGACACCGCGAGCGAGGTCGTGATGTGGGACCTTCTGCGGTGCGAGCCTGTCAAATCTTTTGGAAAGAGACACTTGGATGATGTACTGAAGGAAGTCAACACGCTGGAAGCAGTCGCTCATTGGTGTGCGGTGGACACGCGGACTGGCACCTTGACTTGCGTGCTAGAAGAGAATACTGCCTTTGATGCCGAGATGTATGCCGATGAGCTGGAGATCGAGGAAAAAATTGACTTCCGAGAAGATCAACGAATCAACCTTGGCAAATGGATACTGCGTTATCTGTTCGGCAACCTGATTGACGAAGAGATAAGGCGCGATGAAATCTTTCGTCGTGCTCTGATCGAGAAGATGCAAAGAATTGAGAGACCGAATGCGCCAGGCAATATTCAAATGCCAGCGAGTGCAGAGTTCACGAGTTGGTTTGACACTGGATCGGCCCCAACTTCTGCTTCGACACTAAAGGCAGCCAATGGCTTTCACTTCCCAATAAATACCCCGGGCATGGCAATTGGTTTCGCCACACCTGGGCCCTCGCTTGCACTCAACACCTTGTCTACGTTGACTACTTCGTCCACGAGGACCTCGCTGGATCACTCGCACGGGCATGCCAGGACTTCATCTGAGAAGCTAAGTGGAGATTACTTTGGCTCACAATCGACTGCTACGGCTGGAACAGCAACTACACCTGGAGGCACATCCAACGGCAACTCAGCAGAATTGGGCTCTGATCAAATTCCAACGTCACCAGATGATTCACGCGTATCTGAAACGCCTAGCCAAGAGAAAGGTGGCATGTTCGGCAAAAAGATGTGGAAGAACTTTGGCATGAAGTCTCTGAAGAAGACGCATACACAGGATAGCAAAGACAAGCCATCGCCCGTGGAAGAGAAGTCCGAAGACTCTGATTCTCATTCCTCGAAACAAGAAGATAAAGTTATTGAGGATAGTCTTGAGGGTGCCATCCACAGGATACGGCTGGAGTACGAAGCACAGATACAGAAGTTTGAAAGAGAAAAGAATGATCGGAAAGGAGATGTCACTGGCGATCTGTCGTTGCCTAAGTTGGACACTCTGATCACGCCCAGTCTGCCGAGTGATACGCCTGTGCTGAAACCTCCCGGGAATGTCACGATTTTGATCCAAGAGGATCGAGTGGATTCTGGTGGTGTTGCGGATTTGTTTGAGGGGACTGTGGGCAATTCTGGTTTTCACACTGATCGGATAGAGAAAGTCATGCCCACGTGGGTGGCGGATGTCCTCCTGAAGGTAGGGGATTATCCCTACTTTTGGATAGAATTGCCACTAACAGAATTGCAGGGCCAAATTCCAGTCAAAGATGTCGTCAAAGTATCCTTTGTCCTCGAGCCTTTCGATAACCTCCTTCCAGGCATAGCAACGGATGGGTTGGTTTTCTTCTTCCCTCAAATTCTCACCACATGTACTAATTTGGTTACACAGCAATACCCGCCTGAACGCAAATCGCATGCTCCGCGCCCGCAAAATCCTAGCCTACGTCGCTGAGCGTATAGAGCCGGCACCAAAGCCCGGCAAGGAACCAACAACACCACCCCTGAAACCAGAAGAATATCTCGATCTCTACTGTCAAGACAAAATCATCCCACCCACTATGACCCTCGCCACCATCCGCGCCCACATCTGGCGCGGCGGCGGTGATGTCGCCCTCTTTTACAAAGCAAACGGAAGAAAAGAAATCAAACCTGCCCCTCCGAGTACTAGCATGCTAGATGTCGGTGGTCCAAGAAGTATGTTACCACCTCCTCTTCCGCCACCCGTGGACAGAAGAGTAATAGAGGGAATGAAGAGTCAGAGCGCGATGGAGGGTCAGGGTTTGGGAATGAGAAGTACAGGGAGTAGTATTGAACGTGGACGTTTCTCGGAGGATACTGTGAATAGGCCGGGGACTGCGAGTGCGAGGGAGCATGTACCTGTTGTTACAGGGGGTTTGCCGTCGAATAAGGTGCCACCCAAGGGATGGATTTAAAGGGGATGAGGAGGTGATGGTGTATATATGTTGTGGTTGGTTGGTTGGTTGACGGGTGGATCTCGTAGCGAAACGAAGCGAAACGAGCGTGTTCTGTGCAGATGAGTTGTTATATATCAAGTTCTTCACGTTCCTTTCCAAGTAGCGAGTTTCTCAGCTAGCATTTTCCATATCGTCTCGTGACATGAAAGAAAGGGGCCTTGTGTAAAGAAATAAGTTGCAGCAAAGGGCATGTAACCCCGTGAGATGGTTTACATTACATTACAATAACCTCAACCCACTCTTCTTGACTCGACTTGCACAAAATACCACTCGCCTTGGTCTAACATTGAAGCCGGCGATGGAGTCCCAGCGCTGCTTTGACACAGCTTCGAAATAATGATAGGCTAGATGAGGCGATGGCGAACATGGATGCCCGTTTCGCTCTCGATCTACTCCATCAGTACAAATAATCCAACGAGCGCTGCTAGATCACCGACCCATTCTCGAGTATCGTGCAAAGTTGTCTGTGGACATTTTCATTCATTCATCCAGCGGGTTCGCAAATCTGATAGGTGTTATACTTGAGCGCGAAATCTTAACTTATATGTGGATGTGTTTACCTATGATGTAATCGTATGAGTAGCCAGGAGTTACTAGTAGAAGATGGCTGTGACCTCTCGAAGGTATCTAGGCCTGGGAAAGTCAATTATTGTCTATTTTGAAGTTGCTCGAGTAAAGAAAAAGCAATTCGAACACACGAAAGCTCCGTCTGAGTCAACCAGGAGCAATAGGCTGGAATCCAAACTACATTATCATTTCAACACCAAGGACAAATGTACGGCTACGCTCAAAACGCTGACAAAACCCAAGTTGAGATCTTCTCGTGTTACAGAAGACATGTACTCCACACCTATTCATCGCTACTGCTCAAAAGACGAGATACACATTAAGAATACACATCCACCACTTCTAAGAAGAGATTGCCGAATCAATCAGTTATATCAACCATGACCTCATCTCCATCCTCGTCGTCCACAAAGCCTTGTCTCCGCTTAGCAGTAACGAGTCTACTTCCGCCTCTATCAACACCGGGACCAATTTCACGTTTCTTTTTCTTGTACTCGTCTTCCGCTTCTCGTGCAAGTTGTTCTGCTGTCTTCTTCTTTTGTTTGCCGAATGAGAATGGTGTTGCAGATAAGGGAGGTTCAGAAATACGAGGTGTTATACGACGACCCTTGGCGTCACTGGGGTAGGCTTCCGAATCAGTCGCATTGGCATCTAGAGTATTCATATTAGTACGATCCAAGGACAAAGTTAGTGGAAGCAAGTACCTGAAAGACCATCTCGAGGGCCATCGCCTAATTTCCAGGCGATCGGTCCGACGTGTGCCTTATCCACATGCTCTAACATCAACTCCTGGTTCGGAAAGTGTTGGTACTGCAGCCATCCTCGAACTTCACCGGTGTTCTTGTCGGCAACCTGCTTGATTTTCGGACAGCCTTCCCATTTGCAAGTGAAGCGACCTTTTGCGTCGGGCTTGCCATGCACTTTGTTGACGTGTTTTTTTAATGTCGCTAGATTATGTAGCCGTGCTCGACAACCATCCCACTTGCAAGCATACTCTGCGTAAGTGACTGGAGGCGTAGGTACAGACACATCCACAGCTTCTTTCTTGCTTATGTTCGGGTCTCCAGAGCCACCAGCAAGTAAACCAACCCCCGCCTGATGTAGGTTCTTTCTCCAGCCAACTGGTCGACCTTTCTTTTTGATCGGATTGCCGTTCTCGTCAACCTGTCGAAGAGCTGCGTATCCAACGCTACCACTTCTTCCCGCAGGCGCTGATAAAGGGGTCGCGAATTGGCGGTTGCTGTTTGCTGGGTTTCCCGAGCCGCTTGCAGTACCACTTTGATTGCTTGGTCGTGCAGCAGCCGATTGTCTCCTATCCGTATCATTCCCGCGCTGGTAAGGTTGTCCTGAACGGGGTTGCGGCGTCTCACCATTCTGAAATCCAAACGGCTGCTGTCGGACTCCTTCGGAACTAGAGAACCCTACGTAGGCAGACTTCGAGGGCCAGCCACGTCCACGGTGAGGATTCGGAGTTGACGCGCCGAAAGTGCCTTTGATAGGTACATCATGGTTAGCAGAGACCATGATCTCGCCTGAACCTCCACCAGCGCCAACGGTTGCACGTACGACGGCTGGACGAGGAATAAGAATTGCAGGCTCATCATGGTCACTCTCATCTTCAGCGTCGCCATCTGCAATAACCGAATCCCTGTCATCACTGTCAAGTGATGCGGGTTCGCCTGGGTCCAGGATGTCCCATCGGATTGTTGTCAAGTCTGAAAAATTATCTATCTGCTTCGGATAAACGTTCTTCAGAGGCTCGAGGTGTCCATTCAAGGGCAGCATATCAGGGTGTTTTCCAGTTGCGAGGAGGACATCGCGCGCGATAGTCTTGACATCGTAGCTAATCACCTTCTTAGCTTTCTTGGAATTCAGTGGCTGAGCGAGCTCTACTGTTCGGTGCCTCTCGTTGATGACAGGAGCAGGACGATTCACTGGTGGATATTGGGGTGCATACAGAGTAGCTCGGCCGTTCTGGCTCATCCACTTTGAGGCTCCTTGCTGCAAGTAAGGCGATACGATTGACTGAGGGTCGAAGTCCCCCATAAAGTTGGGAACTGGCTGGTATGTTTGTCCAGGCATAGTGATTGGTGCGGGGCCTTGGTACAGTCGCTTATTCGCTGGCATATCGTCGTCCGATAAGATTGTTAGATCAACAAGGTCGTTGAAATTCCGTTTGCGGGCAGCATCCTTCTTAGTCGCCTGCTCGGCCGAAACTTCTTTTACTTCTTCGGACGCAGCTTTCTTCGTCTCGGCAGCCTTGCTTGCCTTCGATGTCTTCTTCATCTTCTCAGCTGACGGCTTCTCGGCTGATGGGCCTGACACGGGTGTTGGTGGTCTCATCTCTGCCGGAACTGACTCTTCTGTGTCGTTGAAATACGGGCTGCGATACGCGTCTGTTATGTTGGAAATTCTATTGGGCTGCGTGTTAGGAACACCTGGGCTGGGGAGACCATTTGGCATCATTGTCGCCGTCGGAGTGCGGGGATATTGTCCAAAAGTATGTGGCTGTGTTGGCTGTGGTGGATAATGTGTTCCATTGACGACTTTCTTCACGGGTCCAGCGCGTGGTGGTGAAGGTGCTGCACTGCTTGGTCTCGACGGAGTTGGCACGATCGTTCCTGGCTGCTTCGGATTGACGTCTGATACACTTTGGAGAAGACCACGGGCGAAAGACGCTCGTTCGACTTTAAGACCCAATGCCTCGATCATCTCGCATAATTCAATATAGGTGGGGTTTCTGTCAAGCATTTCACTGACTGCCTCTGGCGCGATCGTGCGGCCTATATTTTCGGGACTCGCGTTGAGCAAACTTGCAGCTGTTTTGGCAAGTTGTCCATTTTTCTCCTTTGGCCAGACTGTCGAGCCTTTGATCGGTTTTCCTGGGCCTGATTTGTTCTGCGCACTTATTAGTCGACCACCTCCGTTCACAGCTCGAGACGGCGTGCTAACAGAACCGTTTGCATTGCCCTTCTTAGAAGACTGTCGCTGGCCTGGTGGCTGCTTCTGACTTGGAGACTGCTTCTGGCCTGAGGGTGGAGGTTGTTGGGTCGCCACAGGTTGCTGAGCTTGACGTGGAGGCGGCGATATAGCGCCAGCCTGAGGAGATTGAGATATCTCAATGTGCTGCTGTCTTTCTTGCTCCCATATTTTTGCGAGTAGAGTCGGATGCTTGTCATTCATGGCCTTCACTTTGGCCATTAATTGCCGGATTTGCTCCTCGGCATCCTCTGGTTCAGTATTTTCAGGCTGGGAAGCTGCAGTCGGACTTTTTGCCACAGTCGAGCCGGCGCTCTTCTTCGCCTTTGCCTCAGCTTGTCTTCGTGCGGCATCTGCCTTATTCTGAGCATTATCAGCAATTTCCTTCTCCTCGTCGGCCTTTTCCTTTGCCTCTGCCTCTGCCTCTGCCTCTGCCTCTGCCTCTTCTTCTGCACGCTTTCGATCCTCTTCCACCTTAGCAGCTTGTTCTGCCTTTTTCTTCTCCTCCTCGGCAGCAATCCTGGCGTCTTCGAAGGCTCTTGCAGCTCTGATAGCCTCCAGTCGTTTCCGATGCTCCGGCCACTCATCATAAACGGCGCTAGGATCAATAGTCGTGGGTTGATCATATTGATTATTCTGCTGAACATTGGCACTACTTTGAGTGCCAAATTTTTGCGAGTAGTTGTAAGCAGGAGCTTTTGGCTGTGCAGATGGCTGAACAGATTGGGTCACATTGAGCAAACCTCGATTACTCGGTGGAGAATATGGACCACTTGTAGCCACTGCTGCGGCAGCTCGTTGATCAGCTTGGAGACTTTGCAAGTGGCGTGATGCCTGAATTTCAGCTGGACTAGCAGATCGGTGGTGTGCCATCTGAACACGCTGCTGAGCTGCTTGCGCCTGATATTGTCCCGAGAGATTGGTGTTTTCGGTGACAGGGGATCTTTGAGGGGCCATTCCTGCAGACCGCACTGAATTGACACTGCTGGGTCTTGCTTGTGCTGGCACTTGTTGGTTCAGGCCGTACGTTGACCCAGCATTACTTTGTTGCGATTGATTCTGCACAGCAGCAGACGGATACTGAACTGTCGGAGTAACAGAGGGCTGGACGTGATTTGATCCAGCTTGCCCATATCCTCCTGTGGATGCTCCTGTTCCTGAATAAGGCTGCCCAGCCTTAGTACTGGTAGATCTTGTTTGCTCAGTGGTTGATCCCAAGCGACTCAACGCTTCTGCTGCCCGCTGGCTTCCACAATTTCCTGTCGCGCCGCCATACCAATTGTTCGACTCGGGATATGATTGCGTGGTCTGTTGATTCTGTTGATAGTCCTGATAGTTGTGTTGCTGCGCGTTGCTCGTGGCAGTATTTGCAGAATTCGTTCGCGCGTGCTGCTGAGTATATTGCGTGGTGGGGACCTGCTGGGTTGACGATGGACGCGCTTGGTATGCCGAAAAGGTCGATTGCGCGTGTGAGTTCTCCTGCTCGTTATCGTAATAGTAGGGGTGTTGGTCGCTGGGGCCCATCTTGGAGACGGCTGCGGTTCTCAGCAAATGCAACCCAACTTGAAGTCGTGAAGCATGTCGAGGTTGCGCTTTTGGGATTGAGACCGGTCTGTGAGAATGGAAGGATCGGGGTACAGTGAGAAGTCAGATATTCTTTTGTCCAATTTGAATGCGCGTTGTATTGGGTCTGGATCACGAACATGGCACGATTGATTGATTGATTGATTGATTTTATCCTACTCGGTTGCAGCCGCTTAATCACGCAGCTATGTCCGGTTAGGAGGACTTCATCAGACAGCCGACACGTGATAGATTATATAATCCACCGCGCCCCACTTCGCCCCGTTCACTGAAACAAGACCAGCTGTCCCCTCCGTCCTCCCTCTTTTCCCTTAACCAGTATCTCCAAATGCCCGCTGGCTCTTGTAGATACTGGTTATTCTGCTAGTATATCTGTGCTATGTAGACTCAAGAGGCAATGCCTCGTGTTTCGCTATCCTTCTACCTACAGTCTCCCTCTAATGCTCAGCTTTTTCTTTCTGTTTCGCCTTATCCCTCAAGGCCAATGGGTTCCCTAAGTATGTTTCTGCTTGTGAAAGTTGCCTTGCACCAGATTCCTATGCGGCGGTGTATTTGGTTGTGTGATGCTGGAGACAATAGTAACCATCGTAGTCGTGATTTCGCTGCTTGGGTGTGATACTCCGGGTATGCCCGTGGACGAGGCTGTCTGGTAGCTGCCGTATTGTATGGCGCCGATCGTGCTATAGACCTGCCGTCTTATAGTCGGAGCCTATCTGCTGCTAGTCGCTCTCCCTACTTGCTATATCGCGCTCCTACTTTTGCCAATGCCATAACTGGGACGCAACAGTCTGGGGAGAGGCTCAAGGCTACGTCTGCTGGCTTGTAGGGAGGGGATTTGCCGCCAATAAGCTCCTTCTATACGTCCTTACTGCTTACTGTGTTGCGCACCTACTCTTGCCAATGCCATAACTGGGACGCAACAGTTTGGGGAGAGGCTCAAGGCTCTGGACATCAGCTTGCAGCAGGACGGTTTGCGGAGACGATAGTAGATGAGGTTCTCTAGCAGCTGCCGTATCGTGTCGCACCGATTGTGTTGTAGACCTGTCGTCTTATAGTCGGAGCCTATCTGCTGCTAGTCGCTCTCCCTGCTTGCTATATCGCGCACCTACTCTTGCCAATGCCATAACTGGGACGCAACAGTCTGGGGAGAGGCTCAAGGCTACGTCTGCTAGCTTACAGGGAGGGGATTTGCCGCCAATAGGCTCCTTCTATGCGTCCTTACTACTTACTGTGTCGCGCACCTACTCTTGCCAATGCCATAACTGGGAGGCAACAGTTTGGGGAGAGGCTCAAGGCTCTGGGCAACAGCTTGTAGCAGGACGGTTTGCCAAGACGTTGGGAGAGGTTGTCTAGTCGTTGCAGTGGTGTGTGGTGCCGATTGTTGCGCACCGGGCGTCTGGTGTTTGAGTTGTGTTGAAGGTATTGCCGTTCTAGCAGTGACTCGTCGACTCGGAGCGTTGCAGTGTCATCTGGGGTGATGGACTAGCCGGGAGATAGTGACTAGATGGTTGCTGTTGTCTTTGGTGGACGCATCGTTCGTGTAGCTTGCTCATGTATTCGTCTGCTTGCTCTGCCGTGGCCGCGACGGCGACTCTAGAGATATCTCATCGACGCTGAGGGACGCGCGATGGCCTCTAGAGGCCGGAGCGGCCACTGGCAGAGGTGTTTTGATGATCTTTAGATGATACTTCTGTAAATTCCAAAAATTGAGTTCTCGCTGTGTGTGCTGTTTTTCACGAACATGGCACGCTCATTAGCTAGTCGTTGAATGGTTTGAGTGAAACTGTCACGTGCGTAGTTGAGCGTCGTCTATATGTGGCTAACTCGAAGCGGAATGGCCCCACACTGGCACACAGAATTATCGTCGAGCTCAATATCTGCCCGGAGAGACGACGACTTCGAAAATTAACCTCACGCCGGACAATCCACCCACACATTCCGACACAATGGCCAAAGTCAACTCCGGTATGCTCCCATGGCTCTCTCGAATCTGTCACTTCTAACAGGAGACAGCCCTCGCGTCGTCGCGACGAAAGAGTCGCAAGACTCACTTCAGTGCTCCATCCAGCGTCCGCCGCAACATTATGAGCGCTCCCCTCAGTAAAGTACGGCGATGATGAACCTGTGCCCTTCCGCAATTAATCAATTTGCCCAGGAACTCCGCGCCCAGTACAATGTCCGCTCCATCCCCATCCGCAAGGACGACGAGGTCACGGTTGTTCGTGGTTCCAACAAGGGCCGTGAGGGCAAGGTCACATCTGTGTACCGATTGAAATGTAGGCAAATTCAGGCATAACAGGGTTCTTGAAGAATTGAGGCTCACTGAATTCGTAGACATTATCCACGTTGAGCGTCTTGTCCGCGAAAAGTCCAACGGACAATCCATCCCACTCGGCGTTGCCCCATCCAAGGTTGTCGTCACCAAGCTAAAGCTCGACAAGGACCGAGAGAACATCCTGGAGAGAATAAAGACGGGCCGTGAGGCAAGGGAGAAGAACAAGGCATAGATGGCATAAGGTCGCTTGCTTATGGAGTTTATGATCATTGAATTTGGGTTCTTCGGGTGCGATACGCCGGATGTATTCAATGGCGACACGAATGAAAAGCTAACCTGGCACTTCTCAACAAATTTCGACGTTCGGCGCGTTGTGGACATATTTTTGTGCGGGCTAGGACCATCAGCAAACGAGGACTACGTTCGCAGATACCAATGATTGTCCAATCTGTCCCAAAAGTCTCCCAGCCCTGTTTCGGGCTTGTCTCCTGGGGTTGTCAGGTTTGTGGCTTAGTGACGTTGAATGACCCGAACCCGCTATAAATATCAACTCATCATCCTCTTCCATATGGTTGCTTGAAGTTAAACGAATAGCGGAGAAGGAATACAAAGGCTTCACGGCTTATCTCGCCATGCAGACTGAGCTCCGATCATGCACGATGAGGAGAGCGGTTTGATGGTGAGAAACATCTAACTTCACACTCCATGTAATAACAATGATAGAGACTGTAAATTTTGTTTCCATGGGCCGATATGAAGATAAATAAAATACCTTCTACTGTCGGGACATACATGGCAATAACCAGCGGTAACTAGAACCACGTCGCCCAGCCACTACGGACACAACCTCGGAATCTCAAGCAAACATAACAAACATCCTGGCCCTCAAGTTCGAACCAGTTTGACCCAAGCAACTCCCAAGTATCGTCCGTGGCTTAGACTAGTCGTCGAGGTCACGAACTAAACCTTGCCTGGTAGCTAAGGTAAATGGTGAAGATTTTCGATGTTTACTACATCGAAAACAATCTGGGTGGAAGCTAAAGATCTCGTGTAACTCTTAATGAGCTCTGTTCCTTATAACATAACCCCATTGCAACTTAAATTCTTTACAATGTTGTCCCTGACCACTAGATATAGCAAGGACTATGTATAGAGCATAATTAACACGATGATCGAGAGTTGCACGAAAGGATCCCACAGACCTCGACGATCACCAGCAACCACTTGCCATCAACTGCACCAACCAACCATCTACCACCTCTCAACAAACGGCCTAATATCCAATTCCCAAGTAAATGTACTCCTCGGCTGACTATGCAAATACCAATAACTATCCGCAATCCCTTGGGCACTAATCTTCGCCTCAGCACCAGCAGGATGATCCTTCAACCACTCCTTCGTCCTCGGAATATCAATGACCCCATCAATAATAGCATGACTAACATGCACACCCTGCGGTCCAAATTCTTTTGCCAGAGAAGAAGAGAGGGCACGAAGAGCATATTTACCCGTGTTGAAGGAGGACATGAGGGCGTTTGCTTTTACGCTTGCGGTGGCGCCGGTGAAGATGAGTGTTGGTGGGAATTCTGCGGCGGGTGAGGCTTTGAAGGTGGAGATGAGGAGAGGGAGGACAGCGCGGGAGAAGAGGAAGGCGCCTCTGGCTGAGACGTCGAGGCCAGCCAAGAATTCTTCTTCGCTTAGTTCGAGGAAGGGTTTGCGGATGAAACGGCCTGATGCATTGAAGATGGCGGCCTGTAGTACTTCATATCAGTATATATTCTACTGTAGATAGATTCCAAACTAGAATCAAATGTTGGAGAAACATACAGCAGCCTTCACATCTTCACCAAATTCCTTCTTGATGTCCTTCAGTGCGTTGTCCACGCTCTTTGCGTCTGCTACATCAGTGCTGATACCAATTGCTTTTCCACCGGAACTGTTGATTTCTTTGGCGAGATCTGTGTAGCTTTCTGGTGTTCGAGCTAGGAGGACGACTGGGTATGCTTTTGCGAATCGACGGGCTACTGCTGCTCCTGTTCCTGCGCCCACGCCGGCTACAATTGCTATCAATTTTGAGGACATGGTCAAGTGTGAATGGACTTAAAATAGGCGTTGAAGAAGAAATTGGAGCTGGAGATTTGAGAATTGAATTATGAAGATCTTGGAGTGCAAGGAGAGTGAAATGCTTGAATCATATGGTCGATTGAACATCCATCAAATGCGTGAGAGCTCCAACTATTGCGACATGTTTTGTAAACGTTGATTACCAACTCCGATTCTCTTCCCCGCCTCCAATGCATTTGAAGCTAGAGTTGCATCATTAACCCCTGGTGTAAAGTACTCCAACATTCGGACGGACAACATAGTTGACACGCTATCACGAAGATTCGAGTATATTTCGTGTATGTGATGGTGAAAAGGTGTGTCAGTCCCACGAGTAGTGGTTTCGGAAGAACTCTCCAACGACGCCTTGACGCGATGTAAGCAGCCATTAATTTGGACGCCCACATCATTTCATATCTCTTTCTGGGAAGACTCGCCGTCAATGGAGTTGTCTTCTCCCTACTACCTCTCCTTAATCCTCGCGATTCCAATTATCCTGGTCATTATGGGGTTGTTCTCAAAGAACCAGTTCGTGGTTGAAGGCCGAGTATGTATCAAATCCCAAAGACGGTACAAGAACATTATTAACAAAATGAGCAGACGGTCCTTCTCACAGGTGCCTCGCAAGGCATGGGAAGGGGAGTTGCAAAGCTTCTTGCGTCAAAGGGTGCCAATATCATAATCGTAGCTCGCGATCAGAAGAAGCTAGATGGTGCGATCGCATACATATCTGTACCTCTACCCTCCAGCTTTCAAGATCAAAACCTAATTCATGTACAGGCCGCCGCTAAATCGCCTTCAACCCAACGCTTCCACGCCATCAGCGCTGACCTCTCCTCTGCCTCCGAGAACGAACGAGTCCTAGCCGAAGTAACAGCATGGAACAACGGCCAAACCCCAGACATAGTATGGTCCTGCGTCGGAGTCGCGCTGGCCAGCGCTATTCCTAGACTCACCACTCGAATCTCACCGCATGCACATGGAAGTAAACTACTGGTCAACATGCTACCTAGCCCACACAGTCCTGAATTCCTGGCTCAAGCCCAAAGCAAAAGCCACTCCTCCCTCTGAAACAAAGACACAACTACCAAGGCATTTCATCATGACCTCCTCCGTCGCAGCGTTTGTCGGTATAGCAGGTTACGGTCCTTACTCGCCTTCAAAAGCCGCCATAAGATCTCTAGCAGATACACTTCGCTCAGAACTAAACCTCTACAACGGCTCCCGCCTTCATCCCACCTCACCCCTCTACAACCACCCCGAAACAAAAATCCATATAGTCCTCCCCGGTACAATCGCAAGCCCCGGCAATATAGAAGAAAATAAGACAAAACACCCCGTCACACACATCCTCGAAGCAGACGATCCCATTTCCAATGAAGACGAAGTCGCCATTGGCAGCGTAAAAGCATTGGAGAGAGGCGATTACATGATCACGACACAATTCTTGAGTCATGCCATACGTGCGAGTACACTGGGAGGAAGTCCCAGAAATGGTCTGTGGGGTGTTCGGGATATGTTGTTCTCGTGGGTTATGGCTATTGCTTGGTTGTTTGTTGGACCGGATATGGAGAGTAAAGTCTATCAGTATGGGAAGAAAAACGGGGTTATGGAGGGAGCCACTAAACAATAGTGGAAGACTGTGATTAGGACGAGGAATGTCACTGCTATGTTGCTCACATGTATGTGAACAAATCTCGCTTCGACACAGGAGGTTTTTCAGTTCTCAAAATCACAGGGATTTACATCATGGAGATAGGTAGCCTTGATATGCTTCTTCCTAGCCGTAAAAAAATGAAAACCAGAAGAATTTTGTTGCTGTTCTTTGAAACCCTAGTAGACTGCTTTGTATCTTACCATATCCGATAACAACCAATGAACCCAACAGCAGTTTTCCCGCCCCCAAGTTCAACCCAAAGAATCCCCAAATACCTAATAGTCCCCGTCTCCAGCCTGTCAAGTGAGGAATCCTCAAAATGAAGGAATCCTCAAGCTACCATGGAATATCTGAATAACCTATCTTACGTTATACACTTTCTTCCAACCATCCAACAGGACACGATAAATTCTTCAAAAAGATAAGTAATCTTTCCTTTTACGATGAGATATAGATAAGATACGGCGTATTCCATCGTCCCAATGCTGATAGCAATCTATGGTTTTACCGTTTTACTTCTTTCGGAATATATAGGTGATGAAGAGTATATATCCACAACAACAACCAAGACTCTTTTTTCTTTCTTTCTTTTTCGGTTATGAATTCTCGTGGCGATATTTTGGGGAGAATGGGTGGTGTGAAATCGGATGTTTTGAAGTAGTGTTGGACTTTCTGTAGGGATTCGGGAGTCGACGGAGTAGAAATTAGATGAAGATATACAACAAGGTAGTTCGTTCATTACGCGAAAGTTTGTCAAGAAAGGAGGAGCCGAGCGGGGAGATCTGATTAAACCTTTTCGTACATGTCAAGGATCTTAAGAGCGTAGAGCTTAGATTGTGGAATTTTCATATAGCAAGCAGTATCTTTGCCCTTGCAGTCACAATCCGAATCATTCCCACATCGACGTTGAGAGAATACTAATAGAGAGAGATGTCCTTGATTCATTCCACACACATATAAATACATCACCCAATCCCACAAACAAGAAAGTCCCATAGCTCTCCAGCGTTTGAAAAGGCCAAAAACCCATTACTACAAATGTATCAGTTCGAGCCTTCATAGTCACCCTTTATCATCCTAACTTTCCCATCCTTGGCAGCAAACTTCCGAATAGGAACCGTCTCTTGAAAAGGCTTATGCTCCCCAACGCCACTCGCCCAATACCGTCTATCGTCCCTAAGAACACCATGCTTACGAATGAGTAGTTCGTTCTCGGGCATTGCATCTCTAACATTCGACCAATACGTTTTCTTCTCACCACCCGTCCGTTCATTGTGTCCTGGCGTCGTGATTCTCTTGACTTTCCCGTCGGGTGCGAGAGACGCCTCAGTACCTCTCGAAACAAGTTTTCCGGTGACAGATCTATCCCAAGGTTGGCATACCCAACCTTTTCTCAGCACATCGTTGATCATCCGCTTGGACTTTTTCCTCTCATCGGACCGGTCATTGGAATGCCGTTTCGGCTGTGGCCGTGTTCTCCCGTTGAAATCTTCCCGGCCCTTTCTCGAAAAAGGATTTCCGTACTGGTCTTCATCTTCATCTTCATTGTCTTGTCGTAGTCTCTCCCTCTCCTCCTCATGCAATGCGGATTGGTCTCCGTAAAGCCTCTTTCTCTCCTCCCGGATCGATTTCTTGGCTTTGCCAGGATGGAACCACCAGTTTACGCTGGCGTTGATGCCGAGAGGTGTTTCGGGAATGCCGCGGACACTGTGCCACCAGCCGGCAGGGATGTAGCAGCCATCTCCTGGTCCTAGTTCTGTTTCGAGGCCTTTGAAGAGTGGCAAGATACTGTCGCTGGATGGATGGTCCTCTCCATCAGATGTCCCCTTCTCCTTATTGGTGTTGCCATTTCCGTTCGCGTTGGCTTCGTCGCTGGCGCTTGCTTCTTCAGCACTGCTGGCTTCATCCTTGATATCGGCTTCTTCACTTGTGTCGCTGTCATTTTCCTCGCTCACATCAACCACGAAGTTGTTTGGTCCCTTCTTATACCATTTGGCAATCTTCTGATCCCTTTTCCACGACCAAACCCCATGATCATCTCCCCAGATCATAGAATCCAAAAGTTTCCTCTCCAGCCCACTCATCATCTCCTCCCCCCTCATGTTGGACCTCATCTTGGATCCTCCCAGCCCCCCAAAAGTGCCACCTTCAAACCTAAAACCAACAGGCTCTGCCCCCGTCTCCTCCGTAACAATATTTCGGATGACCACGTAGGACTGATTTCCATCATCAGGTCTGATCATGCGAATCTTCTTGCGTCCCGCCAACTGCACAAAAAAATTTGGATTCGGGTCTTTATGCAATGGAGTATCAGTAGGTGGAACACCCATCCACAAACTATTGGCCACCACGCCCTGTCCAGCTTCCTTAATCAGACTAGGTAATGGTAGGTCCTCCCGCAACTCTTTCGGTAGATCACTGAGCGAGTACTGTGCCAAATACAAATCGATGTTCGGTTGGTATGTCCCAGGGTTTTGCAATTTCCTGTTGTTCCAAGCCAAAAAGACAAACAGCGGTGCATCGAACCGTTCAAACTTGACAGCATCTTTGCCTTCCCCCTCTCCATTGGGTATTCGTGTGACCTTTTCCAGAGGAACAATTTTATCACCAAATGGCTCCCAATACGCCTCATCCACCTCTTTAGCTTTTGCAAGCCATTCAGTTTTTAGGCTAAGGACCATCTTCGAACCAATTTTTTGCTTGTGTCCAGAAGGTTGCCTCACCTTCCTGAACTTATTGTGGTCGTAATCGTCCTCATTCCCCGCCTCTTGCCCTTGCACCTTCTTCCCCTTCTCCCCACTCCCCTCAGCAACGCTAGTATCTCCCTCCCCATCTTCCATCCCAAGCTCCCTCATAGCGTTCTCCATCTTAATCGCATTCTGCTCCCTAATCGCCGCCGCCTTCCTAACCAACGTTTCCTTCATCAATTCCTTCTTCTTAACCACTTTCTTATCCGACCCCGTCATCACCTCTCCTCCCTTAGACTCCGCCTCCATCTCAACCGCCATCTCCCTCGGCTCCTTCAACCCACTCTTCGCATCCTCATCCCCCTCGAGCCCCTCCTTAATCCGATTAAACCACCTCCCCACAGCACCAATCTCATCCTTAAACTGTCCTCTCTCCAATAGAACCGGCCGTTCACTCTTGACAAACTTCCACTTGAAATGATCCGGTTGGCGGACGGCGGATTTTTTGGTCCCGGGTAGGGGTCTAAAGCTGAGGCGGAAGGGGAGAGGGCGGGGGAGGGGCATTGAGGAACGACCATGTGCGATGCATGTGGCGGAAGCTATTGAGGGTTGTGGTGCTGCAATTGAAGATTTTAGTTTGGCGACGATGGCAAAAAGTTCTGGAATCGCGTACTTTTCGGTGGTGAGGGTGGTAGTGTAGGTGGGGTGTAAATTAATGGCCTCGCGACGCGTCTATCTTGCCAGTTTTACGCGACGTGGGAAAGAAAATTATCAAGTCATGCAGGTGACAGAAATGAGATGATAAGGGCGTTGTACAATCTCAGACAAGACGAGACGAAAGGTGCGTAGTTTCAGATGGCGAGGGCGTCTTCATTTCATAAAACAAGATGGAATAAAATCCTTTCATTGCCATGGTAGCTATCCACAGTTCCATCCAAACCCATTGGAAAGGAGCAGAAGTACTAGCATAAACAACAACGAAAACAACAACAACAACTATGCAAATACACGCAATCCCATGCCCGCTCGCCAAAACGCCAGAATTGTAAACAACCGCGCGCTCACGCAATTCAAGACTGTACAGTACCAAAGAACGTATTGAAAAAGCTTTGCCCGTTCTAACACCTGCCATATCGTCAAGGCTCAGCGAGCGCTCGTTCCCGTTCAAGCCATTAAAGCACTCCAATATGCATCGTGACTTTCTGCAGGACACATCTGTCGAACATTGTCCAGGCCAGCGTGCTAACCAGCAGAATCGTGAGAAAGGGAAGTATGAGAAACAGACGAGGACACGATGTAAGTCCCGTACGCCAAAAAACGCCGGTGTATGAGTAAAGATAAAACATTTGGTCAGCATTCGGAGGAAGAATGCGCAAGGGCGTGAACATGCTTGGGACGGAAGTTGATGTTGGGCGACACGCTCATCGTGGCTTGTTCTTCAAGCTCAATGGGTGTGATCGAGGGAGACCGCTGAGATATCCGGGGCCGTGTAGCTTGACCCATGCGCGGACAACCATAGAAGCTGCAGCGCGTTAGTTTTGGTCAGCATGATGCTGAAACAATGACATACCCTTGAGAAACTTCTTGCTGGCGTACTTCTTAAAGAACGCGTCATGTTGCACTGGGCCGTAGAGATAATCGATCATGAGAAGGAGGACAGGTTCAATCTCCTCTTCTGTGTAGCCGGCGTAGTGAGCCAGAGTTGCGTCCTACAAATGTTAGTCAATGTTTATGAGAGTTAAATGCATGCAACATACCCATTCACCACGGTCAAGGACGAGGCGCGCAAGGAACATGGAGCAAGCGGCGACATGGCTTGGAGGGTATTCCAAGAAGCGATGGTCGAGGCAGCTGATCTCGAGCAGGTACTTGCCAAGTGTACGCGTCTGAACATCGTAGTTGTCGGCCTTGGAAATGCGACGAAGGAAGTTCATTGGGTTGGGGTAGCTGAGATCGTAATTCAAAGCCTGCAAAACAAATCGCTCGGCGCTGAGGATCTCCTCCTCGGTGAAGCCATCGTCAGCGACGTGTCGGAAATTCTGAACATGCGGTGACAAAACCTCCTCGTACTTGGAGGCGATGAACATGGCGGTGACGCCAACGAGCTGGAGCCGATCAAGCTGGACGACCTTGGCAGTGAGGAAGCGATCAATGATGTTGACGGCGAGAAAGAGAGTTTCCGGCAGAAGACGGAAACGCGTGTGGACTTCCAATAACCAATCGACCAAGATTCCACGCATCTTCCATTCAAGTTCCGTCTGATTGTCCATGTAGCTTGGGTTGGCCATCGTCTTGATCTCGAGCTCTCCAAGGTACTCGAAAATCTCGTGGACGTACTCGGACACCATCAACGGGTCGTCGATGTCTTCAGCATCTAAGTCCTGCCAGTCAACAGGCAGCTCTTCTTTTGGAGTAGTTGAGATGGGGGCTTGGATGGGCTCCGTACGAATCTCCTTCGTCACGGTGGTCTTCTTGCTCTCAACGACTAAGGTCTGTCCATTGGGCGCAATGTTTTCGATAGACTCCTCCTCTTCAGCAATCGACTTGGTTGACGAACCAGTATCCCGCTTCTTCTTAGCCGGACCAGTGATGCCGGATCCGCTGAGAGGTCGCTTGAGTTCGGATGACACAGAGTTGTTCTTGTCCTTTGGTCCCAAGATGGAACGCGTCGACTGGCTGCGACTGAGCTTCTGTACACCGGTGGGACCAGTTGCTTGAGCAGTCTTTGACACGAAGCCAGTCTTTGTTGACGTCGTCTTCTTGCCCGTCTTTCCATCCTTCTCACCAAGTCCATCATGCTTTGTAACGTTGGAGACGTCTCCAAGAGCGGCGCGCTTCTTGCCCGCGGCATTGGCGGCCGTAGTAGATTTGCTGCGTTGCAAAGTCTTCTTGGTGATATCCTTGGGAGCATCCGTCTCAAGCGCGGCAGCTTTGGCACGCGTCACCCGCGTCGTGGTGGCAGCATTCTCATCGTTCTCGTTTGAGACCTTTCTCGAGGTCACCTTCTGTTGGATTGAGTTAGAAAGGGTCATGGTTGGTGCAGTATGGATTGGGATTGGGACGTGGTCGCGTAGTGGCAATGTTGTTTTGTTGTGGGACGAACTTACAGGAGGCATTTTGAAGAGGTTTAAGCTGTCGACAGCGATGTGTGGGGTACTGGAAGTGTTGAAGAGGGTGTTCGCGTGTAGAGACGAGGTGAAGGGCGATAGGGTACTGTTTAGCTAGTATGCCATGTACCAATGTCGCGGTTAATGGAAGTAGTCGAGGTGCGGTGGGTAACGGCGGCGGTGGGAGCTGTAGAGTACAGGTTGGGCACGCTTGCCTGTATTAAAAATGACAATTGGTGAGGAAGGGACAGCTGGAGATGGCGTGGTGGTTGTGGAAGTGGAAGTGGAAGAAAAGTGAGTTTGTTTTGGGTTCGAGTTGAGAAGCTGAGGTAAGTGCCAGTGCCAGCAGACCCACTTATTTTTCGCGTTTCTTGAACACCAGAAGCCCACGAAGAATACACGGCACGTAATCTTACCTCAGCAGAATTTGGCCGGTGGAATGCTAGCGGTGCGGGTATTGCAAAGTTGGTGTTTGTATGGGAGTGAGAGTGTGTGGGAGACGCAATTCTTGTAAATGGCCTTCTTCAACTCGACCATTTTACGATGTGCCAGTGATTACCGTTGCCCTGCCAGAGGCCTCTGTGGAGCTAGCCTGTCCTCACAAAGTGTTTTTCTTGTCCTACTACACTCCGGACTCCTACATACCACCGTTTCACAGCGACTTGAACAAAGGCAAACACGCCTATATTCAACAAAATGTTGAGCGTGCATCAACAATTCCATTCCGTCTTCATCCGCCTTTGCAAAAACTATCACATTCATTGCTTGAAAACACTATGGGTGTGGAAGAAAGGCCGAGCACAGGTGTCCTCTGACATTTTTCAAGTCGAGAAGCGTACCACCGGGCAATGGTGTCAATATCCCACATGATTAAGCGGAAGATCGTCTCGACGAAGAGCTACCTCGACTCGATTTCTCACCTTTGACTCTAATTCGATATTGATCAGTTTTTGGCAGGCATTCTTGATAACCAAGATTGGCTCACAGTCCCTCTTCTACCACGTTAATGGCCTTCCAATCGGGCTCCACATCCACCTCACAACGAAAAACGCATTCAGATTGGACGTGAACCCCACCCACTAACTTTGAAAATATAGCGAATGAGTTTCAGCTTCGTCGTAGCTTAATCGCCTTGTCTGGCCATGTAGCCTCGCTCCAGCTCCATATCAATCGCCCACATCACTCATCAGTCCCTATCAACTCAACAATCGGTCTTTTCCCGGGTAGGCTCTTCATTGTAGATATTAACAAACTTACTCACTGCTCATTTCCCCTCCAACCAGATTAGATGGACTCTACGCCTAACATCTGACCAAATAATCGAAGCACCAAGATATCCTGTCTTTTCCGTCCGCACATTTTTCTCCTGGAATTGCCCTATCACTACCACTCTATCGATTTCATATTCTCGCGATCACTTCTCGCTCCCGCACACAACCGCGTCGTCAACGAGGTCGCCAAAAGACGGCATCGCCCTTCGAAGGCCAACACCCTCCCCGTCTGTACCGCTGGCGGCCCATGCAGCGGCAGCGATGGTGCTTGCCCCCAGACAAATTTCCCCAAGGGCGTTGCCCAGGATACTTCGTCCAAGCAATCAAACTTTGATGTTTGCAAGGCTCAATCTGTTGGAGGCAAGTGCGAGCAGACTATTGTGTGTCACCCAGAGAGTATACGCTCCATGACTGTAGAAGATGTGGGTTTAAGTCGATTTAGTTGAGTAGTACGAAGAAATGGAGCAGTAGAATAGGAAGTTAGCGAGGGCGCAAACAGAGAGAAAAGAAAGAAAGAAGGTCGGAGATTCGTAAATACTTTCATAGATTTTCTTTCCTCATGCTGTGTAAATCTTTCATCAGCCTTGCCCAACTCTACTCGTGGTTAGGAACGACGACCCGAATCAGGAAAGCCTCGCGAACATTTTAGATCGTATAAGCGAGATTACGGAGCCAGAGAAATCTGTCGTATAAACTGGCTCCAGCAAGGTACTTCCCAAGCGTCCAAGCCCCTCTCCACGTCCACTCGTGAGTATCTCTTTCATCCTGAAGTCATCCAGTGCGAGATCGAGTCCGATAAACCCCTAGGGAAAAAAATGGCACCGAAATATTGCTAGACACCTTTCAGTATATCTTGACTTTTTGGGGCTCAAAGAAAGAGGAATACCCGATGAAAAAAGAGTAAGGCTGCCATATCTAGCGCTCTCAACATGTCAAACCTAGTCAACAAGATCAAGGACAAAGTCGGACATTCGAGCTTGGAGCCTACTACCGTTGGCCATGCAACAGGCGGCGTGAAGCTTGTCAACAAATCAATTGGTCCCATCGGCTATGGCTTGATGGGTGGGTGATTCCGCGCATAGTAGACAAGTACCAAGCTAATGCATGGCAGGTCTTACATGGCGAACCAAACCGCCGTCAAGTGAGCAGTCATTGGACGCGATGCGAGCTTCGTTGAAGTACGGTGCCAATTTTTGGAACGGTGGCGAGCTTTACGGCACGCCAGAACGGAACTCATTACATCTTTTGAACGAGTACTTCACGAAATATCCCGACGACGCTGAGAAAGTGGTCCTATCCATTTAAGGGCGGCCTGAAACCAGGACAGCTTGTACCGGATGGCAGTGAAGCCAACGTTCAATGGAGCATTGACGAGTGCCTACGAGTTCTGGATGGGAAGAAGTTCCTGGACTTGTTTTAATGTGCTCGAGTAGATTACAACACGCCTATTGAGACGACAATCGCGGCCATCAACAGCTATGTTCAGACTGGCAAGCTGGGCGGCATATCTTTATCTGAGGTGGGGGAGCAAACAATTCGAAAAGCCGCCAAGGTTGCAAAAATCTCCACGGTGGAGGTCGAATTCTCGCTCTGGTCGACTGACATTCTCCTAAATGGCGTTGCTAAAGCCTGCTCTGAGCTGAATATCCCCATCGCCGCATATTCGCCCATGGGGAAAGGGTTTCTGGTGAGTGATGATCATTCTACGTCCACATAGCTGTAAGCTTACTTGATCAGACCGGAGACATCAAGAAACCAGAAGATCTGGAGGAGGATGATCCACGAAAGAATATGCCGCGCTTCCAGGGATAAGCGTTCTACGATAACATCAAGTTGATGAAGGAAATCGAGAAGGTGGCTGCCAAGGAGGGTGCAAAGCCTGGCCAGGTTGCTATTGCATGGGTGCGAGCACACAGCGGCAAAGACGGCCTCCCTTTGATTATTCCTATTCCAGGTTCTTCGGCAGCAGCGAGGGTGGAGGAGAACTCAATGGACGTCACGCTGACTGATGCCGAATTCAGAGAGATCGATGATATCCTCAGTAAATTTACGCCAGCCACCTTAGAAGCTGTTGGAAGGGTAGGAACGCGAACAGGCAGGTTGAGGATATCTATGACGGTCATTATTAGCGAAGAACACAGAGGTCGTCCAGTAGCAAGTAATGTGATGGTTGTATATCAGATCAAGTGTAATTAAGAAGTCGCCATTCGGCTTCGCCGCAACAAGTGCAGAAGAACCGTTGGAATTGCAGAACTCTTTTGTTGTTCATCATATGGGAAGTAGAGAAGGGAGGGAGGGTTACTTACAAGTCACCACTCTACAGTGGAACATTGTAGATGTAGAAGAGGTTGTTTGTTGGCTTACGCGAGAAAAAAAGAGGTGAGCTCGAAAAGACCGAGTCATGGCTGGATGAAAACGTGACTAGCACGAGTAGGATCCTCCAAAGCAACTTTCTCGGATGTCTTCACCTCGTCTTCTTCAATTTCTGCTTCGACGTGCTTGATAGTATACACGTCCTCCATCCTCTTCCTTTATATTCACTCTATTCTTCCTAATATCTTCTTCATCCTCTGCTCTCTCCTCATGTCATTGTACCATATCCTCTAAAGAATATTCGATCAGCAAGGTTTGCCTCGAACGAAGGGACGCTCTTCGCTCGTACTTGATCATTTGTAGAGTAAGGAAGAGCATCATCCATCGAAAATTGGGGGCTGCAATGCAAGTCATGAGGGGGAAAAAATCCGATGCTGATATCGATATTCTACTAGGAAATCTGTCATTTCATATTCAGGTCAATTTATCTCGATTATTCGGCGCAGGAGGTCGTCATATTCACCCAGAAAAACGAAAAAGACTAGCCATATGTATCCAGATGTCTTTCGCTAGAATGGCTAGCAGTTGAGTGTCATATGGCCTTTGGTTCGATATGAAGTAATTACCGAAAACGCTGCCTTGCTCTATCACTCGTTACACATGATTAGCTTTAGTATTTCGTATTTGCAATATATTTGCAATTCAAACTTGGGATTATCACCCGATCATCGATGAGTGAGCACTCCCTGCACTTGCTGTTGTTTTCGTTCTGTTGACATATTGAATACTGAGCACAAGCTATCAAGGCTGACAATTCTAGGTATTTGCACAACTCCAGATGAAGACTCGAAACGATGGTCAGGAGGTATTGTCACACGGTCACGACATGCGCGACACCGGATTGGACCAGATGTGCTACCAAATCCTTGAACAGTCAAACCTCGTATCAGTTACCATGCGCTGAGATAAAAATATATCTCGATACGACCAGGCGAAATATGATTACGTGTCACGATTACAACTGCAATCTACAGAAAAGTCAGCTTCAGGGCTTACTTCCAGTCTTGTGGAAATAAAGGGTGGTGACATCGACCAGAACTTCCTAAAGAGCTATCATGTAGAAAAGAACGCAGGTTCCAAAGCACGAGATGAAATCGATGCGTACATAATTCCATGTCAGTACGATCTGAATCAATGACATACGAACCACAATCCAGTCCAACCACAGTCAATATCATCCTTTCTCGATGTACTATAACAACCAAGCCAACAGGCACAGGAACACAAGACCACGCCGAATCTTTAAGCGTCTAGGCCTAAGGCAAAACTCCTCGCCATGCCAAGACCAATGCTATCCAAACCCACCGTATCTGGCTCGACGTAGAACCAGGAAACAGCGAATGCCACGCCCGAAATCTCTCAAAACAGGAGAATCTCGGACGGCCGCTACACGGAAAACGGCGTTGAAATTGGGGGGGTTTAATGGGAATGCGTTAGCAACTCCACTCGCTTCAACCTGCCCTATTTGAGAATGTGTGGAGTTGATAAGTCTTAATCAGGAATGAATGGATGCGTATGTTCCCATCTCGTGATTATGATATCGGATCTGATTTGCCCGTTCTTGTCGTGATGGCAGATGGAGGGTCGGGCGTCGATACTGCGCCTGAGAACAGATTGATGGGTGGATAGAAGACGAATAATGTGGTTGGAAAGCAGTAAAGCTTGATGCAAAGGTTTGTGGCGGAAGCATGGATCGGGGCTCGTTTTTGAGCGAGGCTCCGATCGAGATTCTGTTTTGAGCCTGCTATTTGAGCTGGATATCTTCTCTTAGCCCATCATTAACACGTTAATTTGGCTCCGAGCCGGGAACTCATGAATCTGAGGGTGATTGTCCCGCGAAGTAGCTAGCAGTCGTAGTTTACTTGACCCCAAACGTAGCATGTACGTGCTTTTGTTTTCCTAGGCATGAGGAGAATCTGTTCGAGCGACGAAATCATGGCTAGCCTCAGCCTTATCCAAGTGCCTTCTTGCCTGGTTTCACAAGTAAACAACACTTCCCTCCAAAAAACCGGGTATCATTTCATAAATATTCAACAACAAATTCACCTAAGCGTAACCAACATCTTCTCCGTCCCCTCAAGATACCCCCTAACACTCTCCGCACACCTAGCCAAAGTAGCACCATCCACAACCCTATGATCAGCACTCCAACTAAACACACATTCCTCCTTTCGCACAATACTGCCATCTTCCGCAAAAGCAGGGACAGCCCTTGCCTTGCCAACACCAAGGATAGCAACCTGTGGACTCACAATGACTGGCGCTACAGTCGTACCACCAATATTCCCGATATTACTAATTGAGAAGGTTGCGCCCGACAGATCCGCCATGGTGAGTTTACTGTTTCGAGCGGCGGTGCTGAGACGCGTGATCTCAGTTGCTAGCGATGAGATGGTGTGGGATTGGACGTTGTGGATGATAGGTACGACGAGGCCCTGGAATGTATCGACCGCGAAGCCGATATTATGCGAGGCCTTGTGTATAAATGTTGGTTTTGAAGGGTTGGATGAAATATCGAGGTGTGCGTTTATCGACGGGAAAGCCGTCATGGAGATTGACACGGCTTTGATGATGAATGGTAGGGCTGAGAGTTTGATTTGCTGTTCGGGAGAGGTCGCAGCGTGTGTGTTTATAGCTCGTCGTAGTTTGCTGAGGGATGTGAAATCGACGGTGTCTGAGTAGAGAAAGTGTGGGATGCTGAGTGACCTGGTCATTGTCTCGTACATCTTTCGTTGTATGGGCGTGAATGTGGCCGTCTTGTCTTCTCCTAGTGGCTCTGCCTTTTGTGCAATTGGCGCAGGTGGTGTATCTCTCGAGGTCGCATATTTCTGTACGTCCTCTTTGAGCACCCTGCCATCCCTTCCGCTGCCAGCTATGTCTGCGATATCCACATCTAGCTCTTTTGTGAGATGCCGTACCGCCGGTGTAGCAAGAGTAGCATGCTTCCCAGATGATCGCGTCTGTGGTTCCGATGTTTGCTGACCATCACTGGACTCCGACTTTTTAACTGTGCTCTTCAAACCCTGTGCTTTTACATCCTCCTCTTTCCACTCTTTCTTCTTCTCTTTCGGCTGCTCCTCCTGTGTTCTCAGCAACGCTTCATCCTCTGGAGAAATATCGCTCTGTATATCAATATCTACCAATGGTTTCCCAACCTTAGCCATATCATCCGTCTCATGATAGAGCTTCTTGATGACTCCATCGAACCGAGACGTGATCTCTACTGCCGCTTTGTCGGATTGCACTTCACATATTTTGTCAAACTGCGCGACTCTCGCGCCAGGCTGGACGAACCACTGTATGATCTGGCATTCCGTGATCCCCTCTCCAATGTCCGCCAGAAGATAGGGCTTCACTACCGCGAGACGTGCCGAAGAGTGGAATGGCCGTGGAATGTGTTGACGTGGGTTGCAAGGGGTCTTGAAACGACGGAGGGGCAGGGTTTGGCGCGTTGATTCTTGCAAAAGCGATCCCAGAGCAGTGTATATCGGTTTTCGTGCCATGTTTCTGTATGATCTTTATAATATTTAATGTCAATTGGCAGCATTGGTGGTGACAAACTCTTATGTACCGTCTGCATCTGAGCCGGTCCAGCTAAGCCGTTTATAACCGAGCCTACCTAATACCCCAGATTTTCAGTGGTGAGCCGGACTGCTGGGTTCCATGTTCCGTAGAGCCTCTTTCGTGCGTCAGAGACCATGTCCCCTCTCGGCATTTCAAGGAATAAATATGTTCCTTGCATGAGAACTTTCCAATTCACCTTTTCCACTTTGAGCACAGGTTTGGAGGCTGGATATTTGCTAATGGTGTGCAACTAGAAACGAGCAGGCGACCGCTTTTTGAACCCAAGACACCTGAGAAGAAAAGATCAAAACTTGAGCCCCAAACGCTAAAAACTTTATTTCCCCATGTTCATGCCTAAGCCAAGCGATGAATTTTGAAGAGTCTTCTCCACTAAGGGGACTCGGGATATCGATGCAAAATATTACGCACGCTCAAAATGCCGAAATCTTCCCACCAGACGCCACCAGTGTGCCCGTCCCGCTAATATGCTTGAACCAATTAACCAAAAGTGCCTCCGTGAGTAAAAGAAAAGCGTTGGGTGGCCAGTGCGAGTCTGCGATATTTCTATGAGCTGTGAACCATGGGCACGCGACCTCAAAAACGAATTTGAAACATCCAAAGTGTGGATCTGACGAGATGTTACCAAGACGGTGCGGAATCGTTTTTCATGACTTGCGAAACCGCTTCGAGCGCAAGTTTCTCAACATCAGCCAAAGTTCCGGCTACGTCGACAGTAAGAACGTCTTGTTCCTTCTCCGTAGGTTCTTCCAGAGCTTCGAATTGGCTTCGCACCATAGTGTCTTTCATGTAATGATTTTGACGGGCTCTGACGCGGGCTATGAGCAGTTCCTCGCTGGCGCGAAGGTAGATGAAATGGACGATGACATCGTGGTCGTTGAGACTGGCGAGACGAATCACGTCGCGGTACTTTTTCTTGAGGGCGCTGCAGGTGACGACAACTCCCGGGGCACCAGATTCGAGATGTTTGACTGCTTCTTCACGCAAGACGATGAGCCAATCCCAGCGATCGCCGTCGTTCAAAGGAATTCCCGCCGCCATCTTCTCGACATTGGACGCAGGATGAAACTAGATGCCAATCAGTGTGTGGGAAAAAGGATCTCATAAGGGTTAGCCTCACCTCGTCACCTTCAATATATGGAAAGCCTTGTGTTTTAGCCAGGTATTGTGCTACAGAACTCTTGCCACATCCTGCAGGTCCAGTAACAATGAAGAGATGTCTATGTACAGGTTGTACAGGCCGAGAAATAGCTTTTCCCATTGCTGCTAGTGGTAGGGTTGGAGATGATAGGGATGTAGGAGCTGATCGGACAGGGGCATAGGCTGAAGCAGATGTGTTGTCGTAGCTTAACATGGTGGATAGTCGTTGAATGACAGACGGGTAGTGGCAATGCGGGTAGTAGCGAAGGACGTGGCTCGAAGCTGCGTTGTAATCTTTTGTCGGCCGCTGTCCACGCTATAATTGCTCAACAAGCCGTTTTAGGACAGAGCAGCAGACGGAGAGGTCGACTACGAGAGGGATAGGGATGTGAGACAGATGGAAAGAAGGTTCTTTAGTATAGTAATCTTGGAAATAATAGGGGAGCTAATTTTCACATCAAACGATATCCACGACAAAGACAAACGTAAGTAGGGACCACAGCCATTCTTAAGCATCCTCGAGGAAGGGGCATTGTAGCCGAAGGACCATACTTTGCCCTACGACTACTGTACAGCCCACGCGAGCTGTGTGACAGTGCCACGGCGGAAGGCGGAAATGCAACAGGTAGCATACCAAATCGTACATCCAGGCACCACTGATGTCACAGCAGGGGAGCTCCAGCAATCGGGGGCGTCCAAACCAAGTCTATGTTGTTAAGAGGTGTCTAGTTACCGGGGTATGCATCGAAAATTCGCATGGGGGCACTGGAGATCATTTGTGCCGGAGGGGGCCAGCGTGGGGGCGGTCTGGGTCCATGCCTCCTTGGAAGGATGCATCCGCTCGCTGCGAACGCTGCAGGCCTGCAACGTTGATGATCAGTAGTTATAGTGTGGGCTTCCTTTCGCCTGGACATGGCCGCCTTCCCCGCAATCCTTTTCTGCCACTCTGGCTTTGGCAAGCAACGCAATGCAATGCCAGACGGCAGCATCAGGTGGGTCGGCTCGTTGTGCTGTTGGAAGATGGGTTGAATCTTCGGCGCAGCTGACCTCGAAGAGACGGCATAAGCATCGTGGGGCATGCACCCTCCAGAGCCATGGCATTGAGTGACCAAGAAGGTAAGGCGTAACGATCTTCCTTGAACGTAAATAGACTGTACCGATATCACAGCTCCTGGTCATGTACAAGCTGCTGCTGCAAGATAAACCGCAGCACAAGGCTCGTTAGATCGATATCCCACACTGCCGATGCATGTCAATTCTAGGCTGCTTCCAGGACTTCGATTGCGGCTTGAATCTTTATCCACCGCCTCGCTCGAGTTGATGTCTCGGAATTCCGCCATATTGGGCTCATGAAAAGAAAGACATACGAGCACTGGGCGAGCAAGGTGCGAATCGTGGCTCATGAGAATAGTCCCGACCTTTCTGTGTCGTTCAATTGAGTGTAGCAGTAAGTTACACAGGGGTCATGTGACATTGGCTCGAGCTCCGAGGGACAGAGTCGGAAGCTTCGATGTGATGATGTCCTTGGCTTTGGAGTATACACAACGACAACGCCGTAAAGTTCCATTAGCATCTCCAACCACCATCCGAAGCTGACGAAGACCATACCCGGCATGTCGTACTTCTTTTCCACCCCCGTAGATATCGATATCGTGCTCGACGATGGCGACGAACGCGCCATGGTGGACGTCAAACAGGACAAGAATCGCAGGGAGAAAGTGCCATTGTACATGGATGGCGAGTCTGTCAAAGGCGCAGTCACAGTGCGACCCAAGGATGGCAAGAGATTGGAGCACACGGGCATCAAGGTCCAGTTCATTGGAACAATTGGTGCGTCAATAGGCAACAAGTCCAGACAGTGAAATACTGACCTCATATCTCGAAGAGATGTTCTTCGATCGAGGCAACCACTACGAATTTCTCTCCCTAGGCCAGGAACTTGCCGCGCCCGGGGAACTCCAACATCCCCAGACCTTCGAATTCAACTTCAAGAACGTTGAGAAGCAATACGAAGCATACAATGGAATCAACGTCCGATTACGTTACTTCATACGCGTCACGGTTTCGCGTAGGATGGCAGACGTAGTCAGGGAGAAGGACATCTGGGTGTACAGCTATCGGATACCTCCAGAGACAAATGCGTCAATCAAGATGGATGTTGGAATCGAGGACTGCCTGCACATTGAGTTTGAATACTCCAAATCGAAATACCACCTCAAGGATGTAATCGTGGGCCGGATATATTTCCTACTGGTCCGGCTGAAAATCAAGCACATGGAGCTGTCCATAATTCGACGGGAGACAACTGGGGCGCCGCCAAACCAGTACAACGAAAGCGAGACGTTGGTTCGATTTGAGGTGAGTTCGTCTAGTTCCTTGCTTGGATCTCACTAACGGATGCCGCAGATTATGGATGGTTCGCCTTCGAGAGGTATGTTGCGCTTCGCTATGAAGACATCCCGATGTTAACAGACGTTTTAGGCGAGACTATCCCGATCAGGTTGTTCCTTGGAGGCTTCGATCTTACTCCCACATTCCGCGAAGTCAACAAACGCTTCTCCACACGATATTATCTGAGTTTAGTCTTGATAGATGAAGGTGCGTCTCCCAGCATGGAACCTCGGCGAATCGTCGGCTCCTTTCCCTGCCTTATCGAAACTGTGGACATGCTAACATCCCACGCGCGGAAAGACGCCCGAAGATACTTCAAACAGTCGGAAATCGTTCTATTTCGTCAAGCTCCAGAAGGTCTTGCACCACCACCGCCGCAACAATCGGAACTCACTCCTGCATAATTCCGTTTCCACGAAGGGCACCACCAAAACTTGATTTGCCCCATTGTCGCCCCATTGTCGCCAGCTAGTTCATGCGCTGAAGTACGCGTGAGTAGTACGACTAGTAAATGTATAAAATCCCACGCTCGACCAGGGTGGTGCACCCGAATCGAGCAAACTCAATTGGACCAATGGCAACCAGGGGCGAAGAAAACGATGATCTCTAATCGTAATTTGGATGTAGACCCTATCGACTTCTTTGAGAACCTCGAACTAGGTGCTCTTTCCCCCACACTATATTGCAGTGGTGAGAATGAAATGTCGGAAGAGGTGCCATTATTGGTCATGGAGCGCAAGATGTATTGAAGCGGCACACCGCCTGTGGAAAAAATCTTTCCCTGCAGGCTGAATTTGCGAACCTCCGATGTGACACAAGATTTCAATTTTAACGGACATTTTCCGATTGGCAGTCAGGTCGAAGTACAGCGAAACTCGTAGATCCTTTACAGAAGCAATCCCGACTTGACGAATGCGCTCTGCAACGCATCAGATGACGGATTGTGCTGCCTTGCAGAACGCACGCGCAATCGCTTGTGACCTAATGACTCCAGAATTATCAGGCTGAGATGTTGACGGACTCGAATTGCACAACGCCACGCAACGTGATTTAGGTCATGTGGCGAGTCTCACCTTCGCCTCTCATGCATCTACTGACTCCAAACCCCGCGTTCAAACATGGTTCCCCACATTCCATACATACGCGCCCAATTTTCCGAACATCGCAACGCCTTGCAGCGCGCGGCACAGGGACCACAAGAAGGATCTCGAAGCACATCAACGATTTCAATAATCCGCCATTCTGGCATCCATGTTCTGGGTCTTGAATCTCCATCACTTCTCTAGTCCGAGATCGAGTCTTCGCACGAACAGATAGATCATCCTTACGCTAGGTATGCGATCCTGATGTGCTGTGCCCTGACGAATACAGAACGTCTGGTTGCCTACAGCTGTCTTGCTCGTTGTCAACACGAGCTCGTTTCACGTATGACAATCAGGAATCGCGCGGAGAATCCCCCGTAGGTCCATCAGCATCCACTATGCGTGTGTCAACCACAAGTGGGACTGCAATACATCGACAGCAGGGCGTACGCATGGCGTATTTGACCAGATGTTCGCTTTGGATTCACCGACTTTCAGGTCACTGAATTTCATCAGCATCGGCAATTCGGCTAATATCGACTTGCTTTTGTTGTCGCGATTTGAGCGTTTTTTTCTAGCCTCGCACTTGATGCGACATATCTTCTGCCTCGTCCGTCCGTTCGTCTGTGGCTAAGGCGATATCTGACATCTGCAGTGACTGATTGAGCGCCATACAATGCAGCATTGGGGATGATATGTATGGCAACACTGGTCTGTCAGCCGAATAGGTGTGCGCCTATGTCTACTGGTTTAATTACTACGCCGGTCAACGATCAGTATGTTCACGGCTCTACTCTTACGGCGTTTGCAGAGAAACTCAGAGGTAACCTGCTCTCTCGAGAACAGTGTCTTCTGTCATTTAGCTCGTATCAGCTGCCGCGCTCCTGACAACAAGATAGGAAGCAGAAAAAGGACCGAGAACGCGATTGTACGGCGAGGCTGTTGATTCATTATCCAATATTAGGCTACTAATTCAAATTTCCTGGGTAATACCTGGATACCGAATTTGAGATTCTCGGTGGTGTATCGATGACGACAGGAGTCTGTATAAAATTTGGGAAATTAGGAGGACTCCGTAAGTATGCTAGAATTTGTCGATGACGACATTGAGCTTTTTAGAAACGGGAACGGGCAACGAGATGTTCACTGTCTAGACTGGTTGTTGTAAGAAGATTCCTGACCTGACCGCTCCGCGTACTCCTTGCAATCGAACTCTCCTAAAATGCAGGAAGCCGTCCATGCTTTCGATAATTCTTTGAAAAACCCAAGCTAGTACTTGCATGGAACTAAGGCCGATGCGTCTCTGTTCATTGTGTGGCATAATGCTGCTTTCAATCCAAGATTCTCATTCCCTGCTCGGTGGATAGAGATTCATTTCAAATAATAGTATACCACGTCAAAATCGACAATGGAAATGTTCCGGGTATAGTATCAATTAAACCACCAGCAGATTGTGCATATTGCTAACGGATAAGAGTTGTAGTGCAAATCATCATCGACGACGGGAGGAAGATGGAGAAGTCGCCAGACGTCGGCTCGTTGAACACAGCCATTTGACAGGTACGGCCCAACTCCGGCTACATCCATGAAGGATTGCGGACAACCGGTCCACGGGAAGGCCTTGGCATCAAGTGGTGGTCTGCCTCCTCGGATTATTCGAAGAATCGTAGGTGTGAGGCTACTAGTGACGGCACCTAGCCAGAGTGAAGCAATCCGAGGTTGCCTAAAGGAGCAGATGAGGGCAAGGAGCTCGTGATACAACCCACATGTGCCAGAAATTCCTTCTACATTTAGCACCTCATTTAAAATGGGATGCAACCAAGGGCTGCAGGTAATACCAGGCTCCCAAAACATCCCGCAATGACTTGATATTTCAACTCCTGGGCTGCAACTCAGAGATATGTAGTGAGGCAAGTCGTCCCAAGAAGCTATCCACTCTGGAGGGAGCGATGTAGTCATCGTGCTTGGCGTATGAAATTCGCTGGCAACAGGCAACGGGAGCTGAATCGCCGTTTTGTGCATAGTGTGGGTAGGAAATGTCATGGCCGTCGTAAGAGCTACAAGGAATTGGCTACCCAAGTTGTGTCGTAAGGCGAATTTGGAAAGGTGACCCGAATGCCTCAACGGAGGATGGAGGAGTACGAGTAGGCTTTCCAGGAAGCGTGTCGCATACTCGCCCTACGATACCAAATGGAGGCGATGACTCTATGGATAATGACCAAGGGGCCAAATACACTCGATCATCCTTGCGAGAAATAACCGCCTTCCATCCTTCTGGTTGCGCTAGCATGGCAGCCCACCAGCGGCATACATCCTGTGTGACTTCGTCAATGTCTATAATTGTGTTTTGAACCTGCTCGTTATGAGCCGCCAAATACAGTTTAGCCGTGGAGCTCGTGTATGTCACTGCGGCCTCGTTCCCAACAATCTCGCCCAGGCGGGCGGATAGGATGTACGACCAGCCAAGGGCGAGAACTCCCAGATAGTTCGGTGCGTGTTTTTCTCTGTCCGACCCTGAACCCCCAGGCCATCGCCTAAACTCGCTTCCGCCAAACCTGCAAGGCACAGGATTCTGAGACCCGATCTGAAGCAAGCGTGGAACTATCTTCTCGCCACGAAATTCACAGCTGGAATGGGTGATTTTTCAGTTTGCAAAGCCCTTGACATGGAGGTGTAAATCTGAGTATGATGTTGACATGAACTGTCCCAGCCTTGAACAAATGGCGGGGACTCGGGCAAGCAAATATTGTGGATTGGTGAGGGAAGGCGGGATGCCTTGACGGTGCTGTGAGATGGCGAGTGCGGTCAGCCGGTACCAATATTCACGAGACTTCCTCACGGCGGTCTCAAGTTGCGAAGGGCTAAGCTGAAGCTGATCAGCATTTTGTAACAACGTATTCCACCACCGAGCCGGCCACACCACCGAGCCGGCCACTTTTCCTTGGCACAGCCCTTATCCTCTTCAACACGCAATGTCTCAACATCGCAACGCGATAGCCGTTCAAGAAGAAGGCAGAATTGATCTCGCTCTTCAGGCCTATACCTCTGGCCAATTTCAAAGCCTACGGCGCGCTGCTGCAGCCTTCAACATCAAACACCAAAGACCCTCTGATCACCTCATTCATCGCATATCCTCCAGCCGCTTGATGTGGTCTGCTTCTCGCCGTTGAAGTGCAAGTACTCTCAACGAGTTCGAGACTTGGCACGCCGACGCGTCTACCCATATCAACAAAGAAGGCTTCCTCCCGGCCTTCAAAGACGCGTTTTTCGACGTGTTTACAGAAGAGAACTGTCGAAAGGCTTTTGAGATGGTAGGGCTAGTCCCTGTTAACGCGGAGGTGGTATTGGATCGCCTTGAAGTACGGCTACGTACCCCACCAGCACCCCCACCGCAGGAGACGCCGTGGCAGTCGAAGACTCCAAGCAATACTCTTGAATTTGGATCTCAATCAAAGCTTGTACGCGAATCTTTCACTCGGTCACCAGTTACTGCGCAGACTGGCTTCTCTCAGCTTGTCAAGGGCGCTGAATTGATGCTGCACCAGAACGCTCTACTTATTGCACGAAACCATGAGCTTGAAGAGCAATTGGCAGTAATGACGAAGCGAAAATGGCGCAAAAGGAAGTGGATCCAGCAAGGTGGTACTATAGAGTACGGGACTGCAGCAGCGCAGGTAGCTGCTGAGGCGTCTGTAGCGCCTCAGAAATCAAAGAAGGCTCGTGGTAGTGGTGATCAAGAAACAGCCCGGCCAGCTTTACGGCGCTGTGGGAACTGCGGCGCGACTGGGCACAATGCGCGAAGGTGTAAAAAGGATATTGAGATATCTTCTGAATCAGATAGCAGCACGACAGACGTGGAATCTATTGTTGATAGCGATAAAATTGAAGAGGCGTAATATGAGTTGGTCGTGCCAAGGAAAAGTGGCCGGCTCGGTGGTGGAAAACGTTGTCTATTAAGCTATTGGTTACTATTTGACATTAAAATGTAGGAAGGATAGTACCTCAGTGAACTTCGGAGGGTTGGGTATATCAACGTATTTCTCATCTTGCATCGGTTTGCAGATGCCGCCTTGAAACTCCATTTGAATATCTATTCGAGGAACATGTTCGAGAAGTGTATTCGAGGAAAGTGTTTGAGGAGTTTGTCTTAGCGATAATAGCGTATCTAAGGACTTCTGAATGCCACGAGATAGATAGGTGAATGCTAATAATACTTCATATCGACTGCCTAGATTACATGACGTTGTAGGAATGAGAAAGTGACTGTAAGAAATGTTTACTTAAGAAGCTGAAGGCTGCTTCCTGTATAGCTATGTCATGTGACTTTGAAATATTCCGAACCTCGTCACGTGACACCACCCACCTCCTACTCTTCAAGTTTGTGCTCCATCTCGCCAGCTCGGGCTCGCCTCACCGGCCTTCTTCTTCTTAGTCTTCGAATCCCTTTGATGGAGCAAGCCTTTTTCTGTGTTATAATCTAAATGACTCTGAACTTCGTCTGCGGTATCTGCTGGTAGGACCTATTACTTTCATTATACCACGTGGTGCCGGTACCAGACTTCAAGGCCTTGTAGAGTCTCCTGCGGCTGAAACCGAATGGATCAATTAGGGCGCGGACGTGGACCAGCCGGATGTGTCGTTTGCAAAGGGTTGCGCGTGGGAACGATGATCTACCTCACGAATTATAGGTGTTCTTTGCGCCACGCTCGGACCCTACGCCCCACGGGCACCACTTGTATAGCAGAACACCTAGAATGGTCAATCTTGATATGGCATTCGATTTGTTTACACCTCAGAGCTCGATGTAGACGCAAATTTGGTCTCTACGAAGATGCGTGCTGGCAAGTTGCTTCTCATAGTCTCTCCCTATCACAACTCATCTTTACCGCCGCTGGCAGTTTCCTTAATCGTATCCTCAACTAGTCCTCGCTTGACCATATTCGTCAACACCTCGAATGCAACCTGTGCTGCAGCTTGTGCAGTCACTTCACCAGCATCATCATAAGCCGGGCTGACCTCAACAATATCAGCACCAACAACATTCATACCCTCTATACCCCGAAGAATACGAATCAGCTCGCGAGTTGTCCATCCTCCCGGCTCTGGCGTCCCTGTTCCTGGCGCTAAACCTGGATCAATAACATCAATGTCGATACTTAGATAGACGGGATCTTCGGTGCCGACTCGAGCCATGATTTTCTCGATGACTCCTTTAGGACCGATATCGTCGATGTCGTCTGTAGAAATACGTTGCCAGCCTTGTTGCGTATCGTCATCGTAATCGGTTTCATCGTCTCCTGAGAGACGGGTTCGAAGTCCTGCGTGGATGGAGGAGGAGTTTGTGATTAAGCCTTCTTTCGCGGCCATCCAGAACATGCTTCCGTGGTTGAAGAAGGATTGGGGGTCGGTATCCGAGTCTTTGTCGAGCCAGTGGGATGGATATTTGGCCGGGTGCCATGTATCTAGATGAGCATCAAAGTGGACCACGCTCACTGGTTTTCCGTAGATTTTGTTAAGTGCTCTCAGGGCTGGCAAAGCGATAGAATGATCGCCTCCGAGCGTTAGTAGACGCGGCTTCTTTCGGAATTCGAAGCCAGAACTTGCTGCTACTGGTGTTGGAGGGCGGTTTCCAAGTTCCAGGAAAGCTTCGGACATTTGACGAAGTGCCAGAGGGTTATCGAAGGGCGTTATTGGAATATCGCCGCAGTCCAAGATCTTGGCCCATGATGTGTATGGGTTGATTCCGGCTCGGGCATTGAAGCCTCTGAAAGACGTCTGGCGACCTGATGCCGCTCGTATAGCACGAGGACCAAATCTCGCTCCTAATGATATTCGTTAGGCTAATTAGATTAATGAACATCTAGATGATGACTTGGATTGATTTTTCCAGAGCACCCAAGTAATAAAGATATGTTCAGCGTTTTACATAGAACAAAATCGACTCACCTGGTCGATAGCTTACAGCAGTATCAAATGGAGCCCCAATAATGCCAATATCATAAGTCGAAGCAGGATCCGTCAAACACCTAATATGGGGAAGATGAGCAAAAGCTCCGATACCACTAAATCCCCACTTCATCTTGTTAGTCCGGGATTCAAGGCTGGAGGAAGGCGTCTCATACATCTGTCCCCCATTTCCCAGCAAGTTCTTCTAACTTTTTCGCTGAGAATTGTTCTGGATCTTGATGATTGTGATTATTATGATGAGTATGAGATTCCGCTACCGCCAACAGCGGCAGAAGTGAATGCAAGAACAAATTATGGAGCTTCATGTTAATATCGTAATTTCAAAGATGAAGCATTTATATTTGACCATTCGAGGACGAAGCAAGGGCGGTCAGCCATGTTGCAGCTTGAGCTCTTATCGCCGGAGTTGAGTTTTGATCCGTGATCGGACGCGGCGTACGGTGTTCAGACATCTCGCTGCGAATACTTTCCTAGAATGGGAGTTTCCAGTAATATGAAGATTGTCATTGGTTGGTGTAAAGGATTGTAGGTCCGAAGAGGTTGTGGATCCGAAAAGCAAGTATATTGTACCCGGTCGTGATCTCGTGTTTGTTCGTGAAGCTTAACGCGTCTTAGAGTAAAACTCTACCACTCCCAAGCTCTCCACTCAATGCTAATTCTGAAATTCCACCAAGATGCCTGAAGTACGTACTGTATCGCCTATCATCTCCTCAAAGCCTGTCTAACAATTCATCAAGATCGGAGAAATCGCGCGCATAGTACACTACCTCAAAAAGCACGTCGTAAACCGCACAATCGCGTCTATCCTCACCTCGCAAGATGACATTGTGTACGGCAAAGTCGGCTGTTCGCATACGCAATTCGAGGAGAGCCTCACAGGGAAGAAAGTGAGGACCCTCCTCATACGGCAAGAGTGCCATGTCCTTTTCTAACGCAACCCTAGGTCCTCGATGCGCGACAACAAGGAAAATACTTCTGGCTAGTCATGGACACGGCGCCGCATCCTCTTATGCACTTTGGAATGACGGGTTGGATTAAGTTCTCAAACGACCACGCGGCACCTTACACACCCGGTAATGGCAAAGAGAAGAAGGACGACGACGAGTGGCCGCCGAAATACATGAAATTTGTGCTTAAGATGGCAGAGGAAGGCAGAGGAGAATGCGAAGTAGCGTTCGTGGACCCGAGGAGATTGGCTAGGATAAGACTGGTTGATTGCGCGGGAGACGAGATGCGCAATACGACACCTCTCAAGGAAAATGGTCCGGATCCTGTGATCGATAAGGACATTCTTACAAAGGAATGGCTGGACAAGAAGCTCAAGAGCAAGAAGGTTCCTGTCAAGGCTCTGCTCTTGGATCAGGCGAACATTAGTGGTGTGGGTAATTGGGTCGCGTAAGTCAATTGTCCCATTTTTGAATGTATGGAGCGGGATCTCACACTATCCCTCTTGGTACACTGATTTTAAGACAGCGATCGAAGGCTCTCAAGTTCTGGCTATGTCTAAAATGATATTTCCAGAACTTCTGGAACCTCGATTCGACTTCAGATCAACTAATCTTCTTAACGAGCTCTCACTCTCCGACAATCACTAACATTTCACAGAGACGAAGTCCTCTACCAAGCCAAGATCCACCCAGAACAATACTCAAACTCCTTTTCTGACGCACAAATCCAAGACCTCCATAACTCTCTCGTCAACGTCTGCACAACCGCCTGCGAAACCCTCGCCGACTCAAGTCAATTTCCCGAAAACTGGCTAATGAAACATCGGTGGAACAAAGGGAAGAAAGATGCCAATGTCTTGCCAAACGGAAACAAAATCATTCATCTCAAAGTCGGCGGACGAACATCAGCTGTAGTGCCTGCCGTACAGAAGAAAACTGGGCCCGTAGCTGGAGATGTTGATGAGAACGAGGTGGATGAGGAAGAGGTAGACGAGGACGAAAAGCCAAAACCCAAGGCCAAGGGCAAAAAAGGCAAAGCCACTCCCAAGAAGGAAGAATCAAGTGCCGAGGACGAAGCCGAGGCTGAGGAGAACCCGAAACCGAAGAGCAAAGGAAAGAAAGGCAGGCCTGCCACCAAGAAGCAAGAAGAAGAGGGAGAGAAGACCGAAGCAGTTGAACCAAAACCCAAAGGTCGAAAACGGAAAGCACCTGTCAAGGAAGAATCAAGCGCCGAGGACGAAGAGCAAGCTGAGGCCGAAGAAGAAGAAGCAGAAGAAGACGAGCCAAAACCAACGAAGAAGACAGCAAAAGGTTCAAACGGCGTTAAGAAAGAGTCCAAGGCCAAAAAGGCTAAAGTGGTAAAGGAGAGAGCAGTCGGTGAACGACGTTCTGGCCGTGCTGCTGCTACCAAATCGTACGCTGAGCAGGAGAAGAGTGATTGATTGAAAGTGAGAAAATATTTTCATTATGAATGTGGAAGTATAGTTGGTGTTTGATACAACGGCGCAAGGGAAGCAGGAGTATCTGGATGATTTTGTATATATACTTGGCTTTTGACCATTAGGTAGAGGACGAACGGGTAGGTTTTATCCTGTGGTTATGTTGAAGGCAGGACGCAGTGTACAATAATTCGAACCATTTCTACAGCTTTGTCGCACAGTACTGAGTATGATCTCGATTTTTACTCACAAGCTTGCCAGAAAATTCACCAATATCATCTCAATTGGAGAATGTCCCACCGAAGCAGGAAACTCAATACAAGGTCTTTCATAAACATATTCAGGTTAATTCATTCGCATATTACATACAAAAGAAAGCTCTTCAAAGCTCACGCCCCCCATCCATCCATCCATACATCCATCCATCCCCGACACCAATTTTCCCCCAGTGATTCCGTCACGAAAACATCGCTAGCCAACAGGAGAGTCACAAACACTAGGTATAACCGCGAGCCGTAACAAATCATAAAGCGCATGCGTTGACATGTCCTTCATCTAAGCCTGCAGTGTCGAGATGTATGCCACCGGTAGTTTACAGGGGATGATCCGAAGGAGAACAAGAACGGAGGGAGCTAAGAAACCAAGGCTGAAGAAGATAGCCACGCTCGCACGCGCTAACATCATCTAGCTAGAGTGTATACGTCGAGAAGAATCATGCAACGCTTAAATTTGCCGACAGTTCAGGGAGAAATTCGTGCTGTGCTGGCGGCTACAGGTGATGGGTGACCGTAAGCGGATTGATACTCGCGGATGTATCGTGCTTTGTCCGCGGCCTGGAGATCACTGTATTTCTGTGGTCATGATTAGCATGAGTGAAATCTGATCGTCCAAGGGCAATTGCTCACCTTAAGCTCTGCTGGACCCAATGCCTTCCATTCATCCTTGATGACCTTTGCACTCTCACTAAGCTTGACGTTCTTGAAGTCACCGCTTGCGATTCTCTCTACAGAAAAGGTGATGTAGGCGGACTGTAAGCGCTTGGGTTGTCGCTCGTCTCTGATTTTGTTCAAACCCTTCATGTTTTTTCTGGTGCCAGGAGCGCCTGCTATTGCCCGGCGCTTGAGAAGTGCGCGGGCGGAATTTGCGACACGAATTTGCTCGGGTGTGTGGCTGTTGACCCAAGCTTTGTATGCCTTTTCATTGGCTGCCTTGTTCTGGTTGGCGATGTGGTTGTAGTGCTAGTTCCAAGATGTTAGCTTCAGGCAGGTACAAACTCTAGACGCGAAGTGATGTACCTCAAGCTCCGAAGCAGTCAATGCCTTGTACCCAGCCGAAAGAGTTTTTATGAATTCTGTTGCAAGACCTTTGGTGCCCTTTGATTTCTCGGCAACGAACACAGTCCAAGCAGTTTCTGCCAGGTGTTTTGGTGGGTTGACAACCAAGGCAGTCTTCTTAAGATTTGTAACCTCATCCAATGCCTTTGCCTTCACAGCTTTGGCCTTCTGTAACTCGGTGGGGACCCTCTTTTTTGGTTTGGCGATAACCTTTTTCTTGACAACCTTCTTGCGAACCGGAGCCTTCTTCTTCTTCGCAGCTGGAGTCTTCGCTTTCGCTTTCGCTTTCGCAGCTGGCTTTGCTGGGGTCTTCTTCTTCACTGGTTTCTTTGCTTTTGCTTTTGTTGCGGGTTTTTTCTTGACAATCTTTGTCGCGAAAGATCGGGCTATCGGAGTGGAGGGCCCACTGACTGAGGCGAGCTTCAAGGTGAGAGAGAGGTGGTTGATGGTACGCGTGAGGTGTGCGACATGTTTACTTGACGATGCTTGGACAGCTCCAGCCGCGACGCGTGTGAAGGCGTTGCACCTAAGCATATTGGGGTCGGATTGAAGCAATTGACTTTATGGTGGATGGTTCGATGCGGCAGAGCGTGAATGAGAGCTCCGTCGGTGCATGTGCTGGTATGGACGAGTAACGACTAATCGCTGAAGAGACCGCTTAACAGCATCCCGTGATCGCACTTTGTTATTGTATTCGGCAACACCGTAACTCAACCTAGAATTGTACTCCTTCTTTCATCTCCATGACAGCATCTTTGATAGTCGTCAAGAATGTATCAAATGGCCTCTCCTTGGATGATTTCCATTTCTCACTACCATGTCTCACATCGGAAGAGAAAAGAGGCATGCTGCTTGCGACGAATGCCGTAGGTTGTGATTGCAAGAGCTTGGGACTATGATTACTAATGCAGATCTAAAGGCGTCCGAAAGATGAAATGCTCAGGAGAGTTCCCTGTCTGTCAAAGATGTCAATCCGAGAATATGCTATGTATATACTATCCACAGAAGAAGATGGGAAGGCCGAGAAAACGTCCAAGGGAAGGGGATGATCTAGAGAATCTCGGTCTCGATATCCATCTCGATGCGTTTGGACGATTTCCTGCCACTACTGGATTCGACCTTTCTGGAACAGATCTGTTGTACGATTTTGGTGGAAATCAATCGTTACAATTGCCCTTCCTCAATTCCCCGGATCCTTCATTTGGCACGCAATTCCATCCAGGTCTCAACTCTCTCGATCCAATCTTGGACCAACCTTTGCATAACTTCACCCACCAACATGAAATTGGGCCTTGCAACTGGAACCGTCAAGAAACAAGAGAGGCCGTTCTACTCGAAAACGAAGACCATGTAAGCACCCCAGGACCGCATGCAAACTTAAATCACGCACAAGCCCACGATAACGGACACAACAACCAATCTTCCTTCCAAGCCTCCTCCTCGCAAAACACCTACATCCCACAAAACCAATGCACCTGCCTACCCTCAATGTCCCAAACCCTCTCCACCCTCCGCTCCCTAACCCCCCATTCCTTCCCCAAAATCCTCCGCCCCCTCCGCTCCGCCCTAAAAACAACAAACTCCCTCCTCCAATGCCCCACATGCCCACGCGAATCAACAACAGCAATGCAAAACATCCTCTTCCTCCCAACCCTCCTAACATCAATCACCGACGCCTACCGTTCCCTCCTCACCTCCATGGACCTCGAAGCATCCCTCGCCCTTGCAACAGACGAGAAAAAACAATTCCGAATTGGGGATTCGGATCCTCGGAAGCTGCATTTACATACTGGGACGGTTGATTGTCCTATGGAATTTAACATCGCCCTTTCTGGCTCTGAATGGAAAATGTTGGCGAGAAAGGTGGTGGAGGGGGATGTTCTTCTTGCTTCGTCTCCTCCTCCTTCTCCTTCTAATCTGGAGATGGAAACGCATCAAGCGCCTCAGCACGAAATCACCGTCCTAGATTTAACGAAGCAATTAGAAGAGAGACAATTGAGGTGGCATGAGAATAGCGTACATGAGCATTTTGCAGGCACGGATGGGGCGAAAGGTGTTCCAAAGGAAGGAGAGGATGTCCATTGTTTGAAGATGGTGAAGATGATGAGGAGTCATGTTGATATGTTAGGTTTAGGGGGATTGGAATAATTCGAGCGCGATATACACGCCGGTAATGATGTGATGAGAAATGTAATTATATAATCTAATATCGATATTGAGGAGAGACGTAATTGATACCTATTAATATTGCCAGAGTTTTGACATTGGATGTTGCTTGTAAGAGACGGTGCGTGGATAAGTGATTGTGAAATAAAGAAGTCACGCCATTCAAGAATTCCATCCAAAAATTTGACTCACCCATTGAAAGAGCGTGAAGACGGGGTGCTTTGTGCTGAGATGGCGAATGGGGAAAGAAACGCGTGGCCGAATAAATGGCCGATGATCTCACAGTAGCTTGTCAATTTAAGGCTTCATGAATTAGAGCCACTGCCCTCGATTTTCTACCTTGATACCATACTTGAACGCGACGGCACCTCCGCAACAAAGCACGGCTACATCGAGGTATCTTACCAGGCCAAGCCATCCTGCCAAAACTATCTGCTGCTTAGGCATTCAATGATATCGAAGATCATGACAAGCGATTCCTCTTCTCTCTATCCTCTTCAATCAGAGCACAAAACCAGTCAAGGCAATCTCCGTGACGTAGATACCTATAAAGAGCTGATTGGCGGCCTTTGGGAACAAAAGACCTCCCGTGTGTCGAAGCGAGACTTGTTCACATACAGCGTGTTGTAACGATATGCGATCCAGAACAGGCTGAAGGTGATGATATTGAACATCATGATAAGCGGCGAAATGACCAAGAGAAGGAATTGGGGTAGACAGGAAAGAAAGTTCCCCACTGCACATCCGACATGTTTAACCGGGGAATCCCAAGTTGCTCACGACAGACCTCAGGAGGAACCAAACCACCAGAAATCCTACCTGAAATAGTGATCCAGAGCTGACGGACAGAGCTTGGAGAATTATGTAACTGAAGAAGTAGCCGCACTTGTTCTCAGTCTGCCGCACCCAGCAAGAAGGCTCGCTTGGCTTCGTTTTTGGCCGATCTCGTCAAATACATCAGTAGTGGTGGACTTGTCTACAAAGGTGTCGTCTATTGATTGAGCTTGATTGGAAGGCCCTCTTCGCGATATAGGTCCTCCATGAGATCCTGTAGTCCGGCTTCTGAGGAATCAATCATGCTACGAATTCTGCGATTTTGGACTCGACCATACTTTCATATGACTGATCGAAAGCGATACCAGCAGGAGACATAGAGTGATCGATGCGAGGGACATGAAGCCTTGACTAGATGCTCATAAAGCTTGGGGCCGTGGTGCGATAGCTGATGACTTGCCGCGATGCCTCTGCAACCAGAACAAGCGATGTCGAAGATGGCTAAATAGCACAAACTCGTTGAGGGCGCACAGTGTATGTGTTGTTACCGACTTTTTGGTGGTACCAAAACCAACCATGCCAACTCTTCTTCAGCCGCCCTGTTCCCTCAGCCTGGCCAATGCCGCCATCACACTTTCACCAAGCTCTGGCTCAGTTGGCCGGTTTCTCGGGGCTGGAGCGGGAGGTGGAGCGGCTTTGTTCGCAGCCGAAGATGGCCCATTGAGAAGTTCTCGCATGGCCTCTTCTGCGTCTTCATCCACATCATCTTCGAAATCATTCTCTGCAAGTCTTTTCGATGGTCGTTTGTCCGCGTCTGTCACGCTGGTGTTGGCAGCAGGAGGTCTCATAGAGTCGCTTGTCGTAACCGTGGCACCGATCAGAGCAGCTGCCGGTTCAACGTCAGGCCTGTTCGGCTCGCGGGACATGCTCGGTTGCATCATGCCCGCGTTTTCGCGTGTGATGCCTCTCTTCTGTGCTTTCCTGTTTCTCAGCGGCTCATTCACAGCCTGATACCATGCCTTGACCTTTGTTTGTCCCCAGCCTTGTAGAAGCAATATCTCTTCGGGTCGGGCGTTGACAGCAGTCCTGACGCTGCCAAAATTGGACACCAGGCACAGCGCGTCGGTCTTGTTCACACTTCGAGGGACAGTGATGAAGTCGATCAGCTTATCTGAGTGAGCTGTGGATTGGATACCCTTGATCATGGTGGGAGACGCGTGCTCGTAAGTTTTGTAGAGATCAAGGTAGCGGCCAGCTTCGGCTGCTGACCAACAGACAATCAAAGTGACATTGTTGATCAGTGAAGTCTTGCTCAGCTCTTTCAAGCTTGCCTCATGATTCGTGATGTCGACGAGAACCAGGATGATGCGGAGGTTGTATTTCCCATGCAAGTCTTGGATGCGCTTGTAGATATATTCTGGATGCAGGCGATGGTACTTGAGTGACAGGAACAATGCGCATGTTGTGTTCCCGAGCTGGTAGTCGGCCGGGATATCAGCTATCTCTTTCTGATGCTGCTTGATGCCATCGAGAACCGGGTTGCCTTTTTGGCGAATCGAGTATAGAATTGAACTCGTACCGCGCGGCGCAATGACTTCGGGTCTCAACTGCTGAACGGCAGGCCGAGAGGGCGCAGCTCCAGCTGGTGGAGGAGCAGGTCGCGTATTGCCCTGGAAGGCTCGGGCATTGGAGGTGATGGGTTTTGGAGCAGGCTGAATGGGATTCTTATTGACCTCGAAGACATGTTCCGGGTCCATTGTGTACTGCAGTTCCTATTGTTAGGTGGCCCGGTGGGTTCAGGCAAATTTAAGGAGTGGTGGTAGTCATTATTGTGTAACAATAGAAAACAAGCTCGAGACAAAGCCAAGTCACGTGCTCGTCGGCTCTGAGAATAAGAGATTCCGGGCACTGCACTTCAGATCACTGCCACTGCCACTGCCACCATCAACCCTTCAACAACCCGCCTTTGTCAACACCCTCCCCGGAAGCAATTGCGCCCTCCATAAATCCCATCAGGCACCCCGACCGCTGTCTCCTCCATGCCCCAAAAGCGCTGAAGTCGACACACCACTCAAGTCAACTGTGCGACAATGCCTACCGACGACGATGTTCAAATGACCGACTCCACGCAACCGCCCACCACCGCAACATCAGAAACACAGAGAACCGACCATGACTGGCAATACTATTACCTGCCCAGCGAGCCCGTCAAACCTTTGGCGCCTCTCACTTCGCAAAATTTGATCTCACTCTACGGCCTGGACAACCTGATGAACAGCGTGCGGCGGACACACCCGGTGACCGGTGAGAAGATTAATAAGCTGCGCAAGTCGTACGAAGGCAAAGTCAAAACTCTCCACCTCGCGGGAACCAACAAGCCATCCAACGATGCCGCAGAGTTCACGAACCCAGGCGGCAAGCCCTTGTCGGAGGTACCCGAGGGCACGAAGGGGTTCCTGGATTACGAATCAGAGGAATGGCTGAATGAGAAGCTCCATGGCAGACCAATTCAAGCACCCGCCGACGACTTCCAGGCAAAGTTGGACCGGGCATTGCAGATGAGACCTGGCGCTATATTGGAGGCCAACAAGTGGGATAAAATCATTGGTCCTCTTGAAAGCAAGACAAAGCCGTCATTCGAGGGTGTCAGGCCCGCCATTCCACAGTCTAGCACCGCACAAAATTCTCCTCTCCTCAAAGCATCAAGCTCAGTGCGACCGGAACGCGCTGGCGCGAAACGACGGTACACCGACCAGGCGTGTTCGGGATATGGAGAAGGCTTGTCGGATGATGTTGCTGATAGTCCACATGAGGAAGAGCGCAAATCGGCCCATATCAACAAGAAGCGCCGGAAGGTAAAACACTCAAGATCAGTCAAAGACAAAAAGAAAGAGGCAAGACCTCGAAGGAGTAAGAGAGTTCGATCCTTGTCACTCACCTGGCACCTCGACTTCTCTCACCTTCTCTCGACACCTCTTTCTCCATCTTTGAACAGTAATGCTGACAATAGTGCGCTTCTAGGATAATATAGGAGTTGCAAGTCCCCTCAGCGGCCCCTCGTATAACGCTCCTGGCGTAATGGCTGGCGGTTCCAGAAGCAGATGACAGCGTTGTCCCCACTGAGCTCGAATCTCAGTCACGATTGCATCAAAATTATTATCAGGCGCTTGCGCCACGACTATGAGGGGAAGAATGAGAGGAAGAAAAGTTTCGGCAGAGCTTAATTGCTTATGTCAAACAATGGTTACAGGCAGTCACTTGAAGGGTCTATACAGATAGTCCGATGCTTTTCGATACACAGGCAGGCGATGAGCGATATTACTTGCATGAGAGTTTTGGCCTCAGTGTCTTTTCTCGAATCATACTTGTTTTCCATCCTCATACCAGTCTAGAATTGCTAGTGACGATCGACATAGAATGCCAGTGACAGCTAGCAGACCAAATCACCTACGCGGCAGTGGAAAGAAAAGTGAAGTCCATAGGAGAGGATTGATACCCACTACCCTTGCTTCCAGTCTTTCGCGCTGCCATTCAACGCGAATGGATTTACGCCCACATTCGCAAACCACACTCGTTTGCTTGCGACACTGCTTGCAATTTCTCATGAACACCGGTTCGCTACTCGATCAACGCCACACGGCTTTGAACGGCGCGCAGCAAATTTCAGTTCCTTTGCTTACAATACCCCGCATTGGCAAACAAGCTATGCAACCCTTCATACAAAAGAAAAATGTGTACATGTACGATTTGATAATTGGGAGTTATCGCTTAATCATTTTTCGGTATTGTTGTACTTTGTCCCTTTTTTTTTCCCCAGTGGTTCGCAATTGCCCTCTATCACTTGGGCTACATTTCCGCATTTTTCGTGTCTGAGCATGCAGATGAATGATGAGGGTAATGCGGGAATGTTGTGTAAATGAATCCACGATTTCCTGCGCGCGCAAATCTGTTCCAATTTCTATGTTTGAGCTAGTGCGGGCGATGAAAAAGTGTGGCTGTACCTTATTTTGACTGATTGATAGGTTTCGGAAACTTTGTTGAGAAAAATCGGTACCTCTCTCTCTCTCTCTCTTGGCGTGCTATCTATCTTCTTACCTATGATCTATCTTTCGTTCCTTCCAGGACAAATAAATCAATGGTCGAATACCAACATCTAACATTCACTTCATTGATATGACAACCTCGTACACCGACCCATACCATACCATCATGGCGTCCCGATCTTTTATCCCCACTCCGCCAACCAACATGCGAGCTCGAATCCTGCGCTACGCAGGCGCAGGCCTCGTTCGCGACGAAGTGATATTCATATCTGAGGCGCGAGCTTCATTCGGAACCCACAACTTCGGCGGGCCGGGCATTTATGGGCGGGAATTTGAAAGTAGTAGCAAGGTCAGCCAGCTTAAGACGCTACTTGAACCCACAAAGTAGTTGCCGACTCTCGCTGCTCTTAGGGACGAGAACGAGGCTAAGCAGCAGAAGCGTCATGCAGTAAGCAAAGATGGATAGGAAAAATCGAGGGACTTTTCCAGGTCATCCATCGAAAGGAGGTATCATCTATAGTCGCTACTTGAAACCCGCCGGACATTCCATCCCTCCCACGACTACCTACAGAACTACAGTCTCTGGTTTTACAGCATGCAACGTCTATCGAACCCGTTGACGAGGATGGAGTTATTACTAGCGTCCTCTTTAACGACTGACAGCTTAAATACCACGGATGTCTCTGTTACTTTAAATCCGTCCGGGCTCCGGCTGCCGTTATCCTCCTTGCTGCGGAAATGTGGATTTAGAAACGGAAACGGACGAAATGGAATGCTTCCCTGCTATTTTTGGACGATACGGGCAATCTCTTCCATGTGTGTGCACTGTATGCCTGGTTTACTTTCTATAAACCGGAAATTCCGAAGTATGGCGCTTGAACATGTATTCTTGTAACGCGGTTTTTAGAATGGAGTTTATTTACCTTGTACTAGAGAGAATTTGAAGATGAAGATAGTTCTTCCTATCTAGTTCAACAAGACGGTGTATAAGGTAGGGTCGAAGTCCGGGGCGAGAAGAGGATGCGAATCAGATTCGATACCGTGAGGATAGTTGGATTGATATTACGGGGAATTAGTGGGAGGTGAGAGAAGTTACCAGTAAGTACACAGATAGCGAGATGGCTTTTTTCTTGCATTATACTATGGAGATGTATCTGTGGAGTAAGGCGAATTTAGTTTATAGTGATAAGGAGTTTTTTTGTGGCTTGGATGAGGTGGGAGGATGTTGTAAGAAGGGTTAATCGGTAGGTATAGATATTTTGGTACTGACGGTGGGCTAACAATGTACCGTATCTACTTCTAACAACTTTACCATGTTAAATCTCTCCCTTCTTACTGCTTGACGATCAGGACAGGCTGAGACTGAACAAAATACAAAAACTCCACGATGCTATGTGCCCCTAAATTGCAATTGTCATCATCACTCTCCTCCTAGTCTCGTTCAATATTTATGTTACTTTGCCAGAAACTCATCGATGTCAGCTTGCGTTTGATATTGTCAAATTATCTACTTGTCAGATGGTTCGATAGAGGAGGATAGTCTCTACGACGAAGATCCAAAACAACTAACGACCAGCCACAATGAGAACAAAGGCTTCACGGGAAAATTATATCTTCCTCTATTTCCCCATCACTACCTCAAGCACCAACGTGACCCTTCTTCAATAAACCCCAAAACAAAAACAAAACATCCCTCCCCACTTCCCAACAATTCCCTCAACACGCAACTAGCCTCCACTAATACGCCCCCTTCCTCCTCACCCACCCAGGACTAACAACCCCCTCCACATCCCCATACCCCGTCAAAATAGCCGGCCCAGCAACCAACCTCACATCCTCCACCTTCGCCCCTCGCCCATCCAACGCCCAAAGAGTCATACTCAACGTATTCGTCCCGTGATAGTTCCATATCCCCTCCGGCACGGGAAACCTCGTCTGCGGCCCGATATTACTAACGTATTTCCCGAATTGCCAACCGTTTACGTAGATTTGGATGCGGTAGCTTGGGAATTGCGGGGTTGGTTCTGGTGGGGGGAGTTCTTCGGCGAGGTCGATTTGGAAGTTTTGGAAGTCTTGCGGATTGGTGAGGGAGGTGGTGTTGGAGGGGGTTAGGGACGTGCGGATGGGACGGCGGTTTGAGTCTTCGTCGTAGTAGGGGAGGTCAGATAGGGAGGATGGAGGGAGTTCTTGTGGTTCTGGTTCTGATTCCGATTTGAATTTTGATCTTGATTCTGGTTCTGATTCTTCTTCTAGTTCTCGTTCTTGTTCCTCCGACTGACCAACCTCGTCATCAGATTCGGAAAATTCGAAGTCTTCTGATGCGGGAGGTGGATGAGCATCAAGTACGGAATAGGCAGGAGGTGGTATACCGAACTTTGGATCGGTCGCTTGATTGAACGGGATTGTTGCTTGAGTTGGTCCCGGCTGCTTTGGGTATGGAAATTGTGGACCACCTAGGGGTGCGTCTGGATATTCCGTATTAGGCCATTTTGGATCAAGGAGGGGCTGGTCTGGGTTCGAATTTGGCAATGAAGTCTGGGTTGGGCGAGGTTGACCCCATTGCAACGAGGGAGTACTAGATCCGGGAGTGGTCTGAGGAGGACCGTTTGCTCGCGGGTTTGATGGAGGCGGCTGGTTCGGTGTAGCTGGTCTAGGCAGCAGACCTTCATCCGGATATGTAGGTTTTGGAGGGAGTTGATTTGGAATCACTGGTTTTGGTGGAACTTGGTCTGGATTTACTGGCTCGGGTGCTACCTGGTTGGAATTTACAGCCTTGGGCGGAAGTTGAGTTTTGGGAGGGACTTGATTGGGCTTAGCTGGAGCTGGAAACAGGGGAGGAGCTGAAGCGCTTGATGCTGATGTCGGAGTTTGAGCAGGCGGAGCGGCTGGAGCGGCTGGAGCAGGCGGAGCGGCTGGAGTAGCTGGAGCAGCTGGAGCAGGCGGAAACGGAGTGTTACTGGATATTGGTTTAGGAGGATTCTCGAACTGCGACGCTACTGGTGAATTCCAGGGAGTCGGCGGCGATGGTTTCAGTGGAGTGCCACCGACTATCGGTTGAGGGGGAGGATTTCCGAACTGCGACGCTACTGGCGAATTCCAGGGAGTCGGTGGCGGTGCTTTCAGTGGAGTGCTACTGAATCCTGGTTGAAGGGGAGCATTTCCGAACTGCGACGCTACTGGCGAATTCCAGGGAGTCGGTGGCGGTGCTTTCAGTGGAGTGCTACTGAATCCTGGTTGAAGGGGAACATTTCCGAACTGCGACGCTACTGGCGAATTCCAGGGAGTCGGCGGCGGTGGTTTCAGCGGAGTGCTACTGGGTATCGATTTAGGGAGAGAATTTCCGAATTGTGACGCTACTGGCGAATTCCAAGGCTCTATCCCACCTGACGTTTTCGGCACAGAGGTAATCGGCGTACTTGGCGTTTTGGGATCTGCTGGGACGACAGGAATGGTTGTATTCGTGGTGTTAGAAGCAGGGGATGTGCTAACTGGTGGCGGATTTACTGGCGGGGGCTTCTCTGTCGGCGGTTTTACTGGCGGCGGTTGCACTGGTGGTGATTGCACTGGCGGCGATTGCACTGGCGGCGATTGCACTGGTGGCGATTGCACTGGCGGAGACTTCTCTGGCATAGGCTTCTCTGGTGGCGGTTTCACTGGCGGAAGCTTCTCTGGGGTAGGCTTCTCTGGGGGCGGTTTCACTGGCGGAGGTTTCACCGGCGGAGGTTTCACAGGAGGTGGAGTCTTCGTAGTCGGCACAGTAGTGTTGGTCGAATTCGTCGTCGGTATCACCGGCTTTGGTATCTGCGGCACAGAGACTGGAGGCGGAGTAGAAACGGGAGGTGGAGTAGAAACGGGAGGTGGAACAATAACTGGAGGTATGGAGCCAACGGGCGGAGAGCTCGAGGGCGGGCTTGATGTACCAAAGGGTGGAAACTCGGACGGCGAGGATGTGGTGTTGCTGAAAACAATGGACAGCGGTATGTCATATCCTCGAGGCATGTTAAGTTCGAAACTCGTCGTAAAGAACGCAATACCCGCCCTTGCAATGCCTCGGATCGGTCCTCCTTTCACCTTCTCCCAGCCAGCGACAGGAGGCGCGGGAAGATGATAGCCGTGTCGCTCTGCCCAAAACCCTCCTTCGTTCAACGGACCTCTCGTCTTGTCAGGGTAATTCTCGCCTCCAAAATTGCCTGTCAACTTCCATTTCACGTCCTTTTTGGTATGGCCACTGAGTCTGAAATCAAGGATACCACGCGGACGTTTCATCTGATCCTCGCCAACAATCCAATTCTCGTCTAACCCCATGTTGTCGACAACAACGGTCAAGACATGGTCACTACCGCGGGTCAAACGAGGAATTTTGAAAGTTTTGTTACCCAAGGATGCTGCATCAAACCCTACAAAGCTGCCGAGAAACTTCGAGTCTATCCAGGCAGACATGCCAAATGCAGATCCTCCTTGCGCGTTGAGAAACAAGGTGGATTCATTACCATTGCCTTTGAAGTGTCCACGATAGAGTAGGGCTCCAGTGTGGTAACCATAGTCGCTCCCGTACAGACTAGTTGGAGTTGTCAAGTTGCGCAGTGTATTGTCAGTTTTCGAAAAATCTGCGTCAGTCCAAGTAGCATCCGAATAGGTCGGACGTATTTCCGGCAGAGAGTCAACGTAACTCCAGGTAAGATCCGCCAGATTTGGCAAAGATAAACCTGGCTCGTTGTAAGTCATGACAGCTGTGATGATGCCGTAGGCATTCTGTTTGAATCCTAGGTCTTGACCATTGAAAGTCAAGCGAGTCATTTTTGGGGGAGCACCTGAAATGATGCGGAGAGGCTGAGAAAGCTGCTCAGTCGGAGCAAGATCACCAGTGAGTGCTAGAGTAGTGCCCGAAACTCTAGCCGTACGCATCAGGTAGCCTCCTTTGACAATGACGTGAGAAGACCCGGTATACGTATACGGAGTGTCGTTGGTTGTATTGTTAGGAACATCCAATACCCAGTGCTGATATGCAGAATTACGGTCTGCCTTGTGTTAGGACTTTCTATGAGCAGTAAGAGTTGGCTCACCAATGAAGTATATATCAAGAGGTCCCAGTCTAAGTGCTCGATCAGCCGCAGTTGTTCTCCAACTCAGAACCGTGACGCCATTCACGACAGCCGCGTTGACGCCATTACCCAGTATAGTGGTAGGAAGCATCTTTCCAGCGGAGAGTGATACACCCATCTCATGCTGTTCATCAGGTCCAGTGTAAACGATGAGAGTGGTCCTGCCTTTGAACTTCTTCCTGCATGTCAGGTCAGTTATAATTCCAGGCAGTCTTTAGTCTGCGCCATAGCCTTACCAAGTCAGGATTTCGGCAGTGGAGTATAGCAAATTGATGTCTCCCATCATGTAATCAACAACATGGATCTTGGAATCCCGTCCATGCAAAGCCAAAACGCCGCCTGCGAGAGGAACAGTGAGGTCACCCGCACTGGTATTAGTCAAAATTAATCTGTAAGGAGTTTTGGCGAGCGACGCATAATCTGTGTGTCTAAAATCGCTCAGTATGCTGACCATATTTCTATCGGCCGAAACTCACCGAACTATTAGGTATCTGGTAAACCCAGTTTGAAGCGGCGTCACCGTCACATCCCGCGAATTTGAGTAGAATGCATCGCTTCTCGCAGGTCCAGGAACTGCAGTCAGATAATTCGGCGATGCAACCAGGAAATTTGCTTCCAGCTTTGCTTCGCTGTACTTCTCCCGATTGATCGATCGATCTTCAGTGATCACAGCGCCGTAGTCGTAACTTGTATATCCACCAGCATGACCCAAATTACCCCAATTGGTCCCACCATACGTCTATCAAAGTCAGTCCAACTCGATTCCATGTATGTGTGTGTACGAACCATGTAAAGATTAAAGATCGAAACACCAAAGCCAAACCCATTTTTATAGAATACCCTTTGAAATTCATGGTTCAGTAGCGCCGAGCATTGTTCAAACCCAGGACCTCCCCAAGGATCGAATGACCCTCCTTGAAACTATCAGAAATCAGCCACAGACCTGCCGAGTCATGTGAGAGAGCACAAACCTCGGGAATGCTGTATGGTGTACTAGGACTCTGCTTCATGTGCAACGCCCACCAGTTTGTCGGCAGTTTTCCAGCAGGCCAAACCGTTGGATTTGCACAATCGAAGCCAAGCGGATATCCATCATGGCCATAGATGTCAACAGCAGCAGGTTGGCCAGGCGCATTGTGACCGGAAGCGCTAGCATCGTTGGAAATGAATGGAACCACAATCCCCGCGGCTCGAAACTGATCCTGCACATACTGGAAGTACTTCGCATCTGGGAACTTGAAACCAGGAGCAGCGCCCGTATACTCGTTCTCCGGTTGAAAAAGAATCACGGGTCCTCCATTAGTGATTTGGGCTTTCGCGATGATAGCGCCAATAGACTTAACGTAAAGCTCAGTTGACACAAGATAACTCTTGTCTGCTGTTCGAGGATGTCCTTTGATTCTTTGAAGCCACCCTGGAAAACCACCTCCAGACACCTCGGCATTGATATAAGGTCCAGGCCTCGCGAGAAGATAAATACCTGCCTTCTTCGCTGCCTCAAAGAATGGTTCCAGCGCAAACACTCCTTTCGCGCTAAATTCACCTGGTTTCCCTTCGAGCAATGCCCAGTCAGTATAGAAGCTGACTCCCGTATAACCCATGCTGCGGATCTTCTGAAAAACGTCGAGCCATAGCCCTGGAACCGGTAATCGAAATGGGTGAAACTCTCCACTGTAGAACATTATACGCTGCCCATTGACCAGCAGCGATGAATTGTCCCATGTCACAATCTTCTGCAACGGCGCTCTTTTGTAGGGTTGAATCCATCGTTCCGGGCGCCCACCGATTGACCTGGCCAAAGAAGGTACCAAAAGAGTGAGGTATAACAAAAAATGAGCGAAACGGACCATAGTGGACCTCATTGTGGCAACTACGAAGAAAACACGAAAAGAAGTGCGCGAAGTGAGGTTGAAGGAACAGACCTGGATATTGTGTCATGTATTTCGCTCGCACTATTCGTTCATAGAGTGTGGTGCAGGCCACCCCTCATCTGCAAACATATGTAGGACCAATCGAGTTGGTCGTATCTCGCAAGGATGCCTAGTAATCTTCATTCTAGAAGTTTTGGTTACAACTCGCAGCCGGGAACTATGATCACTCGCTGGTGTATTAATAACGGATGAGAGCCTTCACTGGCAAATGCCCTGTAATTATGGAGAATGAACTATACAAATGGATATGGACGCCCCGAATGCGTGGTCTTTCCGGTATATTGGATGCTGTATTGCTTGGTGGTGAGTGGCAGGTAAATGGAAATGGAGAAAAGTTGTCAGAAATGTCTGAGCGTTTTGAGGCGTATAAACGTTATTCCGGATTAGCCAATATATTTCGTATCCTTTCCTCGCTCTTTAAAACAAACACTATGCATCACTGTGATACAACTTCATCCTAGCCATTATTCCTTCTGAATGCGTAGACGCGTTGCTGATGTTTATTTGTCTGGAAAACATTGGTATTTTACCAACGATCAGGTCACGTGTGTCACTCAGCAGCATACTAATTGAATTTGAACGCCATGTCAAATCATCGAGCTTAAAGATCCTGAAACTGCTTTCGTACTTCCAGACATTTATCGCCATGGTATTTACGCTGAAAATTGTGCGTGGAGAGCTTACTCGATTGAATTCTCAGACACTTCTTCTTGAATCCCTTTCACTTACATTGCCGGACGACTCTAATTTTCCATAACCATTCTATATTGCACCTCTACATGGTCAAGAATAACACTCAACCCCTGAGGTCTGAGGTGGGGTGCGAGTATACGCATAGTAAAGTGCAAAAAAACATGCCGTTTCCCCCTCATCTTTGTAAATTTCTCCCTCACCACGCTCCAACCATCGCAACGGCGTTCAACACTATGCTCCCCCTAATCGGGCTCGCAAAAGCTCTAATTCCCACCACTAGAGGTAGACAAGCCAAACGCCCCCAAGAATCTCTCAAGCAAAGACATGATTCAGATCATATGTCAGAACAGAAGATAATGTTAGCAAATTAAGAATGATGGGATAAAGGATGAATACGGATGTTTTCCTATCAGTAACAGGCATCGGTGCTTTTCATAACTACTCTTCCGCAGACACAAACGCAAAAGGCAAGCCATTCTACAACAACTCGCCATTGAAAAAACTTCAAATCTTTAATCTCTATATCGCTGTCTAGAGGTAGTAATAATATCTCCCAATCCCTTGCAAATCTTACAAATCGTCAGCTCACTCACCCAATCATACACCACAAATCAAACATTCATAACCGGTTCCCCAATCGGTGTGCCCATATGCTCGCCCAGAGTATCGCGCGCCATAAGCATCCGTATATCCTGAGGACCCCTGACATCCTGCTTAAACTCAGTCAACGCATCCGCTTCCCTCCACCACGGCAGTTTTTCCCCTCCCGTAATCTCAAGTCCCAATGAGATATCAGCATCGACCCTTTGTCGCCGCATCGTCATCACGTCGTGTTCCCTCAAAGGCATACCCTTGGCGACCAATTTCCTCTCATAAGAAGCGAGATCTGCTTCTGTCGTGTTCTCCAAGACGAGTTCTTTGGCAGTCCATTCCCTCCTTCTTCGAGCATCTAGCTCTTCCACCTCTTTTCTTAGTACTTCACCGTCTTGTTGTGCCCATTGTAATTGTGATCTAAGAAGGCGGAGGAGTTGAGGAGGGGGCAGTGAGAGCTCTTCGTCTGTAAACTTGATATCTTCTGGGAAGTGAATGGTGTATTCTTGTGATGAGCCTATCGGTGCTGGGAGGTGTATGATGTTGTTGTGTTCATAGTCGAAGTCTCCAGTTGGGCCGATCGTGGGCCCGGTCATGGGCGATGCAGGTGCAGAAGCATTCGATATAGGAACTTCTGGCTTGATAGGGGTATCGTGCCCGTTCGCTGCGCCCGCGGCTGCCTTCTCGCCCAGCCCTTTGAATGTAAGTTTTACGCGCTGCGACTTGTTCTGTGGATTTGAGCTGTGATGTTTCGGCACGGGGTCGGATGGTCGTAGAGCTTCTGTCTCATGGACGGTCCGCATGTGTTTTGCAAGGGCGTCAGATCGCGTGAAAGAGCGGTCGCATTCTATGTCAATGTATTAGTGAATAGTTCGAAGTCACAGCTCCATGGAGCATACCGGGTAATGTGCAGTAAAATGGCTTCTCCCTCGTATGACTTCGCATATGTGCCCTCAAAGCATAACCACTCGCATGCGATATGCCCTTTCTCGAACAATCAGCCCACTCGCAGCTATACTTCTTTTGCCTGGCATGAATATGCTCGTCATGCAAATGCAGCACCAGCAAGTCCATATTCCTCAGGTATCCCGCCTCGCAACCTTCCCATTTGCAGACGCTGACCTGCTCGCGATGACCATATCCTCCATAATCGTCGTCTTCGGCCCCAGGAGCAGGTGCCGTAGCGCCCAAATGCGGCGATCCAGGCACACTGCCCTCGCTATCCGAAGAGATGTCTTCTTCGGGTGGTGCTGGAGTTACATTCTCCCATTGAGTAGGTCCGCCGGGCCCTGATATGCGTGGACGTTTTGCTGGTCTTGTCGAGTCGGCATCTTCGTGGTCGCTTTCGTGGGAACGATGGGACCGGCGTGTGTATTCTTCTTGCTCCTGGAACTCGTCATCCGAGTGCTCAGAAAGAGGCGATCCGGGCGAGTCCATGGTGGTGTATAGAAGGTTTTGAGGTAGAGCGTGGAAGTTGAGCACTTTATGGCCTATTTGCGCCTCAGGGCTTTACGATTAGAGACGCTGGAGTGGTGTGTATTTTCAGAGATATAATTGCGGTGATAGCCTGTGATATGCAGGTTCGATGAACATTGGATGGGTAAGCAGCGTGAGATGGTGAGTTGGTGGTTTGGGACGTTGAACCTCAAGTTTGGCATGTCCACTTCGGAAAGACGACTCCCGGACGCTCGCAAAGGGGGTGGGAGTTGTCTTTCATAAACCAACATTTCCACACTCTCACTACATCAACTCAACAATTCCATCTCCGCGTTAATACCGACAACGTGATGGCGATTTCACTTCGAGAGCCTGCCAATATAGTCGAGGTAGGAACAGACTCACAAGGAAATATCCAGGTATTAGAAGAGACCACCACGAGACAATTAATGGACGTCCCTTCGCCGTCCTCTCAAAGTCGAAGCTTTAACTCTAAACAAGGTCCCTCAATGCACGATTCATATCGATATCAATCCCAGCATGTGATTGTCAAAAGGGTGAGAGGAAATTGAAGGATCCATTGTAAAAGCAGAATTCCTTCAAATGTTTCTTACAAGCCTACAACTGTGATCGTTCACTACTATCCGATGCTATCTAATGCTTCTCTCAAGTCTTGTTATCATGGTATCGTACGCACTCTCATTCATACAGAGAGTTCAAGTTCTGTATATCGCATCATTATTCATATTTCCACCGTATCAAAATTTCTCATCAAAGAATAGTACACCCTCATCCACTCAATATGCGCACGGATATCAACCCTCTCGTCAATGATATGGATGCCAAATCTCGTGCCATTCCGGGAGGGTGCGAACCGATAGATGTTCTGCGAGAGGTTCCAGTAATGCTTCGTGTCGGTGTTGCCAGTCATTATAGCGCCGACTGGGACAACGGACCTTCCTTTCAGACTCGAAACGGCCTCGAGGGCTTGTCTCAAGATGCCGTTAAAGGCGTTCCCAACCTTGGAGTTTGGTCCAGTTGGACCAGTTGGACTTGGTTCAAGAACGCGATTTGAGGTTAGGTGGAGAGTTGGAACACCTTTTGAAGCTGCCTCTTGGGGTTCAAAGCTTATCACTCTGATTGCTCCTGCTTGCTATAATGAAAACGATCAAAACCTATGTTTGGCAGGCACACCAAAGCTATTGTTAGCTTTAGAACCTGTCGATTGGAAATGCCTATCAACTTTCTGGCAATATTCAAAAATCATATTGCCAAAAATGTAGATATCGATGCCCAATTGAATGAAAATGAAATGAAATTGGTGAAGCCACTTGGCATGGATGCGCGTCCTAGTCGCGTTGCGTCATCGCTGGTCTGAGAGCAACAGTTCTTCCTCCGTGAGAACAAACACCAACAATTAAACAATCACACAATCATACAATCATACAATTTTCCTATTCGAGTAGCAATTGATCAAGATGGATGTACGTCCCATCAATCGCCCCTTCCAGTGGCAAAAACTGATCCCAGAATAGATCATCAACTCATACGCCCTCGGAACCGGCGCCTGGCTCGCCTTACAGGCAACACCTCTCCTCCTCACCCCGAAGCTTATTATCACAATGCTGTCAGAAGAGATGCATGAACCTTCCTGTATGCTGCCTCCTTGTTCTATAACATATCGAACTAACACGACCAAAGCCCTTGAAACGTACCTCTCCCGCACCTCAGGCCTGACCCTCCTCTTCTTCGCTCTCCTGACGACCCTCCTCACTGGCACTCTGCCTCTCACATCCACTCCGTCCGCTGAAGAAAGCACGCCCTACGCCACTCCTACTCTCTTGATCACAATGACATACCACACGCTTACGGCGTTTTACTTGTATGCGAATTATACACAAACGGGCATTAGTGGATTTGTGCTTGGAGCCGTTGGTAGTGGAGGTTTGGCTGCTATGGGGCTTTGGTGTGCTATGTTTGCGGGTGGAAGTCATATTAGTAGGAGGACGGGAAAGGACAAGAGGGTCTCGGGATTCCCATTTGGCAAGAGGGAAGCCAAAGAGGCAAGAGGGAAGAAGGGATTTTGATGTGCGTGAACGAAGAAGGATGCAGCTATATAAATAACGAAGTAAGAGTTAGACTTTCGTCCACTACGATTTCCATTAGATCTCTTCGGCTGCAGACGGGTCGCCGTTCGTGGACGCAGCTCTTGTGACGAACCCCCGAAGCACATGAAGATTGTCTTCTTCCACAGTGCAAACAGACGTCAAATAATTGAAAGAGTCAAACCTGCTAAGCAATGTTTACTCCAGGCCTATGCAACCTTACCTAGCACGACGGGCTATTCATAGACCACCAACATACATAAATTCATGATTCGAATCGGAAGGTTGGTGATGACAAACATCATCAGCTCGGTGCAAGATCTCTCTCCAATTTACCGCTTCTTGGTTTCATCGCCTCCTGAATTAGGATGCATTTCTAGTGTCACAAAACCTGCAACACCAGGCGGAAAGACTTCGCTCGTTTTATCAGACATGGGAAGCCGAGCGCATACATCATCAATGATTTTTCCTTTCCCTGCGAATTGTGTTGGTGGTAACACGCGTGAGGCAAATTCTTGCACTGGCCGAATCATTGGATTCAGCTGATTTACAGAATGACGCCTTTCTCGGGTCTGGAAAGAGGAAAGCGTCGGATGTGCCCTTAGGACCCCCTAAGCAAGGTATAGGGGAATTGTCAGTATTTGAACAATAAAGGATACGGGCTTCTATGAGAGACGCCCCTCATAACTGATGTGGTCGTTTTTCGTTCTGGCAAGGAATTAGATTGAATGGCTTAGAGCCATTGCGTCGACCGTACAAGTCTTTTTGGCAATGCTTGGGGCTGATAGAAGGTGCGTCACCATGTGCGCTGCAAGAATGATGTTCTGCTTTGATGGTCTACCTTAGTTCTGATCGAACGGTTTCTTATACGTTCATGCTTGCTGGGTCAGATGACGTGAGGCTGATGGTTGCTAGTTGCAAGCAGACCAAATTTTTCTAGGGATCATTAAGTATAGAATAGTCTCAGAGCTATTTAGTTGTAGAACCATTAGAACATCAAGCATCAAACATCAAACATGCACCAATGTCACCTAAACTGGTATTCCTTTGGAACCCATGGTTTGGATTTCTACACTTGAATTGCGAAAGAATGTCGTCTTTCAAGCGTCCTCGTGATCTGAATCAACGAACTGATAGAGAAGAATCTCAAAAGAGTTATCAATGATCCGAAGATGATCTGCAGTATCAGCGAGGTTTCTTTCATCGTCATTACATGCCGAACCTTTCTTCCCCATCTCTCTTCTTACGAGAAGTAAATAATTAAGATAAACCATCTCTAGCTTCGTTGTTCATAGCTTTCGAAGGACACGAGAAAGTCCAACCCCCCTTTCAACTTCGACTCGGACTTTTATTCTTTCTCGGATCAGTTCGTGGGATAAAGGTAGAGCATATACTTCGCCGATTTGCCTAATGAACAGGCGCTATTGATAAGCGCCGTATCATCGACCATGCTGCCCCAAATGGCTTCTGGAGCCATTTTTATTTTCACGAGTATAAGAGCTTCAGCCAATGTCTCCAATACTGATTACGACTCCCCGCTCTGTCGCTCTCGCTGACCTTGCTCGCAAACCAGAGCTGAAATACGGTAGCTTGCTTAAATTTCAAGAAATCGCTTGTATACTCATGTAGCAGTACTAGGGGCTGTATATGGTAGTGATCATCATCATTCACCACACGAGCATCGAATGGTGAAAAAACCCGTATCGACACCATATCGATAGTATTGATGATGGGAATCATCATAAGTGAACATATCTCCCTAATTCCTCCAAGCTTTCTAGATTATCTCGACTACCCAAACGAGCCAGATATCTAGCCGCCACAGTGATACCTCCCCACGTTGTGCGATGGGGCAATAGGAACTGTGAGCCGCATAATTTATTCCTTCTGGATCTTATTTCTGGATCGCAAATCTTGAATAACTTGGGCTTATTGTAAGTTGTTGAGACTACTTACCCGATTTAAGCCTTAGTAGCAAGGCTGAACTCGGCCGAATCTTGGTCACAATCGGAGGCCTTGTTGACAAGGCTATAAAGAACTACTCTCTAGTCTGAGAGTTATGGAACGAAGAAGCGAATGATGGATGAAAGTATTAGGTTCTTAGTACTGGAATGAGGGTAAGATGTCTTGGTTATTCATGTAGAACCTATCGATTGTTATACCTGCGATAGGATAGGTAGGAATGAAAATTATGGACTCGAGAAAGGATGGAGAGGAGTATTAGTATTTAAGACTTCGGAAATATAAGAATTCCTACAGATCAATGTCCTTGCCGGTTAGAACATAGCTTGAATGCTTTTAGGAATCTTCATGCTGGCTGCGGCTTTAAGTTGGCTCGCTACAACCGTGCGAGGAGGTGCGGCTGCGACTTTATTCTTGTTTAGAGATATGAAGAAGGGAGAGTCAAGTACTCTTATAAACCTATTATCTCAGTTACGAAATAGTCGCGCGGGCGTAGAAGGATACATTCGCCGGAATTTTGTCTAGTTACTCAAGCAAGGCTATACTCGGCCTAGCATCAACCCGTCTTTAATATAACACTTACAAGGGTATATCTAGGCCAAGGCTTACTTTTTCGAACCTCAAAGATACCAAAAATGACTAGATACATCATGGAGCTTTGTCTCCATTTTCATTTAGGGTATTTACAAAGCTAGTTCCGTCTTGGATCGACGCCAAACTATAATGATTGACACGCTAGAAGGCTAGAAGCTGAAGAATAGCCTAGTCTCGTGGCTAAAAGTTCTGATGATGATGATGATTTTTATCATATTTCTATACGTTTATATCCAGTATTGTGATTTTGCATATTCTCGTGCCTCCTCGCAGTATCGTAAGATACTAGATCCCAGCCCAAGGCAATACGATCGTAAAGACGGCCCGCATAATACTAACGAGATCGTCTATGTACTACATCTCACCTAAAACAGAAATTTGGCGATTTATATTGCCACTTCCTTCGTCAAGCAAAGCCAGTCCTTAATTTAACGAGTATCCAGATTCACCCGACGCCCCTGTTTAAGCCTCGTAAATAAGGCTAAAATCGGCTCGATGTCTCTGCAAACTCCGAGTTTGTAAATGCATAGCTATTGTACTGAAGTCATCAGTAATCCAAGAACTGGGAGCATTGCCAGCAATTCCATCACCTTTTATGGCGTGGTGTTGACAAGTAATGTTGCGAAAGTGTCGGAGCTCGGTTGTAGACATCCACTTCCTGACTGACCACGGGTCCGCGATGAAGTTCGTACCACGGATGAGTTTTCGACGAGGATAGTGTTCATCACTAATGATCTGCTCCGAAACAAAATTAGAAGTTATAGGTAGAAGTTACTTGAGCTCCATAAACCGTTCCCTATGGACAACAATCCTATTCTTTCGAATGTCTCTCGCACAGCAAACCGACCTTCATGCTGTGTGTAAGATTGTGTGAGCGTTATAATAGCCCAGTTGCAATCGCAATATCCCTTTTGTATTCAAGATTAACCGTATTTAGAGTTTCCTTCGGCTTCGGGTAAAAGAGGTAGCAATTCTCAACTTCTCGAACTGAGAACGTAAACCTGTGGTGACCCAGCAGCTCAGGACGCCAAGCTACAAGCAAGCAACCTTCAACATTGTATGGAAGCGCCAAAGCTTTCAGCTGAATTTACTGATAAGTTTTCTCAGCCTGGATAAGTGCTTGTGGTGTGTCTGGGTCGTCGCCTCAAATCCGCTGCTTGTCTCTGTGGTACTAGCGACACCACCTTTGCCTCCAATTGTCACCGTCAGAAGCTTCGGATTTCCATCATTGACAAAACCAGACTGGTCTCCACCTCCCGGAGGAGAGGCATCGTCATAGGGATGAGCATATCCACGACCGTCGATGTTCGCAGCATGGACCAGACGAGCGTAATGGTTCGTTACGGAATGCTTGTAATACTTGCCTGAGTGGGCTGGAAAGACACCGTCATGACAGATGTAAGTCGAGCGATTGAATTCGGCATTCAGCCTGGGGATGATCGCGTTGCGCTTGGCATCAGGTCCCGTTCGAAATGGTCCGCCATCCGCGTCGAAGATGTCTCGCGTGGTAGGCTTGTGAAATTCTAGACCATCGAGGACTAACTTGTCTCCTTTGACACGTCCTTTCACCACTCCAGCAGCCATAGTGTCGATTGTGATTTCCTTGGAAGAGAAACGCTTCCAAACTTCGTCGACGTACGGCTCATAGTAATTATTGAGCAAGCCTCCATCCATTACACAAGCTTGGTTCGGACTCAAGATTCGCAGTGGTTTCCCGTCCTTTCCCCTAAATATCAATTTGTCCCAGCCATGCCCATCTTCCTGTTTCTGGGCTTCGAGCCCCGAGCAGATCTGCTGAATGCCATTAGATCGAATGCCCAAGACCTTTTTGTGCTCGCCATTCCCGCAATCTAGCGCAATGGCGACCGGCAGGCCTACAAAGTCGACATAACTATAATCCAGTCAATTATACTGGGTATATTGATTTTTCAGGAATTCAAATGTACCTAATGTTTGCATACAGCTGATCATTATTGTATGTGAATTCGCAGAAACCCCAATTCTTGTTGAAATTCGCATCAGATGGATTTGTGACTGACGGTTCAACCAAAGCTGGAGCTGGATTGAGGAAGAATGTCACTGGCTCGTTGACGGCAAAGTAGATGCGTCCACCAGCAATGTGAGGTATTGTGACAGTTCTCTTGGCACCCGGACCTCCAATTTTGATGGCACAGTCTTCTTGTAACGGAGTCCCGATCTTTGAAGGATTGCTCGGATGATAGGCCGTTTTCCCGTCTGCTTTGAGAACGAACCATTTATTGCTGTTGTCCAGATTCAAGCCAGTAATTGTGGTGTATAGATCTGAATCCGTGGTGTTCTTGAACTTGATGTCCAGTGTAGGAGGTGTCATATCGTCTATATGCCGAATTGGATGCGATGGTAAGTATATAATATACGGTTGGATGTCTTTTCAGCAATTCAAGATGATGTTCTCATTAGGGGCTAGTCGATAAGCATCGAAACCTGCTTGCTGGAGCTCCACACGATGGTGGGCAACCCGGCTTTGGAAGATGGACATCTTGGAAGAAATCATCTTAACAATGCCTACTTCAGACGAAAAGAGGGTGATATTTCAGGAGATTGATCGATTGATTGATTGTTTCCTACTCGGTTGCAGCCGCTTAATCACGCAGCTATGTCCAGTCAGGGACTTCACCAGACAGCCGACACGTGATAAATCATAAAATCTACCACGCCCCACTTCGCCTCGTTCACTAAAACAAGACCAGCTGTCCCTTCCGTCCTCCCTCTTTTCCCTAAACCAGTATTTCCAAATGCCCACTGGCACTTGTCGATACTGGTTATTCTGCTAGTATATCCGTGCTATATAGATCCCAAGAGGCAATACCTCGTGTTTCGCTAACCTTTTACCTACAGTCTCCCTCCAGTACTCAGCTTCGTCTGTCTGTTTTGCCTTATCCCTCAAGGCTTGTCTGTTCCCGAAATGTGTTTCCGCTTGTGATTGTTGCCTTGCACCAGATTCCTATGCGGCAGTGTACTTGGTTGTGTGATGCTGGAGACAATAGTAACCATCGTAGTCGTGATTTCGCTGCTTGAGTGTGATACTCCGGGTATGCCCGTAGACGAGGCTATCTGGTGGCTGACGTGTTGTATGGCACCGATCGTGCTATAGACCTGCCGTCTTATAGTCGGAGCCTACCTGCTGCTAGTCGCTCTCCCTACTTGCTATATCGCGCTCCTACTCTTGCCAATGCCATAACTGGGACGCAACAGTCTGGGGAGAGGCTCAAGGCTACGTCTGCTGGCTTGTAAGGAGGGGATATTTCAGGAGAAAAGCTGGTGCTGAGAGCTTCCAAAGTGCCGGCAAGCGAGCCGATTACACGTGATACTCGGCCGAGATCTCGGATCCTATGGATATAGATCCACATCAACTTCACCTTCATCTGCGTTCCTGTGTACTTGTCCACCGCCACCTCTGGCTTCATGTCTGACAATGGCGCGTCGCAGAGCCATCTCAACGGTCATAGTGGCATCCTCCTCGCCGTCTTCATAGTCATCTCTGCCTTTGTCATCTGGCCAATCCGCATACCCAATCCGAAGCCCATACAGAGAGTAGGACTTTCCATTGCCAAATCCATTCGACTGATAGGCCCGGATGAACACGAACGATACGAAAATGCGGATTTGAGCTTCCCAATTTCTTTGCAGACTGCGCCTGTTATTGGCGTAATTTTACTGCTTGCGACAACGACGATCCATGGGAGTACTATCAAGTTGGGCATCAAGGGGGATGAAAATGTGAAGCCTTACGATGTTTTGGTTCTTTTCATTTCACTGGTATGAAAGTGGTCTGTGTACATATAGGCATATCAGCTGACAAAGGTAGGCTTACATTTCCATTGCCCTCGATGGAACCGGTGCCCTCGAGGCAATTGCTTTTTGGGTTTCGAAGCGGGGTGGAAGTTCTGGACGACTTTTGTTTTTGTACTTATACGCGTTTTTTCTGGTCGCTGGGTGTATTGTTGGTAATGATCCTCTTATTCTGTCAGGGACTCCTGTGCGTACATTATCCTTTTCATGGCGTGCAAAATTAATCAAGTGTAGTTCCTGGCCTATCTCACAAGTCATACCGGTCTGGATCCGATAGCGTGGGTCTTCGGCGAGTTCATGGCCGCAAATACAGCCTCCGCAGTCCTTGTCTCCTCTAATCCAACAAATATCCTGATCACAGGAAGTTTTTCGCTCAACTACATCACTGAATTCACGAAATGGACCATTCTTCCATCGATTGTCCCGGCGATACTCAACTACCCGATTTTGTTGTTCATGTTCCGTGAGAAGATTCCCAAGACGATTACACCATTAACAGAAGATCCATGGAGTAAGTTGCGAAATCGAAGAGGTGCCATCTTTTTCAGCTCTTTGATGGCAGTGACTTTAGTTGTCCTTGTCGGCACAACATTCGTGCCAGGTGGGGCGGTGGAGGTATGGATGGTAACCGCGCCTGCGGGAATCTTGGCTTTCTTCTTCGACATCTCCTGTGACCTGCGGTTCAAGAAAAGCCAGGAAGATATCATACGAAGAGAAAGTTTGGATCCAGCTGCAGATTATCCACATTCCGAGAAAGATGTCACCGAGGGAAGCAAGATGGTATCCGGAGCAAGCACAGGCCTATCCACTTCCAACACCGAACCCAAGCAAAGAGAACCCAAGGGCGGAGAAATCGATGCTGAACCATCAACGTGTGATCTCGCGCCAACAGAAAGGCCTCCGAAGAGCTCTTCTACGACACTCACCTCACTCCTTCGAAACCTCGCCCACCGCTTCCCAGGCACAACACGAACAGTAAAACGCCTCCCCTTCGCCCTCCTCCCCTTCGCAATGTGCGAATTCATCCTCGTCCGCGGCCTTCAACAGCGAGGCTGGATCACCGTATTCGCTCGAGGTTTCGCAAATGCGTGTACCTCCCCAGCAGCAACAGTCTTCTTTTTCGGCTTCGTCTGCGCCGCTTTCCTCTGTCCGCTAGCCGGCACCAACATCGGCGCAACCATCATTCTCGTTGAGATTCTGAGAGACTCTGCGTTTCAGAATAGCGCTGCTGTGCAAGCTGATCCTCAAATCTTGCTTGGTGCTATTTATGCCGTCGCTTTGGGGAGTAATTTGGGCGCTTTTAGTTATACATTTGCGGGCAGTTTGGCGGGACTACTTTGGAGGGATTTGTTGGGGGATAAAGGAGTGAAGATTAGCCAGGCACATTTTGCTCTGGTGAATCTTGTGCCGCTGATTATGCAGACGGGAGTTGGATGCGCGATCATTTTGGGTCAGCTGTATTGGTTTGCGTAGATGGGATTTTGGAGTGGGTAAGCTTGGAGTTTGGATAAAAGTTGCACGATACCAAAGGTTTAGGTTAGGGAGCCTTATAGTAAGCCTGTGTTTTGTTTCTAAATTATGGAGAAGTTGTTATCAAGAAGGCTATAGGAATGACATGGAGAAGACTGAAGACTAGGTCGACGGAGTGGAATATCCGACCTCCACCCTGCAGCATCGTTCTCTGACATATTTTGGATGAAGCAGCGCGGGTACCAATGACAGCGAAGTTTCACAGAGGAGGCTGCGATGAAATTTTCGGTAGACGACTGCCTGAGGACGAATATACATGTCCCCGCTCACACAACCGAAAACAAACTTTCCCCCAAACTCCAGGGTCAAAGGACCGCACTGCCACCTGAAAACCAACTATTCAAACTGCACTGTGGTGTCACAACACCACACCACACCCCAAAATCAATACCTCACCATCCTTTCCCTTCCCATCTCATCACCCTTCCGCCACACCAACAGCATCTCCTCGCCATCCCCCTCCACACCGCCGCCACTCTTTACCCCATCTCCCAGCTCCTCCCCATACCAGCGCCCTCCCACTCGATCACTTCATATCCGGTACCACCCTCTTCTCAGCCCTCTACTTCCAATATACCATCGCATCCCAAATTTCCAATCCCACCTCATCGCCACCGCCATCACCATCCCTCTCCGCTCCATCCCTAAACCTCGGATTGACGCACAGCCAGGAGTGAGATAGTGAACATATGGAGTCCAGTTGTGTGTTTGAATTTTGCGGCGGGGGGTTTTGTTGTTTGGGCTGGCGAATTGGGGTGGGGTGGAGGGTATGAGGAGGAGCATTGTTGGTGGGGTGATTGTGGTGGTGTGGTGTGGTGTGGTTTGTTACGCCTGAGGGGAGGAAATGGTGGGCTTGGGATGGGTTGAGGATAGGATATTGGTGTTTGATTGCTGTTGATGAGATGTTGGGGATGGCGAGGGGGTAGACTAGGAGGGTGAGGAGGAGGAGGAATTGATGTTATTATCTAGTGAAGGTATAAAGTAAGTAAGTAAGTAAGTAAGTAAGATGAGTTGGGGTAAGCTTAGTAGAAGAGATTAATAGAGGTAAAGATATCAGCGAGTGAGTAAGTGATCTGTCCATGCCCTAAACCAGCTCAAAAACGAATACCCTCTCCCCCAAAAACACATCTTCTTTTTCTTCAACACCCATCCACAGACGAACATATCGACGGGAAAAAACAACAAAAAAACTATCATACGAACCAAAAGTCACTCCAACATCAAAAATTCCACTCCCGACCAAAGCCAAAAAAACCCCATACCATCTCCTAACCGCTACATACAATACAGACAGAGAACAGTAGCCTTTCCAAAACACCAAGCCCGAAAAGGCCGAGCGAGGTACTGTAAAGAAACAAGCAAACTGGAAATATCCGTATTACAAGGGAGGCCGTCGGTTGCAGTATAACGAAAGGAAAAGAGGTTAAGAGGACGAGGGCGAAGATCGGGGTGAGCAGGGGTTTTGACAAGGAAGTTCTATGGGAGACACTAGGGAGGCTGGAAGGTTGGGAAGACTTTGCGTTGCTTGCTTGTTTGTGTGATGTTGTGGTTGTTTGGATTTGTTGTGTTGATTGGAAGGAAGAGGGAGGAGCGATGGGGGTGTGGAATAAGCGGGTTTGATTGGTTGAGGTGATGGGTTTCTTGGCTAGCCGGATCGCGATACACGGCTGTTGTTTTTATCATAATTTTATTATTTATTCGTTTGTGGAGTAGTGTGGCTTTTTCGAGTAGGGTTCGCATAGGGTATAGAGTATCCCGAATCGCGGCTGTGGTTTGATTTGAACCGGTGGTGCCTGATTCGAAGCAGGTATCCAGCCAGCCTTGTACTTGTCATGGGTCGAAACCGTGGTTAATGTCAATATAGTTACAATTGTAGCTTACGCCTACGGCGGTGTTGGAACTGCAAATCCCTAGGTTGTATACACGGTTCTAAATGTCATATCAACCGCTCAAAAATCCTAGCAATGGTCAAAATTTGATTCGCTAGGAAATCATTGCTATCGCTCCGTGGTTCAGTATTATCGTTAGCAATGAATGTACGTTCGCGATCAGGAAACATGTGTGGGGTGATATGGCTTTGGTAGATGGAATAATATCCGTAACTCAAGTTTTATTTTGACATTGAGGTCGTGGGGTCGTGGTGGTAATTATAATTAGTACATCGGAAGTTTCAGCCTTACGGGGGACATGGGTGGAATGGCTTTCAAGTTGTTATTCGCCACGGTTATAATTGTGCATTTCGACCTCTTAGTAAGTATCTCAATCTTGGCCTGAACATCGATTCAAAATTACTGTATTAGGTAATTAATCCTACTATCGAGACATCCTCCTCATCGCCCATCAATACAACTCCCTCCTCCCCATAGTCGAATTCCCCCCACCAACAGTAACATTCCCCACCACCGTTCCAACCTCATTCTCATACCTCGCCCACGCACTATTAACCGCCCTCACTTCCACACTAATATCCATCCCCGGCAAAATATCAGCAGCCGACACCGTCATCTCCGTCAACGGCTCAACAGGATAAAATGAAACCGTCCCACTCCTCTCCCCGCCATCCAAAAACACCTCAAAGATAGACCGATCAATAACACCAACAAGCGACCACGTCCCATCCGCCGAAATAGGATTATTAGTAGAAAACTTATCTGTGAAGAAGACGTTTTCGAATCCGCGTACACCAGAGCGGTCGACGAAGAATGGGGTGTCGCCGCCAAAGTAGAAACCGCCCTGCAAATACTCATTCGATACTGGAGAGCGGAATGTGAAGTTCAGCGTTGCGGATCCGCTGATCAGAGTCGAATTGATGCCGGTGACATTGACGGCGAAATACAGCGCATTCGACTCGACGCTGGAAAAATCGACGAAGACGGTGCCGTTGCCGAGGGAAGAGTTGGCGGCAAGCACATCACCAAGGACGGGGGTCATATCGTAAGGTTCGGAAATCATGTCCCAACCAATACGGGTGATATTGGCTAGGTAATTGCGGCGGGGGAGGGACATGGAGGAGCGCCAGCCTTCGAGGGGACCAGTTGGGGTGAGTTGGGTGTATTGCCAATTTGAGGCCCAGGCGATAGAGACTGCGTCTTGCCCTGCGGGAGTACCGTAGAAGAATTGGCCTGCGTAGTTGTCCTGCGCACGTTCTGTCAGTAGAGATACTTTGTGTTGTAGGAGACATGTCATACCTTTCCAAAATCGGCAATTCTCGCAACAGCATCAACAGCTACGAAATGCGTTCCGTTGAATGTACCGGGGAAGTACTCGGCGATACTTCCACCCAATGGCGCACCAGGGTTAATCGAAATCTGCAATACCCACGCAGTCTCATTGGTTCCTTGCACCGGCATCTCAATAAGGTTAGGACATTCATACTGCAGACCGAGAAGGCCATGGTAGCTGAAATTTGAGGTAGCGGTCCACTCCTTCAAATCAGGTGAAGTGAAGAATCCGATGGCGAATTCTTGCGAATATGCAATAACCATGACCCAGTGATCTTCATACCAGATAACCTTTGGGTCTCTGAACTGAGAGGATGTGCTGGCAATGACTGGGTTTGCTTCGTATGGGGTGAAGGTGTAGCCGCTGTCGTGTGAGTATGCAATGGCTTGTTGTTGCGGTCCTGCTTGACCGCCTGGGTATTCGGCGAGGGTGTAGATTGCGACTCTTGATGCATGTTAGCTAGGATTTTCAATACCAAAAGAATAGTATTTACACTCCATTGGTCTGGTTTGGGAAGAATCCAGAAGTGTTGTTCACATCCACGACTGCGGAGCCAGAGAAGACGTAGGTGTAGTTGTTGGGTGGGAAGAGGGCAATAGGTTGATTGACCCAGTGATACAAATCTTCACTCGTAGCATGTCCCCAATGCTGGTTGCCAGCAACGATTGCGGTCGCGTCATCTGCCTTTGTTAGCTTCAACCAAAATTCAGAAAGGATCGAATTGACTTACATTGGTAGTACAAATGCCATATTCCATCCGGGTCCACAAACATGCCATTAGGATCATTCATAAAATTCTGCGGCGGACTGAAATGAATCTGTGGCCGCAAAGATCCAGTATAATTGCCCGGAACCGGGGTTCCAGTTGGCACCGTCGACTGAGTATAGGTAGGCGCAATAGCATTCGGCGTACCAACAGCATTCTGAGTATTCGTTCCATTGGCAGAGCTCTGTGCCAAGACCGATGTGAGCAATGAAGCTCCGGAAAGTAAAAAGTTCTTCATAGTGATGATGGAGTCGCAAACCCAGGAAAAGTGAGCAACGGGTAGAAAGCTGGAGAAACAAATGGAGAGATCTACGTTGCTGTGCGGGGATCAATGCCAGTACTTAAAGAGACGGAGATTGGAGCTCGTTCTACCTGGCAGCGCATCCGCCCGCCTCATGAGGTTACGAAATTTTTACCCTTGGCAGCTCGAGCCGTGAGAGCTCCAGGTCGAGCTCCAGGTTGAGCTCCAGGTAGCGTGAGTTCTCCACAAGTGCTGTGCATTAGTACATGCGAACTTGGTCATGGTAGCTTGTTTGGAGGCGGAGAAAGCTGTCGTGGAAGCTGTTAGAATGGTGTCCCTAACACAAGCATGGTCAGCGTACACTTCAGTAACTTCCAGACTGGTCAAGCCTCAAAGATGCTTCGCGATCTGAAGTTCGGCGTCGCAACGAAGTCCGAGAAGTTCTGGCATGCAGATTGCACAGACCAGGATTGTGGAAGCTCCAGAAAACGGTGTCGATCCGGCTCGTCCCCGCACAATCATCATGTCGTGAAAAATGCAGGTCGGCGCGGCACTGCAAAGCTCCATCATCAAACCCCAGATAGGCAGCCCATACGCGAGGATCCGGTAATATCCCCGCACGCTGCTTTGCGGAGGCTAGAGACGAGGCTGGTCTTTCCCCGGGGCTGGCGATTGTGGGGTTTATGGTTGGCTACATCTCGGTCCGAATGAATACCATCATATGCGAGAAATCGACTTAGTGCAGGAACCGGCCATCGTGGTGGTGAGATCCCATCCCGCCTTGCCATCAGTCACGAGAGAGCCTCGTAAGCCAAAGACTTGTGATGGAGTTGGACGAGACGTAATAGTCAAGAAAGAAAAGGTTGCCAAATCTCTAGGCTTTCTGCTTCTTGACCAGTCGAGTCCAATCGGAAAGGCGACTGGATATATCGACATCTCTGCTCCATGTCAACGCCCATGATTCATCAACATCTTTCCATTCATTCCGACAACAAATCGAACCAAATCCCAATCACCCCCCTCGCCAACCCAATCACAAACAACAACGCCTGTTCCCCAATCGCCCTCTCCACCCATAATATGTTTCACAGCAAGGTGATTCACAATCGCCGGATTCAACCTCGCTGCAATCTTTTCTGGCCAACAACCCACTTTCCAGAAATTACTTGCGCTCAGGAAATTGAGATAAAGCGGCCGAGGAGGCGCATCAACATCAGGACATTGTAAGATACCGGCACGCTCCAAGTGTTCGGTTACGTATTTGGTCTTCACCTCGATATTCTCGGTTTCCAGGACTTCGCAGAAATCTTGGACCATCACATCGCCGTGGCGGTCGTTGGGAGTGTTGTAAGCCCAATTTTCGGCGTCGATTGCGTACCCACGGCCATCGTTGTCGCCTCTGAGAGAGTCATCCAGGGCAAATCTTCTCATCAACGTCATCTTGCCTCTCGCCTCACCCAGCTTGGGAATGCGCGCATCCGTGTACCAACGCTCATTGTTTGTGTAGTGATCGTGTAGGATTTTGGACAATTGTTGATCGGTGTGTTCGCCTGGTCCCTCGCGTTTGATAGAGATGATGACGGTTTCGGAGGGATGTTCGTCGAGGAAGTGGATCACATCATTGGCAAGGTCGCGAAAGTATTTATTTCCTGTGAGTGAAATTGGGAAGACACCATGAACGAGGATCAAACCGTCGTGTCCTGGATCTGCTGGCTTCTCGGGTTGTACTCGAATGTCAAAGAATCGAACGCCATTGTTGAGTTGTTCGCGTAGAGACACTGCCTGACAGCGAACGGACGGAAGCGCTTTGTTACAAGTCGGAGAATTGTGTGTACCAGGAATAGACAGAGATGAAATAGGGACATGGTCAGCTAGCTCGTTCATCCAGCTATCCAAGTTGGCAGAAGAGAAGATGGTAAGATTCGTCTCTCCTTGCACAAAGACAGCCGTGAAGGTATACTTTGGATCTGGCGCCAACGGCGTCAATGTCCTCATATACCTCACAGGCAAAGGCGTATCAATGCGATATCTCTGCCCATCAGCCTCAAACGTGAGTCGCAAAATCTCATTGGAGTCCCTCTCAGTAGCCTGCTTGTCTGTATGATTGGTTGTGAAAGGATCAATCCTGATATCCATCTCTTCATGATTGAAGCTCTGCGCATTCTCGTCCAATTCCCTCGATGCAGGCCCAGTAGGCAATTTGAAGCCAGCAGTCTCGGTGAAATTGTTCGTGAAGCTTGTAATATTCCCGGCAAAGCGCGACACTGCGATCAGGGGTCCGCTGTCGCCAGGCGCATTGTATCGTTCAATGACTTTGAGGTCAATTGGCACCGACGTGAGGTTGCGAACCGTGAGAGGAGGGGCCATTGGCTTGTCAGGCTTTGGTTTCTTGCGGAAAAAGGGAGGAATGAATCGATGCATGTCGAGGGCGTTCTCGTTTTATAGTATCAGTTCAATCTATCAATCAGCTTGCTTGATGCACCCAAGACTGTGATCGCTGCCGCTGCCGCTGCCGCTGCCTACGTTCGCACGGTGGGGCGAATCGAGGGGCAGCCATGGGTCGACTGCGTCGCTGCATCGTTTCTTCTGGCAAATCGAGTGATTGCTGCAGGAGATACACAGCCAAGAGCGGGAAGATGTGTGCGAAGGGAAGTGATTGGATGGGAGATAAATAGTGGAGGCGCAGTCGGAAGCGCAAGGCTGGTACCGGCTTTGAGAAGAAAGACAACCTCTTCATTTGATCCTGTAAGTAAAGCGACCTTCCTTTTGGTTGTTTAATGACGGTAAATTCATCTGAATATGTTGTTCTATGGCCAAGTTTTCGGAGGAGAGAATGATACCCTTTAATTGATACATTAAGTGCAAGCCTATCAACAAGAACGATGTTTCGAATTCTGTCTAAAACAACAATTGTTATCTATAGCTGCGCCAAGAATGCTTGAACCCCATCCAGTAGACATTACCCATTTACCATTACCTCCGTTTCTATCTCTGTCGAGCAAATTCATTCCTGCCTTTTGGCCCACTACATATTCGATGGCATACACGCCATTTTCGGCTTCCGCTCCTGGTCACACTTACTCAGCACTTGAGTGGGTATTTGGCTTTTCCATCAGCAGTCATAGCTCCCCAATGGGTCTCATCAGCTGCAAGACCATTGTCACCTATACTCTTCGGCTTCCATGGCTCATCGAATGCCTCGAAAAAGAAGACATTGTAGCCCCAGCCTACCATACCGCATACGGCCTGTTTGAAGTAGGTTTGCGCGTTCTTGGTACCAGCTTTAGCAGCACTGAAGTCAGATCCACCTGTCGCTTGTTAGCACGTATTGATATGTGAGGATTGTGTAAGCATACCGTCAGAAGGCCAGCCAGTCTCGCCGTTCCAGACTTCAATCTTTCCACCACCCATGGCAGAAATATGAGAATATGCCTGCATGATATCATCGAAGTATTGGTGAGTAGCATTGCTAATATCCTGTCCTTGCCAGAAGCCGAAGGCATTGACGAGTCTAATTCAACTATTAGTTCTGTCCATGCCTTGTCTCTTTTTTGACCACTTACAAAATATCCACATTGCCCTTAATGACGGCATTGGCAGTGCCATCCGCATACTTGTTCCACGAGTCCGCCGTGCCGACCTTAATGTTGGTTCCCTTGACCAGGGACTTGACTTCTTGAATTTTGGAGAGGAGTTGTTCGCCTGTGAAGTTGCCGCGGTAGAGTGTCTCGGAACCGACTGTGATGGCATAGACTTGGTTTGGGAACTTGGTGGCATAGGTAGAGATGGCTTTCTTGTCGGCACTGAAGGAGGATTCTACATCGGGCCTTGGGGTTCAATTAGCACGTATCCGGAGGTCGTGTCTTGAAGCGAACTTTACCAAATACCCAGAATGACCTGAAATCCCTGGCTCTTTGCAGCCGGCAGTATGTTTTGGGCTGCATTGCAGTCGGAAGCGGAATAGCCTCTCACAATCTTGGAACCAGAAACAGCGTTTATGAGCTTGAAATCGGATTCATAGTCGGCCTGGTATTTGCAGGTGCCATCTGCCTTCTTTGTGCCGAGAGAGAAACCTAGCGTGCCTGAAGCGGCAGAGACGGCGAGAGGTGCAATTGCGGTGGCGAGTGAAGTTATGGTGGAGAAGCGCATCTCGGCGGGAGAGACAGGAATGTGGATCCAAATTAGTCAAAAGCGCGCTTGGTGGGTATCTTGTGGTATCGCTTCAACGGTCCAAGTCCCTTCGTATAAATGATAGGCCTGGGTGATTTAGGAAGCAAGCAGAGTAGAAAGATGTGAAGCCAGAATTTATCGTGTTGTTCTCACTCGCAAATTGAAATAGTGGATGTCAGTGATGCTCTTTGGTGTGGCCGAGCAATAAGGTATAATATATCGACGGACAGATTAAATACAGATTAACAGCGTCACAGGAGAAAACAAGGTCCTTCCATCAATACCCATGAGGGTCATCGTTTCCTAAGCAGGTACTGATGTACTTCTTCACCGGATAAATCCTCTTGTTGTCAGTCCTCCAGTCACGTCCTCCACTTCATCGCCGCCTAGGAGATACCTCCGACGCGTCGAGCTACTCCGTACCAGGAGTCCCAACTTCTCACCAGTGAATACCTCCCTCGTCTGTTTCAATAGACGGTCCAAGGTCAATATCTTCATCCGAAGAGTTATCTTCACTATTGTCCTCACCCCCCTCGGCATCCCTCTGTGTTTCTCTTCTAATTCTGCCTTCTCGAGCCCACTTCGGCCGCCCATTTCTCCACGGCTTGATACATCTATCATCATCATCAGCATCATCCTCTTCATTGCCTTCATCGTACGAGAGGTCAACGTGCTTTGCCCACTTGGGCTGCCGCCCTCCCCATTGCTTAAATTCCTTGGTCGGTGACGACCTGGCTTTATTGACCTTTATTTGATGTCTACAAAAACAGCAATAGCATTCCCCCGAAACCCTCAGTCCCATGGCGGATCGTACCTGTCGTGTTGATATGCCGGATCGAACCTGTCGTGCTGTTGTGCCCGCCGTAGTTTGTTCGCTAGCCGTTTTCTCCACGCCCTGATGATGGGAATGTGACTCGTTTTCTGCGAAACTCCATGAAGTTTGACGACAAGCTTCTTGCCTCTGCAAAATAACGTCATAGAAGAAGAGGGTTCTGTCTGATTGACCTTGAGTTGAACCGCTGCAGACACTTCTTCTAAAGTCCATATCGCTTGTCTGAGTGGCATTTTCCCCCTCGCCACTACTGTTATTGACGTCTCCGTCCGGACCAGGCCATAGAGCCAAGCACTTTGCGTATCTTTCATCTCGTCCATCAGGACAGCTTTCAATGATCCCTGGTGTCGGCGAAGTATGCTCATAACTGGCTGCCAGCGTTGCCCGGTGTCCGAAGCATAGTCTGCAAACTCGCGCAACATACCAGCCCCTACGTCAAGTTGTCGCAAGCCGGGAAACATAGTAAGCATGTACGGAAGGGTCCCGGCGTAATACTTCGTCCGATCTAACGGTCTGTTCCTGTCAAAAAGAAATAGGGCAGATCTATCAATGACCTGATCGCCCCAATCAGCACCTACTAGCAAGATGTGCGCTATCGATCGCGCTTTATTGAACCGCTCACTCCAAGACAGGTCCTGCCTAAACGGGACAGATCATGTTGAAAATCGCCGAATGGGATTTGGAAATAGCGAGCCTTGTGAAGGTAGCTGCTCTATGGAGGAATATTCTGGTCCACGTCCGGTTCATCCTTGGCCCTCCAAAGCCTTGCGAATACATTCCAGTCTTGGAATAGAAACTCGCTCTTTCGAAAGAAGACGCGTCCTGCTTCACGAAAAATGAACTTGTTGACACGCAGGAGGGCAAGGTCTCGAGGTTTTCTATTGGCCGCCACATTGACATCCGCTTTTTGTTCAAAATCACAATCCCAATCCCAATGTCGGCCTGATGCGTACGCATCCAGCCATTCTGTTTTATTGCAGTTGACTCGGGGAGGTTTGTATCGATCTGGAGGATCAAGGAAGACGAGAGATCAGATGTTCTCGCGAAGTTCTTTAGGGATACCCAACATGCGGCATGGAGATTTTAAATCGGCTCGGAAACTGTAATATGAGTATGTCTTTTGATGATCAGAATACTAACAGTTCTTCCATCTTCAGCTGGCTATACAGACAGACGAAGACAAGGTGACGACTACAAGGTGACGACTAACAAATTCTGATCAAGGACGACTTTACTTACCGAGTATTCAGGCCACGGACCAATGCCATACTTGCTTATTATTACGGTAACAGCAGTTGGGGCACGAGTAGAAGAATACGTGCTTGATTAAATCCTCGCAGGGAAGAGGTGAATATATAGTTCGAGGTCCCTTCGCACGTGGTCAGAAAATGTGCCGGTGAATACTTGACACCTGTGACCCCGTTTCCAGCTTACCGCCCCGAATTGAGCCACATAACGCTATACGCTACTCCTAATCCGGATATTTATATCTATTCTACTTACCTCCGTATTGTGCCGCAAATATCTCCCATCTTTACTATATATATATAATAATACCAAATATGGCTGTATTATCTACTAAACCTACTAAAATAATTAAGGTTATTCTCAGTTCGGTGAATTCGCCAAGCAACTAGGAGGAGTAGTATCTTCGCTATAAAACCAGAGCAATTTGTAAAGAGATATGGGACTATAATATCTTGCATCGTTGCATTTCAATCACTTACTTACACGTGTTACTATGCGTTGATACTCCTTCATTATATGCGTTATTACATGGCGGTATTCATGTGAAACGAGAAGATAGATAGGTAGGTCACGGAGAATAGGAATTACACCGACCGGAGCGGTATAGATGACTCGGGTAGTAAAGTTGGGGGCATAGTAAGAGTAGGTGTACGGACAGGTCAAGAAAGCGAAGGGACCGGCCGTTGATGGTCCCCTTACGCGCCCCGTATAGATTCCGCTCAGGATAGATCCGAGAGACTTTTTCATCCCAGAGAGTTGGGTTTTTGCGATTGTAGATAGAGATTGTGGGCACACGGCACAGCAGCCATTACATACCACGTTAAATCTGATTACTATTATTATATGCGTTATTAGGGTATCATTGGCCTCGTATTTCAGTTCGTATTGGATATATATAGGAGGCATCGTATGGCCTCAATTGACAATTAAGGTATTATACAGTAATTAATTCACTGGTTTTTCGTATATTTAATAGTCACAAGCCCGGTACCCGTTTTCGTTATATTTGTATCTTACTCCATATACATCGATGATTATGATTGCGATGTGAAGTTTTGCTGCGAAGGCTTAGCACCGACAACTGGAGAGCATTCCTAGACGACTTCTGCGAGAAGTCTACAGAAGCACACAACAAAGGGCTATGGACGATGAGCAAATGGAGCCGACGAGGCCCGGTACAGCTCCCACAGATGCCGAACCTCGTGGATCCTTCAACAGGAACCAAGAGTAAGAACAAGGAGGAAATCTCTAGAATCCTAGCGACAAAGTTCTTTCCAGGAGACCAAGATGCAGACCTCAGCGATACCCTAGAGACGCCGGGAGCGGCCCGCCCATGGGCAACAAAGACAGTCTATCTCCATCTCGCCACGCCTTCGGATCACGGTCATCTGGCACGTTTTATCTGTTGATTGGCCGGACGCAGGCCAGGGCACGTGAATTTTCATTGTGAGCGAGCAAGCCATTGAGCCCTGAGCCATACAGGCTTCCTCAGCCACACGGGGCTTCAGCCACGGGGTAGGTCTCAGGATGGCATGCCCACGGCTCAATTGCTTCTCGATTGAAGGCAAATGAGGTGCCCTACTGCCCGCACGTATAAGACGTTGACTACAGGGTGTAGGCGGGTGGGAATCTAGATACAAGACGAGCCTCAGAGGGCTCAGAAGTCGTGCGATATGCGAGATCGCCATGTTGTTGTTGTCGCTTGGTCGGACGAGGCCCTTGCTCCACCAGATAGACACTAGCATCTATCTCCATCTCGCCACGCCTTCGGATCACGGTCATCTGGCACGTTTTATCTGTTGATTGGCCGGACGCAGGCCAGGGCACGTGAATTTTCATTGTGAGCGAGCAAGCCATTGAGCCCTGAGCCATACAGGCTTCCTCAGCCACACGGGGCTTCAGCCACGGGGTAGGTCTCAGGATGGCATGCCCACGGCTCAATTGCTTCTCGATTGAAGGCAAATGAGGTGCCCTACTGCCCAGAAGCGAAGCGCCTGCGGCCCAGACAAACAAGAAGGAAACGAGGTGGGATAGGAGGCGAGTCTGTACGACATACTCGGTCCGGGGTAGAGGCGAGAAACACAGCGGTGTAGCGAAGCAGAGTATAGCTTTTGGCGATCGGGTGAACACAACGGTGTTATATCAGGAACAGGCGACTGATTGCAAGCTGCTGTTCGAACGAACGGGATATGTAACGGAGGAAAGCTTCGGAGGACCATCGACCCGCTGCCTTAAGCTCGAGCTCAGGCACTCCCTTCGCAGCTGCGTCCGTAGCAGCACCCCTGCGGAAGGAATGGCCTGTGTAGGACTTGTCGTCCAGCGAGGAGATAATACCAGTAGCGAGGAGGCGTCGGCGTAGTTGCATGTGTACAGCAGCGGCCGAACAATGCCCTTTGCCGATGTCGAAGAGAGGCGCCGAAAGCGGCTTCGGATCGTGCCTGAAAAGTCTTACCAGGGCGGCTACTGCACAGGTAGGTTTTCCCGTTGCGGCGATGGAGATGGGAACGCCCTGATTAGCGTAATCGGTCTTGCTACGCTTCAGGAAAATAGAGACCCCGTAAGGCTGATGGCTAGGCGTATGACGATGGAAGGCGATATCGCTCCGTAAGACGTGAGTATAGGAGAACAGCGGGTGCTCCCTATCTCTTCTAGTGTAAGCCAGCTCGCCAAGGCGGAAGAAACCAGCATAGGCCACCTTGAAGAGAGTGTCGAGATTGAGGTCGGCTCCGGTGGTCGGTTCCACAGCCGTCAGTCCCTCAAGGATGCGTACAGTAATAGGGAGCCTATTCTTGCGCTTCGGAGGCCTGAGGTTGAGAGCCCCCTGTCTTGCGCGTAGGAGCATCGGATCAGCGAACGCGCTGATAGGGTATCCCAGGTCGATATGCTTTGAACGTACTACGGAGAGGTAGCTGGCCGCTGTAGCGCCGGAAATGATGCCTTTCGCTCCTCCAGTAATGACACGCCTTGCCATCCATTCGCCGAGATTGAGGGGTTCTGCGGGATAGTCTACACAGCCCTCCAGCGTACAGAACCTCTCCCAGCTCTTGATACCCGCGCCGTACGTGTTGCGCGTGTTCTGGGCCAAGCCGTACCATAAGAGGGTAATATACTCATCAGAGAGGCCAAGGTTTCGCTCGCGAAGGGTACGGAGGAAGAACCTATGAACTGTAGGGAGGAGCTCGCTATCGTAGGAAGTATACTCGAGGCTAGGTGCTGGACGAAGCACGTTAGCAAGCTTTGTACGAGTACCGGAGTCCGACCAGGGTATCTGCCGAACGTCGGCGATAGCAGAGTAGCATGGCGCTTAAGCCGATGAGCCTGCAAAGAACGGCTGCCACGAACAGCGCGCCAAGCCCAAAGTTGCAATCCCCGGGATAGCAAGAATTCAACGGAACTGTAAGGACGATAGCGGAGAGCCCCATCGGAGGCAGAGCCAGACGATACGATCGAAACTAGACTCGCGAGGGCGTCGGCCAGATGTACCTATAGAGATGGTCCCCAACGGAGGAATGCAACGGCAACGGCAACGGCCTCCATCTCTTAGGGTTGATAAACGCCGAACGATCGGACGGCTCAACAATAGTTCAACGGAACTGTAAGATCGAAAGCGGTGAGCCCCATCGGAGGCAGAGCCAGACGATACGATCGAAACTAGACTCGCGAGGGCGTCGGCCAGATGTACCTATAGAGATGGTCCCCAACGGAGGAATGCAACGGCAACGGCAACGGCCTCCATCTCTTTAGGGTTGATAAACGCCGAACGATCGGACGGTTCACCAATAGTTCAGCGGAACTGTGAGATCGAAAACGGTGAGCCCCATCGGAGGCAGAGCTAGACGATACGATCGAAACTAGACTCGAGAGAGGGCGTCGGCCGGATGTACCTATAGAGATGGTCCCCAACGGAGGAATGCAACGGCAACGGCAACGGCCTCCATCTCTTTAGGGTTGATAAACGCCGAACGATCGGACGGTTCACCAATAGTTCAACGGAACTATAAGATCGAAAGCGGTGAGCCCCATCGGAGGCAGAGCTAGACGATACGATCGAAACTAGACTCGCGAGGGCGTCGGCCAGATGTACCTATAGAGATGGTCCCCAACGGAGGAATGCAACGGCAACGGCAACGGCCTCCATCTCTTTAGGGTTGATAAACGCCGAACGATCGGACGGTTCACCAATAGTTCAACGGAACTGTAAGATCGAAAGCGGTGAGCCTCATCGGAGGCAGAGCTAGACGATACGATCGAAACTAGACTCGAGAGAGGGCGTCGGCCGGATGTACCTATAGAGATGGTCCCCAACGGAGGAATGCAACGGCAACGGCAACGGCCTCCATCTCTTTAGGGTTGATAAACGCCGAACGATCGGACGGTTCACCAATAGTTCAGCGGAACTGAGATCGAAAAAAAGGTGAGCCCCATCGGAGGCAGCTAGACGATACGATCGAAAACTAGACTCGAGAGAGGGCGTCGGCCGGATATGCCTATAGAGATGGTCCCCAACGGAGGAATGCAACGGCAACGGCAACGGCCTCCATCTCTTTAGGGTTAATAAAGGCCGAACGATCGGACGGTTCAACAATAGTTCAGCGGAACTGTGAGATCGAAAGCGGTGAGCCCCATTGGGGGCAGAGCCAGGCGATACGATCAAACTGGACTCGAGAGAGGGCATCGGCCAGGCCGTTAGCCGTAGATGGAAGCCAGCGGGCTTCGATAACAATATCGCAGGCAGCGGCCTGAGTAACAATAGTGCGGAGATGGGTGTTGCTCTCACCACGAACAGCCTCCTTCGTCAACCCGGCCACGGCCGTAGAGTTGTCACAGTGGATAACGACCCGATTATGTGCCCAGAGAGACGGTCCCCAACGGAGGAATGCGACGGCAACAGCCTCCATCTCCTTAGGGTTGATAAACGCCGAACGATTGGACGGTTCAGCAATAAAAGCATGCTCGATTGCGATACTATTGGTGTAATCCCCCAAGAGACATCGGTCTCAGAGGACTCGAAAAAGAAGCCGCCGAGGCTTTGTTGTCCGGAGGCATCAGTGAAAAGGTGGAAACAACGGCGCTTTCGATAATCGAAGAAGTAGACCCCGTTGGTTAGCTCGAGCGCATGGAGCCACCAGAGAAGGTCGTCTCGTACACCGCTAGTCAGGGCTCGGCGAAAGTGCCGATTGACTTCTCCGTATGCTCCGCTCAGGTAGTCCCAGATCGATCGAGTGTAAACCCGGCCAAGGCGGATGACGGCACTGGCCCAACTGAGCCGCCCGGCGAGGGACTTCGTATCCCGGAGCCGCGGCCTTGTCTCGGAGAGGTGATCACGGATAGCCTGGATCAAAGAATCTCTCTTCTCGTCGGAGAGACGCAGTTCCAAGCGTACCGTATCAACCAGAAGACCTAATATCTCGACGGCCGTGCCGACCACGTCTTTGGCATCCTTGCGAGGAATCCCAAGTCGATCGGTGGTCTTGATCCAGAGTTCCGAAACGCGGTCCGAAATTTCTTGAGACGTACACACAAACATAAAATCATCAAGGTAGTGCTCGATCGCGGTAGGGATACTGCGCGTGCCGGCCTGCTCGTCGAGAGCCCAATGGAGACCTTCCGCAAAGAGATTGAAGATAAATGGCGCAGTCCTGAGACCGAAAGGGAGGCAGAGTTCTTGATAATTGACGCCGTTGAGGCAAAACCCAAGATACCGGGACGAAATGAGATCCACAGGGATGTTGCGAAAAGCGTGCGCAATGTCGCGTTTCATCAGAAGACAGCCCCGGCCTGTACGAAGGACGTGCTGAACAATTCTGTCGACTCTGGTGTACTGTAGCTTGCCAAACACGCGTGGAATGGCGTCGTTGACTGAAGTTTGGGGCGGCCAAGAGAGGTCGTGGATCCGGCGTAAGGTTCCGTCTTGTTTTGGGACCATCCCAAGAGGAGCGATAAACAGGCCCGGGTCTGTAGAGATAGCCAATCGGCCGGCGGCCAGCTCCTTCGCAACGTAGCCCGTAGCTTCGGCTGCGGTCGCCTCGTCGGAGAAGTAGTTGTTCGAAACGCCGCGTACGCGAATCGTATGAGGCTCGCGGATCCCGATGGAGGCGCCGTACGTGAGTCCGTACTGTTATCCGGCTCAGTCGCCCCCGGACGACTGGTGCCATGCGGTAGTTCTAGTAAAGAGCCCTCCCTAATTTTTGCAAGGCGCGCCGCCGCTTCTTCGCGTTTGACCTGCATCTGGAGGTCGCGCTCCTCCTTTTCGCGGTCCATCCTTAGCCTGTGAGCCTCTACGGCGCGAGCCTCAGCGGCCTGGGCATTGTTGATCGCGACCGTGAAGATGACCTCTGGGTCTCGAAGACAATAGAGGGGGATCGGGTACGAGAGGAGCGAGTAGAGTGACCCGGTGGTAGGGATAAGTTGATAGGAACCGACGCGGTGATATCCTTCTTCGGAGGCATAAAGAAAGCGGTATAACTATTTAAAATCGTTAGCAGGTCAGCTCTGTTAATAAGTACAGAGCCCTAGAGATGCCAAGGAGCTCTTTGGAAGGGATTTCTGATGCTGGTGCAATATAACGATGCCCAAGACGTCGTCGAGGCCAGCGGTGTACTTGAAAAGTCTGTCGAGAAGCGGTGAACGGCTAAGCGCGGCGCGCGCAGCGGCGGGAAAGACTCGTAGGACGATAAGGAGAATATCGGGATGAAGGACGAGTCCTACAACAACAATCTAGATACAAGACGAGCCTCAGAGGGCTCAGAAGTCGTGCGATATGCGAGATCGCCATGTTGTTGTTGTCGCTTGGTCGGACGAGGCCCTTGCTCCACCAGATAGACACTAGCAACAACGAGAAGATACCTAACATCACAGAGGAGCTCATCGAGGGAATTCTCCAGGATCTACCAAGCAACAAGGCCCCTGGCCCGGATCTGATTACTAACGAAGTCCTGAAGATGCTCGCGCCCTGTATTAAGAAACCGTTCGCCGAAGCGGTACAAACAAGCCTCACCGATGGAGTCATCACCCCAACCCTCAAGGAGTCGATTACCTGCATACTCAAGAAAGAAGGCAAAGGCGACTATACTTCGCCGGGGTCGTACCGGCCTATCGCCCTCGAAAATACGCTCGGGAAAGTCCTTGAAACGATCGTTGCTAGAGAGCTCACTAATGTCGCCGAAAGCTCGAAGCTACCCTGGAATCAATTCGGAGGGCGCCGTAAGAGGTCTACCCTCTCAGCGATATCGTTCCTCCGGACTATCATCGAAACAGCTTGGAAGACGAAAAACCACAAAGTAGTATCGATACTAGCCCTAGACCTCACAGCAGCCTTTGATAATGTGTCTCTGAAAAGACTGCTCCATATCCTCTGGCGCAAAGGAGTAGCGCCGTGGACTATCCGATTCGTGGAAAGCTTCCTCACAGAACGAAAGACCAAGATCTCCTTCACGGGATATAAGAGCGAGTGGTACCGGGCTCGTACCGGCATCCCCCAGGGCTCCCCCCTCTCCCCTATCCTCTTCCTGTTCTTCGTCTCCGAGCTCCTCGAAGAATTCCTTACCCCTCAAGATAACACAATCGGCTTTGGGTTCGTTAACGATACAAACCTCGTAGCCTGGGGTCCCTCGGCAGCGGACAACTGCAGACGACTAGCCGAGGCCCACGAGAAGTGCCTCCTATGGGCTAGGAGGCACGGCGCAGCATTCAATCCTACGAAGTACCAGCTTATGCATTTCAAGCAGCCAGGCAGCCCCGAGGCCTCCCCGGGGGATATGAAGTCTGCTATCAACATCAATGGAGTCTCTACCAAACCAGAGAGTAAGGAGCTCAGAGTGCTCGGCGTGTGGTTTGATCCACAGCTCAAATGGGATGCGCCAATAACGAAAGCAGAGGCTAAGGGAAGAGCAGCGGTGGCAGCGATGGGCCGGATAGTTGGAGTCAACTGGGGACCAAGCTTCCGAAAGAGCCGAATGGTCTATACCGCGGTTGTGCGGCCGACTATGCTATATGGCATCCAGGTCTGGGGGTCAAACGACATCCAGGGAGGAGGAATTATGAGAGCGCCGCTAATGGAACGGATAGAGAAAGTTCAAATACAGTGCCTCCGAATGGCTACAGGAGCCTACAAGAGGACACCTCTCGCAGCGATGGAGGAAAGACCCCGCCGGCCGGCGGGCAGCCGAGGGAGGCCGCCTACGGCCAGATGTAAGCCAGATACGTCTTCGGAGAAGCGGGCGAAGAGATATACCCAGAGGAAGGAGGAAGCCAATGACCTCCCGGAGTACACAGCACCCGAAGGAGAGTACCTCGGGGATAATAAGACGGCGGATGATGTGTGGACGCAGATTACGTATGATTTGAAAGATACTACTGGGAAACCTTTTCATGGGCTTTTTGTTAATGAGAGTGGGGTTTTTAAGGAGTGAGTCTTGCAGTTTTGATGTGTTGTGAATGGTGTTTTTGTGGCTGACGTTAGAGAAGTATTCAGTTCCAGACGGAGTTATGGGAGGGGAATAGGGGATCGAAGGCTGATCCTGGGTTTGGAAGACGGGGAGGGCTTTTGGGAAGGGGAGGGCGAGTGGGACGGCGGCGGAGACGACGAATGGAGGGAAGACGTGGACGATTGAGAGAGTGACGAACTTTAAGATGAGGGAAGGGATGCTGGCTGGGTAGGATTTATGGAACTTTGAGCGACGATGAGGATGATCAATATGAAGGTGATTGTGCTAGTGGGTTAGGCTCCACGCCTCTTAGGACCAACATGCGAGCATAAGTTCACATTCGTTACTGCCATCTTGCTGCCAGGAGAGCCACCTTCGCAGCGATTTGTTCATCAGTCGCGCCAGCAGTAATATCAGCCCCAGTTTTGCCAACCTCAGGCTTGCCAGTTTTATCACCACTGCCGTCATCCTGTTGACCTTCCCATAGCTCTTCCGACCACTTCTGAATCTCAACCTTGGCATTCGGATTCCCCTTGTCAATTTGAACGGCTGTCTGCTTCACAACCACTATCGCTCGATTAATAAAGCCTGAGTTTTTGAGTTTTAAGCGGCCTTGGAGCACCAAGTTCCCAAACAAAGGCAAGGGTGCTCGTTTTCTCGTTCAAGAATTGCTTCGTGGCAAGTGAAACGGCGTTCATGAAGGTCTTTTCATCGGGCTTAGGAGTTTCGCTGTCGACGGTTGGCACTGTTGCAGTTGCAGCAGCTGCAGCTACTGGCGCCTGCTGTTCCCCATTTGGGTTTTGGGTGGATAGAGCAGGTACATCACTCATATCTTGTTTGGTTTCGGATCAAGGCGATAGCCCTTATGAGAGGAATTGTTGAAAGAGCCTACCGAGAACTGTCGTGTGATGACGGTTTGAAAGTTTAGGAGTAATGCACCGGTTGTCAATTTGGGGCAGAAGGACCTTGCTCTTCAAGTAATCAATTTGGACCTCTAGCAACTGAAGCCCGCAGACGAGAAAATCAGCCAGGGAAATGGCTTGCGCGGAGAGAGACAAACATGTAAAGGTCCTCGCTGAGGCTGAATCGCAGAAGCGAACGGCGACACAAGCAATGGCATTGGTCCATTAATCAGCTGAAAGTGCAACACCAATACGCGAAGCTCGCCCATCAGGCTCGCCCGTCAAGCCCGTTCGAATGAGTATCAGGTGCATAATGGCAGCTTAGTGCAGCTAGCAAGTACTCCATCGAAGTCGAGACCTAGCTTATCAAGCGATTAGCTTCAATCTTTAAAGAAGCGGAGCATCCGGTAAAACACCAGAAAAGGAGAGGCAACAAAGGAAAGATATTGAATTACGTACCAGGGTAAGCGAAGCGCGTGGTCCTGCACGCACAGTGGACCAGATTTGATGGCAACCCCTGTGGCGTGATGGAGATGCGCCATTTCAAAGGTTCCTTTGCGAGACAGCGGGAACGAGTTCAAAAGATGTCGAGTAGAATCTGATAGGGCTCCGCGGCTCTACTGGGCTGGAACTACAGCCAAGAGTAATCCGAGAGTACTTCCCCTGATACCTTACATTAGATATACAGGTTCAGTAGTCAGTTTACCCAGTTTAAGAGCCAGATTCTACCTGTGGAGAGTTAAATCTAAGACCACCGTGGTATGTGCTCACGCAGGTGGATTCGGTGGATACGGTGGAGACTCTCAGAATTCTACTCGACATTTTTGAATTCGTCCCCGTGGTCTTGTAAAGCACCAGTGCCTGGGCCGAGCAAACGCAGTACCGTATTGCAATACGATGAATGGCACGTTTGATGCCAGTGAAATCCCTTCGCAGCGTGCATCTGGTGTTACACGCCCGTTGTTAGTGCTCGATTTTGGTCCGGAACAGAAAGTAGTTATCATTCGAATTCGTTATGTCGTGAAATCTTGCTAGTCATTTAACAATTACAAAAAAGAACTCAATCCAACCGTCCCGATCGGGGGTATTCGCACAACAAAAGAAGCAGGGAACAAATACAGACAAATACGCACGACTAAGCTTTCCATCTCATATCATCTCTGCAAGCTCTTCGCAAAACTCATGCGTAATCAGCCGGATTGTAAGGCGGGAAGCCACCAGTAGTTTGTGGAGTTTGCACACGTTGACTCTCCAGCTTCTTCAATGCCGCTGCTTGGTCTCTCTGGTGCTCTTCTTCTGTTTCATGCGTGGGCGCGAAGCCATGCATGAAGCGTGGTGATCGCATACCTCCAGTTGTATCCGTCGCATACGAGTTGGGGCGTGAGCTCGACGATTGCGTATAGTGTGGGGAAGCCGGTGGCGCGTTCGACCAGCGCCCCTGGTCAGGCTGTGGAGAGTCTCCGTTTGGCGAATCGACCGACAACTCAGACATATTCGAGTATCCAGACATATTCGAGTATCGATTGTTGTCTTGAGGGCGAAGGTGCGCGTTTTGGGTTTGCTGATGAGGTTGTGGCGACGGCTGCCCAGGATAATCTCCTGGAAGTTCCACGATGACACTTTGTTCGTTGTGAGGTTGGTTCTGAGCGTAGAGTCCACCAGGATTGTAGGGCGTACCACCATAACTGTGCGACGATGCATGTGACGAATGTCTGCTCGGCAAAGTTGCAGGGTGAGGTTGGGTTGGAGCGTATAAGGGGTAGTCCTTGACGGGTGATGCGTACGCTGATTGTGGCCTCGGAGAACGAGGTGGACTTTGAGCTCCCCCTCCCAAGAATTGGTTGTTTGTGCGATCGGCAGGATTGATGGTGGTCAATCTGCCGTTCTCGAACATGGCCTGCAGCAGTCCTGCATCGAGTAGCTCGGCCTTTTTCACCAGCCGATCCACCATTTTCTTCGCGGATGCCTTCATTTCCTTTTTCACGAAAGAGACCATCGTGAAATTTGCCTTGATCTCCACGTCTTCTCGCAGATATAAGCCCTCATTTGGAGCTCCAATGCCCATCTCAGTCGGTTCGCGTGGCTCTCCTGGCTGGTTCCCGGCAACTCGCCACTTGTTCCTTAGATCTATGTTCATGGGCGCATACATGTGGGTCTGAATTCCCCATGGCATATCATGAAAGCAGCCTTTGAACTTGATCTTACCCGAGCCCATATTTCCTGCCCCAGGTATATATTGTATCCGTTCCTCAATCTCGTACCACGTCGAGTAGAACTCATCTGCCGGGGCGTCGCGCGGCGCTTTGATGGGTACATGGTTGAGGACCAATGGATTCAGGTTTATGATCTCGCCGTGGTTGTGGAGGAGGTCGATGGCGAGTTGGCGGGGAATGTACGAGGGTATCGGGGTGACCTGAGTATAGACAACTTTCTTGCGCATCATCTTGGGCAGTATGTCGAGCTGTTGCAATGCGAGAGTTGTTTTTGTAGTGTTTGTGATTGCGAGACGAAGGGTAGAGATTTGCGGCTGTGCATGAAAGTGTTGAAGATGCGAAAGGGTATTACCTTGTGATATGAGAAAGAAGTTGTCCTTGTACTCCCCGGCAGGGTCGTCATCCGTACATGGCGCAGCATTAGCGCTCACCACCGCTAGCTGGTATTTGTTAAGGAATGTGCCTGTGCTAACAAGGGATCTTCTGCCGATACTCCAACTCCAATCTTATTCAGCGTGCTTAAGATGCTCTCCACGAATATTGACAAAGAGCTTCTGGCTACTCCGTAAGCTTGGGTTGATTAGTCCTCTGGCTGTCGAGAATCGGCGTTTGTGCTTGCTGCAGCTAAGCAGAGGACAAGCTGGTCAAACCTGTGGCACCATCCATGCTGTAACTCAGATTATTGCTTCCATTAACGTGGGTTCAACATGGAGTTGATTAGGCCCTTGAAGAGCTTGATATCGGAGATACGCCCTTAGGACATGCAACATGTATATTCCTTCAAAAGAAAAGAAATTTCGCCATCGTTCAGAGCTTTGGCTTGATCGTGTAGAATATTCTATGATCCGGGGTGATAGATTCATGGGCACCGCACTCGCGAAGTAAAACTTCCTCCAGCCGCTTGGTAAGTCGTCAGGGCCTTCGCGATGACAGCCGCACCGTCTCTCCATCAGCTCTGTTATTTCCCTACAAAGGATGAGAATGTCTCAAGCCTCGGACAGTACTAGACGCGTCAGCGCGATAATGGCCAGACTTCGGTCCCAGCCTTTGCCCTAAATTCTGTACATCCCCCACTTCGAAACTCAATTGTTCCACCAGTGTTCCCACATCAAGTCCTCCTTTCAATCATGGTCAACCTAACTACCGCCTATACCGCTCCCATCAATCCTCCCAACGTCACTCCAGTCTTGAGTCGAGCTACCGTTTTCGCGGGTCTCCGTAAGAAAGTCCGTCGCGCTCAAGATTTCGTCCCAGTCATCATTTCTTGCGAGGTCGTGGAGGTGGAAGGCAATGTTGTGACAAGAGAAGTTGTTTTCAAGGATGGAGAAGGACCACCGGGTACAGTGAAGGAGGTTTGCGTAGAGTGCGATCCAACAAAGGTAAGCGACGATGAGGACAGGAATGAAAAGAGAAGAGTGAAAAAGATGTTGACAGAATGATATTGCAGGTAGACTTCCAGCAGTCAGATGGAACGACTATCTCCAACATCATTTCCGATGGACCTAGTGGCGAGCCGCATGATTTGTTCTTGGCCTATTCCTTTGAGTGGAAGCATCCCAACGTAGAGGCAGGAAGCGCTGAGGCCGAAGAATTGCAGGCTAAGCATAAGAAAACGGCGAAGATGGCAGTTGATAGTACGATTGATACTGTTAGGCGGATGGTGAAGGAGGGAAGCTTGTAAGTTGGTAAAGAACGGATCACGGCAGGAGAAAGGGAATCTTGACTTTGGTCGCTTCAATTTCGAGGAAAAGCCTAGCATCACCAATACTAAATTGAGAATTGATTTCGACTTTGGCAAATGTCGAGGATTTCTTGGCGATCCGCGCGGCTACGCGCTTTTGAAGTTGATGTCGCTTACCCGGATGAGTACCCGGATGAGTTTGGATTGAACACAACACTGATCCAATAGAAGTCCCCGACCTTTAATTTGCAATAGCATTCAACAGAAATCTCCCTTCGCAACGATACGTCCGCTATGTCGCTCAAGTAGGTATCGAAATTTCCTCACAGGAAGCAAAGCTAATTAGCTGCAGGCGCAAAGCAGAGGCGTGTCCGTCAGCATCAAACAAGGTAGCCAAAAGTGGGTTCGGAAGCTCGTCCGGAAGCTTTTTAAAGTGAATACACGGTAGTATCAATCTACAAAGACTGCCAGTACTAATAAGTACGATGTAGATTAGGACGAAAGATGATTTAAGTCTTCGTCGGCCACAATAATGAACCTTACTACGTCCATCGTGACCTCAACTCCGTTTCGTCGGATTTCTTCAAGAAAGCCTTGAACGGAAACTTCAAAGAGAAGGATGGTATTGTACGTCTTCCATCACAACAGTCGACGAATTTCGCCGAATATGTCCAATGGCTCTATTCGAATCTTTGAGCTTCGAGCTCGAGGCGCGGGAAGAGATTGAGAAATTGGCGGAGGATGATCCCAAGAAAGATTTCATTCTCGGAGGACACCTCCAACGACTGCTAGAACTCTATATTATGGGTGATGCTTGGCAGCATGAAGACTTCTAGAATACATGTATGGACGCCATACTCAAAATCTGCCATTCCCAGCGTGTGTATCCTGTAAATGAGGAGTTTTTGAAGGATGTTTTCAAGGATCTGCCTTCAACCTCCCCAATGAGGAAGCTCCTGGTAGATTTCTGGGTTTGGACCGGCGAAAAGGAATGGTTCGAGAATGGCACATCCTCATCATATCCATCGGAATTCTGGCATAACGTGGCCAAGGGTCTCACTCTCAACTACCCAGAACAAGCAACACAAGGAGCCTTTCCATGGGAGCTCAATCGTTGCTTATATCATACTATCAAAGCGGACAACAAAAACACGGAGGCATGATGAGAAGGCGATGACTGGGGTTACTGGAACACCCAGTCGCTGGTTTGCTCTCTTGTCACTCTTGTCATGATGGAAATAATTTCGACGAGCTGGACACTCATTACGAAATCGGTGGCAAAAGTGGAATCGAGGAATACGAAATTTTGAACAAGCCACGGTGTCTAAATGGCGAAGACTCAAGGGCATTACAAGCGCTTTTAGATCCAGAGAGGAAAAAACGGGCTCTTCATAAAAGATACGAAACCAATTCAAGTTACTTTTACGTCATGCCGTTTGTCCTGACATATTCCCAAGTTGTCAAATGAGCGGAATATTCGTTGCTAAGGAAGCTAATGTTGTTGTTTACTGGTTTGTCTACTCCTAACGCGCTATTAACAACGGAATTCAGGTTGGATCTGCCCAACCTTCACCCTAACACCTTTTACATCTACGTAAGCTTGAGGCGAAGCGTTAGCTTCACGATAGGATTGCAGGCCAGCACTCATCATGTCCAAGTAAGTGCCCACGAGACATAATTGTCGCAACTTGTACTGATTATCAAGCGAAAGACAGTCCCAGATCAAGCACGCGCCAATTGAGGAAGAGCACGACCGATGGAGCGGTGTCGGTCGTTCCTTTTCATCAAGAAGTTCCTCACTGTCACTCTGCTAATATCTCCTGGTTAAATTTCGAGCTCCCGCTGACCCAAGTTCTGGTGGGAGAAAACGAAAAACCTTACCACATTCATCGCGATCGCCTTTCCAAGTCTTCCGACTTCTTCGCTAAAGCCTTGAACGGGAATTTCAAAGAGAAAGACGAAGGCGTTGTCCGACTACCCGAACAGGACCCAGACCAGTTTGCCCTCTACGTTGATTGGCTTTACTCTGGCAAGGTCTACACTGATTTCGATAAAGAAGATTCCGATAAAAATCAAAAAGAGGCAATACTGCTCTGCAATCTGTACTTCCTGGGAGACGCTATACAAGATCACGCTTTTCAGAACACAGTCATGGACGCCATCATTGATTGGATGGAGTGTGAAGGGCGGCTACCCACAACCAATATTCCAGACATCTTCGAGTTTCTTTCTCCAACATCCCCACTTCGAACACTTATGGTGGATATACTGGTGCACTATGAAGCGTCTGAGTTGCTCTCCGAGGAGGCGGATCATTATCCCAAAGAACTCTTACTGGAAGTGTCCAAGGCACTCATGGACGAGCTTACGAGGGTGCGTCAGGATCAATCTAAGACTGGCAGATCGAAGAGTCGTAAGGAACCTTGGTTGACTGATTGTTGTCGATACCATATTCATGCCAAAGATAGGCCGAAGTGCACGAGGGAGGAGTAGCGCTTCGAGCAGACAAGAGGGCGACAAGTAAGTGAGTGGGAGTAAAGCATTTCGCGGCTATTGTTTTTCCTCGTCTGACTCCGGCCACAGATACCTTAACAGCAATGTTCACCCAAACAGCACTCCTGCTGGACTGGGACTGGAAAAAGGTCATCAATAGGATTAGAAACTTGCACCGACGGTTAATGGTTACTTCTGTAGCATCGACTTGAGAGTCTGGTGCATTAGAGGCTCCAATTCAGGCCGAAATGTTTGAAGCAGGCACAAGCAATCAATCAAAATACTTCACTATCACATCTTCCGGCCTTCGATCTATGTCCTTTCAACGAATAGCTGAAACCTATTCTTCACTTAACCTGTGTATCAATATCACCATATTTATGGCAACTTTTGTATTCGATCTGGCGGAAAAAGTACGAAAGGGAGCTGAACTGGTGGCCTGATTGGCCTGATTGGCAGCCAAGTTTCGTCATCGTGACTTTCCCTGTATCCGTTACCTGTGATTCATTTGGTGCTTTCAAAAGTACTGACCTCTGCTATCAACAACACTTACCTGTCCAAAAACGCTGACCCACCCAAGGCATATCATAACATTCGAGCACACTGTGGTGCTAACACGTGATGTAAAGGACCCACTTGTTATTGACTTGTTTAGTGCTTAAGCCTCACCCGACGATGTTAATAATACTCGACTGAATAGCATAAAGACCTCCTCCTTCTCTGTAGCTTTCTTCCAAACCCCTTCACCTCAATTACTATCTCTCCACCTCCTCTCGACTCAGCACACCCCAGGCTGAAGTCATCTCACCTTGCCTCGTAATTATTTCTCAGCCACCGACACGACTAACATCTACTAACCGTGTACAGCGCACTCTCTGCTATCATGCAGCTCACTACCATTCTAGCTGCTGCTCTTGGCCTGCTCTCCTCTGTCACCGTGGCCTTGCCCACTCCTGGCGATGGACTTGTCTCTGAGTCCACCGGCTTGGGCATCCAAGGCAGTATCATGAACAGCCTCACTCACTTTGTGCCTGGTCCAGGTGACGTTGGCGGAGACCCACGCCTCGAACCCAACTACCGCGATGACAAGCACCGCCGTTCAGCTATGGGCATCGTTGGTGCAGACAAGGGACACGACTGCCACGAGGACGGCAAGCGCCGCTCCGTCGACACAACCACCGAGGTTGCCTCCAAGGACGCAGAACTCTTCACTATCACTCTCTGCGACAAAACCCACCGCGCGGGCACTTGTGTCGACGTGCCAATGGAGAAGAACAGGTGCCAGTCATTCCCAATCCTCACCAGTACGCGATCATTGTATATGTGGGGAACAACTCAATGGTAAAAAAAATCCTGTGCTTTCTACTTTGTGGGCATTACTCACTAGAATTCATAGCTGGGTCTTCAACAACGACGAGTGCCACATGACCGGCGACATCAATGACCTCTGGATTTGGAGATGGGAGAATACCGATGACTTGCAGGCTGCTGGTATGACCTTCATACCTCGCGGTTGGTTGTGTGACGACTTCTCTTGAGTGTTGTCTGAAAACATCGTCATGTCAAAGTCGTGAACTGCACAATCGGCTTTCTGGGCGTGGAGGATGGACAAAAATCACACTGGTATGACTCTAGATTTCACCGGGGATTGGTGGATGGTCTCTCTGGGGCAAGCTGGGTTCTCATGAAATGGGAGTTATACGAGAAGGTTATATGGAAACTCATGCAGAGAGTAGAACACTACATCCAATGAGGACCATGAATTAGCCGAAAATGCTCTCTTGCTCATCAGGATTTCACATACCCAAAATTTGCCACTTTCAGCTGGCCGGGAACAAATTCTCAGGCCTCACTTTACGGGCTCTTGCACCATGGTCCTCGGGCTAACAGCATGAAAAGGCTACATTACCACACGTTAAGTCTCAATATGAATCTTCTGCCGCCAACTTGTTCAAACCATGAAGGGATCACCTTCTCCACTGATACTCACCATTTCTGGCTATCTCCTTTTTCGAAGTCGCCATAATCTTATCACAATCGACAGATGCCATGTCCAGGTGACCCAAAAATGAAGAACGAAATTACGGAAGTCGCACAACACGCGGGTTGAACGCGAAGTAATAATAAGAATTAGGTGTTGTGACTGTTACAACACAGCACCCAATACTTCTATTACGGTACCTTATGGAACCCCGCCTTAGGACGACTGATCGCCATAGCGCCACTAAAAGGTATTTTGATATTCACGGCAGACGTAATTTTGGCGTGATCGTGTGTATATACCTTCTTGACCTCTCAAATCCACCTGTGTATTTCCAGTCAGCTTACTCCAAAACAGAAATTGACGGCAAGGTAGATTCACCATAGCTCTCAACTTTTCCCAACCTCAAACTCATTATTGAGCGGTATGCGGGTGTTTGCATCTTGTCTCAGCATCCACCCGGCCTCAGCAAACTGGGAGGATAAATAAAGCCTTTAAGATGCCGCTCTCCCATCTCTTAATCCTTTTCACGTTCACCAACAACATCTTCCAAGGAAAAAACATCTTTGCTATCTAGTTAGTTCGAATCCAAACTTAGGTATCACAGATGGTCTATTGACTAACCTTCTCACCAGCAACCCCAACACCTAAAATGCAATTCACCACCATTCTCCTCGCCATCTCCGGTTTCCTAATTTCCACCGTTGCTGGCCTGCCGACCCCTAACCAGCCCAAATATTACGTCCCGGGCCAGTGGGATTATCTCCCACACTCCAACGTTACAAACTATAACGCCACGACCGACATTAGTTCCGGAGATCCTCATACTCATGGTCCCATCCCCATTCTTCCACGTCCAGTACATACACCCACCGACCTCGCCACCCGTAGTGATCTCTGGACCATGACTCTCTGCGACCTGGCAAACCATAATGGTATCTGCACCGAACAACCAATGCAGAATAATTACTGTATTGGTACACCGATCTTGAGTCAGAGCGCTGGTGTTTATCTTCCAGAGCGGACTGTGTGGTAAGTTTCCTCTCCCTTTATACCTCCTCTCCACTCATCCCATCGTCTGTAACAACGACTCCATCGCTCATTTATTCGTCTCCACCCCTGTTCACCACAATCTCGTCATTTCCTACCGCTCCCATTATCCAAAACTAATATTTCTCGCAGCCAGGTCTACAACAACCCAGACTGCGCCGTAGGCAACGACGGACAAATGGCCCTCTATGTCGCAAAGAACTACGATGACTTACGAGGTATGCAACGCGACGGGAACATGGATTTCCCTTGGCTATCCTGGGTCTGCCATAACTCTATCGGAGAGTAAGCCACATCCCCAACGGCTGGAGCGGTGTGACATAAATGATGATAATGACGAGGTGGGAAGACGGATTATCGCGTTGGTTCCATGTGACTGATGATATCCGTGGTGTTTAGTAATGATTTGATGGATTAGCTGGCATGGAGATTCCTCGGATGAACGAATTGTGTTATTCATCGGAGCGTTTGTCTTGATCCTGTCTTTCTGCACTCTTTGAATTAATAGAATGCTTTCGTCCAAACCATCTTTTCCACCGTTCTCAATAGTGAATTCCGCACTCCATGAAGTAATGGGCAAGTAAAGCCAACATTGATTCCACGATTACATGCCAATCCCATCGGGGTCGGGATTTGAAGCGTGGGGACAATCATGAGATTGCGAGGTCGAGCTGGAATGGGCGAGTGCCTATCATATTAAACAATTATCGTGTACATCCCCGGTTCCACAACCAAGCAAGCGAGCAGTTCCGTTGTGCATTTCCCACCCAGAGAGATGAGAGATGCACTCACTATGTCTACATGTCATTTGGTAGCAACATCAAGTGCTCTCTTCACACAACTCCGTGCAGACGAGATCATGATCATATACTATGCAAACCTATGCTTCCTTTTGAATGGTAGCTTCTGCACCAGACGAAAAACGTCCCTCAAGTCTATACCTCTCCTGCCTCTTCTCCCAAGCAACCCGTCTACGCTCGTCCCGCTCCTTGATCGCCAACGCCTTCTCCTGCTGCACAATATCCCACTTCACCTTCGCCGATGCTAAAGCCTTCTCCTCTGCCTCCCCCAATTCACGTGATACCTGAAGCCAGCAATCGGCCATGGGGCGCCAAAAGGTTCCATCGTCTTTAATCCCAAACGTTCGTTTTATGATATCGTTCCAAATATCCTCGTAGGCTGCAAGCGGTTGGTGGTAAGATTTCAATCGTTCCTGGTAATCGAGACGAGCCTGTCTTTGCAGTATGGTTTGCCTTATTGTGCGGGAGAGGGTGTAGGGTTGTGGTTTTTTGTAGCGCACGAAGGAGGCGATTGAAGTGGGCACGTAAAAGGGGACCTTGCGGATGCCTTCTACGTGCGGACGAGGGAAGTTGGACAAAAATTTGTGTTCGGGAGGTGGTGGGTAGTGGTCCTGTGGGATTTTGCGCGGTGGAGGTGGAGGAGGTCTGGGATCCTTTAGGTGCTGGGGCGTTTGGGAGAGGTAGGTTTTTATGGTGGTGATGCTGGGCGCATCGTTTGCGGCGGCGCCATCGAGATAGTCGAGGGCTTTGTAGCCGGCTTTGAAGTGGAGTTTCAAGAGGCGGCTGCTTATTTTGTCTCTGTTTGCGTGAAAACGGTTACGAACGATATGTTGTATAGACACTTTGTCCTCCTGGGGGAGGGGGGAGGCGCGACATTGGGTGAGAAGGGCCCTGTAGAGGGCGATGGCAGCTTGTCTATGGAGACATGATTGTCGCGGTACGAAGGGTTTGTGCTTGAGCAAGGGATAGAGAGGATTTGACCCCGACAAATTGCGCATGAAAGAGTTGGCTTTGATGTGTATGGCTGATGTTAGAAAAACCTAGGATGGTTTGAGATTGCATTGGCAGCAAATCTTTGTATCACGTGCTTGAACCAATTTCAGTCTTCCACCCTCAGTCTCTCTCTGTCTCTCATCTTGCTCCACATGAACCTACATTCTTCGCTTACTGCCTTGCTATCCCTCACTTACGCTTTTCTTCCATGCATTTGTCCTCACGCAACATCAGAAATAGCTTATTCCAATGCTCTCTCGTCTATCATGTGCCCTTATCAATTTCTTCTGCCACCAACTCAGGATGATCGTGGAGAAGAAGGATCGAAAGTGCCGTTAGAAGCCGCTCATTTGAAGCCAGCACGTTTCGGCTCGCCTTTTCCCCAAGCTGCTCGTGGCAGAACGCCAATAATGCTGGGAACACAGGAATCTCCTTCAGAACCCAGGCGTCGTCGTCAAACATATTCGGAGGGCATCGCCAATCGATGTCGTCAACAAGATCATTTTCGAAGACATATCGCGGCAAGTGTACTCGGAAGATGCACTTCGAGAAACGACTCTCTGCGGGAAACACGAGTACCTGGTCGGGGTACTTCTTGCTCACATAGTCGAAGGCCCTCTTCGCCGTGCTATGGTTTATGTACTCGGCTTCGATGAAGCTATCGAACATCTGAGCACGCTTTTGATCTATGGGCCGAATCGAGATACTTACTGCCCGACAACCTTCCCGTCATGTTCTTTCAAGCCATCGCGGAAGACATCGTATTTGCGAAGCTCGCAGCCTGGTCTAGCAGAAGATTAGATTATTGCTGTAACAGGCAGGGCGATAAGGGACTGCACTTTGTCGTCTCTCACATCAGCTATAAGCTCCTTGAGATTCTGATCGGTGTCGAGATCCTCTGCTAGGAAAATGATAGAGAACTTGGTACCGTGATACAGATCCATGATTGACTGTAGATCCCAGATCGATATAACTTCCGCTGCAAGGTGGAAGTCGGGACCCTGCACCTCTTGGGACTCTTCAAACGAATCGTCCGAGTCTTCAGCATCTTTCGGCTTGGTATCGGCATGGAGCTCTTCTTCCTTGGCCTGAGTATCATCCTCGCCTTGGCCCTTCTCCTTGGCTTCGGCCGCCTCCTTGGCTTTGGCCTTGTTCTTCCCTTGGCTTCTTTTCGCGGCTCGGGTTTTGGCTCCTTTTGATGGCATTGTTGGAGATGGATGATGGGAAATTCTGCTGGTTTATGGACAATGCAAATCGTAAGCAATTGGCGATGGTGTAGCAAAGTATGTGGGGAGAATGTGTGTTTACGGAGAGAGCATGGCTAATTGGACGTAGACAGACATGGCCTGAGGGCTCTCCATAGGGCTTTCCACTTCTTCGTACCGATTCTTCCTCAGACAGCGGTTGCCCAAACGAAACTTCAATGGCGTTGCGCGCCTTCTTCTTCGATGGTGGTCACAAACTCTCCGGCAATTTAGCCTTAAAATCATCAATATCGATCCGAGGTTCATCATCTCCCAAAACATCCAGAATTGGCAATCTCGCGAGCGTAGTGCTGAACGACATCTGGTGCCCAGATTTTGTGACGCCGTCCTGCATTCATGCTTTGGAACCAGTGTCTGGAAGTTCTTTCCAGTAGACTATGTATGACAGCAACGGCCAGCTAGGCCTGAGAACACTCGCTATCGCCACTGCCGCCACATTGACACGCGATTAGAGATCACGACGCCCCCTCTTCACTGATCCGGCGATACTGTTCCCTCATACTTGATAGGAGACACAAAGCTTATTTTCGTATCGAGATCGGTGTCACTACAATATTGGCACTTCAGATCTGAACAACGGGAAGGCACGCATCTTCAAGATATTTGCAAGATTCCGGTTGGGATCACAACTTTCTTATCCTTTGACCGTTCTTCAAACGACGTTAAAACCAGAATTTTATTCGGTTCCAGGGCGCTCTGCTGCACAAATCAAAGCCAGTAGCTCATGCTCCCAACGCAAGATGGAAAATTTCTGGCAATTATTTTCCAGCCCCTGGTCCTGCTTGCGACATGATCATACGTCCTCAACTACCCATTCTTACACGATGCTAAGCTAGGGTTTAAGTCATGCGCCATAGTCATCCAGTGCCGTCGCACCCAAGGTGTCTGCGAGTCTGGATAACTTGATGGAGTGATGAATAGAAGACTACGTTCGTGAATCTTGTCTACTAACACTACTCTTAGAATATAACATGCTTCATTTAGTGTCCAGATGGCATTTCGAAGGTCCTGGTCATCTAAGTCACGTTGCAGATTTCTTAGTCCGGCGAGTTTTCTAACGCCGAACACCTCTATCGCTCTTTCAAATTTCTCCTCTGGACTGGGCTAGATCGGCAAGAAAAGATGAGTTGTAGTGTCATATCATGATGTTGGAAAGGGTTGCACCTTCTCCTGGGCGATACCAGTTATTCCGTGGTAACATGTCAGAAAAACAGGTAGGCTGATTGTTTTTCCACCATTCTCCCAGCAACCCTCCAAACAGAGAGACACATTTATTTCCAACACACTTTTCACAGATACAACAAGATTCTGCTTCACTATTAAGCCCCTAAATATCTTCTGCGTCAGACAAGGACACCCGTTTTCGGCTACTTATTGTTTCGGACCCCCAATCCCTCATTTGCACACAACGTCATTTACAGTATTCTGGAGCCATACCCATACCTGTTGGCACATATTTACAGCTCTTCTATCATCACAAGTTCTCACACGAATCTCAAGCACGATGTCTGACAAGAAGAATAACGAGAAGAGCGACAAGCGGGCTCGCGACGATGCTCTCATGACTGCGATAGCACTCTCAATGGCCTTTGATGGCTCGATAAACCCAGCCATGGCCGATCCGAACCCGCCACCACGTCGAGCCCATAAGCCTGTCAACTCTGCAGTCATCACCGGTCTTGCAAACGCTGGAAAATCGCTCAAGCACATTCTTGCCTCTAGAGTCGAAGCCCTTGCGCTGATGCCCGATCCAAAAGATAGAACTTATTGGAAAGAAGCGGAGGGAGGCGAAAAGGGAATGACGGTCAAAGATGCGATGCCCGACTCGGAGCGTGGAACCAAGGACTCAGTCACCAATACTATCGCTGAAATGGAAAAGGAGAAGTCAAAGACTGGAGGAGCAAGCGCTTCTTCTGGAAAGCCCACAGCTCCAGAGGTCCCCAATTCGGCCTCTGTCGTCGATGTTAAGAAGAAGAAATAGGAGGAGGAGAAAAGTGATTGAGTGGATGTGAGAGCGTGATCCCGAGGGACTTGCTTGATTCACCACGGTAGAAATTTATATTCAGCTACTGTCATGGAAACAATCTTTACGGCTGTTTCAATGAGCACCTGCTGCCTTCTTTTTTCTATATGAGCATTCACACTTTTGTTATCGGCCATACATATGAATACATTAAACTGGCGTAATCGGCGAGTAACCGACCCGATTCGAGGTTCTCCACCAGTGCCAACAAGAAGGCATTGAATGTTACATTGCTATTGTATAGTTACATTACATCGCCCGCCGTGCCTCACCATCCTTATTGTTCGGCCACTTCATTTCCAGCCAGCTATCTACCCAAGATATCTACTTCCCACCACCTCCACCTTACCTCCTTTCCAGTCTTCTCGCGCAGTATACCAACCAACCTCAATCGATATCCCCGTTACGTACATAATTCCCCGATCCAGCAGGGAATTCCCACTGTCTCTCGATACCTAAACCTCTCATCAGTCAAGTAAACGCACGAAAAATGGCAGAATTCCGTGGGGAGAGATAATTATATTCCAAAACCCCTTGTCACAATCTCTTCCATTTTCCACGCTCTATCATAAACGTACCTTGTTGCTATATCCCGACACATAGACTTTGTGAAATAATATCGAGAGTCCCAGGATTACGATGGTTTGTCTTGTCTTATTATCGATTCTACCTATGGCAAGTACGGATCTTACCGAGTCAGCGGGAAAGCTAGGATGGAAAGGTGACGAGATGATGAGATAATGAAATAGGGAGTTGACGCTTTCTTTGTGAACGGTAAGAAGTGTCTCCCTAGACGTGCAAAGGGAACGGCTTTACTACTGCTGTGGGGGTGTAAGACGGTTTCTCGAAAAGGGTTCTGGTATGCGGTAATTAGTTCCTGACTACATGACCTTGGCTATCTCCTTCCTTTCTTCCTTCCTGCTAATGGTATTATTACAATAGATAATTTACTTACCCTTCTTGAAGCTTAGAAAAACAACACCTCACCTCACCCCACCTTCGCTGCCGTCGATGCCGATGCCGACCCTGGGTTCCCTCACTCTCTGTAAATAGATAGGGGTATCGTTGCCTTGAAAATGGTGACGGCGGATGGTGGATGAGATTTTGATTTCGGATGGTGAGTATGGGAGTATGGGAGTACTTCGGCGCAGAGACCTGTTAGTTCATCTGCCTAAAGCTGTCTCATGAATTCGTGATGAGCTGGATTTGATTAGATAATCGATGCTTTAAATAAAGATACCTGTCCTAAATAAGAACATGAACATAGATCTAAGCTAGGGAAACACAATTCTTCGTTGCATCGTTTCGTCACTAAGTAGGTATGGTATCTATATCAACCAATCCTCCCCCTATCCCCGGCATTCATCAAGTCTACGAGAAAATTTTATTGAACCAGTGATGCGCTTTATTCTTCGGTGGAATCGGCACAAAGTTCCTCGTATACTCCTCAATCTCCTCCAAATCCTGCAACAAATCGACCTCATGAGCACGAATAAACTTCGTTCGTTTAAGTAGTTTCCATCCAATAAAAACAACCGGGAACAGGAAAATCATCATATATCTAGAATTCGTCAGCACTGTGCGTGTAAAGCCAATTGGTGAACTCACGAAAAGAGGAAGGTAGGAACATCCCATTGTCCCTCAAGAAAAACGGTATAGCCTCCTACAAAAGTCATGACGAAAGTGCCAATAAGTCCGTAATACGCGGCATAAGGCTGAAGGAAACCCTTGTATGGAAGTGTATTCCTATCAAGTCCTTGTACGTGGCACGCCTTGTAAAAACGTATGTATGTGAAGCACATGACCGAAAAATTGATGAGCTGAGACGCCGTCACCAAGTTGACAAACCACTGCAAAACCACCGCAGCATTTTCCGACACCTGGAGGAACGACAAGAGCGCAATGAGGAGGACTGCTAAAACGGAGTTGATGGGTACACCGTTCTTTGTAGTCTTGGTGAGGAATTTGGGCGCTTGTCCTTCTAGTGCGAGACCGTACAGAGAGCGAGAAGCGCAGTAGACGTAGCTGTTTCCGGCTGAGAAGGCTGAGGCTAGGACACCGGCGTTGACGATGTGAGGGAGGATTGGAATGCCGAGGCGGTTCATGGAGACGACGTATGGAGAAGCTGCGGCACCGGGCTTGGAATTTTTGAAGGCTGCCGAGAGTTCGGGGTCGTTGTGTGGTACGAGGATTCCCACGGCCAGAGATCCGAGCACGAAAAAAGCAGTCAGTCGATAGAAGACCGCGTTGTAGGCTCTTGGCATGATCTTGCGCGGATTTTCAGCCTCGCCGGCCGCCATGCTTACATAGTCAGGCCCAGCGATGGTAAATGACGCCTGGATCAAACATTGGAGGAATCCGAGGAACTTGCCGAGACTACCCGTCTTGTACAGTTCCGCAAAAGCACCTGGATTGTTCCAGTACCGGAAGCCAAAGCGATCACCTCGTGGATTCCCTCCCAACATTACGATGAAGGTGTAAATGATTAAGCCGATGATGAGCAGAACTTTGCCGAGAGCTGCCCAAAACTCGGACTCTCCATACCATTTGACAGCAAGGATGTTGATCAAGAAGTAGAGGACAAGAACGATGGCAATGATGCCTCCGGCTGGCACTACGTCGCTCCAATAGTGGATGACCACATTACAAGCCACAACCTCAAATGGGACCAGGGCGGCTTCGAAAATGAAGAAATTCCACCCAGCGGCCACGCCAAATGCTTCGTCTACATAGCGTCCGGCAAATCGAATGAAAGGCGAAGAGATGGGAAGGTAAGAGACCTTATCATCGATCAGCTTGCGATACGCTCAAGATACTGAAGGCACTCACCATTTCAGCCATGCACAAAGTGACAGCTAGGATGAAACTGCACCATAGCGTGAAGGCCATAAACAGTGAAGCAGGTCCGCCATTGAGTAAGCCACGTCCAATCTGAACGTACAAAGCTGTACCGATTGTGCCACTGTGAAGATGTAAGTTGAAATAATGGCTTTCAATTCCCTTGAACTCACCCAATACCGATCAATTGAATGTGGCGAGGCTTCAGTTTCCGATGAGTAGAGTCATAGGTCGCATTCGCACGACTTGGACGACGTGCAGCGACATCATCGTAAGAATTGACCCTCTCCAAATCTCCTCTCTTCTCCACACTCAGCCCAATATCGCGCTCGCGGCGATAGTCAATGCCAGATGAAGCCATTGTGGAAGTCTGGAGGAGACTTGACTGCCTTATCAACTATCATGCGAGTAAGAAAGATTCTTCGCATAGTGTCACGTTCGACAAAACAGGTGAGGACTGAGAAGACTAGGATCTACACAGGGAATCGCGCTGGTATTTATTGGCAACCAGGACTCACCCACCGACAAAGTCTTGGACGCGATTGCAATCGAGCTGATCTTTTCCAATCAAGACTTTCAGAAGCCCGCCAGAAGTGTCTTGGAGGTTGGGAACCCGTCTTCTTGGCTCTCCCAGCCGCAGTATCTTAGTTTAGGGTAGCTTCTTCATATTGGTGTAGAAGTCGGATAAAGCTTTGCTCATATCGATTGTCGTTATCGCATACTCATATCGATTGTCGTTATCGCATGCTCATATCGATTGTCGTTATCGCATGCTCATATCGATTGTCGTTATCGCATGCTCGTATCGATTGTCGTTATCGCATGCTCGCAAGCAGTAAGGTTTACCACTTGATCGATTCCAGCGAATCTGACGACTATTGCTTGACTTTGTACGCTACCATTTCTTGTTCGCGTATTGCAAAGAGCAGAGGAGCAAGCGCGAGACAAGTATCATAGAGCTGTCAATGAATCGTAAAAGACTTCGGCGCGTCCCATCTTACTGGAGGAGTGAGAATTGGCGGTGCTGGACGGCATGGAGGATGAATGCGCCCAGCATTGGCAGCATCTACGCCCAGATGTTTGACAGAGGGTAGCCGGGAGAATACGAGTACTGCCAGCCAGCGCGAGTCATAGAGCTCTGATTTCGAACATTGAATGATTCGTTGAAGGGACGCCTCAAAGTTCCCTTCCACTCTTAAAAATCCAGACTCACACTTCAGAACCTCACGTCTCGCCAACTTGATTCCTATGCAAGCCCCAGAATCACAAACGAAGAAGCTGCCCGAACGTCGCCGAATCCCCAAGACAATCGCTTAACATGACCGACACACCACAAGCCTTGCTGCTAGGCATACCAGTAGAGATCCGCCAAATGATTCTTGCCTACTTGATGCCTGACGTCGACTGCATACCCCATTGCACCAATTTACAGCGTCCATGCTATACAGATTTTTACAAGGACATGCTGCAACAGCCCCCATGCTATGAAGCGGTCCAGTGCGGACCTTTGCGGCACGACGGCTCCCCGTGCCAACCATCCTTACTCCTTGTTAACCGCAAAATATACGACGAAGGCATCGGGTTACTGTATAATAGCAAGAAGCCATACAGCATAGAGATCACCAATGGCGGAGTTGCAGCCTTCGGCGAGAAATTATGACCAAGGTGGCGTCCAAGGTCCTCTCCAGTCTGAAGTACTTGGATATCAGGTTGAAGCGCGTTCAGAAATTGGAAATATTAATTGCACCTGACGCAGGACTGTGGGGCGTCGACCCAGGCAGATCACAAGAACCTGGAGCCTCAAGTCTGAATGGCTATGGTGCCATCTGGTTCAGATGCCGTATTCACGCTCTTGTGGACGCCATCATCCGCTTCGGTCTAGGCAAGGATATCTCAATTAGACTCAAGACAGAGCACCTTGATGATTTCACACGCCTCGAACTAGACCCTGAGCTTACCAGACCATTTGCCAGGCTGCGCAACCTCAACAGCGCACACTTCCACATTGGTACTGTACTCTGATGCGTATGCAGTTATATCCTTACTAAAGTTTACAGCTGCCTACAGGGATATGATACCATTTGCCTGGCCGCACAACCTCAACGGCACACACTTCTACTTGCTACACAACCTCAACAGCGCACAATTCTACATTAGTACTGTTCTCAGATTCGTATGCAGTTATATCCGTACTAAAGTTTACAGTTGCCTTCAGGGACAGGAACATGCCCTGGACCTCAAAAGAAATGGAAGAGCAGGCAAGAGATTTCGAACAATTGATACGATACCAAGAACAACAAACGTGCTCGCCCATCGTGCCACCATCAGGAGCACCGCTTCTCGATGTATGGTTTGCTGCGATGGAACTCCATGTCAGAAACGATTTTCGAATACCAGTGCACCCAGTATTAAAAGAGTGAGCTCTGCACAACCAGTTCTGGTATGAAAAGGCCAGGTACGTTGGATACTGGCGTGGCATGGTTGACACCTATCTCAACGACGGCGGTGGATGGGTAATGTCATTCCATAGTCTTTACAGTTTCCTATACGGCTGGAAGGACGAAGATCTCGACAGGAAAAATCCCCAAACTCCAAGTCGGACGGTGCACCTTCACAAGATCTTTTAAGCTTGCGAATCGCGAGATCTTCTTGCGCTGAGATGAGCGTGTCGCGGCCGGGTGGTGGACTGGTTTCGCATACGCACTATTTTCTACTCGGAATGGCGAGTGATTCCGACTCCGACTCCAGAGGAGCAGGCTATCGTGCAAGAGGCGTGGGACTATCTTGCAAAGAGAATGCGGGGACTGGGGGATGCGCTGTATCAAGCCTCGCATGAATGCGAGCCAGGCCAAGAGCACGATGGACATGTCGATGCTGTTTTCGAAATCGGTCAAGGGTTTGAGGACTGGGAGCTTTTTGGGCCAAGAGATCGATGGATTCAGCAACGGCTGGAGACTGAGGTTGTACATTCTCCCATACGGGTTTCTCGGATGGAAAATCAGCACCCACCTCGTCGTCGCTTCAGGAAAAACACATCAAGGAGAATGTTAGACATCTTTCCATTTTTCAGCAGGGGTCCTTTTCACCTCATTTCATAAAGCAGACGGCCATCATTGTTAAGTTAGTCACTTCCAGCGGAGGAAATATTTACACGCCATTGCCGATCTATGCGAATGGACGTACCGGTATGTATAATCTAAACCTGGTGAATAACGGTCAGTCTACAAAGGGGGACCTGCCCTAGGCAGTCAGGCAAATTTCACCTCTCTTTCCCTAATACTATCTAGACCACCACAGGCCCGATTGAGATACTGAGAAAAGGTCTACGTAAGAAAGAGACTCGGGCTTTTATAGAAAGTCTTTTCCGAGCCAGATTCGGTCTGATTTTGAGAAAGAGAGGGAAATATCACGTGGAGTTCGGAATAACGTTGTTACCCCAGTCTCAGACCCCTGTGGGTCTGACCGTTACTCACTAGATCATACGGTACACGACATACCTGATGATAACACAAGTACTTCCCCCACAACGTAAGATACAAATCCACACATCCAAAACATCGCAGTCATAAAGCCCAAAAACAAAAAAATCTAGATACCCTACGGCATATGGATGAACATCAATCCCAACAAACTTCATCACCGAGCAGGTCACATCACCAAAGTCGACCAAGGATATCGCATCATAACCTCCTCAACAAGCCGAAATATAAGTTTTCCAACCCTCCTCAACCCCACGAAGAACCAGAGTTCGCCAAACCAGACGCCTCGGATTTCGATCCCAAAAAGTAGGAACTCTTCCCGCGTCCGCTTTAAAGGGGAAAGTCGAGACGATAATCATTCACTTATTTCCTTACCTAGTTCTCTCCCCCGCCGTCGCCGTCCAATATCGAATTTCCTTTCTGCCTTGTGGATGGATCTAATACCTGCTATTTCGGTTTATGTCATTTCGTTTCATGCAATAGCGGGACGGGTGGGACGGATTCAGGGGTTAGATAAGCCAAGGCGACATCCTGTGCAGGAAGTCGAATTTGGAGAAGAAGGTCAAGGGAAGAGGGAGGATGGTATAGTTCCTACTACGGCGTACACCTTTGGATAATTGACCTATTTCACTACACGATTCCCTCAATAAAGAAACCAAGAGCCGAGCTCTGTTCTGAGAAAGACGCTTGGTCTCGAATTTCCGTACTGGGAAGAAGTCTTGGATTTCCGAGTACCTCCTTGGAATTCCACCACCTCCCGCTCTCCGGGTAAGAATATTCACAACGGGAACCCAGCGATTAGAACCGAAGCTACAGACTACGAAACTCGGCGTAGAAAAGCAGTATTTCCACGTCTCTGGATCGAGTGGCGGAAGAGTATAGGGGGAGAATCTCGGATGTAGGTAGTAGAACATTTTGAATGGAATAGTTAGTAGGAACAGCAAAATACCAGCCAAGAGATAAAAAATCAGCATTGATAATGATAATGGATCTACCACAACATCTACAACCCCCTCTCCCCTCACCTCACCTCCCCCCTCTTTCCTCTCTCCCCATCTCATCACCCCTACAAAAACGCAGCATCAATCCAACTCGTGCTACCGAAAAGCGTCCCAATAGCAACCGCACTGCCCGCCTGCTTAGCAAAAGCAGCCCTTGCCCCCGACGCACCAGCCCCCGTATTCTTAAACTCCAAAAACGTAACCTTATCAGTCCTCGTCTCGCCCTTCTGCCAAACAGACCACCCAGCACTGTTGATAACATTAGAGAGGGAAGTATGCTGGAAGACGACGCGGGCATAGTTGCGCCACGGACGGCCGAGGAAGAAGGCGCCTGCGGCGGCGTCGCCGATGACTTGGGAGTTGTTGATTACGTAGTACGAGGGGTTTGAGGCGTCTAGGCGGCCGTTTGCTGGAATTGTCAGTTAGATTGGTACTTCTTTGTTTGATTCGAGATGGATGCTGAGGTACTGTAGGTAGGGAGGCAGGAACGACATAAGGGGGAAAAACATACCAGTAACATATCCAACCCCAGCCTTAACACACTTGAGGACACTCTTCTCCACCCACAAAACACCATACTGTCCAAAGATATAATCGGTAGCACCAACAATCAAACTCTTACCAATGAAGTGCTTCCCCTTCTGAGACATGACCGTATCCTGGAAGCCAGTAAACTGACACCCATAGAATCCCAACTGGTCACCGTACGCACTCAACGCCAAAGCTTGAGACCCCTGCCCACGTGTATTAACCAAGTTGACATTGTAAACTTTGAGTCCGTCACCCCACGCGCGCAGCGTGGCGGTCCCGTCGTTGTTGGGTTTCTTAGGGGCGTCCTGAGCAAGGGCCTGGGTAATGGTGACTTTGTTTCCCTCGTATGAGCTGCCTTCGGCAGAGTATCCAATGATCTTGAGGTTATTCTGGCCGGGTTTGATGTAGACCTGTTCCTTGTAGGTTCCAGGTTCGATGAAGATGGTGGCGCCGTTGGCGGCGGCTGAGACAGCAGCTTGGACAGTCTTGTATTTGCCGGATGGTCCTACGACGAGCGAGCCGGAAGGTGGTACCGTTGTTGCGAGGACGATGGACGCGAAGAGAGAGGTGTGGATGGCGGAGAAACGCATGGTGTAGGTTTGCTGGTAGCTATGGCTACGAACGAAAGTGTATGTAAAGAGTGACTGGCTATGAATCACCAGTGATTCAAAAAGTTGAAGGAATGTATTGAGAAATAGGATGGCCTCGACCAATGCAATTGGGTGATCGAACCAGTAACGAATGAAATGGTCTACAGAAGCCTTTCAAAAAAACCGAGGATCTTCGTCTCTTATTAAAAAGAGCCGGGTTGAATAGCGTGCTGTACTGGGAGAGGAGGGTACCCTGGGAAAGACCCTTTCCTTTTCCTAAAACGGCTCACCAGAGTGGTGCCTCGTGGTACTTTTCAGGGTACGGGAAATCATTTGAATCTTGCCTTTGCCAAGCAAGCTCTATCTTACGCTTATTACCAGACCGATGAGGAATTCTTCCTCAAATGATAAAACATTCCACGCCGCCCGGCTAGCCGGGGCCCACGACTCGCATCTGTATCCCAGAGCGTGGTTTGCAGATGAAAGATGAGCTGGGACCAAGGCAGATCAGATTACTTATTGTGGGGTTGTAAAGTGGTTGTGGAGGTGAAACGTCCAGGATCAGCGTTTCAGACGAAAGGTGGTAATTGCATCGCACCGTTGCACATGCATGTGGGTAGAAGAGCGAATCCCTATGATTAGGAGTACGACCAAAAAAATTGGAGGCTGTGATGAAAAGAGAATTGGTAGCATTTCGCGTCCATTTTGTGACCGAGCTGGCGGAGTTGTGTTCGCTTAAACACACCTTTCCTATGCTGTCAGACAGACCATGAAAGAGATTGCAGCAAATTACCACAGCGCCATATCTAATACCGCCCAGTCTATTCCAGTAAAACCACAACTCTTTGGGTATCAAGTGCCAACGAAAATATGATGCAATTGCTAAGCCTAAAGTTCTTTTTTCACAGCTGCACCGTTCTGGGCAATTGCAACACCTGATGGAGATCGTTTGTTGCGGATAATCGGAAAGGAGAACGCAGAGGGCCAATACATCTCGCACTGGTCCTGCTTGTTGTTTAGGCACTGTCGTAGCCAGATGCCCCAGGTGATGTAAAAGTACGCGCCAATGCCAGTCATAACGTGCCTGTAATTGCGAATTAGCGGTGCTCGTTACGTAGGGGGTACAAAGAATAAAGAATACACACCACCAGCCGTGGCCTTCCAGGAGAATGCCCCACGGTAGACCGATTTGGTGTCTCCAGGAAATTAAGTTAGAGCAGAAAATGTTGTCCAGATTCCATATGAAGAAGCCACCCAGGAAAGTTCCTAGGCCATAGTATATCATTATCCACATGTCGTTCACGATCTTCAGATCGCGCTTGTCCTGTCTCTCCAATTCGGCCTTCTCTGCAGGCGGCATGCTGCCATTTTCTCTCAATTCCTTCTCCCTTGCAGTTATCGATGGGCGAATGTTAACTTCCATGACCCACATGGCACGGAATAAGACGATGGCTGTAAGAATGGCATAGGAGACCTGGTGGAAGGTCGGATCTTGGAGGTAGTGGTAGTACGTGGTAATGAGGACAGACAGGACTAAGAGGGCTACTCCAAGTACAGCGGCGTAGGTGGTGGTTTGTCTGTGACTGAAGGTTGCATAGAACATGATGCACGTCGTGTATATCATTGACAATTCGTCGACCAGTTGCCACGGATCTGTGGGGATTCATCAGCTGCACGTCCAATTCGCCAGCAATTCACAGCATACACTTGAGCGTCATGTGGAAGAAAATACTGCCTGTGCCAACAAGTAGATAGCCACAGAAAGTGACTAAGAATATCTTTTCGTGGCCTTCTTTGAGTGTGTTGTGGATGCCCTTTGCTCCCAGATAGACGAAACAGCTGTTGGTGAAGGTATTGACAATCTCGGCGACATAAGGAGTGGCATAGTAATCCTGCAGAATGTTAGTATTGTGTGCAGTAGAGGTGCAATTCCAGCAACGCGCCTCTTCGCACCAATTCAACGTGGATGTGATGGGGCTCCAGTATCCGTGGCCGGCCGAAGGGTATGCGAGGGAAGGTAGCCAGGACAACATAGTGTGTGTATGTGATGATGTGGGATTCGATGTCTAGAGGTAGTAGGATGGATGGGAAGCGAGAAAGATGATGGCCTCTTGGTGGGGCCGGAGTTGTCGTATTAAGCAAGCTGATAGTTGATCTGTTTTGTATGTATGTACGGAGATTGTGAGGCTGTGAGGCTGTGAGGCTGTGAGGAAAGTGAGAAGACGGTCCTATCAAGACAGGTACGATAGGAGCATGGCTGGAAGAGGTGATCAGCTCAGCGTGGTCGAGACCAACTCGATGCTCCCGTCTCAAACAACATGATCCACGATGGAGACAATGAGCTATGACGAATGAACACCGCCACGTCCCCTGTGGCTGGTCCTGATAAAACACAAAGTCCATCCAGCCATCAAACCTGATACTCCAGTGACTCCACCCGAAATACACCATGTCCATATCAAATGAGGCTCTCGGGAAGGTATGTCACCATTCTTTTCTTACACCAAGTCTATAAGAAACGCTTCTTACATATTCACCGGGCGCTGGCCATGGGAAGAGCCCGGCGCTTTCCTTGCCTTGACTTGATAGAAAAATGCTAACAACCTGATCAGATCCTGACAGAAATTCAAGCCAAATCAGAATTCTCCTCGCAGCAAATTCAAGTCGTCAAAGCTCAACTCCAAGCCAAGAATCGGGAACAACGGATGCTCCAACTGACGGCGAGTGAAGTCGGAAGTCTGCCACGAGAAACCCACGTCTATGAAGGTGTCGGGAAAATGTAAGCTATCTTTAACAATGTTGTATCTTAATATCACACGTAAAGAGTTGTGCTGTCCGAATTGTCACCTCAAGTAGGTCGAGGCACGCTCTCATTTTACGCGTGCTGACGAAGTCTAGGTTCGTCCTCACACCACCACAAGAAGTAATGGACAGACTGGCAACAGAAACGAAAGCCCTCGACACCGAAAAGGAGAATCTAGACAAGAAATTGCACTATCTGGAAACGACTTACAAGAACAGCATGGACAATCTAGAGAAGATCATGGGGTCTGGACGGTTAGGATGAAGCACGAAATCCAGTTTTCGCATCGGGATGAACTCGAAATGAAGTCGACCTCGAATCCGCTCCGAGAAGTACGGCTTGTGCACGCGGGCGAGTTCTGGGCACAAATGAACGAAGAGATGCCGGTATCAGGAGCAGGGAGACAATGTTAGAACTATCGAAACATCAATTTCGTCCAGACCATGGACGCTCCTAGAGTAGCAATCCATTTATAAAATAATTAAAACAACGCTACATGCCACCAGTCTCTCAATCGAATCAAATCATTTTCGCAAAACCCCAGCCATCACATTTCTCCACCACGAGGTACAATATCAAATTCTTATACACAGATTGACACATTCCCATCACAGTCTGCACACTCCATCTTCCAGCAACCTCAAAATCATCATTGCACCACGACCACAATCGATTCATCAATTCAGAATCCTTCAAGTATCGACTCATCCAAATGTGGCACTATCAAATCAGAATCAATAGCGATAAATTTCTAGCAACCTGAAAACAAGAAATTGCCAAAACCCCAACGAGCTTATCGGCCAGCTGGAAACCGTGCATGAGGTTCAAGAATTGCCTTGGGAAGATCTAAGATCAGGAGGTATACCGTCAAATTTAGAACCGATCAGGGAAGTAGTGGACGAAGCTCTAAAAGTTGAAGTTCTTGCAGGGCGTTCGTCAACCAGTCGATCGACGCTTTTCGCCATCCGGCGAACCGACCGCATCGATAACCTACGCGGATAAACTACCTATTTATAAGGTTCCTGAATTAACCAATCGATCAACTTAATCGGGTAAATTTAGAGACTCCCAAGTATTAGATTTAGCCTCGCTAGGTTTACCTCCGGAGGAACCTCCGTTTCTAGAATCGATCTTATTACAGGAGTCTCTAGATTAGCCCTAAAATAGAACCTAACTACCCCGGCCCTGAAGAGGAGGTACACGCAGGGAAATCTTGAGATTGGCCGCCTGATAACGGATTGATTGTTATTACTATAATTGACCGATGACCTACTTAATCTACTAGATGGATAGAATACCTAATTAAGCCTATTTTGGCTCCATCTACCATAGTAGCAGCCGATTTAAATGTCAAGTAGCCCCAACCTCGTCAACCTTGCCTCGCATCCGCTTTACCACGTAGAGCAAAAATATCTTTGCGAATCCTTGAGATATTCACAATATTGTAGGCCCGAGAGACGTTTAAACCGACTGCTACCATAGTAGTTGACCGCCGGACTCAATCGGTTGATGAACGAAGACCCTGAGTCGTTGAAATTATTCCGTCGCCGAGTTCTAACCTGGTGGATGGGAGTAGGTCGCCTGGAGCTAGTCCTTTGATTGAGAATCCTGACGAGGAGATACAGAGGTTGGCAGCGAGACGTGGAGAAGTATGTACCCTCGATTTTCTTTGTGTTATGATTGACGGAAGGAAAATGATGAATACTTACTTTTCCAGCCAAACGGCGTCGTATGTAATATTCGTTCTTCATAATCGCAAGGATTTGTGTGATACTTCTGACAATCACTAGATAAGAGACGTATAGCACGGCTTTCGCCCAGAAACACTCAATGCTGAGACCAGTGTTCAGTTCACTGCTTTCTCGGTGCCACAGACTTGAATGGTGTCAAGAAGAATTTATTCGTATCTGTGTTGTTGATACAACCAACGTCAACCACCACACACAGGATTGAAACCCCAACATCAACCCCACCAACAAATCCCACTTCCAAGCAAACAGCAAAGAAAGAGTGGAAGCCAGTCTAGCCAATTGTCTGAAAGTTCCAGACTGACAGACAGCGATGCTACCTGAAGTCGGGCGTTTGCCAGGCTGATATACAGCCTGACACTTTCCAGATTCGCGCCAACAGTCTCGATTCAACATTGATATTGATGAATCTCTGACCATGATGGCCCCGCTTTGACTCTAAATTTTCGATGATGAATAGCTTCCGGGGATAACAACAGCGAGTTTAGAGCCCGAAGGATCTCGAGAGAGGGAACTGTCTTTGTCATTGTTGTCGGCCTTTGAAATACTGTTATCCTAGTGGAATAAAATCAATCTTGCACCCCCACCACCTACATCACTCTTGTAACATAAAGGATATTAGAGGGATAGCAATGGACAACCCTCTCTTTATGATGAGCGACTCTGTTCAGCTCAGCCACCCATCTCGATTCCGAACTCATAGCCATGAGAAGGAAACTGCCGAAGAAGACAACCAAAAAGAAGGCATCTACAGGTTTCTCATCAGCAGGCGCTCAAGTTCCCCGATCTCAACCAAGCAAGCCTTTACGACCAGGGTTACGACCAAGATCCGGACCCAAAACATCGACTATCGACCCCGAAGGAACCCGACTCAACGACATGATAGATTCAAGACCCCCCTCTGGAGATATCCTCGTTAGTACAGGACTTGATTTTCAGGAGCAGATAATGGCATTGAGAAAAGAATAATAACACCACCCCGACCAGACGTCCCGAAATTTTCTACTGGTATGAAGCTCCTCCCTAAAACTCAAACTCACAGGATAAAACAATCTCAGCAATATAAGCCAAAAGATATTCTAAACTTCAGCATGCTTCAATACTCCTCCGGTAGTGAAGAAATAGCGATTGTCGAGATCGAGACCCTCATCAAGGCCGGTGCAGACGTGAACAAAGACCCGCCGAGTTTGAGCGATATCAGGGAGCCAGGCACTCTTAGAGCATTGTGGCATGGATGGCTGTCAATGCTTCGAAGGACCCAATTGAACCACAACATGGTGAGGTGGCGACGTTGCTGCCGAAGAATGGGGCGGATATGGATCTACCTGCTGATGAAGGCCGACACGAGGAGACTGCACGGCAAGCTGCTCAAAGGAAAGGTAATACAGAGATGGTGGCCCTCTTCGAAGAATTTCGTCAGAACGAGCGGACTAGTTAGTCTTCATTTCAGTTACGAATACAGGTTTCTCACCATGTGCCCCTCGACAAAGAATCATCGAAAAGATCATACTATTTCCAAAATACCATCCTAAGACTGACAAGACCTCGACGTAGCCCTCGATCTAACCCCCGATATCGATCTCGACATCGAAGTCTGACTACAAGCCAAATTCATAACCCCACACTCATCAATAGTCATAAAGTCTTCCCTTCCAACACCCTCCCTTTCCTCATTACTCCCCACGGCCAAATCCAACGCCCTCAGCGACCTATCCCTCCCCTCCCCACCATCTCCACCAAACCGCTGCCTCCCAGACTCACCCAACGGTGCAACAACAGGTTCCACACACTTCAAATACCTCCGACTGGGCCGTCCACAAACTCCTTGAACAACCAAAATCTGATTCCCCATCGCCGCCCCCTTCTTCTTCCTCATCCTAACAGGTTGCAAACCCGCCGCAACCTCAGCGCTAGCACACCCATAACTACTCCTCGGAATCCTCCCATGGCCCGTCTGCCACTGCTCCCATCCAAGACCAATTCCCTCAACCGGATCATCCGAACTCCTGATATTGGCTCTGCCCGTGCTCTCCGCAGCTCCGGCTTCAACGCGAGAGTTCCAGAAGTACTCGGGTGGGTGGCGGGGATTGGCGCTGAGGAGGGGGTCGAGATGTCTGCCGCGTGCAGGTGGTAGTGTATCATCGCCGAAGATATCAAGGGACATAGATGCACTCCACTCCAAATCATCTCCATCATAATTGAACTTCAGCCACACATCAACGCTATAATTCCGATTGATCGTGTACGTCGCAAAACTAGGTATCGTGCCTGGTAGAACTCGAAAATTGTCGACGAGCGGGATCGGTTCAGCATCAATGGCTAATTCATGGTATAAACCTTGTACCTGAATGACTTGGTAGGGAAGTTCCATGCATCTTCCCCATCGATGTTTGGAAGGTCTGTTTTGCATGATTGTTCGTGTGTGTGCTGTGATGGCTATGCTGAAACTACGGAGAAAAAAGGGATGTCGTGGGGCTTGAAGCAATTCTTTATTTTGGTGGGTATCAATGACGAGGAGTATTGGGATATCTCTGTTGACAGCAATTCGTTGCGGAAGGTAGATGCCAGGCATGAAGGAGATTTTCGGCATTTTCCATGGTTTGAAAAGCCACTCCATGTATTTGCGTCTGTGAAGTATCTTCGCATCGTCGTATCGTTCGTGTACGGATCGGTGGTGTGATTGCATCGTCGGTAGGGTATGTAGAGAAAGCTGTGCGCCTCGAGTTCCATCCGCGTTTCTTAGTCTGAAGGTCACTGGCCGACGTCTGGATGGAGGAAGGTTTGAATGCATCAAAATCTCATTCCGTCTAACCAGTCTTCCAGGTTCCACATCTTGTTCAAAGTCATCCCAATATTCATTTAATGCCGAGAAGGGTTGCCGAAATAACACGACCTGCTCTGTTAAAGCGCTTGTCCGTCCATAAAGCTCCACCTGAATAAAGTATCGCACCATCTGCACCGTATTCCTTGTACTCAACACAAACGAGTCCGGCAGATCTTGAGGCTCCTGATTGAACAATGCAGACAAAGCCCTCGGGCCAACCTCATGCGTCAACGTGGTAATCCTCGGAAACCTGAACGCAAAAGGCGCTTCGTAGGTCGACCCTTGATATGTGTGAACTTCTTTGAGAAGATCGCAGACGATGCCGAAAAGTGGGACGGTATTCGACACCTTTGCGTCTGAGCCGAGACTCGAGGTGTAGCACTCTCCCTTGAAATTGACTCTCATCTCTTTCAACTTGGAATTAAACTGAGGCGTGAAGATGACACACCCAGTGACTGCTTCTTCAGGACTGTATACGTGATCCGATGCTTTGTGGAGGTTGATTAGGATCTCCGCGGCCATACTTGAGTGAGTAGCGCATAAGGGATGTTAAGAAAGCGCAAGCATTTGATTCGTGAATAGCGGATTAGGGTATGCCAAATTATAATTCTGCTTGCGATGTGAAAGGAGTAGGGTACGCACGAGGAGAAAGACAAGATGTGGAGCATCAATGCAATGATGCGCGATTTCTCCATCGTAGTTACCTGTTTCGATTTTTCCAAAAGGGTGTAGAAAGAGCTACGGGAGTACTTTCGGATCAGACCGAGATCTCAAAAGAGGCTCTTATGGCAATCTAGATATCAGAAGTCATCCATCCGTACCGAGGTCGCCTGGTGATGCGCGATCTCGACAATCATGAAGGAAATGCTCCCGTGAGGTTTGCGAGTGAGGCCATCACATACGAAGGAGATTTGGATGTCGTCTACTCGGTTCCTCGTCGTAAGCAGCTGAAGTTAGCTTGGCCTGGCCATGCTACCTATTGTGTCTGGCTCTGCTTCCAAGGGACACTTGAGTGGAGGTTCCCATCAGAATTCAACCCAACCGCTGCTCCTGTACATGCTCGGTAGACCTAGAACGGGATCCTGGCCTCGAGCTGTAATTGTGATCGTAAAGACAAACCAACAGTCAGACATATCGTTGGGAGGAGTCTATACCTTCCAGGCCATTCCCTACCACGAACGACGTGCCATATAGCAACACAAAATTTCACCACCAGCTAGTCGCTCTCCTCCCCATCAAGCACTTCATCCTCCATCTCCTCGTCCGCCCTCTCTTCCAACGGATCCTCAACCAGCTGCTCTTTCGCATCCTCAAACGTCTCCTCAACATCCTCCTCTTCATCTTCCTCATCCTCGTCTTCAACATCCTCTTCGTCAGGCGCATCCTCTTCTTCGCCCACATCCTCACCCTCCCCATTCTCCTTCCTCAATTTTTTAGCCGGCCGCTCCCCATCCCCATTCTCATCGACCGTGACAAAAGATTCCTCACCATCTCCGGCTCCTGCTCCTTCTTGTCCGGTCTTTCCTACGCCCGCTAATTTCGCACTCTTCTGCTCTTCTCTGACCTTCCGCCGATATGTATTCCTCTTATCACACTGCACAGCATTATACTTCTCCAGCTCTGCCTCCAATCTCGGTAAAAACGAGTCAAACTCGCATAAATGAATCGCATCGAGCACATCTTTCGGTTGTATCGTCTTCTTGTTCGCACGCTGGGCTTGCTCGTTCGCGACGCTGGAGAGGTAATTTATGAACACGGTTGCCGATTTTGAGATTGCGAGGAGTGCATCTTTCTGGATTTGGGTGTTTGGAGGAAGGACGCCTTTGGAGAGACGCTGAACCATGGTTTTGGGAAGGTTGTAATCCTACAATCGTTAGTACCTTGTTGATGGATGTTTTGCTATGCGGAGAGTGTACTTCGACGCCGTAGCCTGATTCCTTAGGTGCCTTTGTCGTTGGCACTGTTGAGAGGGTACTGTGGTCGTTTGCTGTGTCTTCCGCGGAAGCTATGGACGCGTTACCAGTGCTCTTTCTTGGTGGCATGGTTGCAGATCGTAGATCTTGTTTATTGGTGCTTCAATTGATCATCGCGGTGATTACACTGGGCGGTTTGCCTATGATCGGGTTTAGATAATGGATACGGGGATGGATTTGAGAGTGGTAGTCGTGATCATTGGGAGATGGAGATCGTTAATTAGTCTCGATTGGGCGACGCGTGTTAGTGGTGACATTTTGGGACTGCAAAATTCCGAATCCAACTCGGAAACCGCAATTAGTGATTCGTGCTTTGAAGTGTTTTGTATCCGGTTCTTATTTGGTCCGCGAGAAGAATAATCATCACTAGGAATCCCCAAAGCACACAGATCTAAGCCTGCATAGTAGGGTTTAATCTTCTGCCCTTCGAAGGCACCCTGAAGTCTGATTGAACTCTTCGAGTTGAACATTAATGACTATGAAATCTAGGAGGAATTTCGAGATCAAACTACCAAAAAGTCCTTGATCTAGATTTTGAGTTTGCGGACCTCAGAACAGATGAAATCTGCCACAACTGCTAGCAGTTGGTAGGGCACTGAGTAACGACGCTGATGTGATAATGCATAAAGCGAGCGAAGCTCCTAAAATCTCTCTTTTACACATGGGGCTATTTCCAGATCTGAAAACTACACAGTGGACCGAATAATTTCGTCATATTATTGAGTATCGGCTATTTCAATCGCTCCGTCCTTGTCCATCAACGTTCAACCTCCCTCTTGTTCGTGAGTCTAGCCCTATCAGGCCAACATGAGCTTCTCAACACCAATATCCAATTTCAAGACCAAGTAGATATCTCCTATGCTATGCATTGCTGCAGATGTAAAATAGGCTAGGTTTGCATCTCGACCGGGACCAGAAAACTGGTGAAGAAGTTAATGTTGGTGATAATACGGGCAACAGACTCAATCGGCAACCATCCGACTGGCCAAGGTTTCATCCTGCCATTACCAAACAAAATTGCCCAAAAGGTATAGCTTTAGAATGATTATCGGACGAGCTTTGTAACAGATTAAGTATAGCGGTACCCAAAGAGCTGCAGCTGCGTGTTGGAAAACAGACTCCCGAGCGCCGTCTCCCGATCGAAATCGGCAGGTGTAATCTCTTTCACCTATGTTCACGAGTTGACCGAACTATCGGCCGGGAACAGTGGCCTCCCAAACCCTGCTTTGCCGCTGCCATCTGGTCCTTTCGGAGCGCGTATTGCCCTCCCTTCATTTGATGTAGAGGACCCAGGTCTAGCCGCATCACCTCCGTCTCTCTTTTGCAGATAAACCGAGCCTGGCTTTGGGGTGTATCCTGGATCGTAAAGTCCTTTCGATTGCCTGTTCGCTCTGGCGGGCGACTGTTCAGCCGAGGGTGTTGCAGCAGCTCTACCACCTCGTCCTTTTCCTCTTGAAGAATTTCGGCTTCCGGAATCGTGTGCTGTAGATGGTCGTCCACTAGCATCATTGTTGGCTTTGCCACCCATAATTCTTTCGCGCGCTTCGTGGTATTTGCGCTGCTTCTCCTCACGCTCTATTTTCGCCCTGGCTTGCCGTTCTAAAAAGCTCTTCTCGGCCCTCTTTCTCTCTTCTTCTTCGGAATCATCATCGTCGTCGATATTTAGATTGGCAAGCCCCGAGGTGGGATCTGGACGAGCAATCACTTTTGGTGGAGGTTTTCGACTGAGGACTTTCAGAGGGCCTTTGAATTGGTCTTTCAACGGCAGGTCCTCTCGTGCTAAGAGGAAGATGGGCTTTTCAGGGGCCTCGCTAAATATGTTAGATACTGTAGAAGTGCTGGCGCATAGACGTACGCTGCATCCCATAATTGTTTGTTGGCTTCATCATGCTTCGCCTTACGCTCTGCTCGAGATAATTTGACGACGGGCTCTGCTGTCAGATGAGCTGCAGCTTGTTTCTGAGGCCTGATTAGCAAGTCAGGATGATGTCGTTGGGCTGAGTGGTCGCGAACGTCAGCTTGAGCTTCCCAATCGTCGTCGTCCCAGGCGGAGGGAATAACTCCTTTTCTCGTGCTCATTCCTCGGTCAGAAATGGATGCAGCGATCTGAATATACAGTTTTCGAAACTCGTCTGTGAAGGATGTGTCGGGGTCTGGGACTCGGGGTGGGAAACTAGTGAAATGGCGGGGATGGAACAAGTGCGGAAGACCCTTGTTCAGTATGGTCGCTACCTAAGGAGGTAAACTCATAGGGCTGGATTTAATGTCAATGCCATCGTCACTGCCAGTGTTGTCAACACAGGCTTCGCCTTTAAAGTCACCCGTCGTGCACTTGAACCGAAGCACTCAACATCATCAACCATGAGCATCAAACGCTACGCTATAGACGGTCCGCATGGCAGCCTACCAGGCAACCCTCAACCCAAAATTCCCAAACTAACTTCCACCGCAGAGGACTCTCCAATGCAGGACGAGTCACCATCAGTCTCCGACGGCGAGTTTGACCCATCACCTCAAACCCCACATCGCCCAACCCCAAGCCAGCTTTCCAGCGAACTGTCGCCCCCAAATAGCCAATCACGTCCCTCCGAGTCTTCCATTCCAGCGAACACCGCCGCAAAGATGCCCCCAAGTGCCACCGTCAACGCCAATGGAAAGCGGACATGGGCCACCAACGGTGAGAGCGCTAGTTTTAACGTCACTCAAGGCCACGCTTTGGCTCAAGCTCAAATCGGTGGTTCAGCAGCCATGATCGTGGGCAGAGATCCAAACAGCGGCTACACATGGACACGTGAGGAGGATGCGCCTGGTCACTCCTGGAACAATCAAAAGGCGAAGGATGAGGCGAGCAGGGAAATATCGAGGTTCGTGGACAAGGATAGGATGATCAAGGACAGGTACGGAGATGTGCTTGGAAAATGAGGAAGGGCCTTGAGATGCTTGACACCATACAACCACGGCGCAAGTGCTTCACAGCTGGACGCCATCCGGGCCTTGGCAGTGGTATTCTCGATTCATGAAACGAGAAGTCGAATACGGTTTCAATGATAGAGGGAGGATACCATGAGCAATCAGCATGAATTACGAGAACGTGGTCGAGTGTTGGTCTCTCGGCTTCATGGACTTATAATCGAGGCATTTGCGTTCAGATGATGCGCTGTGAAGAGCTCAAATTGATGCTGAAAAGGATGCCCAGGTCATGGTGTTGCTCTTTGGTATCACCCATGTCTCGAGGGTAACATGGGCAAACAACTCCACTCCTTCTCCACCTCGTCTTTCTTGCTCCATGTCGTATAACCACTATATTCACTTTCACTATCATCGATCCTACTTCGGTACCTTAACATACCTTTAGCCGCATAGGCGCACCACGCAACCCTCTCAGGCGTCTTACGATGGGATCTGACAACTCGACCTGGGACCATTGGCATCGGATCTTCTCGCCGATAGCTAAAGCCGATGGATTGGGTGGTCATTAAGGTGTCTTAACTAATGTGGATGTTTTTTTGTCTCCATGTCGAGCGCTGATATGCAAAAAGCTCGCTCACAGCGTCGAACCGGTCGTTCCTTCTCTTCTCGACAGATCACGAATCGCACAATGACACGAAAATCAGTCTCCACCAGAACCCAAAGAACCATATGCATGTCAACTCCAAGAACTCCCTTCTCATTCTTTTCTCGGTCTCTCAGCCACTAGCTTGTGAAGCCCTCTGTTTTCCTGAACCAGTTCTTCGGTGGTCAGGGGTCCAGAGTGAATTCAGATGCCTACTGAGCTACAGCGCCGTCAATTTTCATTGACAGCTTCCTTCATCCTTCTGCTTAAAGTCACTTCTCGTCTTTCCTCAATCTTTATCACTGTCAACATATTCCGTCTCTCGTTGTGACTTACCCTCATTTTTTCTCTAAATTGCTGGTATGGTTCTCTTCCATTCCCTGTTCACCTCTGTTAATTTCTCAGCCAAAAACACAATCCATTCATCTAGCGTCCTTTTCGAAAATGCACTCTGCTGCATTGCTAGCATCATGGCTATGCATTCTTTCTGATCTCATCGCCGCTCATGGCGACATTGCTGGCGCGCCGCGCATCTTTGGCCGTCGTACCGTATCTGAATTAAGATCGAGGAGGGCACTTGGTGCGAGCTCCTATCACTCCCAACCCCCAGACGCTCACGAATTAGTCGAGCGACAACAAGATGACACCTGTGGACCTCGCATTGGGTCCTGTGCTGCCGGATTGTGTTGCTCCGGTGCTGGGTATTGTGGAACCGGGATTGAGTTTTGCGCTGCTCCCGACTGTCTATTCAACTACGGCCCTGCTTGCGATGCTAACTCTACGCCGTCTGGTTCGAGCACATCTTCAGTCGCCAGGCCTAAGCTTGGATCAGTAGTTTATGGTAGTGAAGGAGTCAATGGCGGGGGGATCTACGACTGCGTCGTGAGTCCACTCAGATTTTGATTGATTTAAATCGTGATCTGATCTCAAATAAGGTGCCTGGTACGGTAGCTATCACTTACGATGATGGTCCATACATTTACACGACCGAGATCCTCGATGTTTTGAAGCAGTACGAAGCGAAGGCCACCTTCTTCATCACGGGTAACAACTTGGGCAAGGGCCATATTGACAGCCCAGCCTACCCTTGGGCAGCAATTATCAAACGTATGTACGCTGAGGGTCATCAGATCGCCTCTCACACTTGGTCCCACGCCGACCTCAGTACCCTGACCACCACACAACGGCAACACGAAATGTACTCCAACGAGATGGCGCTCCAAAATATCCTAGGATTCTTTCCGACATACATGAGGCCTCCGTATTCCAGCTGCACTGATTCCTGTGCAATCGACATGGAGAAGATGGGCTATCATATCACTTACTTTGATCTCGACACAGAAGATTACCTCAATGATTCACCAACCATGATCCAGAAACCAAAGAACAACTTCTTGGGCAACATTTCGTCAAAAGCAGCTGCCAATAGCGACTGGCTTGTCATTGGTCATGACATCCATGAACAGACTGCCCACAACTTGACTTTGTTTATGCTTCAGAATTTGCAGCAACAGGGGTTCAAGGCTGTGACGTTAGGAGAGTGTTTAGGCGATCCCCAGTCAAACTGGTATCGATCTTCCGCCGACAATTTCAACACACCTGCTTCCAAGTCCTCCTTTTTCTGCGCCGACGAAGCCAGCAGTAAGTCCGCCTGCATCGCCACCTTCAGCTCCCACATATTCATCTGGGGAGGTGTCTATCGATGCTACTTGCGGTGGCGAAGCTGGTTACACCTGTCTCACATCAACATTTGGCAACTGCTGCTCAAGGAATGGATATTGGTGAGTTCTACGTTGGACATTGGAATCAAAGAGTTCTAACCTCTCATTTCAGTGGGGCAACAAACGCTTTCTGCGGTTCTGGCTGCAACTCTGTCTTTGGTTCTTGTGGTATCCGTGGCGAGATAGAAGTCTCTCAAGATGGCAACTGTGGAACTGGCTCGAGTCAAACTTGCAATGGGTCGACATTTGGCCAGTGCTGCTCGAGGAACGGATATTGCGGCTCGACATCAAGCTACTGCAGCGCTGGATGCCAGAGTGATTTCGGAGTGTGCACTGTGAGCTCTTCGTCTCCTCCCCTTACTGCTGTCATACTAAGTGATTTGCAGTGGTGAGCTGGCGACATCTCGAAGCTAAGTGAGGGTATTGGAATTTCGCTTCTGATGATATGAATATCCAGCCGCGAGCATCGGATTTGTGAAGTTCAAGAGCAGGCGCTATGTTCCCGCCATGTCAAGTTGTGGTTTTGATCTCGGTGGACATTTGCAGAGGAATTTTGACGAGGTTCAGACCATCATATACTGTATATGTAAATTAAGGTGTAGTCTATTATTAGTAATACCAGGATGGTGGCTTCATCAATCCAGTGTCCTCCCGGCCTATAGGAAACACGACTTCATCTCTTAACTTAAGCTCTACGAACTTAAGATTGACATGGCTAAGTTCCTGACAACTTCAAGAGATGATTTTGATAGAAAACCATCGATATTGATCTCAACTTGCACATGATAGTATCGTTCGCATATACATCCAGGGACAGTGAAGCATTGAAGACACCGTGTTAGCTATGGTGATGCAATTCTCATCCACGTGGGGCATTTGATTTCTTTTCGTACATTTTTGCCTCTCTTCCTCCTGTTTGATACAACACATTTCCACGTTCCGTGGAGTTCACGATGTTGCCCAAAGCTTCCGGTTGTGGCACCAATGGCGAGAGAAGCCACGCAAACCACTGCAGGTGACAAACATCACGATGCACAACTCCCTCCATCTCACCGCATGTTTTGCCCTTTCTCTCCCCGAGCCGCACTTCCTCTTTTAACATAGGCTCGAGCAATATGCAAGCAGCCTGCCTACGACACCCCCAAGGCCAATCGGAATGTGTGTCCGCGGGACAGAAACACGGATGGAGGCGATCTTCCAGACTCTCGGTTGAGGACGTGCAGGTTCTGATAGTCTGGGCCACAGATCGGAGGGCTTGGTGTGGTGGGAGATAAAGTCGCATCCAGCTTTTCGCATTTTTCGCCGCAATCGTCGGAAACTGGACAACCACGGCCACAGCCAATGTTTGTCAGGCACGCACATGCTCCTTACGAGTGACACGGCGGCCAAGGCTGAATAAAGCAAAGCAAGTAGCACCTGTCAGGGTGGATTGGTCAGCTGTCGCGAGAGGCCTTTCGTGGCTGTTTCTGGTTCAATTAATAGTGGAGTCACAGGCACAGGGCAAGCTCCAGATTGGTACCTTTTCAGCGGTATCTCTCTTAAAGACCGCTTAACACACAGCCGTTCACCGCAATTCCTGATCGCCGCTTCACCCATTGCCTGTACGATGCAGGACATCACTGCCGGATCCATCACTTGCGAGCATATCTTCAGCATCCATCGACCTTGTCTTTAGCAGCTGTTGTCCTCCAGTGAGCTTCAAGAGCTCAGAACGTGCTACACAGTTACCGAACTTTCAAGACCTCCGAGTCGATTTGATTCTTCGCCCGATATATTCCTTCTATGGAGAACCTTAACTTAGAGAATTCCTCGCACTCTTTCCTGCAGAATATCCACAACTTGAGCGTTTCCAAACACCAACTTCAGGACCATTATAACTCCTGAGAAGCACACAAGCACAAAAACCATCGATTCCAATTGGAGATTGGACATCATGAAGTTTGGACACAATCTTCCACGAAATCAGGTTCCGGAATGGGCTTCCTCTTACATCGATTACAAGGGCTTGAAGAAGCTCATCAAGGCGGCTGCGCGTTCAGTCAAGGAAGGGGGAGGAGCAGATCTGGCTGGCATGACTATCGGAACACATGAAATTCGCAGACACTAATTGTTGCAGAGTTCTTCTACACCCTCGACCGAAACCTGGAAGACGTCGACGCCTTTTACAATAAGAAATACTCTGAATCTGCGCGCAGACTTCGTTTATTACACGACCGCTATGGCAGGAGCCAGAACCTCTTGGACGGCATTGACCGAGACGAGATTGAGGATCTCATGGGAGCTCTTCTGGAACTACGGGGGCAACTCCGGAAGCTACAATGGTACGGGGAGGTCAATCGACGTGGCTTTGTCAAGATTCTGAAAAAGGTGGACAAGAAGGTTCCACAACCTAGTATCCAAGGTCGATACCTGGCATCCAAGGTTGATCCAAAACTGTTTGCGACCAACTACAGGCTGTCGCAGGACATGCGCGCCGTCAATGACTGGCTTTCAGGCCTTGGAGAGGCAAAGATCGTGGACGACGCCAGCTCCGTACATTCTACGTCATCAATGCGCACTGTTTCTACGCGGGCCATTCCCAACCTTCCATCAGGACTGTTGGACACAGTCGACCAGGCTATTCGAAATGACAATTCGTCGCTTCTGGCAGAACTGCTGTTGGAAGCAAATACCGGCGATGATCAGAAAGGACCGGCATTCCAAAAGCTATTGCTCAACATGCTCCAACGATCCATTTCATGTCGCTCGAAACGCTGTATTGAGCGACTTCTTCCTCAGCTTACCACTCTCGACGAAGAGGACGATCTTCACAAACGCAATTGTATTCACAGACTCGTCATCGCCATTGGTCGAGCCAAGAGGAATGAGGCTCATCTCAAAGACGAAAACTCCGAGAAAACGTCCTACGGCACTGGCCAGTACATTGTTCCTGCAGAACTGCCAATCAATGCTCCGCCTCCATGTACCACCACTGAGGCTGAACGAACCAAACTTCTCAGCATAGATGATGATTCGGTCCAATTCCTCAATTACATACTTGATGCACTGCCTCCAAATCAGCGCAAAGTACTTGTATCCAAAGACGGCATCGGAAGAGTGCCGCTCCATTATGCCGCTCATTATGGCTTCGTTGTCATCTGCAAAATCATCATCAAGCATATGCAAGATTGGGGACTGTTCGATGTGAGCAAAGGTATCGATGCACCTCAATGGCAAGACGAGGAAGGGCTTGCTCCTCTCCATCTCAGTGTCATCAATCAACACACCCTTACCACCAAGACCTTGCTCGATGCGGAAAGGTGGCAGGGCGGCACCGAAATTCAGGAGCAAGCCCGAAAGGAGATTTCAAAATCGGGTGCAGTACTAGCTCTCGCGACGAAGACAAACTCAGTCACTATTGTCAAACTCTTGGTAGATGCTGGTGTGGACATCAATTACCAGAACGACCAAGGCGAGACGGCACTTCACATGGCAGCCCGATTCGGCCATTCTGAATGTGCAAGAGTGCTGATTGATGGCTCTCCCCGCCAGGAAATGAATGTTGATATTCCTGAAAATACCTTTGCTTGGACGCCTCTATTCATTGCCTGCGTCGATGGTCATTTGCCGGTCGTCGAGCTTCTGATTAATGGGCAGGCTGATTTGGAGAGGCTTGATTCCTCCGGATGGACTGCCAAAGAGCACGCTGCCCTTCGAGGACATATGGACATCGCAAATCGGCTGTGCGAACTCACTCCAAAGACAGTCTCGCCACCTGCCAATGAGGCAGCTCCGGCCGTAGTCACTTCGGGATCGCCACCAAATGCCTCATCTTTGGAGGATCGCAGATCGCATGCTCTCGCGAAAGAAGGTGCAGTGAGAACGCCCGAGCCCGTCAAAACTTTCGGTCATCGATACCTTAGCAAGGAGACCTTGGTTCTTGTGAGCCTGGGGACCATGGACATGCGAAAGACTGTTGACCCTGTAAAGCTCGATGCCATCCCACTTGCAGATGCGCACGCCACCCAGCTTGATACTGCGCTGTCCATTGTGGTATCTGCCACTGGCGCTACCGGAGAGTCGACGGTCATCGATTTGCCTGTGCAAGAAAACATCAGCACAGATCCGATCTCGTTCACGACGATGGACGTCAGCAAAGTGAAGTTACTCTTCGACATCGTGCCGACTTATGCTGGGTCCAATGATCGGATTGTTGGTCGCGGTGTCGCTATGCTGTCAAGCATGAAACCTGGAATCGGCTCAAAGCGTATGTCTCTCCAAGGCGATGTCAGCGTGCCCATCATTGCGGCCACCACGCTCGAGGTGATTGGCGCTGTAAACTTCAATTTCTTGATCATCACTCCTTTCACTCATCCAAACATGTCCATCACCGAGCAACACACTTACTGGAAGAAGATGGCCACAACGATGGTCATCGGTCATCGTGGTATGGGCAAGAATCAGTCAACTCGAAAGTCATTGCAGCTCGGCGAGAACACGATCCAATCATTTATTGCAGCTGCCAATCTTGGAGCATCTTATGTTGAGTTTGACGTGCAGCTCACGAAGGACCACGTCCCTGTCATCTACCACGACTTTCTCGTGAGCGAGACTGGCATCGATGCTCCAGTACACACTCTCACCCTTGAGCAATTCCTCCATGTTAGCGATTCCCAAACACCGCGGACTTCGAGACCGCCATCTCCAGCCAACAAAGTAGCCTCTCCCAATGGCAAACGTCGGCCTCGCGCGTTCTCAGTGGGTGGGGCCAAGGAAGACCGTGAACGTGCCACTGTTGACATGAGCGACAGGATGAAGCATACCCGCGATTTCAAGATGAAAGGCTCAAAAGGCAATCTTCGTGGTCACTTCATCCAGGCGCCATTCACCACTCTCGAACAGATGTTCCAGCAGCTACCTGAGTCGATAGGCTTCAATATAGAGATGAAGTATCCCATGCTTTTCGAGTCAGAGGAACATGAGATGGATACCTATGCCGTCGAACTCAACTCGTTTGTCGACTCGGTGCTGAAAATGGTGTATGATCTTGGCAAGAAGCGGAATATTATCTTCTCGAGCTTCAACCCCGATATCTGTCTCTTATTGTCGTTTAAGCAACCGAGTATTCCTATACTGTTCTTGACGGATGCTGGGACAAGTGCGGTGGGAGACATTCGAGCTAGCAGTTTACAAGAAGCGATCCGTTTTGCTTCGAGGTGGAATCTGTTGGGCGTTGTGTCGGCCTCTGAACCTTTGGTTGCTTGTCCGAGACTTGTGAGGGTTGTGAAGGAGTCGGGGTTGGTCTGTGTGAGTTACGGCACGCAGAACAATGATCCGAAGAATGTTCAAGTAAGTATCCCTCCGGTTTCCTCGGATTATTCCGCTAATGGCTGGCAGTTACAAACAAAAGAGGGCATTGATGCGGTTATTGTTGACAGTGTTCTCGCGATACGACAAGGTCTCACGGGAACAGACGTCGGACCTAATCTCGAACCATTTTCCGGACTAGTCGTCCCACCATCAGCAGATGGTGCAACAACGCCTGGCGGTACGGAGGTCGCGGGAACGGTAAACGGCGTTCCGATTTTCAATCATGGTGGTGTGGACAGCTTGCATTCAGCCATCTTCTCTGGTTAGCTCAAGTAAATCAGGCGGCAGCATGACTCGATAGAGATAGATCGACGACGGACAGAGCGAATATTGATGTTTCGGCGTTGTAGATGTTTCGGAGGCGTTGGTTGGTTGGGTGATAAAAATTTTGGTTACAAGATACCTCGCTTCAACATGCGAGCTTGATTGGGCCTCATCACATGAAATGGGCTCAACTTGCATGGCAGGCATTGCGAATGGATTTTTTGAAGTTTTGGGAATCTGGATGGCATTGGGGTGGTGGCGGGAGTTGTTTGATGATATCTAGTCTCTAGATGGATAATTTTGGCTGTTGACGTGGCGTGGCGGTTGATACTCGAGGTCATGAGTGCGTGTAGCTAATAACAAAAGTTCGGACGTCGCCTTCTTTGGAGTACTTCGTCCTTGGCAGTGATGCGACTGGGAGGGTTGGGGATTGGCGTGTTTTTTGCTACGATTCTGATATAGGTTGCTGAGTGCACGTAAGGCGTATGGTTGAGGTTGTCTTGTCGGGTAGCGAGGATACTGTCTGTACCAAGCCTCAATCAGGTTCATGCTTAATATAACCCAAGTACTCGAAAACACGAGAGCCATCAGCGGCCTAATCTTCGTCTCCTAATTCGAATTCGCTCTACACTTTATCAAAAACAACTCAGTAAAATGGCGCTTCCTAATCTCTCTTCAAGCAATCTTCGCCCATCACAGTCCTAGTAGTGCAGTAGGAATATAGTACCTCCCCAAATCACCCCGCTAGTTTGGAGAGGAGTATGAGGATATCTTACATAGCGGATTAGAGTAGCTAGGGTGGTGATGGTGGAGGATGAAGATGGGAGATTTGGCGGTTATGATGGATATGGATGGTGTTTGGGATATCCGTTCGGTCCCATGGATTTGGGAGGATGTTACGAGCTAGACGGCAGCACAGAAGGCATACTGATATAGAGTAGGATTGTTGGAGACTTTGCTGGCAAGAGTACATGATTTTATGGATTTAATCATGGGATCCCGGAGTTGCGATTGATAACACCTACCAGAGATGTTGGATATCGATGTTTAGTTGATGTTGTCACACTTGGTATGGTTTGAATGGAATTGATGTAGTTTCGAGAGTCTGCGTGGTACGAGGATGCCATATATATTTTCTCCTTGTTATCCTGGCCTCATGGGTCGTCCATGAAGTTTTGGCAATGATTTTTTTTCTTTTCGTTTGTGGTAGGTGAAGCCGCCTGATTGTAACTGTGAGTCGATCCAAAAGCAGCCTCGTATGGTAGCCAGTGAGCAACATCATGATCTCCCGATATAGCATCCGATGTTTGGCCGCATGATACACCTCCATTTCGTCTTTTGGATGATCTCTCATGAGATCGTAAGCATCCACTATTCATAATCATTATCCTTGCCTGACCCATTCCAGCTACCTTCGTAAAGCGCGAGTCTTGGTCTTAGTGTCCTAGGCTGACTTCTCACCAGGCCTTGTCAAAAGACCTTTCGAGGTCAGGTAGTTGACGATCTGAGCCACAGCCTCCTCGACACTCAAGTTTGTGTTTTCCAAGTGTATCTCTGGCGTCTCAGGTGCCTCGTAAGGCGCACTAATCCCAGTAAACTCTTTGATCTCTCCAGCTCTTGCCTTCTTATACAGTCCCTTGGGATCTCTCTTCTCCGCAACCTCAACCGGCACATCAACATAAACCTCCACGAAAGGAATTCCCTCCTTATCGTCAGCATGTGGCCCACCCTTCTCATGCAACTCCCTCGCCAACTGCCTATCAGCCTTGTACGGACTAATAAAGCTGGCCAGGCATATGGTCGTGGAGTCAGCAAACAACTTTGCAACCTCCGCAATACGTCTTATATTCTCGGAGCGATCATCAGGAGAGAAGCCGAGATTCTTGTTCAGGCCGAAGCGGACGTTGTCTCCATCGAGGAGGTAGGTTTGGAAGCCGAGTTTGAGGAGGTGTTGCTCGAGGGCTACAGCGATGGTAGATTTGCCTGAGGCGGAGAGGCCGGTGAACCAGACAGTAAGGCCGGTTTGCTTGCGGAGAGCATTGCGCTCGGCTCGACTGAGGGATGGGTGCCAGGTTATGTTGCTGTTATATTTGTTAATCTGAGGGGCTGGAGGGTCCTTGGGACGGGGGTTTAGAGTACGTTGCTTTGGTGACAGCCATTTGGGGAAGGTCTGAGGATGATGAGGGCTTAGGGGCTGTTTGCGGGGATGGGTGTTGGGTGTTGGGAATGGAATTGGCAGATGGAGATGAATTGTATGGTATTGTGCTACACCATGATACTGCCACTGTCCTTCACTTCTTATACCTCCTTACTGGGTACCATAGTAGCAGTTTGCAGGCCCTTTCAAATGACGCCATCTGCCTCGACCCAAACATTTTTCAGTGGTAGTGTCGAGATCGGAGGTATTCAGCCAAGAGGGATTAAGGCTTGCCCGCCAAAAACCAGCCTCATGTGCTCCTCCTCCACCTCCATATATCACTACATCCACAGCCATCGTCTGCACTCTCAGCACATGATTGACACTGGGCATACGCTACTCGCATTACAGATTCCATTTACTGGCAGCCTAAGAGGGAATGTCGCCCGGAAGAACTGAGCTGCCGTGAGTGGCACTTTAGGTGAGGATATTGATGCTTGCGGAAAATTGAGGGGCTCACCTGCCACAGACCCCAAAAGGGCTCTAGACTGCCACCATCACCACCAGAGAAAGTGGCGTTCAGGAGCAATTATATGAGGTCGGGCTTGTGTCCTGCTAGGTGCAATGCAATTGAAACTATGAAGCACAGCTGTCTTTGTACACGCGAGCTCTCCTCTTAACTCTGTGCCTCCTGGTCCTTATTTTACTCTTCTCCCACCTTGTTTCCCTTTTCTCCTATCTCATTTCTCCTTTCTCCAACATTCGTTATTACTGCTTCGGTATCTGTAGCTATGTCGCTTCCCACACCTGCTCCTTCGCATGGCTCTGCTTACTCTTCAGTCCCTCCCGCTTTCTATCACAGGGGATCATATTTCCAACAGTTCATTGCTCAGAAGAAGGAGGAATCCATAACATCTTACACGCCAACAGAGTGCAATTCAACAAATTTCAACCCAAGAAAGCGAGCTTCTTCTACGTCAGATTCACTTCGATACCTTGAGAATCGACCAGCCAAGCGCTCATGTCCCGACCCTCCACTTCAGATCACTATACCAGCTCGCCGGCCCCCCTTCATCAGAGTAGACTCGGGTTTCTACTCAGCCAGTCCTGTCTCCCTAGCCTCTCCGATCAAGCTCGTACCTATCACTCCACCCTCTCCCAGGTTCTGGACCCGTCCTGTCATCAAGCCTGCCAACGCTGCTATACCCATCTCCCAAATTCGCTCTCGAAGTCCAGAAGATGAAGAACTATACCAAGCCATTCGAGGCTCCTACTGCCTCCCAGACGTAACAATCCTCTCCCTTGCCATAGACATATGTCAACGCTTCAGTACTTTGGATCAAAAGCTATGGGAATGGTATCACCGAGAACTGAAACCACAAATGGGACCAGAACACCAAGACATCTTCAACGTCGACGCAAAATGGATCCTCGTACACACAACTCGCCCGGTGATAAACGAATGGCTGCTGGACGGTCTCTACAATTACGAAGAACGAGAATGGGCGTCTTTCGGTCGTCAAGAAATGGAATCATGGCTCGGTCCCTCTGTTCGCACATCGCCATTCTTCCGGTCTCTCATTCTTACATTATGGAGAAGTAATCGTGTACAACGCTCCGTACATAGACAGCAAACCTGGCAAAAGGAAGAAGCGGACATCATCTCTCAGATATATATCCCTACGTTCTCGAACCATGTCACACACATCAGGACATGGATCTCGCAAGCTGTAGCTGAAAACTGCCAATTACCTGTCTCGGAAATGATGCCAGACCTCTCCGTCTACATCAACGAAATCGTGGCCACTTGCACAAAGACACCGCCCTTGACGGCTTACGAAACACGTTCCAACGGTCTCCTTGCGCTCACAAAGATTGGGAACGCGATTGTGGATGCTGAGGGTGAGGTTGGGGATATGATTAGGAATACGCTGTCACCTGCTATTGACATGGCGGAGGGCATGTTATGGATCGTCAACTGCATGTCTGCACAGGAACGGGCGTGGGTTAGGGAAGGCAATTTTGGAATGGCTTATTTCCATGATCTCATCAGTCTCATGGAGAAGACGAAGAGATTAGGAGGGTGTAAGGCGTTTGATGGGCTGTGGGTTGTTGTGAAGCACATTGAGGGTTTAAGGGAGCTGGAGAGGATCTCAATTTCGTCCTTGATTTGAGCAGTCGCTCTATTTGTTTCTTCTGGCGGCGATTTTATTTGTCTCGGTTGCGAAATCTGCTTTAGCGTGGTGTTTAGGCGTTTACCTCTTTGTTTTCCGTTTGAATTGGAATTGGAATCATTTGGGATTTCAAATTCCTGGGGAATTGTCGCGGGAAGAATGGTATTTTCTTTCTTCCTTTCTCTTCTCTTCTTCCGCTTTTATACTCTGTTCGTAAGATAAAGAACTTTATAGATACCATGCATGCTACACAGTCCATCACACCTATTCGCTACATAACTTACACGGAAGTTTATGCCCTTCACCATCTACAACAGTACAATTCTTCACCTACCCAGCCTCGAATCGAGGGTATTTATTACCTAAGCAAAACTACCGAATCCCATCGGCAGCTGACTTTCTCGTAATAACAACAATAACAATGAAACAGACATGTCAGATTGTACATGTAACCGATACCGACTCTCACTAGTGGAATAATAAGTATTATCATCAGGGCAAATACTGAGGATCGTAAATGTGAGGCTGGTGGTCATGTATGGACTCGTTTGCATGTGTCTTGGTTATTTAGTATTTTTTTAGTGGGGATGTTGGGCCGTCTTGGGCTCTTGGGCTAATAGTATTAAATGTTGAATCTTGTTTGATGGAATGGGACTTATTCGGCCTCTTACGGGGGGGAGAAAGATGGGATGTGTGGAGAAGAGATTTAACTTAGATATTTGGGACTTGGGGACTTGGAAGGAGCGGATGGGTGGGTTATCCCATGATAGACAATTTTAAGAAAAACTAAAAAATCTTGGGACGGGACTTGGGACTGGGAGTGCGACTGGGACCGGGACTTTGTATTCTGCATTGCCCCGCCGAGATAGTTCTATCCATTTCTCCTGATTCAAAAAAGGGTCATGAAATAAAAATTAAAACCTGAGAATGAATTTCTGATGAAGAGGGAATTGAGGCGTTTTTAGTTTATAGGTACACCAATATTTGAGGGTGATAATGTGATCAGGGTATATCTCTTCAAATCACCTAGGTTTTTCTCAACGATATCGTGGTAGCCAGGGACGTCGTCGCAGTCGAAGATGAAGAGGGCTTCTGCGACTTTCGTGTTTAGTTTTTCGCAGAGCTGGGAAGGAGAGGATTAGTATCTATTCCGGGATCTGAATTCGGATTGGTGTCGCTATTGGTATGGAGGCAGAGTTTGCCAGTGCTTACCTCTTTAGCAGCCATGATACTCCCGCCCTTTCCCAAGAGATCATCTATCAGCAGGACCTGAACCTCTCGTCAGCTTTTAACTTCTTGCTGTCGTCCGCAGCGGCGTCGACTCACCTTCTTCCCACCCATATCTATTCCCTCAAAAGCATCTGTTTTCATCTCAAATTCATCAACACCATACTCCTTAACAAACTCCACTCGGACACACTCCCCGGGTAACTTCCCCCTCTTCCTAACCGGCACAACAGGTAACCCCAACCTCGAAGCAACAATCGGCGCGAAGAAGAACCCGCGAGCTTCGAGACACACAATCGCTGAGATGGATTGGTCCAGATTGGGATAGTTCTGTGTGATATAAGAACAAAAATGCGAAACGACAATTTCCGTGATTTGGGCAGAGCGAAAGAGGGGAAAGATATCCAGATAGGGTTGATTCTGGATCCAGTGTGAGTTATGAGTTGAAGCCGGTTGCGATTGGAAGCAGGTAGGCGCTCACCGGAATGGGATGATTATTGTACAGTTTCGTTTTGCTCAAGATGAGATCGATGTCTTTCTGATCTAACATGATTGCGCGATGGCAAAACAGACAGAGTAGAGCTGTTCTCTTGCTGGGGATAGTTGTTGATAAGTTTTATGTAACATGAGCCACGTTATCTACCATTCTACCGTGAACCAATTGTGGGGGGTGGGGGTGCAAAGGGCGCTAGTGTGGTCGTCCTATTCGAGACCGAAAATGGAGCAGCAGGGCAAGGAGTAAAAACATTGTTACGAAACAACAACTGCTGGTCGGTATGAACTTGATGGCGAAATTTTTGCACTCGAGAACAAACTGGTTAGAACTCTGGACATCTATCTGTGAAGATTGCCACGCATTTATCGCTATCCAAATCGATCGAAGGAGGCTGTGTATTAAGTATGTACAATATTCCCAGTCTCGCTACTTACACAATCTCAAACTCATAGTAAACGTATGCCGTGTAATCCTCGCCACCATGCGCCGCAGCCAGTTCGGCCTGCATCGCAGAGTCGTCTTTCTGTGCCCGGCCTTTCTTATCCCTGCCGATTGCATTTCCAGCAAGATAAGAATAAGCACCATCGAGATTCGACTTCACCTTTTTGGCCAATTTGGCGTTCGTCTGTTGAACGTTAGCGGGTGTCATATTCTAATGTAGATAATTTCCTGCTAAGCAAAGCACATACCTGTACAAGTCCGGCGACAAAATCCAATGGCAAGCCGTATCGCAGCACAGTCTCCACAAACACCCTCAATGCGAGGACATGCACCCATATCATGGCGCCCTCTGAGTATCCTGTGCGGCCGAGCCTCAAAACTTCGCCCCAAACCTTCCTCTCCTCTTTACTCAAGCTGTCCACCTCCTTGGCTTCCTGCTCTTTACCGCCCTCAACATATTTGTAGTCCCTGGGAATCCACCGTGCCTCTCGAGCCTTGTGTACAAACTCGGCGCTGACTTTCTTGAACGTCACAACACCAAATAGAGTGAACTCATCATCTTTGGCCAACACTTGGGCTGAACGCGGGACAACCATATCTGAAAGCGATTCGTAGGTCTTGTAAAAGTCTTTGACGATGGTATTTGGGACGGCAACAAGGTGAGTTTCTAAGTATTCGGAATCGCGAATGATGGATGTAGGGGACACGATGGAGGTGAGGGACTTTGTCGAGAGGTTGCCACTACGAAAGTTTAGCTATGGTTCCAGATGTGGATGTAAGGACTTAATCGTACGTTTGCCGTCTTTGCGAAGTCGCGAGGTTAGTTTTGACAGAACTGTATTGATTGAACTTCGCTTTGACATCATTGTCTATGCCCACGATTTCCTAAAATACCTGTGAGCTCTTATTGCAAGTCTCAACCGGGCGCCAGGCAGCATGGACCAACCTTTTGCAGTGAATCTATCAATTCTGCAATTGACTTATCGGCGCGGTATTTGACCTTGTTCCATTGAAACGATCGCAGATATTGGTCGACAGGCTCTGAAGTACATAATCAGCACATGTACGACCAAAAGAGATCAGTTTCCATACTGTCATTGATGGTCTTTTGCTGCTCGATTTTATCCTCGTCACCGTCGAGAATGCTTCGTAACGAGTCGCCGACCTTGCCCACCACAGTTTCACATGCGTTGCTGAGTTTCGCGAGGTCATCTGCTTGCTGTACGAGTGCGTCCAAGGTGCCGATCTTGAAATCAGGAATAGTGAAAGGGACCGTTGTGCCGTTGTCGGTCGAGACGGAGCTTCTCAGGGCAGTGAGAGCTTCATCCTTGTCGCCGGATTGCGATATGGAGGTCGGCAGGGATACGAGGAGGTATTTGTTCGGGGCCATTGTTGGGGTGATGATTGTTGGACGCTGTCGTAGCTGGTATCCTGATAGCTTCTAGTCCCGCATCCAAAAACGTCAATGCGTACTGCCTACCGTACTCAGTCGCGCTTTTTAAGCTCCACGACTGCGAGAACGTTTAATTCTTTACATAGAACACCAAAGGTTACAATCGAAAATCGTCAAGTGTTTTCCTTTCGGAATACTCAGAATGGATCAGTGTTTATGTCTGATCAGGAATAATGAGCTGACCTCGAGATCATGTCCGCAGAAGCACCCCACTTTGGCAGATTAAGGTGAGTCGAAGTCACCGCAACTTTCTCGACCAACATCAACACCAATCTACAATGGCGACACGAAGAGCCATTGGCCGCGCTGCCAACAAGATACAGCATGCTCGAATTACAGTGCCAACAGTCAACTCGGTCAAGAGTCCGAGGACATTCGTAACAGCCCACCAATTTCGACCAGCTCGACAACCGGCTTTCATATGCGAAGTGCAAGAGAGAGTACACCAGCAAAAGAGAAACTATGCCTCGTCAGCCGGTGCTAGCAAGACCCAACTCTATGACTTCCATGTCAGCAAAGGTGGCAAGATGGTGCCATTTGGCGGCTTCCTCATGCCATTGCAGTATTCAGACTTGAGTATTGTTGACTCTCACCATTGGACACGCGAGAAGGCCAGCATATTCGACGTCAGCCACATGTGAGTTGGCTGTAAAGGATCTCGAAAAGCACGTACTTACCCATCTATTCAAGGCTACAGCACGAATTGACAGGTCCTGGCGCGGCGAACTTCCTGGCTTCCATCACACCATCTTCTCCAAAAACCACAAAACCCTTCCACTCAGGCTTGTCAGCACTTCTGCACCCAACAGGCGGAATAGTAGATGATACCATAATTACCAACCTCAGCTCTGGCTGGAAAGAGCGTTACTATTTCGTGACCAATGCCGGATGCAGGGACAAAGATCTGGCCTTCATCCAGGATTCGATTCATCAATGGCGAGAGGACAGCGACAACGGGGAGATACAATGGAGGACGTTCACCGACTATGGTCTGGTTGCACTACAAGGGCCGCTCTCTGCGGACATTCTTAAATCCTTGAAGCCAACCACTGCTGAGAATGAGCCATTCAATGTAGACGAACTACACTTTGGCCAGTGCAAGTACCTCCACCTTGCTGATATCGATCAGCCTTGTCTAGTGTCCCGCGGTGGTTATACCGGTGAGGATGGCTTCGAAATTTCGATCCCATCCAGCTCAAGCGGCGCGAACAACACTCTCAAGCTGACTGAAGCTCTACTCCAAGCTGGAGGTGAAGACAAAGTAAGGCTAGCAGGTCTTGGTGCAAGAGACAGTCTTCGACTTGAGGCCGGCATGTGTCTTTATGGCCATGACATTGACGACTCCACCACTCCAGTAGAAGCAGGTCTTTCTTGGATTATTGCAAAGGATCGTCGCGAAGCCGGAGATTTCAATGGCTCAGATACTATACTTTCGCAATTGAAGCCCAAGAAAGACGGTGGATCAGGTGTCACTCGTCGCCGTGTTGGTCTCATCATCAACGACAAGGCCCCTGCTCGTGAAGGCGTTGCGATCGTGAACGAAGCCGGTGAAGAGATTGGCACGATTACCAGTGGATGTCCAAGTCCGACCCTTGGCAAAAATATCGCAATGGGATACATCAAGAGTGGAATGCACAAGGCCGGTACAGAGGTAGGCGTGGTAGTGAGGAACAAGACGAGGAAGGCTACCGTGAGCAAGATGCCTTTCGTCCCGAGCAAGTACTGGAAGGGCTTGTCTGCTGGATTGTAATTGGCATTGTGTATACTCTGAGCTTTATGGTTCAACCCTGGGCAGCAGCATTTGTTTTTAACCTTAGATAGAGGGAGGTGGATGTTTGGATTCATTTCAAGTGATACCCCGACTCGAAATAAAACTTCCAATTGCACATTTATGGCGATCGGTTTCTGGCGATTTCCAAAATTTCAAATAATTATCGACATTGGTCTCGATGTGAAGAACTCTAAATCCAACGGTGTGTCCGATGACTATAGCTAGTTCTCCATTTTCAGACAACGAGAAGCTTGAGAAGGTCATACTCGAGCCACATACAGCCAAAAAGATCTGACCGACCGCAGAATTTGACTCCTGGGACTCTCTGTCTATCCATAAAATGGAAAATACCTGCCCAACCTAGACTAGCTCACACAGCCTCGTTCTGTCCAGTCATCCTTATGCTGAATCTATGTAAGATAACGTATTCCACCACCGAGCCGGCCACACCACCTAGCCGGCCACTTTTCCTTGGCACGACCAACTCATATTACGCCTCTTCAATTTTATCGCTATCAACAATAGATTCCAAGTCTGTCGTGCTGCTATCTGATTCAGAAGATATCTCAATATCCTTTTTACACCTTCGCGCATTGTGCCTAGTCGCGCCGCAGTTCCCACAGCGCCGTAAAGCTAGCCGGGCTGTTTCTTGATCACCACTACCACGAGCCTTCTTTGATTTCTGAGGCGCTACAGACGCCTCAGCAGCTACCTGCGCTGCTGCAGTCCCGTACTCTATAGTACCACCTTGCTGGATCCACTTCCTTTTGCGCCATTTTCGCTTCGTCATTACTGCCAATTGCTCTTCAAGCTCGTGGTTTCGTGCAATAAGTAGAGCGTTCTGGTGCAGCATCAATTCAGCGCCCTTGACAAGCTGAGAGAAGCCAGTCTGCGCAGTAACTGGTGACCGAGTGAAAGATTCGCGTACAAGCTTTGATTGAGATCCAAATTCAAGAGTATTGCTTGGAGTCTTCGACTGCCACGGCGTCTCCTGCGGTGGGGGTGCTGGTGGGGTACGTAGCCGTACTTCAAGGCGAACCAATACCACCTCCGCGTTAATAGGGACTAGCCCTACCATCTCAAAAGCCTTTCGACAGTTCTCTTCTGTAAACACGTCGAAAAACGCGTCTTTGAAGGCCGGGAGGAAGCCTTCTTTGTTGATATAGGTAGACGCGTCGGCGTGCCAAGTCTCGAACTCGTTGAGAGTACTTGCACTTCAACGGCGAGAAGCAGACCACATCAAGCGGCTGGAGGATATGCGATGAATGAGGTGGCACACAGAGCGTTATGATCTTATGTCCGAGGCAGTAGTCCTTGAAATCCTGGTTGAGATGGCTCTCATGGCCGTCCAAGATGAGCAGCCTATACCCCCTACTTGGCGTGCCTTTGTATGCGCGTCAAAGTGCTTCAACCACTTAAAACCAAGCGCGTTGTTTGTCCAGCCGTTCTCAGAGACCGAGAGCTTCCAATTCCGTGGTATATCTGCCTCCTCATACCACGCAGAGATGTGAACGCGTCCTTTGCAGATAATGAAGAGCGGGGTCGCATACCCAGCGGCGCAGATACTCTGGATAACTGTAACCCACTCGCGATTGCCTGGCTGGATCAAATTAGGCCGTGTACGTCTTTCAGAAGCTGTGAAGACCTTCATTGACCCAATAACGCCCATCTGGAAGCCAATCTTGTCACGGCTAGTAGTAACTAATGAAAGGCGTGAACAGCAATCAGGTATGGACTAAATGTGATAGTGAACTACAGGTAGCTATGTAAATGGGGGCTGGGGGCAAGGCCTACTTATAGGTCTTGCTGTGGCTCGTGTACTGTGGCGCCTTGTTAGGTGCTTGAAACACTGTGATTGTTCCAGTAGCCTAGCAAGCCGTCACAAATCTCGTCAAAGTTGTGCGTATCCTTGTCGTGGATGCCGTACTTGGCTTTAGTATCTGCAACGAGCTTGAACCACGCGCCGATAATCTCTGGATCTTTCTGTAGTATCCTATGCCTATCCTTTGCTCGATTGAAGGCTACCTTGAGCTCATCTGAGCGCGTTACGAATCTCTCAGCCCAGTTTTTGGCTACTAGCTCTCCACCGCATATACCCAGTAGTTTATCCGCCATATCTGCCACCTCACACAGCCGGGGCGCGAATCCTCGCGAATCGAGGTCGAGGATGTATTGGACAATTGTCTGCTCTTCAGTCGTAGTGAGCTTGTGTTGGGCGTTGCGAGTATCTAGGCGATACGTGATTCCGTTGTATCGGCTAGTCAATGTTGAAGGAGGTACATCAAACGCTTCAGCAGCGAGCCGGAGGCTTCGGAATTGGTGGGTGATATGGGCAGAAAGGGCAAGCTGAATTCTGCCTTCTCTGTTAGATAATTGCGCATTTTATTGTTGAGACATATCGTGTTAATGAAGGAGTTGGTCGTCTTGGCAGAAACTGACCAGCTCGGTGGTGGAACACGTTATAGCAATCAACGACTCCCTTTGATCTCATCCGTCTCTCAATCGACTCATGCCTACCTCTTCAACCTACACCCTTCAATTTCTCTATTCCTGCGATCTGCACCCCACCAAAATCCAAGGCTGAGCAAGAAAGAAACGCTAAATCCAGGCCGATCCGCTAATCACCCGCCATGCCATCCATATGCGTCACTGTCTCCCTTAATACGAATCAAAGTTTGAAGACACCTTTACTTATACCTTCTGATGCGTCGTTCGATCCGGTAGAGTCCAAGTCGGTCTATTCTTTTGTTGTGAAAGCTGCTGGAGCTAAGTTGAGATTTAAGAAGGTGCAACGAGTCTTTGTTGCGAGGAATGGGGATGAACTTATCACGGAAGAGGACTGGAAAGGCGCGCTGAAGAATGATGTTGTTCTGCTTGTTAGTGCGGGAGAGGAGTATGTTGGGTTGAGGAAAGAGGCTGGACGATATGCGGAGTTTGGTATGTCTTTTTTAACTTTCTGATTCCACCGAGTCCTGCTTACAATTCGAAAGTCAACCTCGACTGCTCTATCGTCAATCTCGCGCGCAATGCTGTCGTAAATACACAAGCGATTTCTCAGTTGGAACAAACCGCGCATTCCCTCCCTGGCCTTATCCATGCCGTCGGTCAACCAGATCTCCATCCGGGAAACCGATTCCCAATTGGTGCTGTCTTCGTATCTGATGGCTGGATACATCCTCCTCTGATCGGTGGAGATATCGGTTGTGGCATGGCTTGGTATCGCGTTACAGGTCTCTCTAGACGACAAGTCGATGGCGATAAAGGCAAGAAGATTGCGGATAACCTACGCGGACTGGAAGGCAAATGGAGTTCACAAGAGTCGAGAGAAGCTTGGTTGACGAAAGGTGGTGTATGTTATTCTGCTGGTGAAGAGTGGGATCTTGCATTGGGTACGATTGGTGCAGGAAATCACTTCGCCGAGCTGCAGGTTGTGGAATCGTCGAGTACGGATGAGCTGAAAGAGGATGAAGTGGTTTTGCTGGTTCATTCTGGCTCGAGGGGATATGGAGGGGATGTTTTGAAAAGACATGCTTCTGATAACGACCCGAGTTTTCAGGCGGATAGTCTGAAGGCGAATGTGTACATGGAAGAGCATCAGCGAGCTTGCGAATGGGCGAAGGGCAATCGGGATCTCATTGCTTTGCGATTCTTGGCTTGCCTTGAGCCGGGAAATTCGGATTGGGAGCTCGGGTTCCAGCAAGAGACTGTCAGTCTGGATGACATCCAAGACATACGGGCCAAGATCAATGCGCGTAAGGTGGTCGACATCTGGCATAACAACGTCGAGAAGATCTCATGGCCTCCAAGCGCCAGGACATCATTAGAAGATACTGTAAGGACTGTGGCAATCGAAGAGCAAGAGGATGTCCAAACCCAACCGGTATTTGCATACGTGCATCGGAAGGGGGCAGCTCCCACATACGATCCGTATACCAAGACGCCTCTATCGATTCTACCACTTCCAGGCTCACGCGGAACCCCAACTCTCATCCTACGACCCAAGTTTACAAAGGAAAACGACTGGGGTTCTCGCAACGCATTATCCTTAGCGCATGGCGCAGGAAGGGCAATGTCACGGTCAAAAGCGCTTTCGACATTAGGGGCAAAGTTCAACAAGAATATGGATACCCAACTTATACCGACTGCAGTCTCGCAGACTACACAGAGCGCCGACGGACGTGATGTTCACGGAGGAACATGGGTCATCTGTGATCAGAAAGAGCTGGTTTGGGAAGAGTCCCCTGATGCCTACAAGGACGTATTTGCTGTCGCAGATGATCTGGCAGGAGAAGGCGTTGCGGAAGTAATCGGATGGCTTCGCGCTCGCATCAGCTACAAGGTGAGACATGAACAGCGGTGAGCTCATCTCTTTGCACAAGGTGCAGTGCCTTCTACGGTGCGTTTGGTTTGTCAACAGACCCTCGCCATTTCACTTCGTAGCATGGCGTCAGGAGCGAAGCCTGTCAACATTACGCCATAGACATCTTCAGTACGCAGCCGGGGAGAGTTTTGTCAAGATTGATATACTGTCGACAGTGATAAACAGTAAGTCGTACACAGACTTCCTTCTTTGGCAGCGATTGATCAAGTGTTTCCTTTATTTCTATTCATGGTTCCGGAAAGGAGTCTTACCGGTCGACATTATACGCTTCTCTTGGAACAACGGCCAAGGAGTGAGGTAGATTTTCTAACAGGCTACCTGGCTTGTTTCATCGATTGTTGTTTGGGAGTTGACGCACAGAAGTATTTGCTGCAGAGGGAGAGCCTCAAGCGAGCTCCTGCAGGATTGGAGACGTTGATCTATATCTACTGAAAACCCACCAACAAACGGTTTGCAAATCTTGCGATCGGTATGAATTGCATCCTGCCTCACCGTATTGTCGTGCGCGGAGTCATTTCGGTTGGTTGCACCGCCCCAGCCTTTTTGACGCTCTCTCGTCCACTCGTCGGTGTCTACACGCTTTCTTTGTCGTACAAGGTGCGCAGAGCCACAACGACTAAGGAGCGTTGCGACAAAGAGACCGCTGCGACCTCACCTGGCAGAAGGCTGCTAGTCGAGACTTCCCGGTAACAGCGGGCGGCCCTGCAGGTCGCCGCCAATTACTAGGTCAGATCTGAAACTCTGGTAAAAGCTTGGTAGTGCTTGGTATCCTGGTTCCAAAAATGGAATGCATTGGCCAACCGTGTGGAATGATTGCAGCTTTCGAAGAATGACTGTGACCGTGCATCCAACACTTGCTAAAACAAAGCGCCCATCTCCATCCCATCCGGCTACTGTTGGCTCTGCCGTTCCGAGAGGTTAGAGCCTTGATGGCACAATGTGTGTCCGTGGTTGATCAGAGACGCACAGAAGGCTGGCCTGGTGTAACGGATATCTTATAAGCCTTGGCTGCTCGATCTTCTTATCGATTTACTCCATTCTCGCTGTTCTTGATTTTGTTCGCATTCTTCAAATTGACTTTCTGGTTACGGGTACTTAGATTCCTCCTTGACACGATACATTCTGTCAGCAAGCGCGTTCCATTCCACGGTCTCTAGTAACATACAACACTCGCGCGGCGGCAACAACAACCAGATATATAGTCGTCGCGATCTAACACTGCAACAATAACTTGGGAAACTCCATCTCTAACTTGCCTCGTATATCAACTACATCCACAAAGCTCGCCCACATCTCTATACCAAAATGCGATCATCAACAATACTTGCTAGTCTTAGCACCATCGCGTTGGCGAGTGCTCAAGTCATCACCGGTCAGCTAGGCGACGCAACGCGCAACACTGACGATCCAATGGGCGCCGCGTACCAGGCCGACATCCCGGTTGGCAAGTACGGAGAAATAGTTGGCAGCATCGTCGCAACAGCAGCTGGTGACAAAGGCACCAATTTCAATATCAACCTTGCCGGTTTGCCAACATCAGGCGGTCCTTTCAGTACGCTCACTCTACTCACTCCCACCGCGAATATTCCCCGCTAACCGACCCAGGCTTCCACATCCATGTCGCCCCAGTCGCAGCCGATGACAACTGCAACAGCACCCTCGCACATCTCGATCCCTTTCTCCGTGGCGAAGACCCCACATGTACTGCCTCTCGCCCAGAAACCTGCCAAGTTGGTGACCTCAGCGGAAAGTACGGCAAAGCAAATGGCACAACTCATATGGCATCCTTCTTCGACCCGTACGTCTCCCTCAAGGAAGGCTTGGGTGCTTTCTTCGGCAACCGAAGCTTCGTCGTCCACTTTGCCAACAAGACCCGCATCGCTTGCGCCAACTTCCAGAACATCGCCGGTGTCCCAGATGCGCCAACCTCCACAATGCCATCAAATGAAGGCAGCAATGCGACAACTGCTACGCTTGTTCCTGCTGCCAGCGGCGGTAGTAACTCGAGTGGGCCCCTCAATGGCGTTGTGACCAGCACCACTACTTCGCTTGCTCAGCCTACGCCTACTGAGAGCAGTTCTACTGGTGGTTCTACAAGCGCATCGCCAAGACCCAGCGACTCGGCTGGCGTTCCGGCGAGAGATGTTACAAACACCTTCTCGGTACTGGGTGCTCTGGCTGTCGGCCTCTGGGTCTTGTAGACTGCTTCCTCTTCACGACGAGTGCGAGCAGAAAAACCTTGTGATACTTGAGCAATGGTGTTGACAGAAATGAATATCATGAATGCGGTGTTACGGAGTTAACTGGCTGTGCGTTGTCGGTTGCACGAAAGGGTTTGCCGGTGTTTGGTGTCACTTCTCTTCGACGGATATGATACCCCCTATTACGGCCACTCCATGTTAGGAGTCTGCCTAATTCTCGAGTTTTTTCTTTTCTCCATTGTTTTTTCAGAGGTTGAGGTATGTGTATGTATAATTGTATTGTAATGTATATTAGTTTGAGATTCTTCTTTCTGTCAGAGGCTTGAGCTGGGTAATGTGGTGGTGGTGGTGGTGACTAGTTAGCCTCTTCTATGTGTAATAGTAGGTAGGTAGATGGTATTGAAGAGAGTTAAATAATTTTCTCGTTTGTTGAAGATATGCTGTTTTTTTTGGTTTGCTCGTCGGTCTTCTTGTAGACATAGTGAATTAACTATCTGGCCTAAAGTGCGATGACATTACGAACGTGTTCTCTTTAAGGGGGAGATGTTGTGATATATGCTGGGCGGTTTTACTAACTTTCGCCTATCTATCTGTGCTGATTTCTTGCTGCTTGGACTGACTGTAGTTATTAAATATTGTGATTTTACCGCTTGTTAGAAGGAGTTGTTCGCAGTATGATTGGTGATGTATACAAACGCGTGGTAATAGTATTCGACTACTTTAGGCTCGATAGGAATTTGCGCTAACGAGTGAAATAACCTAATTAGCCATCTTGAAACAAAATCTTTCTTTTTGTTCGGGTAATCGTTTGATAATTTAACATGGTTTTATTGCTACGCGTGTGGCTTAAAGTGTCGCTATGGGTAGGATATATGTCATGGCTTTTGTGGAGGAAGGTCTGGAGATGACGGAGGTTCGTTTGGAATGATGCTGTGGGATTGGATATTATGAGATTAGATATTGTGAGATTGGATATTGTGGGATTAATTGCAATGGGATTGGCTACTATGGGATTGGCTACTATGGGATTGGCTACTATGGGATTGGCTATCGTTTAATTCGTTCAGAGCTATAGATGATTGGAGCTCTTGTTTCCTGTCTGACGATAAGATAGAATGGAATCCCGTCATCTGTTATTCGAGACCCATGACTATATTGTCTGCTTCAAGCCCAAGACAATGTCAGCAAAACGCAAAGGTTTCCTTTCGCAATGCGTCGCTCAACACTATTTCTCCATCCATGATCCCGTGGACATAACACTCGCCAATCAAAGAGGATGTCCTAACTGACAAGTCTTCTACCTCGACACTGGCTCCAGTACTGGACACTCTCGTAACAAACGGCACCTGACCCCCAAGCAGAACATGGACATTATCGCCGATCTGCGTCGAGTCCGGACCCATTCCAAGATATCCCTGTCGGGTAACGAAAAGCCGCCTATGTCTCGCCGTTATGGCAATCGTGAGGACTGATTTGGTTTCTTCGCTGAGCATCCACTGTCCTTGCTATGCAGATCTGATTTCTTGTTCCCAGACTTTATAGGTGGTATGATCGTCATTCGTGGCTTGTCGCCAATTGTAATCGGAGTATGAGCCAGTGCAGCAGATGTTGCCAGTGATGCAACGCCAGAATGCGTCCTGCAAATCATTTCCTGCTATATATGTTGTAGAGACATTCTCATTGACTCCGGTGAGGTTTATCCAAGAATCAAGAATTGGCACTGCCGATTTCCAGTCGTGGACTTCCATCGGTTCACCCACCAGAGCAATTTCGTCAACACGATAGCCGTCCAGTAGTAATACAAAAGCATCGGTTTCATGTCTCTTGACAATAGCAGGCTGACCTGAAGCGGTGTTGTAGAGAGAATAGCACGCTTCTCCCCATGAGATTTCGCCAGGATACATAGACGTGTCTTCAGCCCCCCAGTCTGGAATCCATGATGGAATGTGTGGCCGATGCCGATGATTCCCTGATTGTAACAAAAGAGATCCACTGGCGTTGATGAAGTGTTCGGCGACTAATGCATATATCTCCATCGTGCTCATCGAGTAGTCTGGTCGTATTGGAGGCGTGTTCAGCCAATTTTTGACCAGTCCTAAAACTGAAAAGACTTTATCACGGTCATCCGTTGCTTTTCTCAGGCGTGTCATACGCATGATATCAACAAGACAAGCACCTGACTCTTGGTCGGCACAGAACCCAGACACTACTACCATGGGCATGATTTTGGCGACAAAATGCAACACTGTATTCTTGGTATCCAAAGGGAGGGTATCGGCGAGTATTCGACAGCAATCGTTTACGACGTGCTTGTTCCCATGTTCAGCGGCATTCTTGAACCATGTCCACGGCAATGAATACGAGCCGAGAACTGCAATGGCTTCAGTCGGCAGGATATTTTCTTGCAGTACCCAGGCTCTTTCCCAATATGGCAGTCGTGTGATTAGTTTGATGGCTTCCCATCCTTTCGCGTAATCAGGAGCGACTGATAGTTCTAAACTCTCGAGGACTTGGAAGCAAGCCATTTCGTGATAGTGCTTGCCACTCCCTAGTTGCCTTACTATTTCCACTCCAGAAGCAGTTGCACTTTCTGGTCGCCTGTCAACCCGGGTGAGCTAAAGACTGGCGTGTTATGGAACCTTTAGAACTGGACGTACCATTCTTTAGTATTGTCCACAGCATGCCTGATTGACGTATCTTCAGTATCTTCAATCATGCCCAGCCAGAACAGAGCACACTCACAACTTTTGTAAATTTGTTGCATCAATGCGACTTGTTGTGATTTCTCTTCCACATCTTCTTGGTTGATACACAATTGATCGATCCAGACGATCCGCTCGAGATCCTTCCACCGAAGACGGCGCAAAGCAGCCCCCAGATTCCTGGTAACAGCACAAGTGCTACCGCTCATATCGATGGATATAACGTCTTTGGGGTCGCCCCAGACATAACTCAGTGCCTCAAATTTCGGCTTTTCAGCCAGAGAAACAGTTGTCAAGTGGCAAGAGATATTGTCGAGCCATTGTCCAGGATAGAGATGAAGCAGACGGATCTCGTGGCGTTCAGTAACTAGAGGTTGATACTCGTATTGAGCCATCGATTGATGAAGAGAAGTTGCGGAGATACTCGCAAGAAACAGATTGGTAGGCTGCTAATTGGTGCAGTGCCCGGAGGAGGAGGAATAGCAGCCCTCGCAGGCAAGACGGAGAAAGCCACCCAGCAGAGTAGTCTTCGCGTTAAAGTAGATGATGTGATACAGATATTGTCGTGAAGCTCTCTGATCGGGCAGGCAAGAGCATGAGCGGGTGTGGTGCTCCACTCCACAAAAGATGAAGAGGATTCCATAACACACGACGAAGAAGATAACAAAGGCCAATTTTGCCTTTGGGGCAGTAGATGATGGAGGAATGATTTCAACCGTAGATTGAGAGAGGACATGAACTGAATCATGTGATCTGAAGCGCTAGTTCAGGATAGGAAATTCGGAGCCCAGGAGAAGCTTGAAGTCTCCCACTACCGCCGCCGGCCACCGTATTACATTGCAGTGTCATTTTCGTCTCATGCTCGGTCATTTCGGTGTTGTTCTTTGCAATTGAGTGTTTGATTGAGCGCTCACCACCATGATGTCATTTATCTTGCTGTTTGTAGAAGTATACAGTAGGGTCGCACAAGTTTCCGTACAGCCGAGATCGCTCAAAAAATGGTGATTCTTGTAATTACATTATCGCGCTTTCAACGCGATCATTTTCGCTCATATTCTCGTATAATGTACAGTAATACCAGGGCTACAAAATGAGCCATTCAGTGAGCTATTTAGTATTTTGTGTGCCAACCATCTGCCGCCAGTAATGCCTCAACCCTCCTTGGCATTGACTCAAGTACAGCATCAAAATAATGTTGTTCAATAAGCCGCCAGGCCTTAATAAGTGCTTCTCCTAGAACCTCTCGTATATTGTCTACACCGCCAGTAACGTATTCAATCATAGGTTCCACTTTGTAGACCAATTCCTTGAGCCTCCGCCAGAGGTTTTCAATCGGGTTCATATCACGACTGTAGGGCGGCGCATCTTGTAGTGGAATGAGGTTTTCCTTAAACCAGACTGTAGTCTTTTTGGCTTTGTGGATAGGCGCGTTATCCTGCATAAATTTAAGGCCCGGTTCGTATACTGTAGGTAACATTTCGTCGAGTAACTTGATATACGAGTTCGTAGAGTAGCCTTGACGCTTGCTCTCTAGGTCACGCTTAAGAATGTACAATTCAGAGCGCCCTACTTGGCCAGAGAAGCATGCCCAAATCATGATAGACACTCCTTTACCCTTCTTATAGGTATCAATCATTGAGGTCTCCCATTTTTGTCCTGGTGTGCGAAAACACCATGTTCTTGCCTTGCCGGTCCCTCGCTCAACTGAGCACTCGTCAGACCATATAATCTTCGCCCAATCTTCAGCTTTCCACGACATGTGCTGCTCTGCCCAGAGCTTCCTGGCGTCAGCATGTACCTGTGTGAGGAAAGGGCGCCTTGCAGACCTCCAATTTGCGATTCCGTACTCTTTCAATATCCTCCTGATGGTATCCTTCGAAAAATCGATGCAAGCCTGTCTTTTGACCTCCTCGTACGTTAACTTAGGCTGCGTACGTATAATGCGTAACAGAGATCGTTCATCTCGGTCTGTATACGAGCGTGGCCGGCCGCTGGAAGGTAGGGATTCGCCGTTCTGGCGTAATGGGGCCTTTTCAAGGCTGTATTGGATGGTGGAACGCGGTAGTTTTTGTAGCGCCGCAATTGCGCCTAAACTGAGCTCGGCTTCACGCTGCGCATCAATTTTGCCGCGTTGATATGGAGTAAGACGATGATTAGGAAGCCTCTGCGGGTTTATAGGAGTCAATGGCTTTCGTTGAGGTGGCATAATGGTAGTGCAAAGATAATGTGTTAAAAAATGAGAGGTGTAGATTTCGCGTTTTCGCTTAATTGTACGGAAACTTTTGCCCTAGTACTGTATATGCCGATGAATACTTCCGCGGTATGCCCTGACATACTGGGACATGCTTTCTCCTTTCTAGGATATGCTCAAGCCGTTTTTATATACTAGAACATGCTAAAAGCATGTTAGCATGCGACAAGGCATGTCCGAGTAAGTACGGGCATGTGGAGACGATTATGTCGAAGCATGTTCGAGTGGAGTACTAAGCCGACTAATTAGGTGAATCTTTTGCTCTATATTATCTGTCACATCTCTGTCTTGAATCCTGATTATGACAAGTGAGCATGAGTACCATGAGAATTTAGGACTTTGATTCTGAATCTAGTGCGTGTATTAGCAATGACCGGAATGCAACTCGAGCGCCAAATGAACGAACCTGTCGGGCCTTCTGCTGTAAGAGCCGATATTTATGAGATGTACTCATTGATAGCATCCCCTTCGACTTCTCTTTTGCGCTTCCTGTTTCCTCGGAAAGTGTCAGCGTTTTCGACATAGAGACAAGAGACATTACCTCTCATGATTGGTGATGGCAGCGAAGAGAGCAACGTCCCATCTGGTGGAGTCGGGTCATCGTTTGAAGACTTTGTTGCAACTTCTGCCAAAAGATCGAGACTTTGATGGTCTATACTTGGAAGCCTTTGGATATCGAAGAGGCCCCAACAATCCTGTTGGATGATGCTTTATCCGTTTGTGGGATGCTTTTTCTGAAGGAATCCACTTTTTAGTGAAGAGATTTTAAATCATTCACATCTGTACATATAGCCCGATTCCCAGCTGAATTTGAGCTCCTCATGCAATCCTAAACCCTCATCTTTTCACTGTAACATTCGAGAAATCCTTAGGGCTTGTTCGAAAATGATGGATTGAGCGAGATTGGTTGGGTTTTGGCGGCTAAAGTTCAATCCATCGAACCAATGTAAAGATGTTCGAGAATGATTGATTGGATTTTCGATTAGAAACGTTGCATAAGGGCGGTGAGCAGAAATGGCCTAGATCGCTAGTTAATATGACCGAAACTGCTTGCTACTGCACCTCCATATTTCGTCTCAAAAACTTACCAAGTCCCTTCTCTCTACCTCATTCCAACTACACCACATCCTTAACTGACGATGTCTGATGCCTCAGAACCTCGTCTGCCATCTCGTGCACGATCTACACCAAAAACATATGACGATATTATTGCAGAGACCAATGCAAAGGCTGCTGCAACCCGAGGAGCCCGTGGTGGGCGCGGAGGACGTGGTAGGAAGGGTGGAAGAGGTGGTAGTAAAAAAGCTACTCAATCGAAGAGCGATATTGATGCCGGAAACGATGGGTTAACGGATCCCGCCCTCGAGGACGCCGTACCGCAGACACAATATCCAGATCCTACAGCAGAGGATTCGCCGAAGCCATATTATAATACGCCTGTACGAGAATCCTCTGCTCAGCAACGCGGTCAGTCAGTCGCAATGCAGTCAATTGAATGGAGTAGAACACCTACACCTCGTCCATCGGTCGCACGCAATTTGGGGCCCTTATCGGCGCCTCGACCCCATCAGACCCCCCAACAGGGCGGTAATATCAATCGCGATCGCGACTCTGAGATATCTCAAATGCCTGCCGAAGATGACGATAACCGCGATCGGTCACTCCCGCAAACGCCTGGTGGGACACAAAGGAAGCCTCGGAAGGCCAAGTATCCTTGGATTTATGAGCGCGAGTTCGCTATGCTGAAGACCTTAGTAGAGGCGAAACACCGAGGGCTTCAAACCGGCGCGGCATTCGAAGATGATGTATGGTTGGAAGCGCGATTGGCAGTTGACCGGGTCCCGCGAGATGAGACTATACCAGATATGGATGCTGCTACAATGGCCAACAAATGGGTGGACTGGAAGCGGTGGTGGCCCGATTACCAGGCAGATTACGGCTCAGGCAATGTACGATCGCATACGTCGGGTTGGGAGAAGAATATGAGCGGCGCAGAGTGGGATTACCCGGGCATCGAGGCTGGTGTACTTGTTAGTGCAGAAGATACTATGAGGGACCATTACTTCCATTATCCAAAGTGCGGTAGGTTCAAGAAGCTACGCGTCAACCACGTAGACCTTCTATCGCAGCTCTTGGATAACAAGCTGGCCGACGGACGAGATGCTGCAAAGGTGAAGGAGTTAGCAAAGGAAGGGCCGCCGAAGCCTAAAAAACGGTTACCAAAAGCTACTCCAGATCTGCGGAAGAATGCCTTATTTAATTCATATGAGGATACTAGTTTAGATAGGCTTGCCGTCGCACTTACTGCCCAGAACGAGAGTAAGATGGGGCTCGCAATGCAACGTGTAGAGAAGCTGGAGATCTTCAAGGGAAATACGGAGGCGATAGGGAGTTTGTACGAGGTTTTTTTCGCTGACGAGAAGAAGGCCGACTACTTCTTGAATCTACCGATTCATATGATATCTTGGTGGGTAAGGAAGGAGTTCGGAGGAACTATAATATTTGATCAGCACTGGAATGACCGTGAAGAAGAGCGTGTATCTCGTAAACGTAGTATGAATCAAACGGGAGTCGGTAAAAAGAGGGCGCGATGGCGAGTGGCAGAGGAAGATGATAACAGCGATCTCGAGGAGGATACTAAGGATGTTGAGGCCGTAGAGGAGGACGAGGATAACGAGTCTAGTGGTGGTGATGATGAAGAAGTTGAGTTTTTCGAAGAGTTGAGTCAAGCGTAAAGCCGGGTACCAAGAACTTTGCCGGGCGTAGAAGTGTGGAAGATGAAGTTGACGATGTGGACGAGGATGTGGATGAGGACGAGGACGAGGAGGCCGAACCCTTAATAATAGTGAATGGCTTAGATTGAGCCAAGACTCCGGTGTTGTCCTTGCTTGTTCCAACCAAGTTGATAGTGTAGGTTCCTGGGCTGAACGCAGAGGCCGAGGTCGAGTAAGACTTGTCCGAAGGAGAAACTCCAGTCTTGATAGTCTGGGAATTGCCAGCGTCGGTTGACAGAGCTAGGTGGATGTCGAACGTGGCCGTGTCGGAGGAGACGGCGTCCCACTCTAGCCTGTCAGTCAACTGGAGGGAATTAAGGTGCCGTGGGTGTTCCCAAGCTGTATGTTAGGAAAGGCAGCTCACCGTAACAGAGAGATCATCAGACTGGGAGATGACAGACATCGCAACTGGTAAAGTCCGAATCTCGCTCTCACTCCTGTCGTCACTCTCCATCACCAACATAGCAAGCTACAAGGCTGCCATCTTCCAGTAGACATGTAGTCTACCGGGACGCTGCTTAGCTTACGCCCGAATTCTTTTAAGCACCTACATTCGTCTCTCAAATGCCTGGATTCCATATCCGCACCTCAGCGCTGCCAGAAGATGCAACTTTCATCCTCGAAGCGTTCGATTCGACTCTCCCACATCTAGCAAACATCGGCAGTGGTGAGCGATGGGGCTCAGAGCCACGTTCGAAGAAAGAAGTGTTTGTCAAGCGCATATACACACAAGTAGAGAAAGCTCGATCTGGAGTCAGCGACAACGATGCTGTTTTTATTGCCGAAGTGCCCACGGGTGAACCTGTGGCTGAAATCACAAGAATTCGAAGAAGAGAGAATGCTCAGCAAATGCTCAAAGTCGCAGCCGCAGTCGTCCAAGGAGAGTTCCCCTCATACGTTGCAGAAGCACAAAATCTTGAAGCACGCGTGCGAGAGACTATCGAGCGCGCCGATTATCTGTATCTAAGCGTCATGATTAGCGATTTCCATGCGGGTCCTTTGCGAAAAGGAGCTGGAGCGTTGTTGGCACAGCGAGTGAAGGAGTATGCTCGGAAGGGAGGAAAGGCAGCGGTGTACTGTGATTGTTGGGCGGGCAATAGAGGAAAACTTGTCGGGTAAACATTTTCTAATATCTTCTATTCTGTGTCTACAACTGTTGCTGATGCTTTACAGGTTCTACAAATCGCAAGGATTTGTGCCCGTGGATGGTTTTGAGGCAAAGAAGGGTGATATCGTTTGGTCTGGAATGCTCTTGCGGATGGATATTGATAACAACACCCATGATCGGTAAAGAGCTGGCGATGAAGGACGGTATCTTAAAATAGATATGGCCGGTAATCAGATATTCAACCACTCATTGCCACGAGATGAGCCCCCGACCTTCCACTTAAAGGCGTAAAACAAAACATTACCTCAGTCAGGACCGCACCTTGACTCGAACCCCCGAGCTTCCAGATTTTGGCAAAACTACAGTGACCTATCGCAAGGCACGCGACAGACCAATGTAGAAACTTTCTTGTCCGCAATTGATGAACGCATAGAAAGTTTTTCCTCGACCGGTAGACTATAATCATGTTTTGCTGACATGGGTTCTGAATGACTTTACTTATATCTGATGTTGAGGGGAGTGTGGGAAGTTGGGATCCCAAAGGTGGAAAACTCCCAGGTAAGTCGAGATGAAGACGTTAATACTTTCGAAAGCCACAGTAGCCAAGGCTCATGTGGCCGCATATAGTTCGAATCACGGATTTCAAGTCAATTGTACATTCTCTACATGAGAAGCTACAGCAGGTAATCGAGGACAGTTTTGTGGTAAGGGACAGGCAACTAATCGACACTATGGGATCTCGAACTAAGCTAGGATTGAGAGAAACAAGAAATTGTATTCGGAATCAAAACTCAACATCACAGCCTCGAGCGCATTTGCGGCATGAAGATCCACAACCTTCGAACTCAAATATGCCAGACCAACAGCGCCATCAGTAGCCTTATAGCCAATCAGCACCTCGATCTCGTCTCTATACTGTCCACAGCAAGGGTTTGCCGGGACTTAATTCCCAATCCTCAATACTGCTTGAAACACAACAAAATTACCATGCTAACATTAGAACTTCGCCTCATACCAGCCATACTAGATGCCATCCTTGTCCCCACATCTCTATTCTGGATAGGTTGGAACGCCTCTCCGAAATTCTACTGGGCTATTCTGGTGGTAGGAACTGCCGTCTATGTTGATGCTTCCTTCCTCATGGTTATCTCGTATGTTCAATACTTTTTTGACGCTTATCCTCCAGCTGGCACTCTTTCCGCCCTCACAACAGCAGCATGTAGTATCCTCCTCGCTGCTGTTATGCCCTTGGGCATCTTACAATTTTTTTTTTGCAAAACTGACGGGTGTATGGGCATTGAGTGTCTTCGGTTTTATTAAGTTCGCATTTACGCCAATTCCTTTCTTCTTGTTTTCCTTCGGGAGGAAGTTGAGGGAAGGGAGCCGATATGGTGCTAGAGCGATGATGGAGGTGAAGCCTTAGTGCTGCCGATGAGGACCAGATGTTTCGTTTTCAAATGGCCTTTTCTTTGTCTTCTTGAACTTTAATGAACGCCCGCCCCAGCCTAGCAAGAGCCAGCCTGAATACGAACAGTGTTCGACTTCGCTGTTACAACTCAGAGCCATGGTTTCGGACAGGATTTGTGGATATTCAGGTCTCTAAAATCCGCCAGCAGATTATCGGATAGAGTCGCGAGAAAACATCATGCTGTGCCACCAATCCCACAAAAGGATAGATGAATGGGTCTGCTATTGCACTATTGATTTTATCAACCACCACGAACATTTGCCGTCGGCGAGATAGTATGCGACGTTCGCAGCACTAATAGGTCAATTATATTGATTTCATTCTTAGACCCACCAACCAACGCCGACAATACCTAGTAACAAGATAATGATGCAGCAGTGATCGAGTCACCATGAGCCTCGGTTTCATTTCCTCCCGCAGCTTTACTGCTCCCTCGACCGTATGCAACCAGTACCCAATGAGGGAATGCCTGTACCTGAGGTGATCTTATCGACTTGATGTCAAAACAGTCAATTCCCATGCCGCTGAAGTGCAGTACAAAAACGAGTCCCCCTTGGCGCCGGTAGATCTTTTGAGGTGATGATCGTAGCCGATCAGAATGTGTCATTGGCATTTCTCGATCACTATTCATCGCCCGTAGTAGAGCTTCCAGGGCCAGGGCCACGGCTGGATTCTTCTCCATTCCCGTTAGTGTATTCATTTCCATTCGACATTGGTGCCTGACCAAGCGCAGCAAGTCGCTCCTCCTCCTTCTTGGCCCTGGCATTCTCAGTCTCTTTCCGAAGTGTCTCCAAATTCCATACGTCATCGTTGTCATCATCCGAGTCTTCGTCGTCGGAATCCTTTTGCCAGTCGCCCTTTTCAAACATGGCTCGCCCAGTAGCATCCTTCGCTCTCTTGGCCTCGTTCTCTGCTTCCTTCTTGTCCATGCGCTCTTTCTTCCACTTGGCAAAGGTTTCTGGCGTGACGGGTGTGAGGGTTCCGGTGAGCTGGAGTCGTTGTGTCTCGAGGAAATCTTCGAGCGTGAGTGTGGCCAAAGGTGATTTGTCCAGAAGAGCCTTCTCGGCTGCTCGTTGTTCTTTCGTCTTGAGGACGAAACTGGAGTGGCAAATGTTAGTGCTTTAGACGTCGTATCCAGGAACGAGATTGCATACCCAGCTGGTAATGAATGGACGTATTTGCAATCGTTTCCACCGTTCGGACACGTCCAGAACCAACCGTACTTGCCCTCTTCGACGGCCTCGATGAAATATTTGCAGACTTTGTCTGTCGTGGTTTTCGGATTGCCATGCTTAGACATAATGACCTTCCGTAATTTGTCCTCGTCCCAGTCGTCACTCTTTTCCTTCTCCTTTTGCTCTTGCTCCACTTCACGGGTATCGGTGTATAGAGACTTCTTCACCGTCTTCCGCTCCACATCCAGATCGTGAGAAAATTTACACTTTTTGCCTATCACACACAGATTATGTTAGCCATAATCTTGCCATAACAACTCGCATGAGTATTTCCTTCCTCCCCCAATTTGGCCACACACCTTTTTCGCAGTGACCTTTTTTAAAAAATTGGCAAAGAACCGTCTTCGGATCAACACCAAAAGGAACCTTTTGGATCTGTACTGGCTTGAACAGCTCAGCATTCTCTTTTGCCGCCTTCTCAGCAGCGGCCTTCTCTTTAATAGCCTGTAGCTTCTCTGCTTCCTTCTTCTTCTCCGCTGGGGATTTGGCATCCGCTTTCTGTGACTGGATGGTCTTGATGGCTTTCTGTGCTGCACCACCCTTCTTATTTTTCATACCAAAGGTCTTGTCCACCACGACCTTGTCCTTCTTGGCAATCTCCTGTCGTCCTTTGGGAGCCATGCTGGCGATGTGGGCACGAGCGTGCGTTTATAGGTATATGTGAGCGGTTGTTTCAGCGATGGGTATGGCGAGTGCGGCGTTCAGTACCAGCTATCCCAAGCCATGTATTTTGTATAGAGATTCTTGTGCGTAGGAGGGCGAGTGGAGTGGTGTTGAGGTAGTGAATATGACATCGCCGCCGCAATGGATCGAAGACTCGCTTAAATTTAGGGCCTGAGCTCTCTCTAAGGCTGAATCGTGTCCAAACCACCGAGTAACTTTCAGCAACTACATACACAAACACCGCTTAAGACCAATCGAGAAGACGTCCGGAAGATAGGACCCTCTTCTATTACACCTCCAAAAATCAGTATGTCCATAGCTTAGCCTGGCGCAAAGGGACCGAGCTCTAACCACCCAAAAGCTTCCTAAACCTCACCACGAGCGCCGCGTAACACTCACATACATCCTCCAACCGCCAAAATGATAACCGACGCGCAACTCTACAGCTTGGCTCTCTTTCTCGGTGCCGCCGCCATGCTTTTGATCGTCCTCTACCACTTTTTGGAAGTCAATGCGACAGACGGAGAGCCGCTCTCAAAGCAAAGAAAGACCGATACCATTCCCCCGAAGGCGAAGGCGCGATCAAGCTAGGATGAGTGGATGCAGGGAAGGATGTGGACAGATTGGTGATATTCTGGGATGATTAGATCCGAAGACACAGTAGAATTTCTGCTCGGGACAATTCAGGAGAAGGGTCATATGAGAAGACAAGGTACTGCTGCATTGGAATATCTTCGCCAAAAGAGATATTGACCTCGTTGAGTGATGGCATTTGGCGTTTTCGGTGTGGATGAGATGGGTGTAAAATACTGTACTGGGACACATTGCGAGAGACGTATACCATTTACACTGGCATCATATCAGGATCATGTATGCAAAGCCCCTTTTCTAAGTGCTCATCTCAATCGCATATAGTCACTACTAAGGATCGAGGGCTAGATTCCTTCTCTTGCGCAAGGTCACTGAACACGAGCAAGGAAGAGGCTATGAACCTCAAAGGGACTTGCGATCGGAGAATACTGGCTCCTTAATTCGTCACATTTGTGCAAACGAGATTATCCAGGCGCTTAGATACGGACGAAATAAACGACGGGCTAACTAAGCACAACGTCGGACCTAGCTGCGGTCATGGTCATATCTATAGCACTCGAGATCTTGATTTTGCGAAGCAATCACACAAGAGGAAAGGATGTCCCGAATAGTTGTGGCCTCGCTTTTAAAGACCACTTGGTAGGCACAACATTTACGATTGCAGCTTCGTCTGGCCCAGTTCAGGACGCTGAATTATCGCTCCAGTGTTCTTTCAAAAATGGACGATTGTTGATGATACGCACCATCACGCATGACGATATCATAGTGGCTCGTGTATTCCTACCTTCGAGTCTAGAGTGCACCTCAATGGGCCAGTCGTACTCCGGAACTCAGAGGAGGATGAAGTGGACCTGCGGCAACCATCGCAGTGCGGAATGATGCTCTGTTGAGATTTCCACCATCCAAAAGCAAAATTACTGATCTGATTCTCGACCTCGGTCAGGCGAAATCTTCGCTTTTGAATCGCACTAATTGTGACCTGGGAGGAGAAAATACCCAACTACTAATCCTCCAGAGGCTGGCCAAATAGATTTACCCCGTGTCTTCCGTTACCCTCCGACTATGGGATTGATGAGTAAATTGTGCACGCGGGGACCGAATCTCATCTAGCGTAACCCGACTACACGCTCTCAAATCGTTGACATTGGTCTCGACGGTCAAGTTGGAGGTGCGATCGCGTCAATTTAAGGGACCATGCAAGATCTGATTGAATTTGGCTATTATTATTGACCAGCGAACTGATCTCCATCCCGAAGCCACGTATCATTTAGCAGCTCCCTGGCCGCGCTCCTCTCTTCCGGCTTCCATTTCAACATCTTCCTTACAAAAGTCAGGAACAAGGCTTTATTCTCACCTTCCAGGCTGTGCTTGGATTCTTCATGGCTGGTCTTGGGGATTTCTACAGTTCCTTTCCAAGATCCTGTTGGTGCATTCACAAAGTCGGCTGGCGGCGGACCAACAAGTGCAACAATATGCGCTAGTTGGTGTTCCATCGACAGCTCGTTTCTAGCGTCTCTGACCTTGAACATGTTGTTGTCCTCGAATAAGTCCCATATCTAATTGCGACGACGCCCGCAAATATAGGGCCAAAGCTAACTATTACTCCAATATTCTAAATGTCCACCTTGTGGTCCCATGGCATTCTCAAGAGAACCTCTGGAGCCCTGTACTGGATGGGCTAGATAGGTCAAGTATGAGTGCTCTCTCTCAACCGCGCCTCTCCGAAATCCGTAAAGACAGGGCGTCCTGGACTTGTAGTATTGTCCAGATTCCTTGACTTGTAAATGATACGCTCTCCATCGATCTTCCGCGAGGTTGGGTTTTCTAGCTCTCGCTTTTCGAACTCATCTAGAATAGATGTGTTCTCAATGCCAAGGAGAACATTTTTCTCTTGGAGGTCTTTGACCCTTTAGTGGGGAACGTGTGCAAACGAGGTCGAGGCTTACCGCAATGTATCATGTTGGCTTTAGCATGCAGGAACTCCAAGGCGATGAGGATGTGTATTAATGTCAGTTTCAAAATATCCTCTGGCAGTTTGTTGTTTGGGATTCTGCTTATGAATTTTTCTAAACTCATCCCTAGGGGCTTATGGACAATGCACAAGTATATATCGCCCTTATCCTGGATCTCAAAGTTGTCGAGCATCTTTCGAACCAGGGTGGTCCCAGAATGCTTCGCTTTGACGGTATTGAGACGCCCGTACATGTCGATTTCTCCCTTGATGTTAGACGCATCACTGCAGCAAAGCTTTAGGGCGACATAGTCGTGGTCCCTAGGAGCAGGTTGGCAGTCATAAGCAACATGCTCGAGCTTTGAGGAAAACTCATCATAGATCTCGGCATAACCATACTGTAGAATAGCCTCCATAGCCTAGCTTTCCCACAATGGTTCTCGTTCTTCTTCCACTGTTAGGCTGTTGTCAAGAATTTGAAAGCCTGTGGTAGGAAATTGACGAGGTGGTGACGAGGGCCTTGGAAATCGACGGGCCATTCGAAGGACAGAAGCCATTCTGCGATGCCAGCGGAAACTGGTGAGGAAACTTAGGGACCAGGGCGACGGAGGTTGGTTTTTTAAATCGGCGCCGGGATTGGCCTTAGCTTCTAGGCTGAACAAATTCACAACCTCTCACCACCCGACCCCCAACTCGCGCTTCGTAGCCGCCAGAATGAATTCAAGTTCCACTTACTGGTAGTTCGTTGCCCCCGCTTCAACATTATCAGCGCAGTCTTACTAGCCGTGTGTCATATAGGCGCGGTCCATCAAGATTGTGGTATATGGGCGAGTTCATTCCAGGTTTCCAACCCCACGAATATGCAGCTTTTGGCAGTAGGGTTATCGTTGCAAGCCGGCACCAGGGTAGCCTTCAACTCTATCAGATTAGTCATATTACTCTTCCTTTCACATCAACATCACGAAGGCAAAGATCGTGAGATTGAAAGCCTGCGCCCGTAGGCTGGCGATATGCTGGGGGTAAGCATTATATTCAGAACTCGATCGACATATATAATCAGGATTTATTGTGGTATGTAATGACTAACTGTGCCATGTGCCCACTTTCTATTTATAATCGCAAAAACCTAACTCTCTGGGATAAAAAAGCCTCTCGTATCTTCTCAGAGCGAGTTCCATACGACCTGGGCGTTGGAGGACAAGTACCGGTCCCTTCGCTGTCCATCTTGACGTAATTATATACCTGCTCGAACTATGCCTCCCTGTTGACTACCCGTGTTATCTATCCTACATTAATGTATATCTTCATACCTGAGTGACTAGGTGTATGGTATATTGTGCCATACGTGGCCCGAATAGCTATCGCATACTATGCTAGTGATATATCTTATGATCCCGTTATCTCGGATTGATTTCTGCTACCTCGTGTGTACCGTGTCTTGACCGACCGTGGTCCGCCTAATCCATTTCTCCTGTATTCACGCTCATCACCAATCTCATGGCTATATCTATCCAGCCCAGCCCTTTTTCCCTATTCCTCTACTATCACTCCTACCCTTTATCCCCGCGCCTTGTATGTCCCGTCCTCGCTCTACACCGGCGGCTCACTAGTAGATGTTGCCCTGCCCTTTGTCCTTATCCTAGCTCTTGCTTTGTAGTCTGGGTCTGTGTCACGGTACGACCGCGGACAAGTCCTTCCCGCCGTTGGGGTGGCCCCACGGCACGTGATCAAGGCAGAACCGGAGTTCTGCCGAGGAAAGGTTTTAAAGCCTACGTGGCTTCAACCAATTCGTAGCTCTTTGAGCTACGTCCTGTCGTTAAACCTGCCTGTTGGTTTGCCTGCCAGTTCGTAATACTTGTTCCTACTGCTGCTCCTTCCTCCTGATACCCGAACCCGCCCCGAGACAGTCTGTACCCAGCACCGCCAAGCCTTCCCTATAACCTCAGAACCCGATATAGGAGTTATTTACAGTACATAATTAACCGTGCCTGGCCCTTAAACAGATTACTAATAGGGTAATAGATAACCTAAGTAATCTTGCAGATTCTTGTTATGGGGAACTCGTTTCTCAACACAGTTGATTATGTCAAGACCTTCTTAACACCTGTGTTCTCTTGTTCTGGTCCGCGGGTTTGGGGTAAGGGCAATATCAGTCTGGAAGTACTTACCTTAAGTACCTTCCCTTGCTCAGGTTCTTTGGAGGCTCACTAGATCCTAGCCGTCCGATGTATCTCCCAATTCAATTGTCGTCTAACCGATTTGATCCTCAGATCAATCCTGAACGCTTGTCGGTTAGTATGAAGGTTGGGGGTGGGCTTGCTTCGTATGCATATGACTTATGCTTGATTGTATCTAAGTAAAAGGTCGTTACTGTAGTAGGTTGAAGAAGCTCCTATGTGAGAAACATAACATGAGATAACCACACCGAGAGAAAGGAAAGTCCTTCCGACGTCCACCTTGCTGGATCCGCTTCCTTTTACGCGATTTTCGCTACGTAATTACTACCAATTGCTCTTCAAGCTCGTGGTTTCGTGCAATAAGTAGAGCGTTCTGGTGTAGCATCAATTCGGCGCGAATCCTCGCGAATCGAGATCGAGGATATATCGGATAATCGTTTGCTCTTCTGTTGCAGTGAGCTTATGGGAGTTTGGGCGAGTTTGAGATCGAGAGGTAATTCCGCAGAGCCGATCAGAGAGCCTTTGGTGTTTGATGTTGTAGGCTGCAGCAGCGCGCCGTAGGCTTTGAAATTGGCCAGAGGTATAAGGCTGAAGAGCGAGATCAATTCTGCCTTCTTCTTGAACGACTATCGCGTTGTATTGTTGAGACATTACGTCTTAAAGAGGATAAGGGCTGTGCCAAGGAAAAGTGGCCGGCTCGGTGGTGGAATAAGTTATCAGGTATAAATATTAATTGGTTATGAGAATACTATTTCATCAGGAAACCGATTCGAGTTTTCAGGCTTGTACTGGCCGCTCGATCGAGCATCAATTTCAGGGCTTGGAATATCCTGGGGATATCCCCGCATACTCTCAATCCTTCGGGATCGTCCTCGCTAGTAGGATATATCTCTTTGACGCGATTATGTGATGACAAGCATCATCTCCGATGCACACACAGAGTATTCTGTTGTCCAAGACTGATTGAGTATGTAGACTATCACGTAGTCCTCGGCCATACAAAAATTTGCCAGAACATTGGAGCATGAGCGCACCGGCCCATGAGAGACCTAGTTCTGATTGTGTATTCTTTCTCAAGATTGATGCTTCTGGGAATATAAGTACCAACTCTTTGCTGCTATTGGTGGAATATTTGGTCTTCCTCGAGTTTGGTGATGACAACGCGCGTTCAAACCTCGTCATTGGAATTTACCGGGAATATAAGCTGTTTTGGAGGGTGCTGATCTATCTGCAAATGATATCCAGATTGTTTTCCGTGTTAAAAGAGTGGATGCTTGAGATCATCTCCATGCATGTAGACCTGACGATAAAATATATGCATATACTCGGCTCTTAGAACACCTCCATATTAGCGGCTTCTACTGATGACCATCTTCAACTTGATCATCGGTCCTTCGGCCGGTGGTAGGCAGCTTTTGCCAACAATGTGCCCTTCTGACATACCTAGTGTTCTTTGCCTAGAGGAAGAAATTCTTAAGTTTTGGCTGCCACCATCAGCCCGAAGCGTGTCTCTATGTGTGTTGGGTTTCATAGGGAGTTCTTCTCGGCATCTTATATCCGATCGATGAGAAGGTAAATGACGAGGTACGGCTCCTTCTAATGCTAGGCTGTGGACCAGTCACGTAACCGTCTACTAGAAATGACTAAGCTGATCCGCTGCTCCAAATTTACAGCACAAAAAAAAAACCACTTTCAGTTTGTCAAGTGCCCTTCCAAAGCAGGAAAATACGAGGCCGGACTTCATGGCGTGGTGTGTTCCTCTGATCGAGCTTGGTACTTGTTGCTCCCATTTGAGACCTGTGCATACTAAAAGAAAACTTCACGAACGGTCCATCCGATGGGATTGTGATGAGAATCATGATCATCACTGACCAAGGCTATAGAGAGCGTCAACGTAGATACAAGATCGATAGGAAGACTCGAGTGATGACTGGGAACGACTCGAGTTGCCGATAACAATGATAATAATGATAATTATCACCATCACCATCACCATGAAAGCCAGTCCCAATCCCAACTTCTGGACTTCGGCCTCAAACAGAACTTACCACGCAACCACAGCGCCCCAATTGCGTCTGAAGCCGCGTATACATTTGAAGAGATTAACAACCATCTACTATCATCTTTAGATATATCGTGCCCAGCTCATCACCTTGCCAAAAACCCGGAACGTCATCCGGGTAGACTTGGCGCGCTGTTATGTGATCACCGAATGTAAACCAATATCCTCCGTTTCTACCCGGACTGTGATTCAAAGCTTACCATAAATAAATGCTCCAACGGTTTCGGAACCCGTATTAATCAAAACACCACACACCATAACAGCCTAGGGTTTCCGCGTAGTCATTTCTCGATGGGATCGCATATTTCCACTAGTTTCGTGCCACGAGCGCCGCGTGGAAGCTATCACATATGTAAGTTTTGTGAACGCTAGCTGGTGATGGTTACTTTCCCTTTCTGATTACAAAGATGAAGATGAGTGATTTGTGATTTTGTTGGTAAGTAGCTGGGTTCATCGTCCAATGTCAGCCTCCACCCAAGACTCTATGTAAGAATCACGTTTCAGCTGTTGCATCTATTTTGTACCGATACTGCCATTACTGCCTGTCTCGAAGTGCCGCTCTCACTCGCACAACTAAGTCCCTACGAGCCGAATCTTGCTTTGTGTTTACTTCAAAAGATCTTTAGGCTCGATATTTGGAGGTAGAAGAGATATTGTCTTCTATTTTCATAACAGAGGTTAGTTGCGGATTGAAAAGAGGAATGGATGGGTTTCTGCTTTGAAGTATTCTTCTTAAGGTAGATTTTCAAGTTAATGATCTTTGTCAATACAGCTCTTCATGTCTGTTTCCATCTTGTTCGATGGGTATGAGGCACATTTCTTGCTCGCTGCAAGGGTATCAAACTTTGTATAGAGTTCATCCACACCTTGGATTGCGAAAATGAGGGGATGTTGGGTGTCTTGGAGTGAGATCTCCATTGACGATGTCCAGCATGACCAGATATTGGCCGAATGATTGTGTTGGTCTTCGATATCATCCAGCGTCCAGAAGAATGCTGCAACAATGTGACCAGGAAATCCGTTGACGTGCCACCACAACGTCGGCCTTTGAGGCATAAGATATCAACCATCACCCAGTCCACGACGCTCTACGATATCAATGGTTACGCTTCCGATCCACGTATCCGCTGCCAAGCCGAAATAGATGCCGATGCCTGCCAACGGGGCGATGCACATTGCATGTGGGCCTCGTATGAGTTGTCGTCCAGGAAGGTAATAAAAGTCAACGTCTCATCCAACAAGTGTCCAAAAACCCAACAGATATTTAGCCGAAGCCACTTATCCGCAAAAGGAAATCCCAGTGACAGTAAATTATCACCGATGTCATCGTCTTTGCTTTCATTAACTTGTGAGAGTTGCTGCGGAGTACGACGTTGACGACGATCAGCACATGAACAGATTAGACCCTGAAAGTCAAAGATATTATTATACCTATCCGATCGTCGTGCCCTTGGGAACAGAGAGAAAAAATCACGTTGCCGCATGCGATTATCGATATGCATTACCCGTTTCGGTGAACCACAGTGCAGGGTGCATCACGCAATCGAAGCGCGACAACGGCTTTGTTCTCTTCTCCATTCTCCCACCCTTGGGCGAGAAGGAATAGTGAAAAAATGGGGTTGTGTTTCGCGTCGGCTGGAGGTAGTGTGATTCCAGCGACACAATCTCAGGGAGAAACATGCATGGCAAGCCAGTAGTCCCATCGGCAGAGAAAGTTTCCAAAAAGAAGTTTGATTTGGGTACTCTGTTAGAGTGATACCAGTTGTCAAACTAGGTAAGAACAGTTACTACATGTGATCTGAGCGAGGATTTGCAGAGAAGATGTCTTGCTGAATGGTCAAGGGAAGACCTTGTTTTATACCGTTCGCTAGTCCAGGCTGCAGCTGACATGAGACGAAGAGAATAGGCAGTAGTGTAGCAGCTTTTGAAAGAATGGTGTTTCCATTGGATGGCCAAATCTAGGCAAACGAGTTTCAAGCCAATGGCATTTGCAATTCCCGAATGGAGTCGTAAATACATGATGTGGCAGCCTTCGCAAAGGATTTTGTCAAGGAAGATGACCTCTAGGCTGAAGTTGTCTCAACCCAATACGGTGGCAAAAGACTTCTCGAAGAATTCTGCCTCGTATAGCTAGCTGCCTGCAATACTCAGAGAATGCCAGGGACCCAAGCGAGGAATAGTAAAGTGGTCGACGTCATAGATCTTGTGTCTTGGGTTATATTCATTTGTCCAAGCAGACTTTTCCTTCAAAAATTTCTTGACGATCTGCATAATATCCTTGGATAGATGATTGCCATGCTCGTCGCGGAGAGGGACAGAGTCGACTGGTGTTGGAAATAATGTTTATGCGGCCAGAGATAGTGTCTCGCGGAAACGGCGTAAAGTCCATTCGAATCCCTTTTCGCCTTCGTGGATGTACGCCACGGTCGTCGTCCGCACTTTGCAGGATTTGGCGATATTCCCTATCCAAGGCATGCTATTCCGAATACTCTGCATTCAACTGACATTGTGCAACAGCGTTTGCTGCATAAAATATCGAAAATCATGCTGACTGCCAATGTGTGTGCTCGTGTTGCACACCCACCCGATTTCTGGGGCTTTCTGCAGTGTCACGGTCTTGGACCAGTAATTCTCTGTGGTCACTTGATGGGACGGAATTGTATCCAGCAAATCACGACGCAGATGCTAACCAACCCATCCGGCACTCGCAGCCGGTGATGCAGAAAGCCCCGCGAGAACCAAAGCAGACGTGATCTCCGTTACAGATTGAAGACAGCAGGAATGAAGAGGCGTTGATGGTTGGGGGAATGAAGTTGGGATGGCAGTTCTTTGTTGGCTTTGGGGACCAGGAAAAGCAAGGATTGTGTATTTTTGGAGGGCTACAAACCCTGGGAAAAGTCTCGCGTGTCCCCTTCGTGGATCAGACCCTGTGAGCAAAGCCTCGCCGAGCATTTTCAGTGCTTGTGCCCAAATGGACACGCGAACCTAGACCGTGGCTTGCTCTGGCCAGGGCATGCCGAATCATAATTATTAAGGTCAGTGACTGCTGTCACACAAGACCTGCATAAGAAGCCATGCTCTCCCACGGGGGATATTAGAAAGCGGCGTAATTACTTCTCATTTCAGCATTCCACCACTATTGATTGATATATAAGAACCCATCTCCTCACGACATCAATTGATCATATTAGCAATCTCACAGCCTTGTACAACCATCAGGACAAGACTTACTCCTCTCACACAACCAATCTCTCAACCTCATCATCAATCACCATGACTACTTCAAAATTTACCGAGCATATTGACTCCGTCGCTATTAGCTCTTCGGATCGCAGTGTCAGCCTTGAAGACATTCTCGCCGACGCAGAATACAGACAACGATCCGCCTCTTCATCCGCCTCAAGTGACTCCACTCAAACCTCAGTCTCAAGCAATTCAAAATCAACCGCCAGCAAGATCCGACGACTCACTTCATTCAAAGGCCGCTTGGGATAGACATTTCTTTACCCCACCAAAAAAATCAAAAAAAATCAAAACAAAATACGAATTCGGAATTGTCTCCACACTGTTTGGATCTTCGAAAATCTACCCAAAGAATTTGGACGTTACGTACTACCCTAATCGAAACGCACACCCACCACCATGGTTAGCGCATTAAACCCAACCAGAATTGAACGTGCACGACTCAAGCTGCAGGAGAGGCTGATCGCAGATCGACACACACATCGATCATGGTGGGATGGACACGTGAGCCATCCGCTCCTTTGGGAACATGTTGACCCGGGAACAAGGCGCAGTAAAACGGAAGCTCAGCGGAGGGAAGCAAGGGAGGTGGCTGGGGGACATGCGAAATAGCCCCCCTCGCGTCCTGATGATGAAAAACAAGGACCTACACAAATTTTACACTCCTACCCAGGGTGCCCCCTATGTTTATGACTTGTGTCTGGCCTTGTTTTTCATCATCAGGATGCGAGGGGAGCTATTTCGGAGGGAGAGCTGCGTGTGGAAGTGATGGAAGGATGTGGAAGGCGGTGTTTATTAGTATTTGAAGCCCGGCTCCGAGATGGAATCAAGATTCTGTGGCATTTCTCCTTTCCGATGCTGTTTCCTCGAGGGATTGTACGAGCGGACCAAAAGAAAATTGAATTTATTGCCGAATCTTCAACTCGTTGGAATCCAGCCACCCCTTTGTTCGGAGTGCATTTACCTCCAGTGAACCGGTCCTGTCGTCTAGCCACGAACACTGGGCGAGTCCTGCTGGATGCCATATGACCCAATTATCCCAACGGAATTTCCAGCAAAATCGATCTCGAGTCGAACATCTTCAGTTCGACATTGCCTTCCCATCTGCCTGCCCAAAACCATCAACTTATCCACACCTCTCAAAGCAAAATAGGAGTCCATACCTCCAACTCAGAAACCGGCAGCGCGGCACCCATCCCCGGCCTCGAGATCCAGACAAAGACCTCATTCCAACCATCGGTGAAGAAATCCTCTTATCGATGAAGAAAAATCTATATCCAGCACACGGGTACTTACTTCAAGGCTACACGCACCTGATATACGAATATAGGTGTTGGTGGTGGTTGTAGTAATGTTCTAGACCCCGACTCCGAGTCGCTGGTTATTTTTAGCGCCTAGACGGCACGTCTTCTTGTCTACAACAATATTGTCAATCCAATAAGAATATTTATTCGCCGCTCCGGGATTGCCGTGCTCAATGTAAAAGAGCTTGGTCTGAAGACTATTCTAGATCTTTGATACGGGATGTCCGGGCGGGACGTTTGTTCCCGACCTCAGCTAGAACTAATGAGGTGGAGATTTTAGTCAGGTACGATGTGTTTTTGGTACACGCTGTCCTTCATCTTCTTGGTAACCGGATATAGGCGCTTTGTTTTTTGACACTACACTCATTGTTTACTCCCGCATCGGATCTAGGTATAATCTGCGACACGATGGATTTTGATGGATTTGGCAGCGAAGGGGAAAGTGGCGGTAGATTGAACCATCTACACAATCTTGGACAGTTATCTCTTGACGCTAAGGATTTGAAAAGTTTGCGCAACCGCAACGGCTGTTGTGGAATTGAAAGTGGTCTCTGATGGAATTGGTAGCTAGAGGAGTCGTGGCCATGGATTAAAGAAGTATTGGCTCAATCTTGGACACTATCCCTCGACGACACAGGATTCGAAAAGTTTGCGCCAATGCGATGCGCTGGCGCAGAATCGAAAGTGGATTCGGATGGAATTGGTAGCCAGAGGGGTGGTGGTCATGAAGTGAAGAAACACTGGCACGGTCTCGAACATCTGTCCCTCGATGACGAAGGATTCAAAAAATTGTGCGCAAATGCAATGCGCTGCTGCAGATTCTAAAGCGGACGTCTTCTCGCTTTCCAAATCATCGACGGCGGCAGCCCCGAGTGCTAAGAGTCCGCCGAATGAACCCGGTTCGTTGATGTTCTTGGAGAAAATGCCGAGAGAGATCCGGACAACGATTTATGGCTATTTCCTGTTGCCGCATTGGATCTTTGATATTCCCAAAAGCCAGCGAGCACACGGCGGATATGAGCCTCAGGAACTCATCGATAACTCATTGGAACCTTGTCTATCCAGTGAACTCCTATATATCTGTCAACAGATTCGGAAGAAGTGTAAAGAAGATGCTTTCAGAGTCCTGCCGACGAGAATACACTACACTGGCCTCAATCTCAATCGAAGGATCCCTTTCTCCGTCTCTCAATTGAAGGCTCCGACGCCTTTATTGAACGCCATGATTGTCGACATAGGAGCAGCACAAGACGGACCACATGATCCCAATAGTAGAGCATTACCTCGTCTTAAACATACTTCCCACTCTATAGCTTCCAACCTCCATCTCGTGCGCCACCTCGACATCAGTCTCAAAATCAACTCCGCAACAGGCCCGTTGGGCCAACCTCGCAAGGCAGTCTCTCTAGCGAGAAAACTGGTAATAGTACAAATCCCCTCCATCGCCATTCTAGAACCCCGTTTCCTCTTCTCGCGATTGAACAAGCTCTCCATCTCCGTTGAACTGGAAGATATGTATCCTGCCGAAACGCCAGCGCCTCATCTCGAGGAACTGGGGAAGATGATGCAACATACTTTCCGTAAGAAATTTGGGTGTCTGTGGACTAGGGGAAGTCTTGAGTCTTGTAGCGTTGGTGTTCGTTGTGCTCTAGGTCAGGATCGTGGGGCTTTTCGGGCTAATAAGAGGAGGGTGCATGGAGGGGAGGGTGGGGAGGAGTGGTTAGAACGATGCATGCTATGGGGGATGCCTGTACGATGAGGGCTTGGGATATGAGAACGTGGAAGAGGAAGGTGGTCGTGGATAAATACTAGTTTTCGGGCGATGAAATCGCCGCCAACGCCTTAGACCACTATGTACACAATTGAATGCCGAATGTGATGAATTTTCCGAGCTATAGAATGAGGCTCGATGCTTGCGTCCTCATACGATGAGCTCAAGTCGAGGGCCAGATGTGTGAATTCTGAATTTGATTGCCCCGAAGTTTCGCCTAGCGCCGAGACTGAGCCGACCTCCACCGAGCTGTTTTCGAGATGGAATCCGCATGTCAAGCATCCTCGTCGGCGCAAGCTCAAACTATACCCCACAATCACATACACAACTTCTCCCTCGCAAAAATGAGCGGCGTAAGTCTCTCCTACCAGTGTACCCCTAGAAATCCACTAATCATCGTGCAGTTCACACCCATCAACCCGCGGCCTATGCTGCAAGCCCTGTACGCAAACCCACCTACCTTCCGCCTTCGAGCGCAAATCTAACACGAATTTCAGTGTCGATAAAGATGTCATCATCCGCCTGAAATGGGGGCAAGAGTACCACGGCAAACTCATCAGCGTCGATTCTTACATGAACATTCAAATGAGGGGAGCAGATGAGTGGATTGATGGAAAGTCAACGGGTAACTTGGGAGAGGTATTGATCAGGTATGCAACTTCTCTTTGCATGAAACTCGGAAAGTGGGTCTGGAAAGGCTGTGTGGGCTGGCAGCGCGAAGAAAGAGGTGCACTCAGACTCGGAGCCCAACCATGGAGAGAGATATGGATTGGAACAATGCTAACAAACTTCGCTACAGGTGTAACAACGTCCTTTGGATATCGGCACTAGATGCGGCAGGCAAGGACGCCGAGATGGCAGGATGAGGGGACGACAGGGCATGAATCTTTTACAATGCGTCAAATGGGAATCACCCGCGCTGACTACGCGGCATCAAGGACGGTCACTGGAGTCTAGGCATCATCATAGTTTTGGACCAATCGGCAGGATAGTCGAGTCAAAAGGTGTGTAGAACAATGTCGAACACCTTCCGCTTCGCGCGTTGACAATCCAGGCGCTTCTCACGACCTTATAGTTGGTCTCGCTTCTACGTTCGCAGTGGGGCCATTAATTGAAGTCCCTTCATCTTCCTAAGATTCTAGGAATCCCGCTGTCTGCATGGAGTCTACTAACTCGGGATTGATATCGACGATTTTCTGGTGATCTTTCTTTCAAGAATTGCTAGAGATTTATTGATCTTGATCTCGAATTTAGCACTATAAATTGTCTTCAGTCATCTGCAAAAGGGTCTTGAATCAACTACCCGGCGTGCGTTCATAACTGATCAAATTCAAAAGCGGTTATCAGGTTGCTGCGTTGCTACCGGAAACTATGTGCATTCTCTGCCCACCGTTCCAGTTTCACTACGATTTCCACCGGGGAAGTCGCCTTGAACTGTTTCCCGTTCCACGGCATACACGGCGATTTTGCATTGCCTCGAATTCGCTGAAACACACACCACGCACTATCCAAAATTGCTGATTCATTATCGTCCTCGCCTTGTCATACTCATTTGCATCCCGCTTGACAATTTTGTCCAGGTTCAACGTCGGGGAATCCTTCGGTCGCAGCAAGAAAGGTGACCATTCCTCTCCAATCTGCAGTATACAACCGTTGAGTGCCAAAAGTTTCAACTTTGGTAGGCGCTCCAGAAAATCGATGCAATCGTCTTCGAAGAAACAACAATGATGAAGTTCGAGCGTGTGGAGCATGGATCTTTTTCCTGATGCGAGTTTGTAGAGTTGAGGCGCCCTTGGGGGATTAACATCCTGAAGTGAATGTTTTGGACTTGTGCACAGACTCCGCTGTAATGTAGGTGATTGAGACCTGGAAGTAGTTTGAGGAATTGTTCGCTGATGCCACTGACCCTGACGCTGTCGCTGTCACTAGCTTCCACCCCTATCTGGGCATCTGCAGTGATGTATAGCGTCTTCCGTGATGCGATTTGCCTAGGTCGTTGACTACCATGGACTCGACTGGCGATGCTTTGACTGATGTCGACAGTCTTTTGCAACGTGGAGCTAGCCCCACGATTTTTGAATGCAGGGCTTAATCGAAGTCCTCTCTGCTCTATTCTGCTCGATAGGATGGCGCCCATAAGTTGAACGAGTGTTTCTTGTTCGAACGCTTCGGCTGGAGGTTCTAGGCCATCTTTAACTGACAGAATCTTCGGTTTCTTGCAGAATGCTCTGCGTCCTATCAGGGCAAAATCTCGTCATTGAGATCGTCTTCATCCTCATCGCCCGAATCGGCGTTTTTCTCCTCGTCGCGTTCAGACTCGAAAACCTCTTCCATCTCTTCATCACTATCCAGGCTCGCAGGATCTGGTCGCCCCCAATCGGAGAGCTTCTTGGCCCAAAGTAAAGGTTTCCTATTGCGCCCTCTAGCAACGCATCTTCCAGATTTCTCTCAGGGTAGTTCCTCCTCTTCGAGCACTAGTATTACAACAAGGCATTTTCTTCAATACTTCCTAAGCCGTCGCCCAAAGTCCCCCGAAATCACAAAATCGAAAATATATTTCGTTCGTGGAATTTGCCACGAGCTTGTAAACCACCGATATGAAAACTGGAAGAGAGTGAGCGTTGTTCTTGATTATCGAAGGTGTTGTGACGACGGCTGTAAATGGTGACATTTCGGCGATCGGGCTGGCTTATTCTGCTGAAATGATACGAGTGGTTTGTCTGGGTTGTTTGTGAGAGGCTGATTTGAAAGAATGGGATGGAGCTCTGTAGTCTGTTCATACCGAATAATGATGGCTGATGGAGGCTGGCTGAGAAGTGGGACAAAGTAGTATTCGATCCCAACGCATTCGATTTGAGGCTGATACGCATGAATCCTGGAAATTTGATTTCGGGTGTTTGAAAACAGAGGTATGGAGTTGAAAGGAAATCATGCTCGGGAAGATGAGGGAATCGCTCAACCACAAACTCGCACAAAGCACAGCAGGAAGGGTTAGAGAAATTGTTGTCGATGTTGGTCTCCCAATCTCATATTCATAATGTAAATGACAAGATGATGTTGGGTTCCCGTCCAAGTAAAGATCGTATACTCCGCAGTACGAGGGAGTGGATGGGCCTTTTCTAGTCGCCGGTCGCGCTGTATGATTTTATCCTCCTTGATGCTACAGCGGAGCAGGGTGATTCCATCCAGGCGATCCTGAAACCGCCGTTCGGCTGCATGGAAATCTCGTCCCATGGATCTTCGAATGTGGGAGAGGGTTGGGCCAGGATCGAGTTTGGATCAATCAGGTGAAAGATTTTTCGACTCTTCGTGGTCTCGCTCCAACCCGCGCTTGGTCTATATCGCTGCGAGGTTTCTCTCTCACTTTTGATTGGCTTCCTGTTCTCTACTACGCGTTTCCTTGCGGTGACGCGCAATTGTGCTGGACTTTCAAAGTCTGCTACTCTTTGGTGTCTCCCTTTCTTTCTCCACACACCAGGAATGTGAAGAAGGCTGATGATAGATAATTGGAGTACCACCACTTCACCCGCACTAAGATGTTCTGTCGCATGACTGTCGCTGGTCCCTTGAAAAGCGTGCTTTCATACCCCTGCTCCTTTCATATCGTCTGCGCGTCTTTGCTGTTGTACCAAGTACGCGACAACTGCTTTTCATGCATGGTTGGACGCTGAGACGGCCAGGAAAACGCGTCCAGTCGATAATATTTGGCCTGCCGAAATTCGTCGCTGGCCACCAATGGGCCTTCTCTGAAGAAGTTGAAACCCTTTTCGATCCTTTGGGTTGCGAACATTCCGAAACTTTGACCCGGGCAGAAATTGACACGGGAGGCTCATCCACGATGAGCTTCATTGCCTCCGACAGGAGATGATACAGATGCAAGCAGCGGCTGTAAAGCTTTCTTTTAAAGACCTGGTAGCAATGACTTTTGACGTTTGGACCATGATTTCCGGGCGGAGATGGATCGATCGGTTTGTTCAAGTTCCAATTCCCAGTGTACTCATTTTCAATTCATCCCGCACTCGGTTCATAATCATTCTCTCAATCATTCTCTTCTTGGTTGGTCGATTTTCTCTGGCCTTCCTGAAGGATTCCAACGCATTCCTGCCTGGCCCGTGTTGAGCTGTAGTCACACCGTACGACGAGATGAGTCTGGTCCATGTCGACATCGGCCTCGGCTGCACAGAAGCGAATCCATGCCACAATAATCGCATATCTTCGTGGTACCTGGCATTGGCGGCATGTTTATCATTGCTACAGATGTTCCACGCTCAAAAGATCCGGGCCAGGGACGGCTGGTTCCCGGGACGTTCGTGTTGGGCCAGAGATCAGAACGGGTTCGACCTCGATTGTGAAGTTGGAGAAACTTGGTGCGGTAGTTTGAGAAAGACTGGCGACCATCTGCTAGTGAACGTTGGTGTTGGCCATCCCGGTGATGACGCCGTCGCTGTCTTGTGACTGGCGTATGCTGATCAAGGTGTTGCAGCGACGGGAAGGTCTCCTCGCATGTCTGGCAAAGCAATCTACCTAAGATAAGGCATTGGTATCTTGTCTAGAGGTGGTAAGAATGGTCTTACCCGAATCAAGCAGGACAACGACCGAAGGGCACTATGGAAGTTCCATTGCAAATTGACGACATCAACGGCTTGGATGCTGGAAAAGGAGCACATTCGCATAGTAAGGTATGCTGCATCAAACGGCGCAACGTGCAACGGCCCGAAACCCGAGGTCTCCAAAACATCCACATTCCAGAAAAACGGGAGGGAAGGAAAGGACGCAAAACACAACTAACAGAAAGAAGAGAGGGTAAGGAAAGACGCAGACAGCAGAACACAAACTCGAATATCTGCATTACTAGATTATCAGGTCCATCATTCGATAGATACCAAACCCACCACCAATGTAACATTCCTCTCCCCGCAACAGATAGGGGGTATTGGATACAAACGCCAGGTAATGTACGCTCAACAGCAACGAGACATGCATTTTCCGAGAAAATTCCCAAGCGTTGTCTTGAACCTCCACACAATTCCTGCTCCTTCTACTCAACTCTTCGAGAATTACAAGGTACATACATTAACGCAAGCTGACGCCACGAACAAAGCAATTACAAGAAAGCAGCAAACATGGCACCGGCGAAACCGAGAGCAGCACCGCCAGCCTTGATATGAGCCGCGGCGCCGGCAGAGCTGGAAGACGAAGCACCAGAAGCTGTACGAGTTCCCGAAGCCGAAGCACCAGATCCAGATCCAGAAGATCCAGATCCAGAAGATCCAGATCCAGATCCAGATCCAGACGAAGCGGTACTAGTCCTCGCAGCCGAGATAATCGAAGTAATGGAGCCAGACATGGAAACAGTGACTGTGCCGTTACCGTAGGGGATGGTGTTCAGACCGGTACTGAGACCGGCTGGGATGGTGGCGACGGCGGGCTGGGAGGTGACGACGGCGGGTTGGGTTGTGATTGCGACGCCGCCTGCTGGTTGGGAGGTTTGGACCGGTGCCATACCGGTGATGACGCCGAAGGAGTTTGTTTGGGTGAGGTATGCGGTGTTTGGGTTTGAGTATGGGGGTGTTGAGATGGAGGTTGTTGATGCGGAGGATGCTGCTGCTGCTGAGCTGTCTTGTGCTGAGACGGCTGCTGCGAAGGCAGTGGCGATGAGGACGGAGTATTGCATTTTGAGGGTTTGTTGACTAGGTGTATTAGATATTGTTGTTGTTGTAGTTGTAACGGTTAACGAAAGTAGGTTCAAGTCGACTGACTGCGAAGAGGATAGAGTCGATAAACAAATACAGCTGATGAGTGAGATTGAAGGTAGTTAGGTTCGAAAAGTAAAGGGGACTACCTGGTTCTTTATTAGAATTGTATGGATCCCCCAGGTGGCCCATCTGCATCGAGGCTGGACGTGCCTCGCCCCGCCCCCCTGCAGCGCATTCTAAAATAGGGGGGGCGAGCCAATCATCCTCTCTAGAATCTATTTACGCATGGGGGAATGGTGGCTTGGTAACCCACCAACGCAATAGTTCCCTTCTACTGCGCAAGAATCTGAGAACATGGCCTCGCCTGGTACGCGTCAATACGAACACCACGTCGAGATCGAGCCGAATCCAGCGTCGCGTCCAGTCCGTATCCGATGAGCATTCATTTCTCCCTCCCTCAGCAACACAGGAACCTGACATTCCTTCACTAGCACACGGTGGAAATTACGTCCAGGTCCGCACGCACGCCACGGGTGGAGCACCATTTTCAAACGGCGCGTTACATAAACCGGCGGGCGTGGTATTTTCCAACTAGCCTAACAAGGACTAGAAATTCGTCCATTCCATCGTGTCGGCGTGGCAACTGGCCACAACAAAAAGCATTGCTGATGCATCGAGACGAAGTAATCGATATAAAAAGCGCGTCCCACTATTTGTGGAGGGTGAGCTATTGGGAGGCGAACTCGCGTGCATTCTGTACGACGACGATGACTGTATTCCTTGTCTTTGTGGCATTGACAGGGTACTTTCTCCGTATGCTTGGGTGGATGTGTTCTCTAGTATTCTGAGACGACCCGGCTAAGAGGATTGTGGATCGGGTTATCGAAATGCTCCGCAATGGAGTCGCCCACAAGAGGGTTATGTCACATGAGGAATGTGGTTTTTACGTATTAGATCGGTACGTCTGTTGGCGACACTTTATCGTCTTATTTTTTCAGGGTATCTCGAGGAGACGCGCTCTACCAAGTTATTCTTTGTCCTTTATTCTGCCACCTTCGAGGCAAGTCGGTCTGCGTTCCTCGTGCCGAGTCCGAGTCCCTCAAAGATTGGCAGGACAAGCTCCCATAGGCGAAGCATGCATCTCCTGCCAATACGCAAAAGACCTCAACAGGCCTTTACTATGTGCCATAGCACCGCCCACCACCATTACATGCATAATCTGGTGGCTCGCTCCCCAAACATCAAATCGAATTGGAAACCATCTTTCAGGAATGCGGAGAGCATAGATGATCATGCTGGCAAAATTCAGCGCAGCAAGACCCATAAACCAGTCTATACCCATCATTCGGTTCTGTTGCTCCCACCCGTTGATTAGGACGCCATGTGCTGCAGACATGAAAGTGGATAGGCCGAAGAGAGAGTATAATGCGAATCGAATGTGTCGACCGTGGCTGCTACGGAACAGAGGTGTGGTCATTGCGACACCGCAGCCGATTGATCCTACGGTGGCCTGTGATATGGTCAGCATATGGGAGGAGGGTATAACTTCAAGGACAGCAATACCAAAAACCAATATGCCATTTTGATGCGGTGATCGCAGTAAAATCCAAAATGAGCCAGAGGGACCGTCGCGCCAAAAACCGACAGCACGATTCCCATATGGTCAAGCTGGGACACAGTTTCCCAAACCAGAGGACTGTGGTTTTCCAACACGTGGAATCTGGTTAACCATTCAGTCAAGGAGTCGGTTAGTGTGATAACCCAGGCGAAGGACTTACGTTGTCGAGCAAAGGAAGCATATGGCGACTGAAGAAAAGAAGATACCGAGCATTATCAGATCCGTAGTCGTAGCAGCATGAAAGTCTGCATCCACGGCCCATATCATCAATATTGGAAGGAGGGATGAAAAGGCAATAGATCCAAGGCCATGGGACCAGATGTTGACTTTTGAACAAGTCAGTTCCAATGCTATCCTTATCTTTTCGAAAGTTCAACCTACAAGTCTCATTGTGTATCTTGAATATACTTTTGAAGGAGTGAAGATAATTGTAGCTAACTTTTCTGTACGCTGTTTGAATGAAATCGTTGTCCTTTCGCCATTCGTCTTCACGACGTGTTAGCCTCAATGCGTGAACCAAACAAAAGATCCGTCCTACCTATATCATCGTAACCTATCAATGCATGGTCGTGTTCCCCATCGTGATCCTATTCCTTCGTCAACTAATGCTTTTTTTTACCAGAAAGTCAGGGTCTTCGCACGGCTACAGTTGCGGCCGAAAGCGGAGCTCTCTTCCCCGGCGCTGACTTTTCCTTCTCCTCCAACCAAGGAAACCGACTGTGCTTCAACAGACCAAGCGGTGGTGCAGAGATGCCAGTCGCAAGTTGAGTCATCTCGAAAGATTTCACAGAGGGAGCCATGTTTGTGAATGTACTGTCGAGGCCCGTAGGAAAACTACCTGCAAAGTGGAGGAGACGGGCATCCTCTCCGTCTACCCATTTTTCTAGGTTCTGCACGTTTTTTATGGGTACCAAAAATACGCCTCATGTTTCATCTGTGCGGACCCGCAGTAGACGCATCAGGAAAATGATGATGCCAATCTTATCGTTGCCATTGTGAATGAGGAACGGAGAGTTTCGAGCCGTCACAGGATAAGGCTCGGTTGGGACAATTTGATGGAGGCAATTATTTGTTAATAAGGAAACCACTTATCTTCGGTTCACGGAAGTATGAACATAGTCTTTCCTCTCCTCCGTGCTGATATGCACGTTTTCGTTGCGAGTGGTTTGAAACGCTGGTTTCTAACCGGTTGGTGGTCCACCAATTGGAAAAAAAATTTCAGCTGCTTATGGATTTGTTCAACTGAATGATTCACCCATGCGAAGCAAGTAGAAAGTTCGGTACCGATCTTTTCATTCCGCGAGAATACCAGAACCAGCACCAGGATATCCATTGAGGATCAAGAAACAGTGCAGGCGAAGTCGACCAGAAACGAAGCCACAGCCGTTGTCGGCCAAGAATTGGTTTGGACGTAACCTTCCTCCTAACAACTCGTTAACGTGTTTCAAATTTTCTTTGACGGCTCAAGGGGTATGTTCGCATATCGGATCTGAGTGCTACCGATGCAACAAAGATCATGTACCCATGTACCACACCTAATGAGTCCTGGCGATTTTATCCGCGCTGTGGGCAAATGGAGCGACTCCTGGCGGTCCAGTTTCGATCCTTTTTTCAAACGAGCTTCATAATCAGAAGGCTGTGGGAAGCGTGACGGGTGAGAAGAAAGACCTGGATTTGCGCGTCCAGTGTCATCTTTGGAAGACCATCAGGTAGAGAAATATTCAAGAGCGAAGGTGTGTGTCTGACAGCAGTAGACTTGTAAGGGTGTAAGATTGCTTTTCTGGTGACGAGGTTTGTCGACATTCTGCGATAATAAGTGAGAATCCCTAAAGCTGGTGCCCCCTTCGTCTCTGTGGTATCATGGATTCTCGTCTGCAACCTGGGATCGATACCGATAGATTTCTAGCAATTCTGAAGAAAGATGTTGCTAGAAAGTTTGCAAAGAAATCATGCTTAGCCATTCCAGAGGGCGGACAGTGGCTAAAGCAATCGGCAATGCCAGCTATCTAGACCAAGGCAATGGAGAGTATGGGTTTCATAACCGTGAGATTGATTTCTCGTCGCGCTCACCATGTCTCTGTCTACTGTATTCGCCGTCAAAGTAGCATGTCATAACAGAGAACACCAATTCGAGGTGGACCTCACTTGTATTCTGGCTTCCACGGTTTCCAGGAATTTATCAATAGTGGTCTTTGAACCGAGATGATAAAAGTAAGACGAAGAGACATGAGTATCTGCTAGATGAAGGAATCCGAGTGGTTTGTATGGTCGTGGTTTGCTCCCAACATCAAACGCCTCGCACTTCGAGATGGAGAGGTCGATACTACACGACTTCCTCATCGAAATCCATCACGTGAACCACACATTTATACCTCTTCGCGCCGCGTCTCAACTCTACCACACCTTCACTCTTGTCACCTTCACCTTGCAACCACTGTAGTCTCTCCTCCTCCCATCATGGCCAACATGATAGGTTTGGACTTGAGTGGGCTCATTGAGCGGTTTAGAAGCTGGCGTAAGTTTTCAAGTTCACGCTCCTCTTCACTTCTGACCTATCTACAGGACCTAATCGTTTCCAATCGCCAAACCTCACAGACGCTCATGTATATCTGCCATGCTTGAGTCCATCACCGGCAACGGCAACTTCGTTGTCTGCTTCACTGAGCTTACACGAACAGTCACCCAACCCATCACAGAGCGCAACAGTCTCATCAACAGACGAAATTGAAGACCCAAACCTCGATCTTACAGCGCAATTACTGACCGCCTCACCATCAGAAGAGCCTGAAGACCCTCAGCTCAATGCCTCAATTCGTTACGAAAGGAAACATCTCCTGGCCCTTGGGCGATCACCATATGTTTGTGCCCCGGTCAACTTTGCCGAGATTTTTGCAGGAATAAAGTGAGCTCACTTGACATCTCGATCACTAGCGCAGACTAACTCTCCTCAGGGCCCTCACTGACAATCAAAAGGCGAAACTCCAGAATGGGGGAGCGTCCGCGAAATCTTCGAAAGGATCATATACGAAGGCGGGCTCAGCAAAGCCAAAGCCGTCCGCACTATTCAACATGGCTAGCATGGGGTCTGGTGACCTACTAGGTTCTTCTTCAAACACAAAGAGCCATACAGCAACAACAACAAAGCCATCTTCGACACCACCGCCATTTGTCCAGTCTTCTACTCCGTCCCGTGCGCGAGCAGTATCTCAGCAGTATCGGACCGGCGGAGCTATGACAGTTGGTCTTTCAGATACGGCACGCAAGGTGAGAGAAGCTGATGCAGAGATGTCACGTATCATCGCCGACATGGAAGCGGCAGAAGCCGAGCAAAAAGCGCGGAAGAAGGAGAAGAAGGCAGCCGAGAAGGCTGCAAAAGCACTGGCTGAATTCGCAGATGCTAGAAAAGAACTCAAGCATGCCGAGAGTAAAGCAAAAGCGCGGGTGCAGGCTATTCCCAAGAGCGGCGATTCTACTCGGCCAATTGCTCAATCCACAAGAGCTTCTCCTCAGGCTTTCATGTCTTCAACTGTTCCTGCCAGTCCTGAATCCGCAGCGTCAGCACCTTCTAGCGACTCTCCTCCTGCATCCTCACTCACTGTATTCTACTGTGGAAGATGTAAGCATCAATTCAAGAGTGCTACCCATTTGAAGGTGCACTTCGAGATGTCCAAAGTTCACAATGTCTGCGATGTGTGCAAGAAAGACGTCGATAGTTGGGAAGGGCTACTACTTCATTATAAGTCGACAGGTCACGCGATTTTCTGTCAAGAATGCTGCAAAGGCAGCGGTAATGCATTCCCGGCTGACGGCGTAGCATATCGTGCGCACTTAGGTGCTCAACATGTGTGCAAGACTTGCAACCTGCATTGTGGAAGTCGAGCTGCTCTAGATAAGGTAGGTTACCACTTGCTCTTGTAATTCGAAACAATACTGACGTCTAGAAAGCATCACGATAGAAACGCCAATTGTCAACCGGTTGTTCAGAAGAGTGATCGAAGCACTCCATACGCGTCCACATCGTCCGCTATTCCTGAGAGGCGACTAGCTCTAATGACAAGTGATGCACAGGCCGAAAGCGACAAAAATAGCCTTCGCCGCCGGAAAGATGTCAGCTCGGGTCTGAAGAAGAAAGAAGCTACACAGCCTCGAACATCTACCGCCAATACTTCCTCACCTGCATCTACTATGCCACAGAAGCCTCCGGGTGAAAAGCGAGCTCATATGCACCGATACCAGACTTCTCCTCGCCCAAAGAACCGCTCCAAGCAAGAGCCTACTCAGTACCAAGGACCACCTTCCTTTGGTTCGATGCAGCCAACACAATATCCACACACCCAGGGGGAAAAGTCGTCGTTTTCTTCGTTCGACGTTTCATTTGCAATGCCGACACCATTATTTCCAGCGTTTGCAGGTGTTCCAAAGGCGCAAAGTGATGGCACAGCCAAGTATACATGGTTAGAGTATCTCGAGAAGGACAATCTCCACAACGTCATCAATCACTACCAGACAATTACAAGGATTGACTCCTACAAGCAATGGTCTCTGGAAGAGCTGCGATTCAGCGACTACGAGAAGGGTAGGAAATATGGACCCGTTAGGGCTCCTCGGCGAGAACCTCCAGCCCCGTTGCCACCTGTTCCAACAGCTCACGCTCCACCACGAGTCCAAGCCGCAGTTCCTCCGCCTAATACTCAGCTTGCGGTAACAGATAAAATCAGATGCTGGGCCTGTGAATGACAGTTCTCGAGAACATTCTCCATGATCTCACTTGGAGTCCGGAGCCTGCCCTCATGGTCCCGATTACGATGACTTCCACAATATCGTGGCAAAGAGCAACGCATGGAGGCGGTTCATTGTCAGCGACGATCGCTACAACATGCTCAAACGCTATGATTGGGTATGCGACTACCTTTTCTTCTGCCCGTGTTGTTGAGGTGACTTTGGCAAACTGTCGGGCTTGTTCAAACATATTGAGAATGGTAGCTGTGGTCAGGGTCTTGGTTGTGAACCCATTCCAGGCATCCTCAATTGGATTCACAGCAAGGTGATCTGAGTCTTGAGCGAATATGCTTGGTTTTCGAGAGCTCGCTATGCTCTACTCTTGTCTTTGTTCCTCATCTCGGGAGAGTATGTGAGATGCCTCCTCATCCCCTTCCCCACCTCCAACCCCACCAACGTCCCCTCCCCCAACTCCCTAGAACAACCCCCAAAAACCCGTCAAGAACACAAAAACAGAATTGGCAGGGTTGAGGTGGATCAATTCCTTTATCACTCTTCCCTTGGCATTTCCCCACAAGTCGTCTACATTGCCTTTCAAGGGTATTATAGCAGCCGTGACAAATAAAGGGTGATAAACCTTCAAGACGGTAGGTAGGTACATATTCCGCAATACAATTCATCGGATATAGCATCGCATCACCGCTGCAATTCGACAGATGGGGAGATTTCGTCTCGGGCGTTTCGTAGGTGTATACGTAATTACCGAATGAAATTCTGTAATCGCGGGATAGAATTTCCATACATCTCCCGCCTTTACCTTCGCCGCCACAGTGTTAGCAGGGGGGAGTGTTGGCGGTGGTGGTGATTGGAGAGGAGGGGTAGATGTTATGACTTGAGTAAGATAAACACATTTGATGGTGTTTTTTTTTGGTGCGGGATCGTGTCGTTTCTTGATTCATGCATCTTCTTCTGTTACTTGTCCCTTTTCCGTTGAGTCGCTGGTGTTTGATTTTTTGTCTTGTGGCGATATTGCGGGTGCTGACGTTGCCTGAGGCGAAGGCGAAGGCGGAAAATCCTTCGGATACTCTCGTTGTGTGATGTCGCTTGCTTGATGGTAGTAGTACGTTCCATGGTTACTAGCTATACCCTTATCCAGCCCGGCAGAAGATCGGCCCGTTGCACGATGGCGAGGACGAGGGAGGTGTTGAGTTGAAGGCGTTGCCAGTAGCGGTAAGAGGCATGTTTGCTTTTTGTAGTGTTTGTATGTGAAGGTTTTGACAGTTTAATATTTGATGAGCGAGCGGCATAGAGAATGCAAGATGTGTGCTTGTTGAGGTTGTTGTAGGGCAAATTGGTTGGAGATGGAATTGTGGGATGAGTCGTGTTGTTTACATGCAAGACGCGTTCGATTGGTGGCTCTGAAAATAATTTTGATCGTGAAATGGGTAAAGCGATCTGGAGATTGCTAGGACTGATCGATATTGGTTTCGAGAATTCTTCACGCAAGCCAAAACCACAGGACTAAACTGGGGAAGGGCGATGAATTGATTGGCCGACTGTTGTTTTTCGAGGTTTTACTTTCGTCTTATTTAGTATTTCATTAAGATTAGATAGCACAGATTTATGTAGTCTAATTGAAGCATGTAATTCGGTCTTGTGGGTATACAACAGATGCACTCAAAGAAATGGGTCAATGGCCGCGTTACCATCCTGTTGCCAGAGTCAGTGACAATCTTATGGGGGGAAAAGAAAAGAAAAACATACCAAAAGTCTCTCCATCGAGCGAGATACTCTCAACCTTCTTCTCCAAAACCAATTTCTGCATATCAGCGACCGTATTCGAGACACCAGATTTCAGAGCATTGGGTCCACAAACTGCCGACTCAAGTTAGCGATGATCTCAAAATGACTTGTTCGAAGTGAGTGTACAAACCTCGAACCATATTCCGCTTCGGATCCAACACATCAGCCAAGACCTCATTCATCTTCGGCCTCCCATGCCTGATCTCAAGAGTACTCTTGTCGATTCCTTCGCTCAAGCCCGCCGCAATCATCAAATCCAATTGCATCGCTTTCGCAATGTTCTCATCAGCATCCTTGCTTGTCACATAAATGAGTGCTCGAAACATCCCCTCACTCTGCGCCGCTGCTCGCAGTGACCGAATCAATTCTCTCCTGGCCCAGGTGATCCACTCCACCTTTCGAATGGACCAAATGAATGTAACTCTCCGCATAGCGCAGTCATAGTCGTCTGCTTTGGCAGCTTTGTTCATCTTCTCGGTGAGGTAACAAATCCATGGGAGAGAGGCTGTTAGGCCAGAACCACCAGCAATCGTGACGAAACCTTCGTAATGTCTATGTATCGGTCGGGTGTACTCTCCGAATGGGCCATCCACCCATGTTGTGACCCGTGCCTGCTGTGCCTCAACGTCTGCTTTGATGGAGGAGAAGGATGGGGACGCGGAAGATTTGCGATAGCTTGCCACTGAGCCGCGCGCGGTGAGGGACAAAGGTGCGAAAGAATCGTGGTCTGGGCCGTTTATGCTCGGAGGAGCTGTGACGAGGCCATCTGCATTGTTCGAGACTCTTCGCTCTCGTTCTTCGATAAAGCTGCCGCCCGAGGAACTACTGCTGAAAATTGGCCGCATCTCTCTGTTTGGGCTAAGTAGATTATTGCTTGGTGTTGCGTCGGCAGGGAGTGCAAAGCTGACCGCCGAGTCACCCCTGTTGAGTCTGCTGGGAGTCATACCTGGGGTTGTGGGCGTGGTAGGTATCTCGGTAAGCATTCCCTCGGACATGATTTTGCTGTGAGCACCAAGCATTTTGGTGAAGCCACCGCACTCTCTTATCAGCAAGACCACCTCGTTGATGTCTTGGGAGCTTTTCCGATTTGGGATAGAAGCTACTGTGAATGGATGGTTTCCTATCGAGGAGATTCCTGGTATAGCAATGTAACAGTGCTGGCCTGGCTTCCACCTCATCTTGGCCGGGACCTGCACTGCGACTCTTGTCATGTTGCCTGGAAGATGTTCTAGCGTCGTAGGATATCCCGCAGTTACGTTAGTGAAAGGGTGTAGGAACCGATTGCGGTAAATTATTCGTGCAAGCACAGAACATGCCCAGACCCCGAAGGCTGAATAGAAGAATTCGGGCTATCGTAGAATAAGCATGGCTCTCTTTAGATTCCCTGACATCGACACTTACTGCTACCAGTTCGTTTCTGATGTGCCAAAACATCAGACCAAACCATCCGAGGGCCAGAGCGATGTGTCCATGCTTGAAGACCTCGTAGGCCATGTTTCTGAAGTATGGCAACGAAAAGAACACGAGACAGACGAAATCAGCAAATAGGAATGTGCCGGAAAACTAGACGTTCTTTAGCGCTTGGTCTATGATATCAAATTTGCAGAGTCGTACCTCGCGTCGTCGTATCTGATAAAGGTAGGTAAGCTCAGCAAGTCCACCTTCCTTGATGGGAGCTATCAAATGAGGAACCTATATCAAAGTCAGTTTGGGTTTCTGGGGCATGCGATGAGTTCCATACCGTGTGGACAATCGAGAGACAAAATATAGCATATCCAACGAAACGGTGCCAGATATTGAGCTTGGCGTAAGAGATTCCAGTCAACAAGGTGAGGACGTTCATTTTCCCGGCTAGCATCATTAGTGGCGGAGTCAGAGCAGACATCAAAATAGCGCATCGAACCGAAAGAGGTGGTGACCCGAACCGAAACTCTTCACGAAGGTAGAAGCCCTGGTAGAAAGGCATGACGCAAAGAAAAGCAGTTGCCAATGCAAGCAGACAGATCAATCCATATGAAATATCTACTTGCTCCCCCATCTTCCCAGTCAGCCGTCGATAGGTGAACGATCTCCAAAGAGCCTGTAATCTTTCCAACACTCTCTTGTTCTTGTTGAGGTCGGCCAGGCGATGTCGCAAGTGAAGGTATGAGAAGAGCAGGATGATAGCGCCCCAGAAGTAGACGGTCCAAAGACCATAGTGAAGAAACTCGCTGTTTGGATATCGTGCTTGCGATCTGTTGTAGCCAATGATGAAAGCTTCACAGGAGGCATTCATACATCTTGAATCCGACAGAGGCAAGTCCCAGAAAGAATTGTCAGGTCCATCACCAGTGATTCCACTCACTCCATAGCCCATCATATCCCACGGAATGCTTGATGTATCCACACCTTGTTTGTGCAAAAAGACTTGATTGTGACGAGTGATAGGAATTGGGGGGGTTCCGAGAGATGGATGTCGAGAGAGTAAGAAGCTTGTAAAAAACAGCGAACGGCAGATAGTAGCTTGTTTGTCATGGACAATAAGTAGCTTGACTAGCATGAATATAGAAAATAAGCAATAGCAATTTTACGGCTTACGACAGGGGCAAAGGGGCAGACGTGATTGATGAACGAGTGAGTTGGGCAAAACACCAGGGCTGAGGAAGTTGATGAAGAAGCAAGAAGACCATGCTCGGATGTCGGTGTCATGATTGCCGGTTCGAGAGGGAGATTCTGATGCTCAGCCCAGATGGTGACCCAGATTAGAAACACTTATCCGGAGGTGCCAAGGCTGGATCGCCAATCGATAGGGTGTCAGCCTTGCAGCTGTCAAGGCTTCCAGGGGAAAGATGAAGGCCTAAAGAGAGATGATCGAAGTCGGCTTCAGGCCACAGCATAGTTATCGAGACTTGTCTTAATGTCTCGGACTCGGAGCTTTTGAGGCGTTCGTGTGAGGAGATGAGATCGGCGATTGGCTATCGGCCCCTTTCGCAGACCGTTGGAGTTGAATGCACGTACCTGATTACGAAAGACGAGACTAGCCGGAACAAGAATACGCGTATGGCGGATCTTCCAGCACCTTCTCGTATTGCATGAAGCTGTCCGAGAATGCCATGCTACCAAGAGTGGTCACGAGAAGCAGATATAATGCTGACGCTCCCAAGCAACAAATGCTTCTCATCTCCTTGTTCCTCGTATATCAGGACTCTCTACTTCTTGGCTTGAGCAATCGCCAATGCCGCACCATTCTTTCCCTTCTCGTTCTCTCCCTTGATCCAATTTTGGATATAGCCAGGCACTTCTTGTACTTCGTTGTACGAACTTGCTACAGGCTCTCCATACTGCGTCCAGGTTGGTACTACCCCTGTCCAGATCTTTCCGACCACCTTCGGATCCTTCAAATCATGTCGGTCGTCACTTGGCCCACCAACCCTAACCTTCGCACTTGCGCTCACGATATCAACCTTCAAGACCGAAGTGCTTGTCATCTCTGCTTTGGTGGGTGGATTGCGACTGTTGTCCCAACGGTGTGGAACCAGGTCATCCGTGATCCGAGTGAGTGCATATAGTCTTTCTTCTTCCGAAATGACGATACTAGCATGTCCGTGGACGACAGCCGAGGCGTAGTTGCATGAATTATGGAATGGTGTCAAAGACAAAACGACGCCTTGCATAGTAGTCGCAGCGATGCAGACCGGAATCCGAGCATCAGCTAGGAGCTTGAACATTCGAGCGGTCGATGAGCCATGTAGGTAGATCGCCCGTGGGCCTGATGAAAGATCCTCTGGCGCCTCATCTTCTGGGAATGTACCGGGAGCACTACCTGCGGTTTCCTTTGGCTTCTGTGATGATTCGAAGTCACCGGTGCAGCCTAGCATTGGCAAGATGAATGGAAATGGATCTTCTCCTTGTGGTGGGAACGAGACATGCAAAACCGGAGTGTCATCGATGATCTGGTGAATGGTTCCGTAGTCATACTTTCCTTTTATCCAATAAGCTGACAAACTTTGTAAAAGCTATGTAAAAGGAATCAATCGATTCTCACCTCGAGTTGGAAGCCTTTTGACTGTTGCTCGTGGATGCTGTTCATAACCCTCCGACATGTTGCTGTGGGTTGATGAGTTGATCCTGCTACGTCTATGGTACGAAGCTGCTCTTATAGCAACGCTTTGATGACTGAAAACTTTGTGACTCAAAATCTCACAGTACGTCTTTCCAATTGCCCTCCCGATCAGATAGCAGCTTCACCACGCTACGAGATTGTTGGTTACGGCAGGATGCATGAGGACTCCGAATCACCAATGAGACGAGAGGCATTGGGAAGCGGACCTGGTCCTCGCATGGACTGCCCAAAAGCGTAATGGCAGTTCTACGCAAGCTTGAAGGCACTCTGTATACGGTGTTCGGTATTGTGAGACGGAATGATTGTGGTTGATGAGTGCGAAACCTTGAACCTTCCGTTGGCCAGGTGGAAGCTCTTCGACCATCAGCTTTGCTTGAAGGATATCCCAAGAAATGAAGGCTCGTTAGATCAGTGTGTTCCCCATTGATTGATTGATTGATTTTATCCTACTCGGTTGCAGCCGCTTAATCACGCAGCTATGTCCGGTTAGGAGGACTTCATCAGACAGCCGACACGTGATAGATTATATAATCCACCGCGCCCCACTTCGCCCCGTTCACTGAAACAAGACCAGCTGTCCCCTCCGTCCTCCCTCTTTTCCCTTAACCAGTATCTCCAAATGCCCGCTGGCTCTTGTAGATACTGGTTATTCTGCTAGTATATCTGTGCTATGTAGACTCAAGAGGCAATGCCTCGTGTTTCGCTATCCTTCTACCTACAGTCTCCCTCTAATGCTCAGCTTTGTCTATCTGTTTCGCCTTATCCCTCAAGGCCAATGGGTTCCCTAAGTATGTTTCTGCTTGTGAAAGTTGCCTTGCACCAGATTCCTATGCGGCGGTGTATTTGGTTGTGTGATGCTGGAGACAATAGTAACCATCGTAGTCGTGATTTCGCTGCTTGGGTGTGATACTCCGGGTATGCCCGTGGACGAGGCTGTCTGGTAGCTGCCGTATTGTATGGCGCCGATCGTGCTATAGACCTGCCGTCTTATAGTCGGAGCCTATCTGCTGCTAGTCGCTCTCCCTACTTGCTATATCGCGCTCCTACTCTTGCCAATGCCATAACTGGGACGCAACAGTCTGGGGAGAGGCTCAAGGCTACGTCTGCTGGCTTGTAGGGAGGGGATTTGCCGCCAATAAGCTCCTTCTATACGTCCTTACTGCTTACTGTGTTGCGCACCTACTCTTGCCAATGCCATAACTGGGAGGCAACAGTTTGGGGAGAGGCTCAAGGCTCTGGACATCAGCTTGCAGCAGGACGGTTTGCGGAGACGATAGTAGATGAGGTTCTCTAGCAGCTGCCGTATCGTGTCGCACCGATTGTGTTGTAGACCTGTCGTCTTATAGTCGGAGCCTATCTGCTGCTAGTCGCTCTCCCTGCTTGCTATATCGCGCACCTACTCTTGCCAATGCCATAACTGGGACGCAACAGTCTGGGGAGAGGCTCAAGGCTACGTCTGCTAGCTTACAGGGAGGGGATTTGCCGCCAATAGGCTCCTTCTATGCGTCCTTACTACTTACTGTGTCGCGCACCTACTCTTGCCAATGCCATAACTGGGAGGCAACAGTTTGGGGAGAGGCTCAAGGCTCTGGGCAACAGCTTGTAGCAGGACGGTTTGCCAAGACGTTGGGAGAGGTTGTCTAGTCGTTGCAGTGGTGTGTGGTGCCTATTGTTGCGCACCGGGCGTCTGGTGTTTGAGTTGTGTTGAAGGTATTGCCGTTCTAGCAGTGACTCGTCGACTCGGAGCGTTGCAGTGTCATCTGGGGTGATGGACTAGCCGGGAGATAGTGACTAGATGGTTGCTGTTGTCTTTGGTGGACGCATCGTTCGTGTAGCTTGCTCATGTATTCGTCTGCTTGCTCTGCCGTGGCCGCGACGGCGACTCTAGAGATATCTCATCGACGCTGAGGGACGCGCGATGGCCTCTAGAGGCCGGAGCGGCCACTGGCAGAGGTGTTTTGATGATCTTTAGATGATACTTCTGTAAATTCCAAAAATTGAGTTCTCGCTGTGTGTGCTGTTTTTTCCAGTGTGTTCCCCAGTCATGCAATAAATATACAAGTCGTTCGGAAACCAAATCACGTGCATCTGTTCTGGCGCATCCAATCGAAGATCCCAAGATTTATATCAGAACAACCACCGCCATAATGACTGACATTGCCACATCTCAAGACTCCTCAGGAGCTGGTCTTCGCGTAAGCGATCGATCTACCTTGAACAGAAAGCGCGATACTGACAATCCACTACAGAGACTCCTTCGAGGCTCCGCGAAGCGCACCAGGGAGCTTTTCGCAGAAGACTTTGCTTCTCCAACTTCTCTAGAAACCAATCCTCCGATACCCTACTCCGTCGCACCATTCGTCCTACCTCCCCAACAGGCAGCAGACCAAGCAAATCTCGCCTCACGAATACATAACGAATACCAAGATGTAAAGCAATTACCACCCTACCTGGAAGCCAGGCTCCAAGATGCTGCCGCGACAGCAATTGCAAAGCGCGCAAAGAAGACGAAAATGGCTGCCGAGGCGGATCGCGCGTCGAATCCCAAAGTAGCGAAGATGATAGAAGGCATCGCCGTACGAGGAGATTCAGGAAAACAAGCTGCTGCGTCGAATGCGCTTACAGTACGCGGGAAGGGACCCGCTCCGCCGAATGCTTTTGGTCCAACGCCTAGTAGAGATCTGCCACAGAATATGAGCTTGATACGGAAGGAGACATACCGACAACCGAGACCGGATTGGCATGCGCCTTGGAAGTTGATGCGCGTTATTTCTGGACACTTGGGATGGGTGCGGGCTTTGGCGGTCGAGCCTGATAACAGGTGGTTCGCTTCTGGAGCAGGAGACAGGACGATCAAGGTTTGGGATCTAGCATCAGGCAATCTGAAAGTTACGCTCACTGGACACATTTCGACAGTACGAGGATTGGCTGTTTCTCCACGGCATCCATATCTCTTCTCATGTGGAGAGGACAAGATGGTGAAGTGCTGGGATCTGGAGACGAACAAGGTCATCAGGCATTACCATGGACATTTGAGTGGTGTGTACACTTTGGCTCTGCATCCAACATTGGATGTTCTTGTCACAGGTGGTCGCGATGGTGTAGCAAGAGTCTGGGATATCCGGTCGCGAAGCAATGTACACGTCCTCTCCGGTCACAAAGGCACAGTTTCTGACGTCAAATGTCAAGAAGCTGATCCACAAGTCATTTCGGCGTCTCTAGATGCGACAGTACGAATGTGGGATCTGGCAGCAGGAAAAACCATGGGCGTCCTCACGCATCACAAAAAGGGTGTTCGCGCGTTGACAACCCACCCCACAGAATTCACCTTCGCCAGCGGCAGCACTGGCTCCATCAAACAATGGAAACTTCCCGAAGGAGCATTTATGCAGAATTTCTCAGGTCACAACTCCATAATCAATACCTTGGCTGTGAATGAGGACAATGTGCTCTTTTCTGGAGGCGACAACGGATCAGTCAGTTTCTGGGATTGGAAGACGGGACACCGTTTCCAAAGCCAGGACAGTCTCGCGCAGCCGGGTTCGCTGGATGCCGAGGCTGGACTGATGAGCTCTACATTTGACAAGACTGGCTTGCGGTTGATCTGTGGAGAGGCGGACAAGACTATCAAGATTTGGAAGCCGGATGAGAATGCCACGGAGGAGAGTCATCCGTTGGAGTGGAAGCCGACCATAGGACGAGAGAAGTTCTAGGGTTTGTGGCTAGGAGGTGTACGATAGGGATACAAGAGCGCCGTCGTGGGCACTAATCTCTGGGACAGGGGAACAGAAACGCGTGGGATATGCATGAAGAGCAGAGTTGGGCTCGTACCACCATATAGCCATATTGAAAGATCAACATACACGCTTCGACGCAGATTGGCAACGACCTTTCGAGAAATGATCATCAACCATACATCTAGATATTGAATGTACTGGTACAGCATCAGGAGTTGTGACTTCGTGCCACTTGGTGGATCTACGAAAAGGAAGCCAGCTTTTAGGGGAATGGTGAGTGATAGCATACCGACCTACCGGTACAACAAAATCGTAAGAGATATAAACGTCCTTTTAAAACATCAAATTCAAAAATAATCCTTTAACCGACTACCTATCGCGATTAGTTCCTGGCATTATCCAAGAGAAAGCTTGTCGGAATCTTTTGACGTGTCCCTTTGGGTTGGGATTATGTGTTGCTAATGAGATACTGCTTGGATTTCGATGTGGTGTTTGTGGAAGTTCTGCGAGACCTTTAGCATAGTACTATAGTCTACTAGTACGAGGCATATACAATGGTCCGCCCTTTCATGCGGAAGTTGACATGAATGCTGTGGGTGTATCTTTCAACTCCTCGATCAATCTATGAATGTTTCGATATATATTCCAAGATGCGAAAATGTGAATGCAATCAGTAGACATCCACGTGCCTTCCCGATCTAGCTCCTTTACGCGCGACGCGTCCGCGTTCCGAATTTCCAACCGCCAAATAATTACCCACTCCAAACCCAAACAACCATCCACAAAAATGGTCGCCATCCGCAAACCCAAACCAACCAAAATAGAAAAAGCACGTCAATACCTCAGAGGCGGAGGCGTAACTCGGGAAGACTCCGACGACGAACTAGGCACGGATGATCTCCCCTGGGAATGGATCTACGACTCCCACAGCACCTTCAAATCCAAAGATGGTGGCCGTAATGGCTCAAAGAAACGGACCGCTGTCGCTGCTTTCAGTGATAGTGCGATTGTTGGGGCAAGTATTGGCAAGTTTGAATGCAGACTTGGGGATGCGGTGTTGTTGAAGGCGGATGGGAGTGAGGCGTGGGTGGGGATTATTACGCATTTTTTTGAGGATGGGGAGAGGGGGGAGAAAATGGCGAATTTTATGTGGTTTAGTACGCCGAGGGAGATTAGGAATAAGGCGAAGAGGAGGACGGATGCTCTTGAGGTGAGTTGCTTTCACGAGTTCTTCTGATTGGGAAGGCGACTTTGTCTGAGGATTTGCTGACTTTGGGTAGAATGAGCTTTATATTGGTGCTGCTTGGGATGATAATCCTTTGGCTTCTATCAATGGGAAGGCGCTTGTTATGTCGCCTGACAGGTTCAAGGAGATGTTTCCTAAAGGAAGTGTTCCGAGGAATTCGCCGCATTATGGGAAGGTGTTTATATGTCGGAGAGGTGTCAATTCGCGGACTGCTACGTATACTGAAGAGTTCGTTTGGGAAGAAATCTACTCTGAGTATGATCATCTCTTTGACCTCGAAGACTTGATCAAGTCACAGACCATGATGACTCGAAAGCGAGGCCCCAAATCCAAGGAGGACCACGAAGACTTTGTGGTCGAAGACGACGAAGATGCAGATGCACCAAAGACACCGAAGAAGAAGCGGAAGTTTATTGATGCTACGACGCCGACATCGAAACGAAAGGATCTAACGCCACGCAAATTTCTTACACCAACCCATAAACGCATTGTCATCAAGAAGGCTCTTGAGTTCACGCCACTAGGAACGAGGATACTCTCTCCACAAGTTCTCGCCTCACCATACGCCCAAGCCAGAAATCAACTTCATGTGTCCTCCGTCCCAGCAACACTTCCCTGCCGAGAAGAAGAGTTCTCAGAAGTCTACTCTCACCTCGAGAAAGCCATCACCGAAGGCACAGGTTCCTGTATCTACATAGCCGGCACACCAGGCACAGGTAAAACCGCCACCGTCCGCGAAGTTGTCGCCCAACTTAATGCCTCCGTCTTGGCGGAAGAACTGGACGACTTCATATTCGTCGAAATCAACGGCATGAAAGTCACCGATCCACATCAATCTTACTCTCTCCTCTGGGAAGCACTACGCGGCGATCGCGTCAGCCCCTCCCACGCCCTCGAACTCCTTGAACGAGAATTTTCGACGCCGAGTCCGCGTAGAGTTCCTTGCGTTGTGCTGATGGATGAACTTGATCAACTAGTTACGAAGAATCAAAGTGTGATGTATAATTTCTTCAATTGGCCTGGTTTGAGGCATTCGCGTCTCATCGTCCTCGCCGTAGCCAATACCATGGATCTACCCGAACGAACTCTATCCAACAAGATTTCCTCGCGATTGGGACTTCATCGGATCACATTCAAAGGATACACCCACGCCCAACTCATCCAAATCATCGAGTCCCGTCTCGCCAATGTGCCGGGAAAACTCGTGCATCCGGATGCAGTACAATTTGCTTCCCGAAAAGTAGCAGCGGTATCTGGAGACGCCCGCCGCGCCCTTGATATCTGTCGGCGAGCAGTCGAGATTGCAGAAACGGAAGTTTCGCTCTCCACCATCGCCGAAGAAGAAGATCAAGATCTACCAGCCCCCAATACCCCCAGTAAAACAGGTCGAGGCAAAAAAGAACCACTTGGGAAGTCAAATCTGGGTACGACGCCGCAGAAGAAGAGAGGTGGATCGAGTGGGGAGGGGGAAAAACAACATATCGTCACTATTGCCACGATTAAAGCTGCTATTGCTGAGGCGACTAGTAGTCCCCTCCAACAATATCTGCGCTCATTGCCCTTATCTTGGAAAGTCTTCCTCGCTGCTCTGCTTGCTCTGCTTCGTCGGACGGGTATCTCTGAGTCCCTCGTCGGCGATGTCCTAGATGAAGCGAGAAATATGTGTCTCATGACTGATTCTGCGCCTATGCGTCAATATCTCCTTCTCGAAGCCCCGTCCTCATCTGCTACTACCACTAATACAGATCAGGAAAATGGAAACGAAGCTGATGTCATTGAAGCGAGGAGTAAAGCAGCTAGTAAAGCCCTTGGTAAAGCGAGGGGAACGGGTATGGCAGCCAGGGTTCAGGGAATGGAAGCAGCCGTTATGGGCTTGATGGAGGCGGGGATTGTGGGTGTTGAGAGTAGGATGGGGGAGCGTGCTAGAAGGGTTAGATTGGGGGTTGGGGATGAGGAGGTTCGGTTGGCGTTGAGGGATGATGAGGAGGTTAGGGGGTTGGGGTTTGCTGTTTGATGAAGTTTTGGGGATGAGGAGATTGGTGAGGGGATTGTGGTGTGGTGTTTTGTTGGATTGAGGATGGTGGGTGGAGGATTTTTGTGGGGAAGGATGGTTGGAGTGGGTTGTAAGTATAGTATGCGGTATGGTTGTTTGGTGTAGCGTGTTCTCTTGGTGGTATATTGTGTAGCTTGTTTGATGCGTGAGGTATACTGAAGATGGTATTCACAATAACCGCTATACATCTATCATACATCTGCCTGTTTTTATCAACTGCCGCTATACTCACCTTAAATAGAGCATACTTCTCAAAATCATGAAGGCTCCTCCCTGGCACGCCTAGATATCATGGAATGCCATGAAAAGGTTGGTAACATTCTCTCTACATCATCTATTAATGATCATTCAAATCATGCATATAGGCACGATTCCTTACTTCTTCCTCAGGACGGCCTCCAAACCCCGTTCATGTTTTTTCGAACGGAGACACGTTGGTTGGAACGACTTACGAAATCTATGCGTGGTGGAAAGACTGCGACGCGTCGGCGACATACAGAGCGGCGGGACAAGGTTTTTTAACCGTTGTTTAGCCGATAATCAACCGTAATATAATTGAGAGTGGTTAATCACTTGTAGAGAAATCGGGTAGTATATCTTTAAATACCGTAGTTGAAATAATCTCATATAACGTATTCCACCATCGAGTGGGTCAACCCATCGAGCGGGTCAGTTTATGCCAAGACCAGCTGCTCCCTTATCAACACAATATGTCTCAACAACAAAACGCGCAATCATCTAACAGAGAAGGCAGAATCCAGCTTGCCCTTTCTGCCTACAATACCCACCAATTCCGAAGCCTCCGGCGCGCTGCTGAGGCGTTTGATATACCTCCTTCAACATTAACTAGGCGATATAACGGAATTACGTATCGCCTAGATACTCGCAACGCCCGACACAAGCTCACTACGACTGAAGAGCAGACAATCGTCCAATACATCCTCGACCTCGATTCGCGAGGATTCGCGCCCCGGCTGTGTGAGGTAGCAGATATGGCGGATAAACTACTGGGTGTACGCGGTGGAGAGCCAGTAGGGAAAAACTGGGCTGAGAGGTTCATAACGCGCTCAGATAAGCTCAAGATGGCCTTCAATCGAGCTAAGGATAGGATACAGGCTGCTTATTTTGGACGGCCATGAGAGCCATCTCAGCCAGGATTTCAAGGACTACTGCCTCGAAAACAAGATTATAACCCTCTGCATGCCATCGCACTCGTCGCATATACTCCAGCCCCTTGACGTGGTCTGCTTCTCGCCGTTGAAGCGCAAGTACTCCCAACGCGTCCGGGACTTGGCACGCCGACGCGTGTACCATATCAACAAGGAATGCTTTCTCCCTGCCTTCAAAGACGCGTTCTTCGACGTGTTTACGAAAGAGAACTGTCAAAAGGCTTTTGAGGCAGTAGGGCTAGTCCCTATCGACGCGCAGGTGGTGTTGAATCGCCTTGAAGTACGGCTACGAACCCCGCCAGAAACCCATCTCCCAGAAACGCCGTGGCAGTCCAAGACTCCAAGTAATATTTATGAATTTGGATCCCAATCCAAGCTCGTAAGCGAGTCTTTTACTCGGTCACCAGTTACTGCGCAGGCAGGCTTTTCCCAGGTTGTTAAGGGCGCTGAATTGATGCTACACCAAAACGCTCTGCTTGTTGCGCGTAACCGCGAGCTTGAAGAGCGATTAGCAGTAACAACGAACCGAAAATGGCGCAAAAGGAAGTGGATCCAGCAAGGTGGTACTATTGAGTATGGGACTGCAGCAGCGCAGGTAGCTGCAGAGGCGTCTATAGCGCCTCAGGGATCAAAGAAGGCTCGTGGTAGTGGTGGTCAAGAAACAGCCCGACCAATTCAACGGCGCTGTAGGAACTGCGGCGCAGCTGGGCATAATGCGCGAACTTGTAAAAAAGATATCAAGATATCTTCTGAATCAGATAGCAGCACGACGGACTTAGAATCTATTGTTGATAGCGATTAAATTGAAGAGTCGTAACATAAGTTGGTCGTGCCAAGCCTTTTTGACCCGCTCGATGGTGGAATACGTTATATATCGCCGTCGTAAGCTATACCCTTTTTATTCATACGCGTTAAGCCCCATAACGTGTTTCACCATTCACCTGGCCACCCCACTCACTTGGCCACCCAACCAAAAAGTCTAATCCCTTCGTACAATTATCGCGATAATGTCAACACCAACCCCCGGATCGGCTTGCAAAGAGGCTAGATTACTTCTTGACAAGCAGAGCTTTCAAACGAATCCAAATTTAAGTCAACGTCAAATCTCAGCGTCGTACGATATTCCTCGATCTACACTTCAGTCTCGTCTTCAAGGTGGTAAACCACGAAGCGAATCTAACCACCAAAAGAGAAAGATACAAATACATGAAGAGCAGGCTCTGGTTCAGTGGATCCTAGACCTTGATCGACGAGGATCTGCGCCCCAAATTATCGACGTACGACGAATTGCAAACGCTTTACTCGAAAAACGCGGTACAAATCCTCCACCGTCATTAGTCGGGAAGAACTGGGTATCCCGCTTCACCAACGCTCAGCCGGAGCTTTGTACGAAGTGGAATCGTAAATTCCATTCACAGCGTGCAAAATGCGAAGATCCACCGACAATCAACGCGTGGTTTCAGCGTGTTGAAGAGACGCCCTCACCACCAGGTACACCCCATGGAGTAGCGCCACAGTGGACGTCAGAAACTCCTCGTACGATAGCTCAGCTTGAGCAGCAGGCTCAGCTCGTCCGAAATCTTCTTCATCGCCAATCTCAGAGCCCAAGTAGTCAAGCAATTGGTCAACTCATCAAAGGATATCAAGTCGCAATGAATTCAGCAGTAATACTTGCAGAAGAGAATAGGAAGCTTCGTACAGAGAACCAACGACGAAAACAGAAGCAACAGTATCGTAGACGATATATTGCATATGGAGGCGTTTTACAAGCTCAACAGGGTCAGTTCTTGGTCGAGGGATGCGAAAATAGCTCTAGAGATAGTGTTCAAGATCAGGAAGTCGTCGTACGACAGCGAGCATTACCAACATGTAGTGGCTGCGGTATTCAAGGTCATAAGATTAATCGAAGCCCAAATACGTAAAGAATGTATTGTTAGAATTATTTTAATAAAAGCTGTATTGGTGGGAGGTTTATCGCACGATGACTTGAGATTTAGTGGTTGGGGTGGCCAAGTGAGTGGAGTGGCCAAGTGAGTGGTGAAACACGTTATTCTAAGCTACGTAAGACAACAGGCGTTGGGCTCCCAATAGTACGTATAAATAGACGTCTAGTATCTTACAACAGTCGGCATCTCCGGCCAAATGATTATTCAAGACGGGAGGCCGCCGATAGCGACAACCTCGGGAGTGAATGACGCCGACAAAGTGGAAGCTCGCCGGAAACAACTACTCCGTAAAAGACAGGCTCAGGTAGTGCAATGGATGACATTGATGGCACCCAGCGTGACGCCAAAGCTGATGAGGGTGAGAAGATACCGAGGACAGAAGAAGAGATATGGAATTAATTGCTTTCATCAGGTCCTCCACCCTCACTTCTCACCGTCGTTCTCGACACGAACCCGGTGGCATGGAATGCGCTGTCCTCTACCCTCTCCCTCCCAAACGCCATATCCAAACTCCTCGTCTTCATCAACGCCCACCTGGCCATAAACCACGCGAACCAGATAGCCGTCATCGCATCTCACACCAACACAGCTTCGTGGCTATATCCAACCCCAAACGCGCCCTCGAAACGCTCTCAAAATTGCATCAAAGGCAGATCAGATAGCCCCCATGATGCTGGAGATGCAAACAAATACAGACCCTTCTGGGCAGTAGAACAACAAGTCCGCTCCAATCTGACGAAACTCATGGAATCAACCAAGGATGAAGATCTCGAGAACACGGAATCGACACAAATCGCAGGCGCTCTTACTATGGCACTTACATACACCAATAAGCAGACGATACTCTCGCGGCCGCCAGGCTTGGAGGCGCATATGGTCAATATCGGCAAGTCCAAGGACGATCCTCACAAGAAAAGCAGTGCCTCCCTCCTCTCCCGCATCCTAATCCTTTCCGTCTCAAGTGATCTTTCAGATCAGTATATTCAGGTCATGAACGGCATATTCGCAGCACAGAGATTACAGATACCAATGGATGTCATGAAGCTATCGGGATCAACCGTTTTTCTACAGCAAGCGTCAGACGCGACGGGTGGAATATACCTGGATCCAGACCCAGCGGCTCTGAAAGGAGGCGCTGGATTCTTACAATACCTCATGATGGCGTATCTACCGGACGTGACAGCTCGACAACTGCTGGTGCGACCGGGGAAGGGTGAGGTCGATTTCCGGGCTGCGTGCTTTTGTCACCGGAATGTGATTGACTTGGGCTATGTTTGCAGTGTTTGCTTGTCAAGTATATCTCTCCCTTCTTCCACCTGTGATTGATAACGTAATAACAATCGCGATAGTCTTCTGCAACCCGACAGTCCTCATCGATAACAATTGCCTCACCTGCGGTACCCAGCTCTCCTTGCCAGCGAATTACAATGTTATACCTGCAACGATACAAAGGCCTAAGAAGAAAAAGAAGAAGCTCGGAGATGCTGGTGCGAGTGGAGTGGGAACGTCAATGACGGGCGCATCTACACCAGCGCGTTGACAATGGCCTTGGAAAGCCGGTCACAATTTGAGATCTGGAAGCGGCATTTATGGATATTGGCATTGCGAGGCGCTTGGAAAACATGAATATCTTCACAAAATTCAGATGGGCGGAAGGTATGTAGAATATACTACATACCATTCCGATCGGTAATAGACACAGCGAATAGAAGCGCGGCGAAGTTTGATCTGACGCTTTAACATTCAGGTGCTCTCACTACTCTAAACCTATCACAGCGCGTCGTCGGCTCATGTCCCTTTCCATCGCTTTGAACCTTCGAGGCTACAAGTCAAGGAACGGACCCCAATTGTGAACTCGATCCCTCCAAATCCTGACTACTTGATTTGATTCTTTCCCAGCAAACCATCGATATTGATTTTGAATTTATGATGATGACGACAGTAGTGTCTTTGGTTATCAGACATACTGACAGACCGGAGCGGTTGGGCCTCAAGAGAGCTATAAAAGTCATCCCTCGTCACTATATTCAGACAGATACCTTCTATATCTATATATAGCGGCTATTGTAACACTAATCAAGAGACAGACTGAAATTGGACTAAACCTTCTCACATTCACGGGAAGTTATTGTATCTTGGACCTCATGGGCTAAATAGGGGACTCGTGTGCAGCAGATTTGAAAATTGTCAGCGAGCAAGTCTGCAGTAAGTGAGGGAAAGGGAGATGAGATGATTGGCAGGTTCCATTGATGATGGAGATCATCACATCGACAGTGCTGACGAAACGAAACCAAGAGCTCGAATAGCCTGGAGCCGATTTTGGGTAGGTCTTTTTTTGATATCAATGATTGCACTTAAGCCGTCTAGGTCATACACGCGCGGTCTTGCTGAGGAGGTTTGATTAAAGACTTTTGATGCTATCCGCGTTGAAGTGAAGAAGGTTTTATACCTATCCATTAGCGCTCGACGTTCCTGAATATGGATTCTTGGGTGTGGCTGAACATGCTGAGGACAGGATTTCAGGTATCAAAAATCTGGACTTGCACTCCTTGACGAGTACCAGAAAATTCAAATTTCTTACGAACACATGATAAGCTTGTGTGTTGTCTGGTGTTGCTTTTAACATTGTAGTTTGAGCCGATGCGGGTAGATTCCTCTCGATGGAAGGCGTTACTTTTGATTATCATCATCATTATCATCAAGTACCTCACACACTACAAGAGAATGTAAACAAAAGGAAAAAGTCCTGCCATTGATGCCGGAGCTGGGGGTTTTTTTTTTTTGCTAAATTGGGTTCGATAGTATCGGCTACTTACTGCTCTATACATCGTTCACCCTGTTTGTTTCATTTTACCAACTACTATTTTTGAAAATTGGCGAGCTTTATATCGTTTGTTATGGGGGATTAGAGGTGATTGCCGTTTCATGAGGGATTCCGTGGTGATTTGGGCGTGAGGGGAGATTCTTACTATAAAGCTGACTTCCTGCGCAGAAATCGGCGGCAATGAATAGCAGAGAGCAATTGAGGACTATGGCCTCGTCTGTTCTCTTTGTATATTTCTAACGTCGTTGTTGAATGATACCACAGTTTCAGTTAGCCGCAAAGTGTATATCGGTTGCATACAGCCGTCGAAATCATGTACCCTTCTTTTGATTTCAAAGCAATCACATCTGTATTGGTACCTCGCGGTTCCCAGCTTAATTGAAAGGACATGCAATTCTAAACCTCATATTGTCACTGTGTACTATTCAAGAGTCGTAGGTGAAGTCGACGCAGGATGTAGTGACTTTGGTTTCCCAGCCGTTGGGCAATGACAATAAGTTGGGTTAGGACTCACTGGTGGTTGGCATCATCATCATGGTTATCATTTGAATAATCGCTGGACGATGATGGGGATAAGATCCTGTTGTTGGTCGTTTTCACATTACTACATAGTATGGTGGATCATGGGAGGCATCTTTCTGTTCCCGATTCTCTATTACCTACGTTTAAGCGGTGAGTGATGAGCTTTTACACTTTGCTAGTCCGTATTAGAGGCAATAACGGATGGCTGGGCGCGGTTGGCAATAGTAAGAGAATATTTGGATATGAAGAGTACCTGCTTATCCAGTTATATATTCAATAAGAGCAAGGACCAAGCTTGTGCATGAAGCTAGGTTTGTAGTCAATTGTCAGTTGTTCCCAGCGTGTTACTAGGCGGAAGCCTACGCTAGACTTTACGAGACTGGGATCATTACTGGTTTCGATAGCCACGGACGGGGACGAGAGGTAGAGCAAGTAAAGAGATGTTGATAACCACCATTTCCTTTAATATTGGAACTATTGGACGATGAAAACGAGCTTGGATTCAGAAAGTAAATAATATATGAACGAGGGGATACTGAATATTGTCTTTTCTCGAGCTTTTGTGGTCTATACGACAAAGGCGGAGTCATGTTCCTTGCCTTGGGCTTGTTGTACTGCTGTCGTTATTTCGTTTGAGATCAGGTGGTTTTTTATATCCTAGGAGTTTCATAATGCCCGTGTGGGATGGTTTGAGGTGGTTGCTCACGGCTTAGTTGTCGGTATCCGGTTCGATTCGTAGACATGTACCGTAAGTCTAAGGGATGATCGATTATTGATTAAACCTTGCTGACAATAAAACAGACCCTCTGTCCATAGCTACAAGGGCAACAAGCTAAAGCGCTAGGCGGTCAGGACAAGGGTGCCGCGCTGTGTAATGATACGATGAGCTCGAAAAAGAACTATTGTTGACGAGGCTCGAGGAAGCTCGGCCTCGGTGCATGGATTGAGGTGGGTACGACTTATCATCTTTGCAGTGATGAAGCTGATCTTCAAATAGTAATGATGGTATCGATATCCCCGAATCTCTAATAGGGGAGCTGGAAGTCGTAAGGAAAAGATAAACGCGAAATATCTTCGCATGGTTGCAGGTGAGTATTATGTCAAAAGATAGATGAAGCAGACTGAAGTCTGAAATGATGTGTGGGCTATCCGCATATTTATACAATTGAGAGACTCGTATTTGAGCTAGTACAAATGAGGACAGAATGAAATGAGTTTATTTGACATATCACTCTTTCGAATTCGTGGAGAATAACACAACCGGCTAATGACTGTACACCCACAATCATCGATTTTTCGGACCAGCACATACACGCAATGACTAGCACCATCATTTAGCATGAAGACAAATTCGTGTATGTTTTAGTCATTAATTGTATGCGATAGTCACTGATTATATGTTTGAGGCCAAAAGGTTCAGCCATTCATTGCATAGAGTCGCTGCTGTAATCAAAGTCAATCTTGCTAGTGTCTATCTGGTGGAGCAAGGGCCTCGTCCGACCAAGCGACAACAACAACATGGCGATCTCGCATATCGCACGACTTCTGAGCCCTCTGAGGCTCGTCTTGTATCTAGATTGTTGTTGTAGGACTCGTCCTTCATCCCGATATTCTCCTTATCGTCCTACGAGTCTTTCCCGCCGCTGCGCGCGCCGCGCTTAGCCGTTCACCGCTTCTCGACAGACTTTTCAAGTACACCGCTGGCCTCGACGACGTCTTGGGCATCGTTATATTGCACCAGCATCAGAAATCCCTTCCAAAGAGCTCCTTGGCATCTCTAGGGCTCTGTACTTATTAACAGAGCTGACCTGCTAACGATTTTAAATAGTTATACCGCTTTCTTTATGCCTCCGAAGAAGGATATCACCGCGTCGGTTCCTATCAACTTATCCCTACCACCGGGTCACTCTACTCGCTCCTCTCGTACCCGATCCCCCTCTATTGTCTTCGGGACCCAGAGGTCATCTTCACGGTCTCTTACACCCATTGGCGGCGGGATGACACCTACTCAACCTCAGCCCACGTTAGCCCCGCCACGGGCACCGCCTCTAGCTCTGACCCTCGAACAGGTCGCGATCAACAATGCCCAGGCCGCTGAGGCTCGCGCCGTAGAGGCTCACAGGCTAAGGATGGACCGCGAAAAGGAGGAGCACGACCTCCAGATGCAGGTCAAACGCGAAGAAGCGGCGGCGCGCCTTGCGAAAATTAGGGAGGGCTCTTTACTCGAACTACCGCATGGCACCAGTCGTCCGGGGGCGACTGAGCCGGATAACAGTACGGGTAAGTCCCTCGATAACCAGCTGGTTTCGACACTTCGTATGCGTTTCCCTGCCCTACCCATTCACCTTGCGGAGAGCGTCAAGAATGGCACTTTTGAGCCAATAAACCTCGTACGTTTACGCTTGACGGACCCGGTACCATCTGCATCTCCGGGAGAAGATCGTTTCCGGTTCGACGTCTCTACTGGCACGGCGAATCTCGTCAAAATCAAAGCAACAGCATCGTACGAGGACTATCCAGCACCACGCTTCTGGCTCGAGGCATTCACCTACTACGTTAGCCTCCTCTATATTCTCTTCCCTACTTTGAGCGCTGCAACGTACGAAGCCATCAATACCTTTCGCGCCAAGGCCGAGGCTTTGTGCCTACACTACGACTGGGCCTCCGTGCGCCTCTTGGTCTTCACATTCCACGCCGAAGTAATCCAGCGCGGTATTACGACGGCGAGCCACTGGAACCTCAGCTATGCCTTTCAGGATCGCTTCTGCAATCCACTTACGTCGAAGGCTCATCTCGAGGCTCAACAATTAATGGCAAAGCTTCAGTCGGCAGCTGCTCGTACAGCTTCGAAGAGCTCTGAGAAGCGAAAGCGCAGCGACTCGTCCCTCAAAAACGAGACCTGCCTTAGCTATAACAGAGGAGCATGTACATGGGGTGAGTCGTGCAAGCGCTCCCATGTCTGTACCACTTGCAAGCAAAACCACCCCGCCACCGCTTGTCCGAAGAAGGCTTCAAGGCCTAAGGCGGAGACCGACCCTCTCAAGGTCGCCAAATAGCAGCCAAAGGACGAGTTCCGGTCGAATACGGAGCCCTTGTTTGCTGTATTCCAACCCGATGGCCCGCCGCTGCCTGAGAATAGGTCGCCTTTCAAGCCTCTTGGCTGGATAAGCCTCCTCTCAGGATATCCAGAGCGCACACTGGTGACTAACCTAGTTGGTATTCTCACGTACGGCGCCTCCATCGGTATCTGCGAGCCTCATACGATTCGCGTACGCGGCTTTTCGAACAACTACTTCTCCGACGAGGCGACCGTAGCCGAAGCTACGGGCTACGTTGCGAAGGAGCTGGCCGCCGGCCGATTGGCTATCTCTACAGACCCGGGCCTGTTTATCGCTCCTCTTGGGATGGTCCCAAAACAAGACGGAACCTTACGCCGGATCCACGACCTCTCTTGGCCGCCCCAAACTTCAGTCAACGACGCCATTCCACGCGTGTTTGGCAAGCTACAGTACACCAGAGTCGACAGAATTGTTCAGCACGTCCTTCGTACAGGCCGGGGCTGTCTTCTAATGAAACGCGACATTGCGCACGCTTTTCGCAACATCCCTGTGGATCTCATTTCGTCCCGGTATCTTGGGTTTTGCCTCAACGGCGTCAATTATCAAGAACTCTGCCTCCCTTTCGGTCTCAGGACTGCGCCATTTATCTTCAATCTCTTTGCGGAAGGTCTCCATTGGGCTCTCGACGAGCAGGCCGGCACGCGCAGTATCCCTACCGCGATCGAGCACTACCTTGATGATTTTATGTTTGTGTGTACGTCAGGAAATTTCGGACCGCGTTTCGGAACTCTGGATCAAGACCACCGATCGACTTGGGATTCCTCGCAAGGATGCCAAAGACGTGGTCGGCACGGCCGTCGAGATATTAGGTCTTCTGGTTGATACGGTACGCTTGGAACTGCGTCTCTCCGACGAGAAGAGAGATTCTTTGATCCAGGCTATCCGTGATCACCTCTCCGAGACAAGGCCGCGGCTCCGGGATACGAAGTCCCTCGCCGGGCGGCTCAGTTGGGCCAGTGCCGTCATCCGCCTTGGCCGGGTTTACACTCGATCGATCTGGGACTACCTGAGCGGAGCATACGGAGAAGTCAATCGGCACTTTCGCCGAGCCCTGACTAGCGGTGTACGAGACGACCTTCTCTGGTGGCTCCGTGCGCTCGAGCTAACCAACGGGGTCTACTTCTTCGATTATCGAAAGCGCCGTTGTTTCCACCTTTACACTGATGCCTCCGGACAACAAAGCCTCGGCGGCTTCTTTTTCGAGTCCTCTGAGACCGATGTCTCTTGGGGGGATTACACCAATAGTATCGCAATCGAGCATGCTTTTATTGCTGAACCGTCCAATCGTTCGGCGTTTATCAACCCTAAGGAGATGGAGGCTGTTGCCGTCGCATTCCTCCGTTGGGGACCGTCTCTCTGGGCACATAATCGGGTTGTTATCCACTGTGACAACTCTACGGCCGTGGCCGGGTTGACGAAGGAGGCTGTTCGTGGTGAGAGCAACACCCATCTCCGCACTATTGTTACTCAGGCCGCTGCCTGCGATATTGTTATCGAAGCCCGCTGGCTTCCATCTACGGCTAACGGCCTGGCCGATGCCCTCTCTCGAGTCCAGTTTGATCGTATCGCCTGGCTCTGCCCCCAATGGGGCTCACCGCTTTCGATCTCACAGTTCCGCTGAACTATTGTTGAACCGTCCGATCGTTCGGCCTTTATTAACCCTAAAGAGATGGAGGCCGTTGCCGTTGCCGTTGCATTCCTCCGTTGGGGACCATCTCTATAGGCATATCCGGCCGACGCCCTCTCTCGAGTCTAGTTTTCGATCGTATCGTCTAGCTGCCTCCGATGGGGCTCACCTTTTTCGATCTCAGTTCCGCTGAACTATTGGTGAACCGTCCGATCGTTCGGCGTTTATCAACCCTAAAGAGATGGAGGCCGTTGCCGTTGCCGTTGCATTCCTCCGTTGGGGACCATCTCTATAGGTACATCCGGCCGACGCCCTCTCTCGAGTCTAGTTTCGATCGTATCGTCTAGCTCTGCCTCCGATGAGGCTCACCGCTTTCGATCTTACAGTTCCGTTGAACTATTGGTGAATTGTCCGATCGTTCGGCGTTTATCAACCCTAAAGAGATGGAGGCCGTTGCCGTTGCCGTTGCATTCCTCCGTTGGGGACCATCTCTATAGGTACATCCGGCCGACGCCGTCTCTCGAGTCTAGTTTCGATCGTATCGTCTAGCTCTGCCTCCGATGGGGCTCACCGTTTTCGATCTCACAGTTCCGCTGAACTATTGGTGAACCGTCCGATCGTTCGGCGTTTATCAACCCTAAAGAGATGGAGGCCGTTGCCGTTGCCGTTGCATTCCTCCGTTGGGGACCATCTCTATAGGTACATCTGGCCGACGCTCTCGCGAGTCTAGTTTCGATCGTATCGTCTGGCTCTGCCTCCGATGGGGCTCACCGCTTTCGATCTTACAGTTCCGTTGAACTATTGTTGAGCCGTCCGATCGTTCGGCGTTTATCAACCCTAAGAGATGGAGGCCGTTGCCGTTGCCGTTGCATTCCTCCGTTGGGGACCATCTCTATAGGTACATCTGGCCGACGCCCTCGCGAGTCTAGTTTCGATCGTATCGTCTGGCTCTGCCTCCGATGGGGCTCTCCGCTATCGTCCTTACAGTTCCGTTGAATTCTTGCTATCCCGGGGATTGCAACTTTGGGCTTGGCGCGCTGTTCGTGGCAGCCGTTCTTTGCAGGCTCATCGGCTTAAGCGCCATGCTACTCTGCTATCGCCGACGTTCGGCAGATACCCTGGTCGGACTCCGGTACTCGTACAAAGCTTGCTAACGTGCTTCGTCCAGCACCTAGCCTCGAGTATACTTCCTACGATAGCGAGCTCCTCCCTACAGTTCATAGGTTCTTCCTCCGTACCCTTCGCGAGCGAAACCTTGGCCTCTCTGATGAGTATATTACCCTCTTATGGTACGGCTTGGCCCAGAACACGCGCAACACGTACGGCGCGGGTATCAAGAGCTGGGAGAGGTTCTGTACGCTGGAGGGCTGTGTAGACTATCCCGCAGAACCCCTCAATCTCGGCGAATGGATGGCAAGGCGTGTCATTACTGGAGGAGCGGAAGGCATCATTTCCGGCGCTACAGCGGCCAGCTACCTCTCCGCAGTACGTTCAAAGCATATCGACCTGGGATACCCTATCAGCGCGTTCGCTGATCCGATGCTCCTACGCGCAAGACAGGGGGCTCTCAACCTCAGGCCTCCGAAGCGCAAGAATAGGCTCCCTATTACTGTACGCATCCTTGAGGGACTGACGGCTGTGGAACCGACCACCGGAGCCGACCTCAATCTCGACACTCTCTTCAAGGTGGCCTATGCTGGTTTCTTCCGCCTTGGCGAGCTGGCTTACACTAGAAGAGATAGGGAGCACCCGCTGTTCTCCTATACTCACGTCTTACGGAGCGATATCGCCTTCCATCGTCATACGCCTAGCCATCAGCCTTACGGGGTCTCTATTTTCCTGAAGCGTAGCAAGACCGATTACGCTAATCAGGGCGTTCCCATCTCCATCGCCGCAACGGGAAAACCTACCTGTGCAGTAGCCGCCCTGGTAAGACTTTTCAGGCACGATCCGAAGCCGCTTTCGGCGCCTCTCTTCGACATCGGCAAAGGGCATTGTTCGGCCGCTGCTGTACACATGCAACTACGCCGACGCCTCCTCGCTACTGGTATTATCTCCTCGCTGGACGACAAGTCCTACACAGGCCATTCCTTCCGCAGGGGTGCTGCTACGGACGCAGCTGCGAAGGGAGTGCCTGAGCTCGAGCTTAAGGCAGCGGGTCGATGGTCCTCCGAAGCTTTCCTCCGTTACATATCCCGTTCGTTCGAACAGCAGCTTGCAATCAGTCGCCTGTTCCTGATATAACACCGTTGTGTTCACCCGATCGCCAAAAGCTATACTCTGCTTCGCTACACCGCTGTGTTTCTCGCCTCTACCCTGGACCGAGTATGTCGTACAGACTCGCCTCCTATCCCACCTCGTTTCCTTCTTGTTTGTCTGGGCCGCAGGCGCTTCGCTTCTGGGCAGTAGGGCACCTCATTTGCCTTCAATCGAGAAGCAATTGAGCCGTGGGCATGCCATCCTGAGACCTACCCCGTGGCTGAAGCCCCGTGTGGCTGAGGAAGCCTGTATGGCTCAGGGCTCAATGGCTTGCTCGCTCACAATGAAAATTCACGTGCCCTGGCCTGCGCCGGCCAATCAACAGATAAAACGTGCCAGATGACCGTGATCCGAAGGCTTGGCGAGATGGAGATAGATGCTAGTGTCTATCTGGTGGAGCAAGGGCCTCGTCCGACCAAGCGACAACAACAACATGGCGATCTCGCATATCGCACGACTTCTGAGCCCTCTGAGGCTCGTCTTGTATCTAGATTCCCACCCGCCTACACCCTGTAGTCAACGTCTTATACGTGCAGGCAGTAGGGCACCTCATTTGCCTTCAATCGAGAAGCAATTGAGCCGTGGGCATGCCATCCTGAGACCTACCCCGTGGCTGAAGCCCCGTGTGGCTGAGGAAGCCTGTATGGCTCAGGGCTCAATGGCTTGCTCGCTCACAATGAAAATTCACGTGCCCTGGCCTGCGCCGGCCAATCAACAGATAAAACGTGCCAGATGACCGTGATCCGAAGGCGTGGCGAGATGGAGATAGACAGGGGCATTACGCCGACCATCACCATAGAATGGCGCTAACCGCATTTGAATAATGTACAAACTCAAACTACACGGCAATCGACTCAACTCAATTAAATTCATCATTTTGGCTCAAATACCTCGCTCAGAACCGTGCTAAGGCCGCTGTACATACTGCCGGCGGCCTCAAAATCGCTCATTCTTCCTCCAATAACAACTCAATGTCCCTACCAATCTCGCTGGCATCGCAGGCGTCACTCATATGGTTTTTTGAGCCGCAGAATGCACAGGATAGCGGACACGTATGCTTCTTAAGTTGTCGTAACTTCTACTCCTTTGGCTTGCCTACGAGGGCTACTCGCATTGCGAAATGGCATGTATGCTGCTCACGACCACGGCATTCGAGTTGCCAGAACTGGGGCTTGCTGTTCTTAACGTTGAAAGACTCATTGGCGGCGCAATCGCGTCGGTAATGAGGTTTTTGGCTTCCTCAAGAGTCTCGAAAGTCATTCCAAGCTGGAGCGTTGGATAGAGAGGGATATCTTCAGGTGCAGGAGGTTTTTGAGAGCGCTGGGACAGCGCCTGGCTTGATAATAGTGTCGCCATAGGTGTAATTTGAGGTTGTTGGTGTTGCTGAAATTGGGTTTTTGAGCAGAAGTTTGTACGGTAAGTTGCCCTCCACTGTGTTGACTATAACTATATTAACTGTGTTGATTGCTACAGAATTGTATGTATGTAATAGTGATTGAACATACAATAATTGCAATCGTCGCAATCATGTATGCAATAGTCCGAAAAATCGATGATTGTGGGTGTACAGTCATTAGCCATTAGCAAAACGTATACGTCAGAAGAGCGGAAAGAAAGATACAACTACTATAAGTAACAAGCCTCCTCCTATATTTGAAGGCGCTACAGCTAGAACTTAGCAGCTGCGTTCAATATTTGTGGTGCGCAAGCCGGCCGTAGAGACCGCCAAAATCTCATTTTGGACATTCTCGGTGACAAAGCAAGTACGCGTTTAGTTGCTCTACGAATTGAGCCTCATGGTACTGACATTGGTGAATTGCTTTGGTAATAACAGAAGCCACTAGAAAGTAATAAAACTCACCGAAACCTCAACTTCAGAAAACATCAGTATTGCTACCAGAAATCATGCCACCTTGTCCACAGGGACCTATGTCAACGAAGAAAGATTTCCCAAAGCGGATTGAAGTCAACTATTCCTAAAGCAATCGCACCCGACCATGCTTCATGCTTGCTGTCGATCGATTTCCACTTCTGCCCACATTCTTCCAAGACAGTATTTATATAATTGCGTAGTCGACAGGAACTTGATGGGCGGACATGTGTTTCTCGCTTATTAACTGGCCAAATTCTTTTCTTTGTTGTCGTTACAGAAAAGAGAGAAAACGTGTCTTCGATGGTCGTGGTGTGTGAGTCAAAAATGTCTTCCAAAACAACTTCATGAAGGAGAAGGACACCTCAATAGCTTCAGAGAGTTCGAGTCTTGCCGAGCTGGTGTTGGTAGGTATGGTGATAATAATCATCATTGAAAAACAAAGATATTCAGCTGCAGCTCTAAGAGACACCAGAGATTCGAGCTGAAGTTATACCCATTTGTCTTTCGAAACCCGTTTCGACGAAGTATTTCGAAGCGAAAAAAGTCGAGTAGTCCCAAGAGCGCAACCCCCAGCCATAGTCAAGGCGTCGCTTCATTGATCTTTAGCCTTGCTTCAACCACGTCGAGATACGGTATTTATGGTTCTCAATCGATAAAGACTTGCTGGGTAGACTCGGACAATCGTTATTTCGGTGGAACACGGGATTAGAAATCAGTCATGAATAGAAGGGTATGACGTACGTTTTACACCGTTCGGCCGTCAGCGGATCATTCTCAAAGAAACGTGAAAGGACACTTTATACAGTATAAGAAGCCATCTCTTCTCTTTTCTAGCCCGCCGGCATGTTTGTGGCGCGAGAGTAGACGCGGGAACAGATTAGTCGGCCGCTCTTGATAAGGTCCTCGAACGAAAGTCCGAGTCGTCATATACTGAGAATGATCTTGTGCTAGTTGTGGATTTGTCTGAGAGCAAGGTGATGACCATCTTCAGCACGTACGCGGGCGTGATACCCAGTACTCGGACGACCAGATTTTAAAGACGTAGGACGTGGTACAGCAACCATCAGAGAAGACGCGTCTTTCGGGGAAGTCGACACTGACCATATTTGAAATATATAACGACTAACCTACAATCTTACGGTCAAACGAAGTCCTATGCGATTCCTTATTGATTTCTTTCCATTGATTGAAAGTGATGAGGGAAATAGAAAGAAATGGCGACTTGGAGTACTAGATCGGGCATACGAGGCTAGTTGCAAGCCAGTAACAGATGACCCACTTCGAAAGAGGAAGAAAGACACCTAATATATTATAAGAAGACTAATCTACTCAACTTTTAGATTCTCTAACAACCAACCAGGCGCCCAAGCATATGAGTATGGGTGTCACGTACAAATAGTCCAGGGACAGCTGGTAAACCGCATACAGCCAGATAATCGGGTAGCTAAGTCCTGATCTCCAAAGAATATTCCCGGATAATACTTACCTCCCTTGGATCCGGTGATGATAATCAGCGAGCACTAATAATAAACCAATTTCAAGATCAGTTTTGAGTAAATTGCATACAATACAATATACTAGGCAACCTGCTAGAAATATTGATCTATGCCCTGAGAGGACAATTACCAGCCTAGCGGTCAATGCATTCTCATCATGTGATACACTTTCTTAATAACCCTTTTCGCATAGCTTTTGTAGTGTTTGTATAACGTGGAATAACAAGATTCGAACGCCCTAGTCTAGATCACGATTAGATGAGGTTTCTAGCGGAGGTTTCTAGCGGAGGGGGATCGCACAGAAATGGGAAATGGAGCACTTACTATATAAGCAAAACTTCCTCATTGCAAAACGTCCTCATTGCCTTCCTGATCGTAAAGTTCACGGAGATAGTCAGTCAGATGTAATGCTGTGGCGCGTGGATTAAGTCTCTAATGCAGGGATGAACTTCTGTTTGACCATTATTTCCAAGCATCCAGACGATAATGATTTTGGTAGTAGTGAGCGATTGGTGTCAAAGATTACTATCCCTGAATCGTCAGATAGGATCACGAGTATTCCACAGTATAAGTGCAGCAACGCATGTTGACGAAGTCGCTCGTGTTTCATAGCCAACAACCGCAACGACCATCGGCTTTGTAATGCGTTGTTTTCTTGCAAAGATCTATGTCTTCCCATTCTCATAATCCATATAGGGACCAATGTATGGAGCCGGGTAGCGGCTCGGAAATCAGCAGCACAATTGAGAGACGACGTAGGTCAGTGCTATGACCATATGTGTGATATTCCTAATGCTTGTCCTACTCAAACATCAGCGAAGGGTATGATATAAACTGATGACAGGTGCCTGGTTTCAATCCGAGTGAATAGTCACTCAATGCCTCTTCCCCCTAACTCCATACTCCAAGTCTCATAACCGCTAACAGCAAAACTCACTCCTTGCCATCTTACCGAAACCACAAAAACATCAGAAAGCAAAAGGCCATAAAACTGGCAAGTATAATCCCATCCCTCCTCTTCTTACTCGATATCCTCCCAATGAGTGAATTAATGCCATGCACACTCGCCGCAGCCCCCGTAATCCTCCTATTGATACTCGCCAAAGTCTCCCTTTGAATGCCAAACTGCTCATTCACAGCATAAGCCTGTGCTAGCACTGTATCCGCGACGCCATGAGATCTATCGATCCTCGTCCTCTCACCAAGCATATAATCAGCCTCCTCATCTGCTGGGTTGGCGGCTCGGTAGGATTCGATGTCTCCTTGAATTGATGATAGCAGATTCGCTTTTTCGCGGGCTGTTCGTATTGACGTGTTTAGTCTTGATAGCTCGGTTTGGTGTTGCGCGAGTATCTCCTTGTGACGGGCGAGGTTGTTCTGTTTCAGGGCGGAGGTATTGAGGGCGGATTCGGAGTCGAGGAGGCGGGAGAGTTGGGAGATTAGGTTCGAGCGTTTCTCGAGGAGAGCGGTTATTTGTGATTCGGTGCGGAATTCTTCTTCGGTGGGTTTCGGAGGGAGGGTGGTGCTGGTCGCGTACTGGGAGTAGGTATGGAAGAGGGTCTCGGTCTAGGGGGAGGCTGTTAAACTCGGGGGATAAGTTAGGGGGGGTACTGCGAGGATTACTTGGGTCTCCAGCGACCTGGCCTGTGTTCTTAGCTGGGTCCAGCCGCCGCCTGTTGAAGAAGCCATTATGTGTATGTGCTGTTGTTACTGCTGGAGACGTAATACGAGATCTCACGATAACAACATCCCTGCAACTGTGGCGTCGCGAGTCAAAAGAAAGTCGAAAGGGCTCGAATGTTCACGAATCACCACGAAGTCGCTCCACCACATGCATTGGGATAAATTATAGAGGACGACTTAAGTGTCTGCTCTTCTATTCTCCCAACAATCACAATGTTTTCCTCCAAAGCTAGAATTGCTACGCGGCGCATAGCTTCTTCACAACACGGTCTCGCAAGAGCTACCTCTGCGCGAGCTCTTGTCCCGTCTTCCAGAATAGCCAAATCTTCTCGAAATGTGCTACGACCACTTGCGGCAGTACGGCATTATGCACAAGGGCCTGTTCCGCCAGAAGGAACGCATCGTATGAATCTGGGCGGCGAACCAGAGAAATCTGCATTGGAAGAATATGGCGTGGATCTTACACAGAGAGCAAGAGATGGAAAATTGGATCCTGTCATTGGAAGAGATGCTGAGATTCAGAGGACAATCCAGGTCTTATCGAGAAGGACGAAGAACAATCCGGTCTTGATTGGAGCTGCAGGAACTGGGAAAACTGCTATCCTCGAAGGGTTGGCACAGCGAATTGTTCGAGGCGATGTCCCTGATTCAGTCAGCAACAAGAAGGTGATATCTTTGGATCTGGGCATGTTGATCGCGGGAGCCAAGTATCGTGGAGACTTCGAAGAACGATTGAAGAAGATCTTGAAAGAGGTGGAAGATGCAAAGGGAGGAGTTATACTGTTCGTTGATGAGCTCCATACCCTTCTCGGACTCGGAAAGGCAGAAGGCAGTATCGATGCGAGCAATCTTCTCAAGCCTGCACTGTCTCGCGGCGAGCTTCAATGCTGCGGCGCAACCACGTTGAACGAATACAGGCTGATCGAGAAAGATGTCGCACTCGCACGTCGATTCCAGCCCATCCTTGTTGACGAACCATCCGTGCAAGACACGATATCGATCCTGCGAGGTATCAAAGAGCGCTACGAAGTCCACCACGGAGTTAGAATCACGGATGGAGCGTTAGTGGCAGCAGCAACATACAGCAATCGCTACATTTCCGACCGATTCCTGCCCGACAAGGCAATCGACTTGATGGATGAAGCCGCCTCAGCCTTACGACTACAGCAAGAAAGTAAACCAGACGCCATCCAAGAGCTGGACCGCCAGATCATGACCATCCAAATCGAACTCGAATCCCTTCGAAAAGAGACCGACATCGCCTCCAAAGAACGTCGAGAGAAACTCGAAGAAACGTTGAAATCGAAACAAGATCAGGAGAAGAAGTTATCAGAGAAATGGGAACAGGAACGTGCCGAGATCAATGATCTCAAAAGCATCAAAGAGCGATTGGAGAAGGCAAGACTCGATCTCGAGACCGCACAACGCGAAGGAAACTTCGCCAAAGCATCGGAACTACGATACGCCACGATTCCCAAACTGGAGAAGAAGATACCGCAAGAAGGAGGGCTAAAGGCGGATGGATCACTCATCCACGATTCTGTCACTGCCGATGATATCGCCGCCGTCGTCAGTCGAACGACTGGCATTCCAGTCACAAAACTCATGGCTGGCGACGTGGAAAAACTGGTACACATGGAGGACACACTCCGGCAATCGGTTCGCGGGCAAGATGAGGCACTCACAGCTGTCTCGAATGCTGTGAGAATGCAACGTGCGGGCTTGAGTGGTGACAACCGTCCTCTAGCATCCTTCATGTTCCTTGGACCAACCGGTGTCGGAAAGACTGAGCTTTGCAAGAAAATCGCTGCATTCCTGTTCTCAACTGAAAATGCGGTGGTACGTTTTGACATGAGCGAGTTCCAGGAGAAGCACACCGTCTCAAGACTCATTGGTTCTCCCGCTGGCTATGTTGGCTATGAAGATGCGGGACAGCTGACTGAAGCTGTGCGACGGAAACCTTACGCCGTCTTGCTCTTCGATGAATTTGAGAAGGGTCACCGGGATATCTCCGCCCTGCTTCTACAGGTCCTCGATGAGGGTTACTTAAGCGATGCGCAAGGACACAAGGTCGACTTCAGAAACACCATCATCGTCCTCACCTCCAACCTCGGCGCTGACCTCATCCTTGGAGAAGATCCATTATTCTCGCACAAACAGAACGAAGACCATGCCACACTAAGTCCGGCTATCAAAGACTCTGTTATGGATATCGTCAATCACTCTTACCCGCCTGAATTTCTCAACCGCATCGACGAATTCATTATCTTCAATCGCTTGAGCAAAAATGCGCTGCGCGACATTGTCGACATCAGGCTGAAAGAGTTGCAAGGGAGGTTGGACGAGAGACGAATCATCCTCAACGTGAATGATGAAGTCAAAACTTGGCTCTGCGATCGTGGTTACGATCCACGCTTTGGTGCCCGGCCATTGAACAGACTTATTGCCAAGGAGATTGGGAATGGACTTGCCGATGGCATCATTCGTGGTGCTGTGAAGGGTGGTGATACGGTCTCGGTGGCTATCAAGGAGGATGGCAAGGGTTTGAAAATCGAAACCGCGTGAACAGGGAGGTGGTAATTTCTGAGCATATTGACGGCGTTGAGGAGCTCCCATAATATACTCGCTAGAATCTTTGGGCTGATAATGTATATAGATCTCTCCTCCAAGTGTTGGCACAGAGACCAAATAATGTAACGAAAATGTAAGATTAGGCAGACGAGTATCTCAACCATTATTTGCAACGAGAGCGACGATAATAGATCGTTCTTATTTTTTGAATTGAGGTTTCAACCATCGCTCATAGCTACTCCGAAGTTACCCGATCGACAATCGATTTTTACATATTCCCGGCAAATTTCTGGACTGGAATTGTCGGCAAATTATCGATTACGATGTGAAGATCTTTGCTGTGTTGTATAAAACAAATGCAGCCCTCAAGTTCACCGTCTCAACATAGTAGTAGTTGCAACGAAACCTCTGATGGCCTCCAGGTTCAATCTTACTGGAATTTTATTGCGACGCTTGTTTGAAGAATAATTGGACTGAAGTGGTGAGGTGTGGAGTCTTTTTCAATTTGGTAAAAAGAAGATTGGGTGCATGATGATGAGCTCAATAATCACGGTCTTATGATGGAGCTCGTCACCAAGACAAATTAAAGCAACCCGAATATCGAGGTAAGGAAGGTTCTGGAGTTGTTGATGGGAATTTCCTCAGCGATGTGGTTTTTCTGATTGTGTTGTAGTGTCCTCTTTACGCACCCAGGTCCTGACTGTTTTCTCTTTGCAGCTTTCTTGTCCTTTTTTCCTTCGATGGTTTTTGTCTTTTATAGATAGGAGTTATCAGGAAGAGGCGGAGAAGATGTAACTGATTGTAGTAAGATATACGATCACGAGACGTTGCTATACCCCTTACAGCAGGTAGATAGCGCTACTTCCCGTGTCCATTGATGGAGAAACGTATCAATAAAAAGGTTTGTTGCAAGATCTCCTCTCAACTTACGAATCTCAAAGAGGCCTATCTCATGGTCTCGTCGTCCTTGAGCTGGAACGTCGTTTTCCATAAATATGAGGAATCGATTGCGTGTATGGCTCTTGACTGATAGGGTTTTCGTTTTGAAGGGGTCCTGGGGTGGGATTGTTCTTGGTGGTGATGGTTAGTATCTCCAATCTCCTTTGGAGATGTACGTCTTCTACGTTTCAATAGCATTTAAGCTTCTACGATTGTTCGAACTGGAGAAGATGGTTACCTGGTGAGACGCGGCTAAAGTCATCTTGGTTTTCAAAGGTGTCTATACAATCCCAGACATGGAATATAAGGAAGTTCTGAGAACACTTGCATTTCTCGTCTTGGTACCTGGTGTCTTTTATACTCAAATTTTCAGAAAGAATTAAGCCAATAAGTAAGTAAGTTTAGCGGTTTCTTTTACCCTCTTCACCCGGCTGAGGCCTTCGATGACCAAATTAACGCGACTATAGTCTATGCCAAGTTTACTCTTTCCTGGCGCTTTGTCTAAGTCTGGGATCAAGGAGGGTATAAGTACGATTCTATCTCTACATCTTATAAATCAACCGAGGCAGCCCATTCAAGATCGCTACTCATGGACTCGCAGCCTCCGTCCCTGGTTGAAATTGTATTTCTAAATGGGTAGGTGAAAAAGATTTAGATTTTGTCTAATCTGTGGGAACACTGTACGTCCACAGAAACTTGTTGCACTGAATTTCTGTCGATGAAGATGCTTCATATTTTCGGATGACGAAGTTTGTTGATGATGAATCACGTTTGCAGATAACTTTAGAACCCTACTTCAAACGGTGTTTGAGCGAGGATCATGGAAACAACCTAAAAGGAGATAAATCACGTTGGTGATTACGACATTATGACCTTCACGGCACCATAAGAGGAGTATCGTATTGAAGCTTGTTACTTCTTCTCGTTTTACTTGTTGGATTACTCTATAATTTCCTGTGGGCAATGTTCGTAATATTAAATCATTCTTTACAAGGTCGGGGTCTTTCATCGTCATGTATTGATGTGACTGATGGATAAACAAGGCTATGAAAATATTGATCGGAGAGAAGAGGTATAAATATACGTTGCAACTCGAACCTGATGCGATAATACATTCCCAGATGAGAGAATGAGTTACATGGTTTCGTCCTCCTTTGCGAGGCAGAGGCTAGCCTTTCCCATTTTTAATAGAATTGGGTTGAAGAGCTTGGAGTCTTGAGCTTTGGGTTTCGAATTCTTTCGCGCGTTGCGCTGACTTGTGTTGGGTTTCAGGATCGTTTCAAGACCGCGTTTCTGATGTGTACTTGATGCATCAAAGTTCATGCATCAATGCATGAATTGAAGGTACTCAAATGACTTAAATTTGCTTTAGATTCCTAGCTTTGGAAGGCATGCAATTCATTATCTTTTGAAGCTCGTATTCGTGTAGTTCGTGCGTTTGTAGCTTCCCAACAACTTGAGAATTTTCTGGTTGAGTGGTGGAGATGTTTATTATATCTCGGTGATACGAGTCATCATCCTCACTGTCCTGATCGGGAAAACGAAGAAAGCGGTCGTATTAAGCATCTATTTTGTAATATAATTATCTAATTTCAGTCGAAGGGTTTCGAACTGTCCTAGCTAGGATTTGTCGGAGTAAGCAGGCGCCGAGACATGGTGATCGGTGTGATATTTGGACCCTGTTGTCCTCCTCTCCTCGATGGTTCTGGTATTTTATACTTCCTCTAATCGAAAAATTGGCTAATTAGCTAGTTGTTGATGATGCAGGTTTGCTATAACGAATCTATCCTTGTCCAACTCTAACTTTTAGTCTGGGAAGGCATAAAAACAATATTTCCCCTTGGGATCTTGCAATCTTAGAGACCTTCTTCAGCTTCATACTTCATGTCCTCGTTCCAAATTTTTGAGAAACTGTGTAGCGAGATTGAGAAAAGAATTCGTAGGATAAGATATCACAGCGGTGTGCGTTTGGAATGAATCCTGCCAAATTTCTGGGCTGGCGATGATAAAGATCTTCTTCGGTCTCAATTTTAAGCGAGGTCGAATCCAATAAAGATTCTTACCTTCTTGAATTCTCGGAGCTGCAGATACGGGCGACTCGAAACGGGGACGACGACTTTTGTTACAAGTTTTTCGCGTCCCATTAGCAGCGAGACATTTCCCCAAAGTTTCCTTTCTGATGGTTGCGCTTCTTTACATCTTTTTGGTTTCAGTCTTTTATACCGATACTAATCAAAAAGTTATGTGACGAGCGAAGCGTCTTGATTGGTAGTATACCGTAGCGATTTTGTTATTTTAAGATCTTACGCGGAGCATAGGACGGTATAAGTATAGACGTCGACTACAGACTAGTATTCCAATAGATAATGCTGAATTCCGAATGGTTTTTCCCATGGTCTCGCTCTAGATGTATATCTTGTGCATAAATGGGCGCTAGAGGTTGTATCGAGCCTTGAGGTGTCTTTTCGCTGAAGAAAGATAAACCACTCCCACCTTAATCAGAAATTGCATACGTTGTGTTGATGATGACGGCTATTGCCAACGAAGAGAGAGATTTTCGATGGAAATGTTGACGAATACGATTGCAGGCAACGAAGACAATGAAAGGACGGAACCGCGTATATAATTGCGTTATAGTCTTGCAACTTTTCTGCGTCGAGCGAGCCATTGAAGTTGGAGGTAGTGTGATCAGTTTTGTTGTCTTTCTCTTGTTGCCTGCTGTGATCTTTTATACTGGCTAGGTTTCCGAAATCTGCTTCATTAATAACGAGAGATTTTAGTACGAGAGCCTGAGCCTTTTTCACGAATATCCTTGTATGGCTCCGATATTAGGTGCACTGCAAATATATAAAGGATGCATCGCGTTATTACTTTCGAGAACACGAACCGAAACAAGAGTGATCGTCGATGATGTGTGTTTACATCAAGCATTGTCGACCTGGGCTTATTTTCAGTGCTATAGCGAAGAAGAACGCTACTTGTTCGATCTTCGAAGGATAGTTGAAACTTTCCGGCGTCTCTCGATGGTTTGCATCATCATAATTCGCCGCGCATTTAGTTGTAAGCGTAGTACTACGCTTTCCACTCATTGAATCAGAGAAGTTCAAAATTCTTGGGCAACACCTTCACTTTTTTCCACGGCCTCGCCATTGCGCACGAGATACTGCTGCTTTTCTTCATCTCGTTGACCACCTCGGAGCTAGCCATGTGAGCTAAGTTAGGTATGGCCGACTGTACTATAGTAATAGAAGAATTGATGCTGGTATAAAAGACGTCGATGCTCGACTTCTTCAAGGATTACGGCACTCACAAAAAAAGTGTGGAGATCGACGTGGGCCAAGGTGGGATTTCTTTAAGCCTTAGTCTCTTATAGCCGCCCGCAATACGATTGATGAGCTTCGGACCTTCGAGTTGTCGCGGAAATCTTGAGAGATGATTCAATTTTCTGATGTGCAAAAGTGGTAAGTGTTATCATCACTACCTGTCAATCGTTCTCGTAAGTGGTAACGTCTCCGACGAAGATAAGAAAAGCTTATGGTTGAGAAGAAAGAGCTTTCTCTGAAGACATTTCATGTTGATCCGAAATGTCCAAGGTTTCATATCCACAGCAGACCATACAACCGTCCGCTCCAGTCCGAATGATTGATGTTCGTCTTGCTCGATGCTCGGTGGTTTGTTTAAATTCTTGCGGTCAACCTTGACTGTTTCTGTGAGCACCCCATGAAACCGATACTAAACGACTTCCAAGGATGAACATAAGACACGCTCCTGCTAGCCAATTGAGGAACCAACGGCAACATGAAAATTGAGAACAAGTAATATCTTCCGCATGCACTCCTGTCCCACGCATAATTTTTATTTGACCACGCGTTATGCTCTCAGGAATTGACTTGATACAAATTCTCAGAGTCTCAAAAACTACGAGAAGGCGATCGTTGATGATGACAGCCTGTATCTCTTGACGATGATGATGGATATTATCAGCAGGAAAGAAATCGCTGGTTTGCAGCTGTGAACCCAAATTCCACATTTTGCTTGAGTTTCGCCACTTTGACCACGGCAGGACTCGTTGCTCAGCTCCTGACTTGCGCAAGTCGTGAGTGTCTTGTCGAACTTAGGCCCGTAATAAGGCTATAATTGCCCTCCATTGCCAAGCTCTTTTCATGTATTCTCCAAACACAAGGAAACGCCAGGGAAAGGTACTGACTGATACTGCTTGCCATCATGATCTTCCCCTATAGAGTCTAACAACCCTTCTACATCTTCCAATAATCCAGCTCGTTTTCGTATTAAACGTCCTCGAATCTGGATCCATGTCGCCAAATTCGCAGCATTCTATGTTTCGGAGTCGCCAGTTAGCGATGTCAATCTTGAGCCAAAAAAAGATAATCCAACTTCTAACGCTTAGCTGAGAAATTTAGATCGAGAACTGATTGTATTCTAAACACTCGTCAAAATGCTTCAACCACTCAAGACCAAGCGCGTTGTTTGTCCAGCCGTTCTCAGAGACTGAAAGCTTCCGATTGCGCGGTATATCTGCCTCCTCGTACCACGCAGAGATGTGAACGCGTCCTTTGTAGATAATGAAGGGTGGGGTTGCATACCCAGCAGCGCAGATACTCTGGATAACCGTAACCCATTCGCGATCGCCCGGCTGAATGAGTTCCGGCCTTGTACGTCTCTCGGAGGCTGTAACGACCTTCATTGACCCAATAACACCCATCTGGAAGCCAATCTCGTCAAAGTTGTGTGTATCCTCGTCGTGGACGCCGTACTTGGCTTTGGTATCTGCAGCGAGCTTGAACCACGCGCCAATAATCTCTGGATCTTCCTGTAGTATCCTCTGCCTATCCTTGGCTCGGTTGAAGGCCATCTTGAGCTCATCTGAGCTCGTAACGAACCTCTCAGCCCAGTTTTTGCCCACTGGCTCTCCACCGCGTATAGCTAGCAGTTTATCGGCTATATCTGCTACCTCACAAAGCCGGGGCGCAAATCCTCGCGAATCGAGGTCAAGGATGTATCGGACAAGCGTTTGCTCTTCGGTAAGGGTAAGTTTCCGACCATTTGGTGGTCTTTCGAGGATAAATGGAACTCCTTTAACGCGCTCAGAGAGGATTCGCTGTTTAACGTCAAAGGCACGAGCGGCGGCCCGTTGGCTTCGGAATTGGCCGGCTTGGAGGGCTTGGAGTGCGAGCTGGATTCTCCCTTCGTGTTGGAGTAATAGTGCGTTTCGTTGTTCAGACATAATCACATAAGAGGAATGGTAGAAGTCTTGGCAGATTTTGAGCGGTTGGGTGGTTTGAGCGGTTGGGTGGTTTGAGCGGTTGGGTGGTTTAAGCGGTTGGGTGGTGGAACACGTTATACTAATTGCCACCAATCCTGTATACCTTTAAGTCCTAATGAGGCTACTACTTTTGATACCTTTTTAAGTTCCTCCACTGTCACGGGGCGTGTGACGTCACGGCATAACGTAATTCACTAGCGAGCGGGCCACACCACCGAGCGGGCTACCGAATCGATCATTTCATCTTTGCAAGCCTCTACACCACCACCTCATGCCTTCTAAAGCCCAGCAAGAAGGCCGATTACTTCTTGCTCTTCAAGCCTATCAAAAAGGCCAAATCACAACTATTTGCCAAGCTGCATTAGCTTATAATGTACCATACAGTACCCTCAAATATCGCCTCTCTGGACGCGTTGCACGCGTCGAAACGCGCGCAAACAGCCACAAACTTACTCCCACAGAGGAAGAAGTCTTAACTCAATGGATTATCTCAATGGATAATCGAGGCTATCCTGCTCGAGTCTGTGCAGTACAGAATGCGGCGAAATTACTGCTTCAACAACGCGTCGGTCCCTCAGCCTCAATCGGTATCAACTGGTCTGCCAGGTTCATCAAGCGACAGCCTACCCTGCAATCGAGATTCAATCGCAAGTACGATTATCAGCGTGCTCAATGCGAAGATCCAGAGCTTATCGGAGCCTGGTTTCGGCTTGTGAGTAATACAATTCAGAAATACGGCATTCAAGAGGAGGATATCTATAACTTCGATGAGACTGGCTTTGCAATGGGTATTGCAAGCACCTCACGCGTCGTTACTACCTCAGATCGACGGGGCAAGCCACCTCAATTACAGCCAGGCGATCGGGAGTGGGTTACAGCAATTGAAGCGACTGTTGGCAGATGAGAATGAGAAATTGAGAGCAGCGAATGAGAGGCAAAAGAGGAAGAGAGCAGTCAAAAAAAAGCAGATCTCAAAGAAAACAACACTTACAGTTGCAGAGGCACAAGGCCTGATGGAGAATACTGTACAGCAGCCTATACAGGCAAGTGTTGCTCCTATACAGCAAACAGTTGTTGCAACAGCCTCGTCATCAAGTAGTGCAAGTCAAGGGAATTGCTTTGGTTTACCTAGTTGTTTTGTATGTAAGGGCTTTGACCATGCTGCGAGCGATTGCCCTAAATATCGATAATCTTCTGTATAATAGATAGTCTTGATTAATAAAGGCGTTGTGGTGGTGTAAGCTTGCAAAGATGAGATGATCGATTCGGTGGCCCGCTCGGTGGTGTGGCCCGCTCGCTAGTGAATTACGTTATCCATACGAAGGCACAAGGCATGTGACGGCACGGCATGGCTTCTTTGCCGTCACGTTACTTCATGGCTCGGGCGTATCGGCTTAGCCACATTGTGGCTAAGGCGCGATATCTTCGCGCCCTCGTAGGAACTCGCTCTCTACCGTCAATTCTATTATCACACTCAGTTCTTAGAACCCTAGTTCATTCTATACATCCTATCGCTGCCGTGACATTATTTACGGTCAATACATCTACCTGGGAAGGTCAGCGTCTTGTACAAAGACGTATCCCCGCTGTCGCAAGTCGTATACTTGGATAGCCGTCAATTTGGCACCGGAAACAGCATACGGACAAAGCCTTTTGTCTAGCAACAGCAACACCTCGTATATCGCAAAAGCCCTCACGCACGAGGCACCGCAAGCAAACACTGTAAGAGCGTATCTTTTCAAGTATCGAAGCAAAAGCCGTCCAAGGGCCGGCAGAATCCGCAAAAAAGCAAGCCATCCACGGATCGCAACCCTCGCACGAAACGAACATGTACCAAGCAGAAAGAGAAACCTAAGCAGCATTATGGCCTAAAGTAGCTCCTCTCCAGCGAAGGGTTATGGTGGAAGACAATGCATACATACATACCAGCGGAAGCTATCAATGTCAGCGCAATCCCAAAGGACATTAGTAAGCGGGAGCAGGCAATGAAACTGCAGGATAGGCGGAATCAAGGTGGACGGCTTAGCCAGGTCAGGCATCAAGCAGGACAGGCTAGGCCTAATTTGGACAATACCTTTTCGAAAAGACTGCGCAAATTGACTCAGAATGAGCCAGTTGACTTGACTTTGGCCTTGGACCAGCCCTCAGTTCCGCAGAACACGAAACTGACGCCAACTCTACGCGAGATTACCACGCCAGCACCACCTCCAACAGTCAAAGAAGATCCTAATGAGGACTACCCTGACAGCGATTCCGACAGTGGATACTCAGACCTATCTGATTTCGAGGATAGCACTGATAGCGAAGAGGATGAAAATGAAGATCTGTACGTTAGCTGTGGAGACTCTTTCCAATGGAGTAGAGCCCGGGGATACAACATAATGGATAAGGAGCTCAAGAGGGGCAACCTGTTATGGGCATGGCCCATGGTTGGTATAGGCTAAGAGCCTAAGCCTGATTGAGCCTAGTATAGAGACAGAACCTCATTGAGGTTCTTTGTTTGTAGATACCTTCACTCCTTAACTGAATCTAAACAATCTTTGGCTACGAGTATGCTGCGTCTTTCCAGCTATTGTCCCGTAATATAGATTCAGTTCTTTACAAACCTAGGTGTACTTGATGCGTAGCAACAGTACCCTATCGACTCCTACAACCTACACCCCTACTACCGACGACGACTCACTCGCGAGCATTACACAAGGAATCGACAAACTCTCAATGGCTCGAGCAAATTCGCCTGACACCGTACAACAGTTGGTGGCAGCTCTGACCGCAGTCAGCGTTGATGGGAACACCGGTGCAAAAGCTATTGCATGGCCTAAATGGGACGGGAAAAGAGACAACTACACGCTGTTCAGATGGCAGATCAAGACAAAAATCACTGTTGAAAATGGGAAGCTTTAAGCAACCAAGGAATATGCGCGAATATCTTCAACGGGCTTCCGACAGAGAAACAACAACGCGTTATCCAATGGCTAAGCAATGGAGAGCAACATGACAACTACAAACCCGAGTCCTTTATCAAGCATATGGACGACAAGTTCTTAGATCACGAAGCGGAAGCTAAAGCTCTCGACGGACTGAACAAGATTAGCCAAGGCAGCAGACAACCGTTCGAAGACTTCCGCTAGTAGTTCGAACAACTGATATCGCAAGCTGGATCCCTAGCGCCGCAAAGAGCCTCAAAGATCACTATCATGAACAACGCGCTCAACTACTCCCTCCAACAGACCTTGAAATCAGTGCGATTGTCCAGAGACGACTACGACACCTACGTAAAGGATGTACAGTACTTCGCGACAAAGACAGAGGCTCTATCCCACCAACGACTCGAGGGAGGCCACAATCACCCCAAACAGAGTTCTTGGCACTTATACAAACGGGCAAATGTGGGCACTGTAAGAAGCCCAAGCACCACCCGAACGTATGCCAATTCCGACCAGCAAGACGTCCAAAGACTCAGGTCACTGCGATAATCACACAGCATACCGATGACTCCCTACAGGAAGCCTCATCAGAGTCGGAAAACTAGCTACCCTTGTGCATCGTCGCGCACGAGGGTCTGAGGTAGATGTACATGGCGAAGACATTACAAAGCTACCAAGCATAAGAGAAATCAAAGCAGCAAAGGACAGGATGGAAAGTACACCCTTCTTGATAGATACCTTGATCAATGGAACTTCTTTCACCGAATCCTTCTTTGATAACGGCTGCCTCCCTTATGCTGCTTTCAGCGAAAAGAGTGTCCAAACACATCGTCTACCGCGCATCCCAATTGACACCAAACAATTGGCACTGGCTAAAGAGAGCCACGAAAACGGAGAAGACCTCCGTATTACGCACATGACCTACGCTACGATCGACATTGATGGTCGAGCAGAGCGAGTCTATGGGTATATAGTGAAAGGATTGAGCTTCCCTATTATCCTAGGCAAGGCATGGGCAGAGAGGAACTGGGTGCGATACATAGCAGCTAAGAGAAAGCTGCTTATTGGTCAAGGATCCCAGCGCATCACGATAAGAGAAAAGGGGTGGCTAGAACAGAACACCAAAGCGCGAGACCGGCTCGCTCACGTGCGGGCGGCTCGTCTAGTGTCAGGATCTGTATTTGCAGCTATTGTTGGAAGGGCCCAGCGACGGTTGAGAAGAGATGGACCGGATGGTACGCAAGTGCTGGCTATCTCGATGTCGGATCAACAAGGCCCTAAGCAAGTTAGCAGAAAGAAAACAGAGAAAGACTGAGGAAGAAATCCGACAAGAGATACCAGAAGAAATAGCAGAGCACGCTGATGCCTTTCTCGACGACGAAGACGGAGAGATCGCGCCCCATCAAGAGGGTCGCGATCACGTTATCGAATTGATACGAGATGAACAAGGTCGCGAGGCAGAAGTTCCTTGGGGCCCATTATACGGCATGTCGAGGGAAGAGCTATTAGTCCTACGAAAAACACTTTCGGACTATATGGACAAGGGCTGGATACGCGCCAGCAACTCACCAGCGGCAGCTCCAGTCTTGTTTGTAAGGAAACCAGGTGGAGGCATTCGGATGTGTGTCGACTATCGGGCACTGAATCGAATCACTCGATCGGACCGCTACCCATTGCCACTAATCCGAGAAACCCTACGAAATCTAGCAACAGCGCGTTGGTACACCAAACTTGACGTCAGAGCGGCATTCCATCGGCTCCGCATCAAGCACGGCGATGAGTGGAAAACGGCTTTTCGCACTCGATTTGGACTATTCGAATGGCTAGTTACCCCCTGCGGACTAGCTGGCGCACCCGCGAGCTTCCAACGATACATCAACGGAGTCCTACGGGAATCTCTAGATATCTGCTGTTCAGCCTACATGGACGATGTCTTGATATGGAGCGACGGCGACTATCTGGATCACATGGTTAAGGTTAACCAAATTCTTGCCAAGCTCAAGACTGCTGGACTTCGGCTAGACTTAAGCAAGTGCGAGTTTGCAGTTAAGGAGGTCAAATATCTGGGGTTCATTATCACTGCAGGAGAAGGGATCAAAGTCGACCCAGAGAAAGTTGCCGCGATTAAAGAATGGGAGGCTCCAGTCAATGTCACAGGCGTACGCTTCTTCCTAGGCTTTGCAAATTTCTACCGAGACTTCATCGACAACTTCTCAGAGCTCTCCGACCCCTTAATCAAGTTAACACGAAAGGCCGTCGCTTTTGTCTGGAACAAAGAACATGAGAACGCCTTTCAAGTCTTGAAGGAGCTATTCATCTCCGCCCCAATACTGGCTCACTGGAATCCAGACCTGGATACGGTACTCGAGTGCGACTGCTCTGGCTACGCGCTGGGAGGCACGTTGTCGCAGAAGGATACAAAAGGAAAACAACGACCAGTAGCATACTTCTCCCGCAAGCTCACTGCGGCTGAATGTAACTACGAGATTCACGATAAGAAATTACTAGCAGTAATCAAGTCCATTGAACACTGGAGAGGAGAACTACGCAGTGTTGCAGCACCTTTCAAAGTCCTTACCGATCACAAGAATCTCCGCTACTTTATGATAGCGCAGCATTTGTCAGAGAGACAAGCAAGATGGTCGCTAATTCTATCTGAGTACCAATTCCAGCTGGAATTTCGCGCCGGAAAACTAGCGCAAAGACCAGACGCACTATCAAGAAGACATCAGGATATGCCACATGACAAGAACGACGAGAGACTACAAGGGCGAGTGGCCCAGTTGATCAAGGACGAATGGCTTCCTCCTCTTTCCGAGAGGACGACCGAAACAATCGCAATACAAGCCCTTATCTGCCCAGTCAATACACCGAATACATCCAATAGTACATGGGACGTTATACGGGAGCCCCAGCAAAATACTGGACTGGACGGTCGACACCAGCTAACTGCCGAAAACGGTCAACACCGGTCCACTACTAGGTACGGTCAAAACCGGTCAGTTGCAAAAGGATACGATCTTTTCGAAAAACCAGAGTTACAACTTCTCTGGGATCGCGCAATAGCAGAGGACCAATCCTACCAAGCTATTCATACGGCTATAGTTACTGGCGAACGTTCCTTTCCTCCAGAGCTCAAGTTGTTGGTACAGCTACCCGAATGCGAAGTAGACGACCACGGCGCGGTCACGAGAAGAGGGATCCTATGGGTACCAGATTGGGAACCGCTGCGAACAACGCTGGTCCAACAAACTCACGATTCCCATATACTGGACACCCAGGGAGAGAGAGCACGCTTGCGATTCTATCCAGAAGTTTCTTTTGGCCCCAACAATACAAGACAGTCCAACAGTTTGTACGTAATTGAGACGTATGTGGGAGAACAGGAATATGGCGTGATAAGAAGCGAGGTCTTCTGAAACCACTACCAATCCCGGCCCGCTTCCACAGCGAGCTATCAATCGATTTCATGACTGATTTGCCCGCGGAGAAAAACGGCCCAAAATACCTCATGGTTATCACAGATCGCCTCCTCAAAAGTGTTACGTTGGAGGCTATGACTACAATGAGCGCCAAAGAGTGCGCGAAAAGGTTCTTACAATGCACTATCGCTACCACGGATTTCCCATGGCATTGACGTCGGACAGAGGCAGCAATTGGACAGGTCGTTTTTGGAGGAAGCTTTGCGAACTTGCAAAGATTGAGCAGAGACTCTCTACAGCCTTTCATCCACAGACCGATGGCGCGACCGAGCGTATGAACCAGGAAGTTCTACGCTATCTTCGCGCCTTCATCGCATACTCCCAACTCGACTGGCCAACGCTACTACCTACGGCTATGTTAGCACTGAACAATCGTGACTCTTCAGTCACAGAGATGAGTCCATTCTGTCTAACCCACGGCTACCATGCGGAACCAATCCAGAAAGTACAACGAATCTCACCCAGTAACTCACCAACAGCCGATGCCGAGACCTTTGTGCAACGAACAGAAGAGGCACAGGAATATGCACAGGCAGCAATGGCCTGGTCCCAGCAGAAGATGGAGAACGACGCCAACAAGTCACGTCAAGCTGCCGAAACGTTAAAAAAGGGCGACAAAGTCTGGTTGAACCTTAGGAATATCAATACTCCGCAGCTATCAAAGAAACTGTCGTGGACGCAAGCCAAATACACTGTCGAGAACCAGATCTCCCCGATGGTATACGAGCTGGCTGACCTGCCAAGTGGTATCCATAACCGTTTCCACGTTGACCTACTCCGCCGAGCCGCAACCGATACTGTGACGGCACGGCACGTGACCATAAAATCATTAGCCGTGGCTCGTGCACTTTCTACTTAGTCGGAGTTTCCTTACAAAACTCTTACCTCTCTACCTTGGATCCTAAGTGTAATTCGGTGACATGTTCTGAAGTGCCTTGTGGGAATACCACGTGACTTTTGCACGTACTATTCTCCTTTAGGACTGACTCCGTCGCACCAGTCTCATCCTGTATGCTCGAAGGATTCCTCTCCATTATCAGTCCTAGCAATAACTTCTTGTCATCCAACCATTCTTTGCGAGTCCTGCCTTCCTGCTCTTCAGCCTTGAGGTGATCTGTAACACGTTCTTGTCCAAAGGACAAACCCAGTAGTGTAAGAAATATCATCTCAAGAATAGAATTGCGATTACCGCACATGACGTCGGTTAAGGGCTCATTGATTCATCATGTCGTAAGTATCTATAATTCTATTATATATATATTAGAGTCTGCACGTATAGAGCAGCTGGCAGCGGTTGATTGACATTGTTACAATTCTATTACTTTAGGTTTCATCGGGTTCCGCGCATATCCAGCCCCATCTCTGCACATCAGCAATTTATCCATAGCCAAAAAGAGTATAAAATGGTTAGTCTCAAAATGGCGAAAAGTATCAAATCACGATGGGCTATGTGTAGGTGATAAGGCTGCTGAACACAGCTTGCCGAAGGCAGATCGATCTGGGACGGCGTAACGTTGTGTTTTTGAATGCTTCAAGATTCCTGTTTTTCTTTTTACCTATTGAGAAAAAGATATGCCGTTAGTATTGAGGACTTGATGATGGCTCCTATCATCGCAATATATTTCTGCTAAAGCCTAACTGAATAAAATTCTCAGCGTCGCTCGCTGAATAAAAGCAGCATCCATTGCTCCTAGTAACCGCCCTATTACTATCAACAAAAGGACCTGAGGAGCATGGATTGATTGGGTCATATGCATGACGATACTTGCTCGAATTAGCACGTTAAGAAAGCTATACAAACTTTTTTCGTCAATACTAGTCCAAAAAGCGGTAGACCGTTGTCGATGAGGAGAATGAGAGATTACTTACAATTCGGTGAATCCAGTCCTTGGCTTCAGAAACCTGGTGCTCGAAGGCATATAAAAGCTTGGTTTTGCCAACAACCAATAGAACAAGAAATGAAAACTACTTGGGTCGTCTCCAAGTCATCTACGCTACTGGATCCTTTCGCCTAGGTCCTTGGTGCGAGTCGGGAACTTTCGTGATAAAGCACTGGCGAGTCTTGGGGCCTAATGTTGTTCGTGTGTAAGGATTCTCCATTAAAAGATGGTGAAGATGATCAGAAGCCTGCCATAAGCACCGGGTCCGCGAGTTTGTGTTGTTATCATTGGAATTTGGTGAGCATATCTCCTGAGAACAAAAAAACTCTCGTTCCTCCCATCTCTTGCTCAACGAGAGACTTTCATTTCAAATAGTGCCGAGCATTAAATTGACGTTTCCGTGCTGAGACTATTGATAGTCCATCGCATACTTCTCGGGCCACAGCTTTATACGAAAGTCTTATTGGCATTCTAATAAGGTAAGTGTATTGTCCTGGAAATTTTAATGAAACCTCAAGAGTTCCATTCGATGATAAGAAATGTTTTCAAAGCGAAAAATCCCTCCTCGGAAATATTCTCAGCCAAAAACAGACAGGTGAACTGCTAATGATGTTTGGAAACTATATTAAATACCCCAAGATTTCGCATTAATGCTTTTGACAAAACATGAGCTTTCTTTGCGAGCCGCTAATAACCCATACAGCCGGCCGTTGACCCTCGGAGTAGTACAAAGACTATCGCTTCAGGTAAAAGGAGGGCAAGAACGATGTAGTCACTTCCTATACCTAGGGCCGCGGTTGTGTTATCGGCTAATGACTGTACACCCACAATCATCGATTTTTCGGACTATTGCATACATGATTGCGACGATTGCAATTATTGTATGTTCAATCACTATTACATACATACAATTCTGTAGCAATCAACACAGTTAATATAGTTATAGTCAACACAGTGGAGGGCAACTTACCGTACAAACTTCTGCTCAAAAACCCAATTTCAGCAACACCAACAACCTCAAATTACACCTATGGCGACACTATTATCAAGCCAGGCGCTGTCCCAGCGCTCTCAAAAACCTCCTGCACCTGAAGATATCCCTCTCTATCCAACGCTCCAGCTTGGAATGACTTTCGAGACTCTTGAGGAAGCCAAAAACCTCATTACCGACGCGATTGCGCCGCCAATGAGTCTTTCAACGTTAAGAACAGCAAGCCCCAGTTCTGGCAACTCGAATGCCGTGGTCGTGAGCAGCATACATGCCATTTCGCAATGCGAGTAGCCCTCGTAGGCAAGCCAAAGGAGTAGAAGTTACGACAACTTAAGAAGCATACGTGTCCGCTATCCTGTGCATTCTGCGGCTCAAAAAACCATATGAGTGACGCCTGCGATGCCAGCGAGATTGGTAGGGACATTGAGTTGTTATTGGAGGAAGAATGAGCGATTTTGAGGCCGCCGGCAGTATGTACAGCGGCCTTAGCACGGTTCTGAGCGAGGTATTTGAGCCAAAATGATGAATTTAATTGAGTTGAGTCGATTGCCGTGTAGTTTGAGTTTGTACATTATTCAAATGCGGTTAGCGCCATTCTATGGTGATGGTCGGCGTAATGCCCCTGAGATTGACTTTGATTACAGCAGCGACTCTATGCAATGAATGGCTGAACCTTTTGGCCTCAAACATATAATCAGTGACTATCGCATACAATTAATGACTAAAACATACACGAATTTGTCTTCATGCTAAATGATGGTGCTAGTCATTGCGTGTATGTGCTGGTCCGAAAAATCGATGATTGTGGGTGTACAGTCATTAGCCGGTTTTGCTAATCTTATAGTACTAACAAATGTATGGACGCGGATATACGTTGGCAACTGGATATGTCTACCCGGTTTTGGGTAAGCCGTTGCTTCTAAAACAGCCATCAGATATGTCCGAAATGCAGGTGCTTGTCAAAGGTTCCATAGAGTATTAGGGCTCGAAATTTGTGTTCGAAACACTAATAGAAAATAACGCTGTCAGGTGGAAGGATGTTGGTACCTCTTTTACGGACGAAGTAATGATGGCGAAACCTATGTTGAGTTATGTGTGTATGTTAAGTCATTTATCGGTTACCTATAAGTCACTCATTTTATATGCGTTGTTAGATGCGTTATACATGCGTTGTTAGGGCTTCGTTTATCCTCGTATTACATGTATATAGGAGACTTCAATTGCCTCAATTAAAGCCTCATGCAGTCATCAATTCACTCGTTGTTGTACATCTTTGCCTTCCAACAACCTACGACCGGACTACGGCGATCATTATCATCATTATCAAGGATTGCCAAAGAACTCGCTCTTATATTTCGCTATACTTCGAGTGATTCCAGAACCCTCTCGATCTTCTTCCACGTTGAAGCAGATCTCAAATAGGCATCGATCTTGACCTTGGTTTAGTGGAGCTCAGGAGAGTAGAACCAAGCTTTTGGTACAGAATTTCTCTTTCCTTTCTCGGGCAGCCGGTGTCATCCGCTAATGACCGCGTAGCCTTCGAGACTTTCATATGGTAAGAATTCCACTTCCTAACAGTGGAAGATGAAACTCGGCTACAACTAGTTTCCGAAAGCTATAAATACTACAGAATTCGGGAAGAAGAAAACCAACAAGAGTGCATGCTACAAGTACAATCAATGGTTGCCCGCGCCGATTGCCTATCTATTTAATTTCAGGCGCCTCGATCATGACAGCTTGTTCGACAATCTGTCAAGACTTTGACATTGAAATTGGTGGCAGTGTGGCTGTGGTAATATACAGCATCACGGCTGGTCCTCGTTCACCACTAAGGATTACAATGCCTTTAGAGAAAGTCGAACCACTCATCATACAGCTAACTTCTATTTATTGGTTTACTCGTTGCGGACGTCAAATACAGAACTATGTGAGAATGGATATCATGGGCCGCGGCTATGCCGAACATTGAAAAAGGTTTTAGTGTTACAGGGTTGGGGAGAAAGATAGGTTTTATATGGTGAAAGTCCCAGTCCCCAATTGCATCGTTGGCTAACGTCCCAGATGTCTCACGCAATAGTAACAAATAACTAGATCATGTGGATAGAGAGCTCCAAGAATCTAACAAGGGTAGAACTACCAGAGATCAGGGCTCGCGGTTTGGTCTATGTTTCATAAAAATTTGAATATTTTAGAGAACCAGAAAGAAGGCGTCAGACTTGAAGGGTCTCTTGTCCACATGTACCTTGCACTGATACAAGAGAAGATGATTTCAAGCATCACCAATAGATCATGAAAATCAGAGTGCGTCTTCCTATGGATTCCTTGAATCACGCTGTCCAGCGCACTTTTGGAAATCTTCAATTACAATGATGGTCATCATCACGATTCGCTGACCATCCTCAAGATTTCGACAACGCAAAACGTTTTTTTTTCCTCTGTGAATAACGACTTGATATCAGCATGTTGTCTACCCTACTCACAATAAGCTTCAACTATGTGAGGATAGCAAAGGACACAAACGCCAGACCATATTGCGTTAATAGCCTTATTGCTCTCAGTGAAAGAAAAATTAAAGTCAGAAAATTACACTTATATATCTCGAGAGAATTTGTTCGTCTTTTCATCGATCTGACATTTGATGACGAGTTGGTGACGTGCTCGGGTCTCTATGGGAGGAAGTTTCCTTGTATAGCCACCTTCATGCTAAGAGGTTAGCAGGCAGAATCACAGGTACTATAATAAGTTCTCAATCTTTGCTATTAGGAAGATAGTGACCAGAACATCTTCCCGCCCTATGGGCGCAAGCCTTACAATTTTGAAATCTCAAAAGCATTAATCATAAGTGGTTACCGCAACAGATTCACTTCCGTCGATATACGGCGATTTTATCGTAGAATTTTCGAATAGATAGTTTTGATCGATGCCGTCAATCTTCATCACTTGCATGAAGGGCGTCCATATAAATAATTCTGTCCGCACGAAATATTGTAAATTTATCCCTGATGGACAAGAATGCGGCTTACAATCCAAACGTACCGCCAAATATTTTGCACAAGATCTTAACCTATATGACTTCGTGTTTGCCGAATAATGTGTGTCTGTGGAGCCAGTGGTCCAGATCGTGCTTTATATGAAAGTTTCTTGGTCCACGCAAGAGCAACCTCGAAATCCGAATGCCTATCTTAGGTTCCGGAAAGATAAGGCTCGTAAATCGCAATGGGAATTTGACTCATATGGACTGAGATTGTATCTCTCCGCCCCTAGCCTGAGGTGGCGTTCCGATTCATAAGTTGGAGATATGTACGATTATCACGTGGTCCGCCTTGCCAGCCTGATCATATACAAAACCCCTCTATTTCGTAGCGTAATCCGCAGCAAACAGAAGACGAATAGAGACCGGAGTATGCGTAAGGATTTACCAAAGCCCTGAATAACCACGGCCTTTCTTTTTAAGTTGGCTATCAAAGATGCAGAGCTGAAGGAAGATTTTTTGCAAGGGACTCGGTGAAGTTGTTGGGGTAATTTCGGCATCGCTGATGATCATCACTGCGATTCAAGCAAGAAATATCCCTCTTGAGTTCCTATCAAACTCTTTTCATCGTCATATAATTTTGCTGCTGGAAAAAGCTTTCATCATGTTGTATCGATCGTCACCCAAAACACAGCCTTTAACAAGATACCTGCGTCTCCAGCTATACCCCTGTGCCTTTTTTCAATTCAGCCTTAGAGTGGAGATTTTCACTCCTTGAAAAGCTGAAAAAATGCTGCTGTTCAGTTTCGCCAAGTTTCGTTCTCCTCTATGCGAGTCTGCTCTTACAAATCAGGCAGCGACTCCAGAGAATCCTTTCCTATTTAAAGAGGAATGATTGCTAAAACTATTGCTCAAAAAACTCAGCTAGGCGAAATACTTGATTTTGCTGCGGGTTCGAAGTCCAGGTATGGAACCTAGGCAATATCAAATGAAGCCGTGCGAGTTATTCTAAAGTATGGTTTTGAGGATTCACAATCAGTTTTGACTTGTAAGGAGAACAGATCAAAGGAAGAGGACGAAGAAGTCCATACTTCCGATTCAATGATGGTGGATACCAGCAAATTTTCAGCCTTAACATCGTCAAAAGGACGAAAAGCTGCCACCAATCTCAGGAAACTCGAAAGTAATCTTGAACGTTCTCCGCAAAGTCCGAATAGACCTATTCCTTGTCGGTTTCTACTTTTTATATCGAAATTTCAATCCCCTGCAGGAGAGCAAGCACACCTTCATCCGAGATCATGTTCGAACGGTGAATTCACGGCATGTTTAATCTCATATATTCGCAATATAAAATGATGTTCAGCCAAATGACAAGGTTTTCAAAAAGATCTTTCTGGAATAAGAAGTTATGGGTTTTGCGGTCTATATCCAACCGTGGATATATAGACTTCAGAGAAGACTTGACTTCTTTAACATCTTCGAGAAATCTCTAGTAGGTCGAGTCGAGGCTAACTTGGAGTATAATGTGCGGGAACGGTGAAGACTTCCTTCATTTTCGATGGGAATCATCAGGAAATAATATCCAATGGAGTTGGGGTGCTACCAAACCTTATACTCCATGGTGAGGGATACGTTCCAGCCCCTGCCTGGTTTCAACGCTTGAATCAGAGTTATTGCAAACAGATATACACATCCATATCTTATGATTGTTATAAAGAGGACTTCTGGCAACTTTTTACAAGCGGTCAAACTGATTTACTTATATACCCAAGGTTGTGGTTAGCAGCTGCCCATCTATCTCATTGGCCAAGTCGAATGGAAAGCTCGTAGTGAGTGTAAAATACATTATTCGCTTCTCTGCAGTGTCCACGGGCAGTATATAATCCAAAGCCTCACCATACGTGGAATATCAAGCGTACAATGAGGCCTCCAAAGTGTTCCAGGCGGCGAGTTGACGCGTTCTACTTACTCTCATCATGTTAGTATCTCAGTCAAGATTCGTCGCCGTGGCACACATTTTCAGGGCGTTCGATAATCAGTCGACTGACCGATTCGGCCAGCTAACTAACACAACTGCGAGATCTCGCCGATTACCTAACTGGCCAACTGTGAGGTTCTGAACTAACTGATGAACTGACTCGATCGGTCAAATGGTGGCTTGATTTTGTGCTATAAAGTGACCGTTTTTGAGCCCATGGTGTTGTACTTGACACGCCTCAATTGTATTATCAGTCATTCCACTTCTGGTGTCAGTGATGAGTAGTCCTGCTTGCGAGAATATCCTCTCTACCTCTGCAGACATGCCAGGAATTGATAATATATCGAAAGCCATTTGTGATAAGATAGGAAACTCAGTGCGGTGATCAACCCACCACTCAATAATGTCCTCTACCGGCTTCCATCCATTCGGGTCCCAGTAGTTGATATATCGCTTGTAATCATCTTCTTGGATCGTAATCTTGCGCTTTTTAGCCTTCACACTGGCGGAGAGTTTGTTAAAACGAGCGTAATATGGCTGGCGCACTGCGGTGGCGGCTTCGGCTTCTTCGATGGGGGCCTCGGGCTCAGGTTCTTGCGATGGAGTTTGTGATAGTAGTGTTAATTTATCGATATATTCATCGAATAGCCTCTGCATGCCTGCGGCGGCGCGTTTATACCACTTGCGATTCTCGTATTTGGCCCAGAAGTCCTCGAACCATAGGAGACGGTAGTTGGGGTTGAGGATGACTGCAGCGTAGTAAATATCGCTCTCTTCGATAAGCGCTGTGTACTTGAGCGTCTTCAGTAAGGCCTCTTTAATACCAGCAAGAAATGGCCTCAAAAACTCCTCTGAGAAGCCTAGGGCCATCACGTCAACTTCAGCTTCATTGAGTCTCTCATAAGCACAGGTTAATGCCGTCAAAACACCTGCTGCAGAGCCGTGAGCTGTAGTTGTTGAATTGTTCTCCTCCGCAAGGCAAAGATCCTTGAAATCGCCTAGAATACTACACTATAACTCCAGCATCTCGAAGTCATCATTGGTGAGGAATGAACCGCGGATATCGACGCCCTTCTCGTATTTGTAGGCCTTCTGCCACTGCTTGATGATGACCCGGAAGGAGAGAATACGTTGCAACATCTCGTATGTTGAATGCCAGCGGATATCGCCATCCACTAAGAGGACATACCAGACTGGGAGGTAACTGTCCTTTTGAAGCGCCTCAAAGGCTTCTCTGCGACCGGTTGAAGCATTGATGTATATACAGAGGTTGTGTACGCGACCGATGAGTCCAAGGCGCGCCCAGACTTCATATTGCTCGTCAACTCCAGCAGCAGAGAGTTGCTTTGAGTGCTTTGACTGCTCATTGTCGCCGAAGAGAAGGTCCTCGACAACCAGGTTGATGATGTGTCCTATGCAGCGGATTCTTGACGTCTTTCCCCAGCCTTCTGGCATGTCAAACCGTAGTTCAAGAGACTGCATACAGGTATCATTGTCCGAGGCGTTATCAGATGTGACTGTGCCGAGATTGTGACTGTCGATTTCGAAGGTAGCAAGTACTGAAGCAATTACTTTGGCTTGGTTCTCGCCGCTCTTACTGCCACGTATACGAGGAAAGCCGAGAAGCACACGGCACTGCTTGTAATCTTTGTCGATAAAGTGTGAACATACGGCGAGGTAATTGTAGTGGTTGCCTCCCTTCCAGGCGCCGCACGAGATATTGATGGCGCTGTGAGCGGCTTTGACGTGTTTGACAAGGAGAGGTAGTCGCTTTTGATAGCTTCCGTAGACCCAATTACTCAGTGTAGATTTCGCATCCGGTAGAATCTCGCTGAGGACATCGTGAGCGCCAGTTGGTAGAAGCTGCAATGTATCTGGATGCGTGGCTGTATGGAAGGCGATATTATGAGCAATTGACCAGTCAATGTATTGCTGTCTGTACAGTACAGCATTAAAATCCAACTCTTTACGCTGCCCGCACGTCTTGCAATATGTCTCCAACTCCTGCTCTTCTGGTATAGGCTTTTCAGTAGGCTCGATAGGAGATTTGATGAAGTGTTTGTTCGTAAGGTGACTCGCTGGCGATCCTGTACTGCTTCCTACATAAACACATGTTGCCAATCCTTCATTAGATGGTAGATTCTGCATGTCCACATATTGTCTCTGCCCTTGCCGTCTGCTGAGATCTGCTGGCCGTGTTCCCAGATCCAAGAGGTAGTTTGTGAGATAGACTGCTTTGTAACGGGACGAAGTCGAGGATTCTTCAGTCTCGTACCTTGAAACCACAAGTTTGACCATGAGATAGGGAATGAAGCATGCCGTACAATAGCTACTGTGGCTTGTAACGTCCTTTGCGGTATAGGAGCCGATGGAGGCGATAGAGAACGGGTTTGAGTCGATTCAGGAAGGTCCTGCGATAGGGCGCTCTCATCAACTGCTGGACCCGGTCTTTGAGAATGTCCCTCTGGCCTACGAGTGTCAAAGAACCGTGTATTCATGCGACGAGAAGTTATAATGTATAGAGACGTGGTAGTAATGGTGGGAGGCTTCAAGAATTACCTAAAAACACCATATTATTGTGAGAGGCGTGGTCGATATGTTTTTCAATTGACTATCCTGATTGACGAGTATTACAAACTTGAGGAAAAGAGAGAAAGACTAGAATACATGTATAATCAGTGGTGGTGGGGCTGTTAAAATATAGCAGAGATAGTCATATCAGTGCGAAAACATAGCGAACTCCCAATTTCTCCATCGTTCGGCTGCATTAGCCGTACACATCCTTACACCTTGCAAAATCATATCGGGGAATGAGTATAAATCAGTGCTCCATTGTATCATCAGCTCTTCAACAAGACCATTACCAAACATACCACCAGCTCCAAGGTTCTTATATATCCACAACCTTCCAAAACCCGGCCAGCACCGGACCAAACGTCATATCTAACCCCATACCATCCCCGATCGCCAGCTTCCCCCTATATAAGAACAAGCAGAAACACGAGTAATAGCTTCAAGTACAAGCCAGGAAAGCTCTTCACATGGTGCACGAACTGTCAGATCCATATCCTAAGCATACCTTTTCACCTCTTCATACCTCAGTAGTCCTCCCTTAAAGGCGCAAACAAAATTAAGAGTATACCACCTTCCCCCGATAATAAAAAATATGACAAGCATCATCACCCAAGAAATGTTGCTGCTGTAGTGATAACAATCACCATTGTAAGGAGGAAAGAGATTCTGGAAACCTTTCGTCAGAGAAGTGATAATATAACAATATTCGATGCAAATCGCGAATCGGACGCAAGGCAACGAACCGAGACCTGTCATCGATGATATTTGTGAATAGACATGTCGTCGCAGAAGTTTACGGTATCCCCAGTTTTTTAAAAGTCTGTCCACCAGGATGAACATATGCGATGTATACCGGTCATACATCGACTTGTAAAACTTAAGTGGTGGCTCATGGCATGGTATTTATCTGCATAATGCGTAAGCTCATATCACATAACATGCCTACCATCCACCACCCAGTGAACCAGCCAACCCGGCCACTCTCTCAACATCGCTGACTTTCTTCTTGCCCACATCGCTTTCAACCTTTCGATACGTCGTGTTGACCAGACTGTCCACAGGCACATCTGTGATCTGAGACCAGTGACTGAGAATATGCCTCATTTTCAGTGCCGATATACCATCCACGACATCAATCTCAGGCGGATCTTGTGAAGACAAGGACAAAGAGTCCGGGGGGGTGTCGATATCCATGGCCTCGCCCTGCTCATTAAACTCGACATCATCTTCGTCGTTAGAGGTCTCCATGTCGTCTAAGTTCGATGAAACAGAGAAATAAGCTTCATCAACCTTGGCCAACCACTCCCTTTGCTCTTGCGGTCCACCTTTGCCCGCAACAGGCTGCTCAGGCTTTTCTTCTCCTCTGACCTCCGCCACTTCTCCAACCTTGACTTGACCACCTCCATTAGTACAACCACCAGGACAAGCCATCACCTCAACGTAAGCGTACTCGACGTCCTTCCCGCCAACTGCCTTCGTCTCACCCGGCCTTCTTGCCCCACCCCTAGCGCCCGCAGCAGCAAGAAGTCTCGACTGAGCCTTTGGTTTCAGCCTCCTGACCAGATTCTGGATATTCCTGAAACCATAGTACCGTGCTGCTTTGAAGACGCACTCTTCCTTTCCAGTTGTCTTGTTGTGTCGCAGGAGGAGATACTCGACAACATCTGCGTTGCGACCTCTTTCGATTTTGATGCGTGAGCCGGGGTACTGAGCTTGGAACCGTTGAAGAATATGCCATAGATATCCTCCACTAGATCCCGCAGCCTTCTCCTGCTGTGATCTCTGTTTCCGGGAGGGAAAGAGAAATTTGTCGATCTGCGCGTCTGGGAAGCGTACTCGGTCTCGTCTTCGTAAAGGTGTCGTGGGCATCGATCCAAACTCCATTCCTCTCAGCCTCGCCATCTCAATCAATTCTCTTGCTGTGATGACACAGTCTACGTCCCTCACTGGTGATCCGCCTGCGTTCATCCCACTCCATGCGTCACTTGTTAGTTCTCCTCTCGACGCCTCCAATTTCTTGTCAAAACACGGCATGACAGCCAGATGCCATATCGTCTCAACCGGAACTCCAAACCTCTTCGCAAGCGTACTCTTCACCAACGTCCCTGTCAGCGCCTGTGGGCTCTTCAATCGTGACAAATGAGGCAGAATATACGGATGCGTCTTCTCAGCATAACAAATCCACCCAGGACAAGCACTCGTCAAAATCGGCTTATTCAACTCTCCATCTTGAAGTCCCACCGCCACCTCCTCAGCAGCAAGGACAAGAGCCGCATCACGGAAGGTATTCGTATCCAGTGTCCAAAGAAATCTACTCCCATGCTTGCCACCGCTAGCAAGACCATTCGATCCAGAAAGAAACTGGGAAATCATATTTCCAGCCTGCGCAGACGAAACACCATAAACAGCAGCCAAACTCGCTCTCGTCTGTGGACTAATCGTCGCCACGAAAATCTTTCCTTCCAATGCCACATCCTTCTCTTGCTCTATTCCACCTCTTACACCCATCCATGGTAGTGACGCCAGACTCGGATGCGTATCCAATGTCGAAAGTACCTCAGCATGACTCTGCAGACTAACCAACACGGCCTCAGCACTGGTAACACATCCCGAACACGCAAGACAATCCGTCAGACTAATCTGCGCAGGCGTAGGATTCTCAGCCGCGACTTTCTCCTCCGTCGTGACTTCGTAGGGATTCGATGATGTTTCGGTATTGGTAGGTAAAGACTCAATCGGTTTAATGCATGCGACGCCGGGGGAGATGAAATCGTTTAGATCCTCGGCGGAGAGGATCGCGGACATGGTTACAATGTAGTGAGAGAATAGAGGCAGGCAAAGAGTATAGGAAAGAGAAAGTAGGAAAGGAATCGGGTATATTATGATTTCTAAGAAACGAAACCGATCACCGGAGTTGTCACAAACAATCTTTGAGTCCCCCGTCCCGCTCAAACGGTGGCGTCTTCCCAATCGTCATCCACCGATTAACAACAACGCAAAAACACCTGACCGCTGATCAAACACAGCCAAGCGCGGCTTACATACAAAATAATACGCGCGCCAAATAAATTCTGCCAATGCCGCTCCCGCCCAAGACTCGACTCCAGCTGCAGCACCACTCCCGCGCAAACCAAACCAAACCCTCGCACAACCCCCAACTCCACCCACACAAACCCCAAAGCATAACCATGTCCTCCTCCGCCGTCGACCTCTCAACCCCCTTCGAAAAACCAGTCCAATACACCTGCGGCGACTGCGCTCAAAAAGTTACCCTTCGAAAAGGCGACGCGATTAGGTGTATACACTGTGGTCACCGCGTCTTATACAAGGAGAGGACGAATAGGTTAGTCCATCCCTCCACTCCCATCTACTCTCAGTTGGGATCGGGTAAGACGGAAGAAGAAGATTAGGCGCTGACGGAGATACATATAGGATGGTACAATTTGAAGCGCGATAATTCACACACGACACTTTCGCGGGGAAGAGAGAGGAGAGGGGAGAAGGGGAGATGTAAGATACTTGAATGAGGGGGAGGGGAAAGAATGGAGGGCCGGTATATCTGAATCTGTGAGAATGGAGCGACAGGAAACAGTCGGCGCCCTCGAGGGCAAATCTTTGCGCCGGCTGGGAGACGGGGGATACAAAAGAATCTGTTCTGACCCTCGACACTCAGCAAATCTCACGTCCGCGATGCTACAACTTTATCTTACACCAGCAAAATGGTCTTGTTCTTGCTCACACCCTCCGATCCGAAAACATGCTGAGTCTCCACTGGACGGGCCGATCGTGAAAGCGTGGGTTGCATGGTATCTAGCGACACATCAAATTCTTCTTGTCTTCAAACTTCAAACTCGAGATGATTGCGTCCAGTCATATACAACGTTGCAATAGACACAACCCTACCTACTGCATCATCAATGAAGGCCGAGTTTACAACTCGTAGCATAACGGAAGAACAATCAAAAAGACCAGTATTCATATCAAATCCGAAAATATTATACCAGCCATGCATAAATATATTTGCCCACCCATCCATCCATCCCTCAGTAAGAAATCACAGCATCCACCCATCACCATCACATTCATCATCGACTTTGACCCAATCGCTCATCCTATATCCACCCCAGTTCAAAAGCTCACCCAACTGGCAAAAAGACTTGACCGAGTTTAACGCAGCTATACGCCATAAATGTCCGAAGAAAGTACTGTATCCCCTAGTAAATTGGCTCGGCACAGCCTATGCCATATCAACTTCATTGACAGTAACGACAACAACGACAAACACACGCCATGCAATGCAAATGCACATATCAACGAGCAACCCAGCAAAAAGGCTCGCAAAGCAACACACAGTCCCTCAGCTCGACCTAAGACCCACGGAAAGCATCGAATCTCTTGTACGTGTAACCAATGAACGGCAAACTCATCTCGGTGCTGAGATCATCACCTTGAGCAGCAGTCTGTGCTCTCAGTGCCGCACTCATGTCGGTCTGCGGGATCTCGTCAACAGGGAAATACTGCGTGTCAACGTTGCTCTGGAGCTTGGGCTCGAACGGAGCACGGATACGGCGGAGACCATCCCATTGAACACCACGGAAGAAAGCGTGTTGTCGGATCTCAGTTCCTCCTCCTAATCGGCCGAGGCGGTTGTCGGCGTCGCAGATGAGACTTGAGATGTTAGCAAGAACAGGTTGTGATTGTGTCATCAAACATACCTTCGGATAAAATCCTCAGCATCGTGGCCAAGCTGCTGGTCTGGGGGGAAGTGCAAGTGACGAGGCCAGTCCACAATCTTTCGGTACGTATCGTGAGACTCCTCGGCACAGAATGGTGGCCAGCCGATCAAGCACTCGAACATGATTGTGCCTAGTGACCACCAATCACATTTGAAATCGTATCCCTTACCGCTGAAGATTTCAGGCGCAATGTAGTCGGGAGTACCGACGGTGGAGTAAGCGAGTTGTCGCCGAGACTTTCGCCATGTGTTGATCTGTTGACGATTGCTGACTGTGAGTTGGATTTGATCAAAGTTGACCGAAGTTCGATTGTCCCGATTTGAGCGGTGCTTGCCACCAGCGAGAAGTTGTTGATAATATGATGCTTCGTGCTCTTTGTGGAAACCAGTGGATAGACCGAAATCAGTCAACTTAATATGCCCACCGCGATCTAGCAAGATATTGTCGGGTTTAATGTCACTGTGAAAATCAGTACTCGGTTTTCAATACGTGTTGCGCAATGCTAACCGATGGATGAAGCCCAGTTTGTGAACAGCTTCGATCGCTAGGCAGATCTCGGCCATGTAGAAGCGAGTGATATCTTCAGAGAAGATTTCGTACTTAATGAGCATGGTCATCAAATCTCCTCCCGGCAAGAACTCCATGAGCATGTACAAGAATGTGCTGTCCTGGAACGTTGTGTGAAGCTTGACAACCCAAGGACTGTCGGACTCGGCGAGAATATCACGCTCGGATCGGACATGAGCAAGTTGGTCTTTCTTGAACTGCGGGGATTGTTAGATAGATTCAATTTCACGACCTGTGCAAAACATACCATTTCAGACTTAATCAGAGACTTGAGGGCGTAAATCTTGCCATCAGTCTTCTTCTGCACGAGTTTGACCTCACCAAAGGCACCTTTGCCAATGATCTTGATTGTAGTGTAGTTCTCTGGTCGTTCTTTGGTCCGAAGGAATCGTAGGTATTGGGCTTCAGCACGACGTTTCTGGTCAATCTTCTGGGCTTTGCGCTGTTCAGACTGAGTCTGGTCCTTGATGATCGCCTCCGCTTCGAGAGCTCTATAGTGAAGTTACTATCCAATATTCCAATAATCAATGTCGAACCTTAACGAACCTCGCATTACGATCCCGCGCTCGTTGAACGCTGTCCTTAAAAAACGTGCTAACCGTACCGGTCGAGACCTTCGACTTCTTTAGGATGTTGTCGCCGTATTTGTCCGGGTTCTTGGTAGGAGGCTCCTCGCCATATACAGTCTCTGTTGGCATTGGGGTCTGAGGACTTAGGTAGTTTCCATACTGTTGTCCAATAGCACCCGCAGTACGAGGACGCTGGCTCGTGGCCGGTGAGGGCTGACGTCCATAAGGACTGCCCGACCGAGGTGTGTTTCCGCCTAAATTCTGGTGGGAGAATTGATGAACCAATCCATTAGTGCCATCATTATAGCCGGGCTGTGGAGGGGCAGCTCGGTTTTGGGGAGCGCCACCACAATATTGTTGCTGAGCGCCAGGGGCCTGCTGTTGCTGCTGTCCTTGCTGCTGCTGGTACTTTTGCTGCTGCTGCTGCTGGTACATGTTTGGAGCATTCATGAAGTACGACGTTCCTGGGTATCCTCCTGCTTGTGATATTAGTTGCTGAGGTTGGGCGCCCCAGACTTCTTGCTGTCCTTGAGAATTGGGGAACACGGGCTGGGGGAAAGTCGAAGGCGTGGTGGGAAATTGACGTCCGTCTGCAGCGGAGCCATAATGCTGGGCGTTCTGGTCGTTGCGATCGAAGCCGAAATTGAGGTGCAGACGGTTCTGCGCGTTTTGATTCATATTGAGAGGTTCAGGAGGCCTCTCGTTCTTGTCGACGAGTAATCTGATGTGCTGGTTAGTGGGAGATTTGGATTACAGGGACTAGAAACTTGCCCTTCCCAGTCCTTCTCGGCCAATCCCTGCTCCTTACCGTCTATTTGTGGCAGCAGCAGAGAAGTGCGGAGGACGGAAGTGTGTTGCTCAGATACAGGAGCCGTACGGCGATGGCGAAGGGTTGTGGGACGTGGAGCTGAGGAAGAGATGGTCGTGGAGGGTTGGGCAGGAGGAGGAAGTGTGAAACACAATGGCTTGTTTACACTTCTACGCGTGTTGTTGATGTGGCGGCACTGGCAGACGCAAAGTCAATCGCACTTTGTGTTTGCTCGGGGCTTTCGGTGTGCGGCCTTGGTCTTGGAAGCAGGAAGGGGTCGAGCAAGAGCCGCTGGGTCCTGGGTGTCTTTTAGGCCTCGAGAGTTTGCTAAAGGGGGGGAAGGGGGATTTAGCTGCAGTAACTAGCGCTGGGCACGATACGAGTAGCATATCCGACATATGGCCGTCTTGTGAACTCCAGACTCTTGGGTTGTGATTGGAATTATTATTTTATATCGTCTTATGCTGCCTTCGCATCATCCGCAAATCTCAGCTTTGTTCAATCTCCTGGTCGCCTATCTTCACTTTCCTTTTGCAGTGTCTTCATGCCACGCCTTGCATCCATAACTTGCTTGCTTGTTCCAGGTGTAACAATGACAAAAGCGGTCAACTCTGCATGATACCATGTCTGGGTTGTACCCATCACCCGGCGGTTCAATCGAAAACAATTCCCAAGAACCAATTTTGGATTCCTATCATACAGTATAATTCCTTCGATCGAGCCGCACCACTCAGCAGCTTCTCCCTCCCTCTATACACACACCGTCCACCCAATATCCATCTCATCGTCAAAAGTGCAAGAAGCAACATCCTTCCCTAACCAATTCCAGAGAAACCACTATGTCAATCCTTCTTCTTCGAATCCCAGTCTCTCCAAATAGATACACATGACCGAAGAGATAAGCCTTTACTAAGAATTAAGAGTGAAACTTGCTTTCAGGTTACTAGTCTTTCCCAATCCGCAGTGACAGAAATCATATGCACGCCAATATCGCCAGCCAAGAAAATCCAAAGAAAAAAGCAAATGGTCAAGTACGCATAGCAAATGAAGTCATGAAATCCGTGAAAAGCAGAACCATTTGAGATATGCGTGAGGGGGGGGTATGAAGCGAAATCGGGACGTGAAAACATCGCAAATCCCCATGGACTATGCTATGCTTTTTGATCCTCTCGCAGCTCAGCGCCGGGAGAAAATCGAATAGAAAGCCGTGAGTGAAAAAATAGTGATAAAACAAAAGGTGAAGATGGTGAGCATCGTCGATCAGAAGCAATTGATGCTGCTCTTCTTCTTCTTTTTCTGGATCTGATTCATGCGCTGTTCGAGCTCCGCTCGTTGTGCCTCCAAGCGTTTGGCCCGATTACGTTCTTCCTCGAGCTGTTGCACTGAGTGGCGACTTGATTGGCGTTCTTTGCGAAGAAGTGTGAGCTCCTCCTCGAGACTAACACACTTGCGTCTCCAGCCTTCCATCTCCGTCTTCATCTTGGTGCTTGAAGATTCAAGATCGGTGAGCGCTTCCTCGAGCGTAGCAGTCAGCTGTTTCTCTGCGAAGAGATGCTTCTCAATGGTGCGAATGCGCGCCTCTTGGTCTTCAAGAATTTGCGCGTTGGCAAGATCCTTGCTCTGGTGTCTCGAACTTGGCGGCGATGGGCCTTGATTCGCGGTGCCGATACCCCCAGCTGGTAGTGGAGGTAGAGGAATGGCCGGAGGTGGGGATGGCAAAGAGGCGGCAGAGACGCTCTTTCGAAGCCCACTGTTAGTCCCAGAGTTAGAACGTTGAAGTTCAGCATCACGAGGATCAAGAGAAGCTCGGTTTGCAATTCGCTGGTAGTCCGCAATTTGTGTCTGAAATGTGTCAGGATCGGTACAACTGATGTGTGGCATGTGCAACTTACCTCAAGCACGGTGATTTTCTGTTGGGCGTCCTGGAGCTGACCGATCGTCTTCTCCAGCTCCGTCTGTCGCTCCGTCTGCAAAGCTGACAAGCGGTTGTTGACAGCCTGGGTCTGGTCGTAGTTCGAGTTGAGTTGGTCCTCAAGTTCTTCAACGAGCCTCGAACTCTTCAACTCCTTTTCGCTGACCATCTCCAACTCCTTGATGGTTTCATCGCTAATCATCTTGAGCTCGTTGACTTTACCTTCAAGCTCTGCGGCCCGTGCATTGGAGGCCTCGAGTTCCCCCCGAACGCTTTGAAGCTCATTGGTCGCGGTCTCGTGGAGAGCACCAATGTCCTTCTTTGCGTTCACAAGGGTTTGAATGTGGGAAGTAATGTTCTCCGAGTCGGTGGGTTTGTTGAACAACATGCCACAGGTTTCGATGAGTTCCGTCATCTGAGACTTCACCTTAGCGACTTCGGCCTGGAGGGCGGTCGTGGCTGCTTGGTTCGCGACGTGAGTTTCTTCAAGCTGCTTTTGCAGGGACGCAGTTGCTTCCTTGTGCTCCATCAAAGCGGCGGACAGCTTCGTGTTCTCCTCGTAGTGACCAGCCTTGAGTTGTTCGATTTCTCTAGCATGGGCGCCATGCATAGATCCAACGCCCTGTTGATGGGTCAGGACTAGACTCCTGTGCTCTTCCAGTTGAGTCTCAAGATTGGCGACAAGACCACGATGTGTCTCGAGTTCTTTCTCGGTCAATTCTCGCGACTTGGACTCTTGATCCACTTGTGAGATGATCTTGTTGTAAGACTGTTCAAGGTCAACCAGACGACTCGCGTTCGAGGTGGCATTGCTCTTGTGCTCGTTTACTTCTTTCTGGAGATTGGCAACCAACGACTCGTACTTCCTCTCATGTTGCTCTGCATCTTCGGGGGATACAGAGCGTGATACATTGCGCAGTGAAGTCTCTAAGTCACTTATGGTAGCGAGTAAATGCTTCTCAGATGCCTTCATGGACTCCATTGCCGAGTCATGTTTGTTGCGCCAAGTAGCAACCTCCTGCTCAAGCTCCACGACTTTCTTCTGCTGGTCTCCAGCAACAGGTGCGATAATACCAGTCAGCTCCCTTGAAGCATCTGGTGCTGGAGTTTCAGGGAATCCGCCCGGCATGCCAGCGACGATCATGGAGCTCCTGTACGATGCCTTCAGGCTGTCAATTTGCTGCAAGAGTTCTTGCTCCTTTGCAGAGTGAGCCTCGGACATCATTTTCATTTTACTCTCGCTCTCCTTCAACTGGTCGTGCATGCTGGCGAGAGCAGACATGTCGATCGGCGAGGCTGCCTTCAAGCTTGATCTTTCGCGAGTCAGGCCGTTGATGATGGTCATTTTTTGCTCCATTTCCCGTCGCAATGAGGCAATTTCCGCTTCCAAGGCAGTGACGTGCTCGGTACGAGTGTGAAGTTCAGTCATCGCGGCATTGAGGTTGATCTCAAAGCTCTGCAGTTTGTCTGGGTCATCTCCAAAGTTATCCAGTGCGATGTTGCGAAGCGAGGCGAATGATCGATTGGCACGATCGCCTGATGATGACATGAGTTGACTGGATTTGCGTCGAATGATGGAAGGGTTTGGCGAAGCGCGTCCGCTCATTTGCGCTTTTTGCACCTCCGCCTTGAGCTCCTCGACATAGTCAAGGGTGTCTTGATGCTGCTCACGCAGTTCTGCATAGCTTTGGTTGAGTTCTGCCATCTTCGCTTCTTTTTCGGCACTGAGCGATTTCAATTTATCCATCTGTGCCAATTGATGTGGACTTGGGACGGCAGCCACGCTCTGATTAGACTCCACCTGCAAGCCTCGTGTCGTGACCGAGCCGGTATCAGAAGCTTCCATACCGTCGGGCAATTCCCCAAGCGAGGACAACTCCGATGATAAGGTACGCGAGGATGGCGGTTGTCCATCCTGATTGTGCGCGTACATCCCCGCGTCTTCTAAAAACGATGAAGGTCGAGATGATTCTGTATCTCTCGCATTGCGTTGATTGACCTCGTTGGTTTCCTGCATCTCGGCAAGAGCCTTGAGCGCCAATTGGTACTTCGCTTGAAGCTCGTCATATCCTGTGACGGTTGATTCGTGCTCCATGCGGAGATCGAAAAGCTCTTGCGTGACTGTGTCAAGCTTGTCGGCAACAAATTTCGATTGAGCTGGGCTGGTGGGTTCGTCCATATCCTCGGCACGAAGATGACGGTCAACAGAGATAGTCTTGAGCATAGGTGTGGCCATTTCGTCCTCTTTATCGTCATTCTCGGTAATGGCATGGAGAGTTTCTGCTACGGAATTCTTGCGCATGGACGTGGGACGTGTGTGGGAAATTTCGGTCTCGGCACTGTTTTGGTAGTCGGAGCTAGATAGTGAGTGGAATGTCGAATCGCTGTCCCTCTTGACATGGCCATTAACTTGCACATCGTTGCCAGTCTTGGAGTCGGCCTGTCGAATATGGTCCAATTCATATAGAAGGTTATCAAGCTTGTTGATGCTTCGCTGTCTCTCGACAACGTGCTCTAAGCGGTCGATCTCGCGCTGCATCATTTCATGATCCTGTTCAGCCTCCGCTAGTCGTTCCTCGAGCGTGGAGATATACTCCTCACAACTTGATTCGTTCTCTCGTGCCCGTGAAAGCTCTTTTCGCAGACCTTGAACCACAGCGTTGCTCTTTTCTTCACCAGTTGTCGCTCCTGCCACGCGGGATTCGAGGTCATGAAGGTAGTTCTCATCGTTGGCCTCGCGGTCCATTGCTTTTTGGAGACGAGACTGCAGCTGGCCTTGTACCGTCTCAAGATATGCAATCTTGGTTTCTCTTTCCAACAAAATGCTTTCACTGTTTGACAAAGATCCGCGCGTGTTTGAAAGCGATGACTCTAGAGTCTGTATCGTCTTCTCGTATTCCAGTATCATCGATTCGATGGCGCCAGCAGAAGATTTCGCCCGCTCTTGTCTCTCATTCGCAGTCTCGCCGTGGATCTCTTCAGAAGCATCTTCCGCATCGCTGGCCTTGACCTTGGAGATGTGGCCGATGAGCTTGGCATGCCGTTGGCTCAAGGCTTTGTAGTTCTCTTGAATGTCAAGAAGCTGGTTTTGCAGCTCAATGTCTCGTTCGTGCAGGCGTTCCGAACGCTCTTGTGGTGCGCCAGCTTTGCGGTCTGATCGTTCAGATAGTCGAATCTGGTCACGCAAGAAAGAGACCTCGGCTCGGAGGCGCTCAATGACAGCTTGTTTGTCGCTGTCATCGTGGATGGTCTGGATTTGCGGCTTGCTCTGGATCGCGCGAGCTCGTTGTGCGTATTGGACCGTGTTGAGTGTCTCGCTCAAATGGAATTCAGCTGGAGTCACGCAAGCGACCATGTATGTAATGGCATTTCCACCAAGAGAATCCTGAAGCAGTCGAGTCAACCTCGAGTCGCGGTACGAAACGTGAGACCCAGCTTGGCGAGACGACAGCTGTGAAATAACCTTGCCCAAACTCGCCAGCCCTGCGTTGATTGATATTCCCTCTTTTGCTCTTTCTCCTTGCGCGCCGGTGTTCTTCATACGTTCGCTACCAGCAAGATCCACAAAATGGAGCTTGCTGTCAACAGTAACCCAGTTGTCCGTATTACCCATGCTTTCTGACATTGCCTCCAGCGGGACAGACCGGCGCTTCTCTGTCGTGGATGTTGGTATAGGGTTGCCAGGCCTCTTCTGAACGAGATTTAAACTGAAGACCGCGTGTGATCGAGATGATCTGGCATTCACTGCTGTGGCGTCAGTTTGGCGAATTGCAGAACCGAAGTTCAACGCATTCAGCAGGTCTTCGATCGAATTTATCGGAATCTGGTTGAGTCCAGTGAGCAGTATCCTGCCTTTCGTGTCTTCTCGTATCGCAATTTGTGGCCGCTCGTTGTAGGGAATGGATTCATTGACGAGGAGATCTCGCAACTGCTCTTGATATATCTATTTTCGCGGCGTCAGTTTGATCCAATAACCGAGCATATCATACTAACCTCAACATAAGTGGCTTTCAATTGCCATTGCTTTTCTTGTGGCTTCGATTGGGCACCAAGAGAGTGAGACATGGAATATCGCGCTGGTGAACGTATACCCGATCGTGACACACCAGTCAGCTTTTCAAATAGTGTCGCTGCTGCTCGTGGTACAACACCTGCAGAATCGGATTAGCTTCTGATCGCGTCATACAACAAGCACACGCGTGCATTGGTTCATGCAGCAGACGGCAAGAGCGGCGTGTTTTGATCAACATACCCATAATTCGCACATCGTTCTGCTCGGCAGGTCCGGTAGTACCCATTGTATAGGATTTCCCGGCACCAGATTGTCCGTATGCCAAGATAGACACGTTGTAGCCCTCCACGAACGAGTTCACGCCTTCCTTGAGATAGTCATAAATGCCCTCCTGGTCTTCTTCCGGTCCAAACACTCGATCGAAGACGAACAGCTTCTTTCCTTGTCCTTGGGCGGATTCCACCGTCATGCTGGTGGAGGATGTTACTTGACATGTTGAGCCACGAAATCGATTGGGGACTAAATCGTATCCTGGATCTGCGGCAGTCAACGGAGGGCGTACGCGCACAGCTGTGAAGAACATGTTGTTAGCTGTTGTTTGCACACATGTCAATAGAGCAAAGGAAGGAGGAGGTACGAACCAACTTTCACCGCGGTCTTTCCATCTTCGTCAGAGTATCGCGTGCCCTGCGTTTCTCGTCCGTTTCTGCTGCTCATGCTCTGCCTGCTTTGGCTTCTTGGATGGCTCCTTCCCATAGCCATGCTTTGAGGTCTTTTACCTCTAGGCGCGGGAGATGTGGGCTCTGAGGTCTCCATCCTTGCGAGGCCAGCAAGGGATTGTCTAGTGGCCCCAAGACCGTAACGTGGAGCCCTTCGATCTCCGGCGGAATGCAATTAAACCCTGGAGCTTGCCTGGCTCGAAGGAGGGATATTTAGGGTCGGGAGATCAGCTTGCGAGGTTCGAGGAGTGCGACAACGATACGGTTATTATTATGGCGGAGAATATGTGAGGCGAGGCGCGAAATGAGATTTGTTTATTGATCCACGGTCGCTCGGTAGGGTCGCCTTATTATTCGGTATCGTAGCGAGGGCCTTTTACTACAATAATGTGGGCGCGGCGGAGAGTTATTCGCAAGACGTCTGCTGCTCGATGGATTTGGGCGGCGAAGACGGATTTCTTTCGTCTGGATAGTCAAGGTCAAGGTGCGCGTATGAGAGTGCAATACAGGAGTATAATAGCCCCTTTTTACCTTGCAGCTGGAGGGCGATCCGGAAAACGCCAGCAGCAGGGGGTGACTTTGCAGGCGTACCTGGCAAGCGTGATTTGGGTGCGATTGCTGATTAATCATTAATCAGGTTTCTCAACACCTCAGAAATGGCTCTTCAGATTGGTATTTGTGGTGGAAGCGGATTGGACATACAGCCAGGAGTGCTATTATTGTCACTCTACAAAGCAAGAGAGGGCAACGACAATGCCGTGATGCACAGACTTTATGACACGAAACCATCCATGCAACCAATTCTGGAATCCTGCAGGCGAAAGCCACACTCCCGAGTCCCTCGCCTCGCGTTCATGCCATGAGTCGTCAGCGCGTCGGTCTTCAGGGCGTCCTCCTCGGCTCTGGAGAGATGCCCATCGTGCTATCAGAAATATTGAGGCTTCGTCGTTCACTATCCGTTACTCTGAGAAAGCGATTGCGCTCCATCCTCACTCAATGATAGATGGGGTGATCCGCTACAAGTGATAAACGGAACAACCAAAAGAGGATGAAACGGGCACACGTGGAGCCGGGCCGGCATTGTTCAGGATCTGAATGCAATGACCGGGGTTAGAAGACGAAGAGACTAACCGGCATCATGAATTCTACGAAACCTTCGAGAAGGAAAGACGTCAAGGGATACCTTGCTTGGTATCGATATCTTTGTGTAACTCCTTGGTTTGCTATGTATATTTCATCTCCATCTCGGAACTAGGCAGAGATGTTTTGATTTTCTCTTTCACCATTCAAGGAGACGGAAGCATGGTGGTCCGTCCTTTGTTAAGCCGCTCCCCGAGATATTGGAATTTCCTAACTGGGATAAAGAATGAGTTCAACAACCTGCCTCGGGGTAGTTAGATTTCGGTGGAATCAGTGTCCAGGTATTGATCAATGTCCAAAAGTACCCGGTTTGAGGGAGATGTGCTTGTCGAGCCAGAGATTGATAGTAATACGTTAGGCCAATATATCGAGTAAAAAGCTGCTACGCGTCGTCTTCTCGCCTTTAGGTCAGGAGTGACCTCAGACCAGGCCTAGTTCGTCTCACGATACAGGCTTGGCGTCGAACAACTCACCACTCTTTTTGGAATATCCGTCTCTGTCCTGGTGTATTCAGATGCAAGCCGGCAAATGCACCGTGGAAGAATAGCTCAATAGCTCACCGTCCTTTGGATGCCCTCTTCCAACGGCGAGCGACCTCATCAGCTTATGTCTTCTTCCCGATTCAAATTCTCCAGACATACTCCGTACAAGTGGTTGAAGTTGCTTGAAACCAGGATACAAATTGCATGCCTGTACGAGCCCTAAATAGTACAAAGGAGTTCATGCCCACAGCGTCCGTACACACTCAGCACACAAATGTAGTGGACTGCATGCATTAAGAATAAAACCACGTCTTCTTATTGTTCGCAAAACTTTGGATATTGGCAACGTCCTTGCCTTAAAGTTCTTGATTGGTAGCTATCATTAAAAGATGTTTTCCAACCACCTCTGTGCTCACCCAACCTCATTCAGCGAGTGGCAGATAAATACCCGTCACCTTGTCTGGTACAGAAAAGAAAACTTCAGCCTTCTTTCCTTCTTCTAGGAGTGAAACAATTCTGGGGCGTCGACTTTCCAGAACCGAACCAGTCAAAAATGTTCCACGATTTTTGACAGCCCAATGACAGGTACGGGCCAACCAATGACAAGAATACCGTTTCAACCTGTCGGGTTTCTACCATGGGAAGCGCGGATCGCTCGGGAGCTAAAACGTGATGCGACTCGAGGATTACGGAACTTTTCGCTGAACATGACTCCGACTCTCCGAGACTCAATATCGTTGTTTCATCTTGCTGACAGTCACTTCTCATCAACACTGTGGTTGGATGTGATTCATGCTAGCATACTAGCAACAGAACAGAATTCACTATCGACTCGAGCCTGAGCTGATCCGAAGTCTCAGTCACATGCTTCGAAAATCGAGAGTTATGTGCTGAGCTATTTTCATCACAATCCAAGCTTTAAAACACTGTATCATCCATCTGACACAACAATCAGAAACACTGGGTACATGCGACTGCCAGGTCGATTATGGCATCAAACATGCTTGCTCATCGACAGATCTCGTGCTCTAGGGCTGCATATTGTTAACGGTTGACATGGAGATAGTCGTGATCGCGGAGAGTTCGTGAAACAACATGTCAGATGCTCTAATTTTGACTTTGTTGCTCCTCGATGGAGGACATCACGGTAAACTCATCAATTCATGTCCCGCAAGATCTTACTTCGATGCAACATCCTCGGATTGAAATCGGTATCGACGTATTTCTGGATATAAGGAAGAACGGTTCTACTAAAACACTAGCAAGAAAAAGTTCTTCCTCGGCGGATACAAGATGATGAACAGGCCAACAACTTTATCCGATTTAGAGATAAGAGAAAAGAGTAGCGACCGACGAAAGTGAACAATCTATTGAACATGTTAAAATGTAGAATATACTCGTTTTGCTGTTGAACGACTGGCTTGTTCAGTTCACTCGGATATACTTGACATCCTCAACTCCCCAATAAACTATTCGTCTTGCAAGACTCTTCCGCAAAATGGACCAAGTAATCGTCTATTCGTTTCTTCGGAAATCACACAAACCAATTCAAGGTCGATACATATCCCAACAGCGTTCAGACAATTTCCAACCGTAGAAAGACAAGTCTAATATCCAACAACGAAAGAAAACATCCCAACACCCCACAACAATATCCCACAACAGCCTTTCCAAATCTCAATACCAATAATCCAATCATTCCCAAGTCCTTTCATATCACTCAATTGCAGTAATTCCCCATTAAATCCCTCCTCCATCCATCACAAATCCATCACAAACACAACAATCCAAGCATCACAACCTCCCTTCTCAAAATCCCAAAAAAAAAAAAACCCTCGACCCAAAATACGAAAGAGTCCGTCCAACGAGAATTTTACCACCCTACTCCCATCCTTACTCTCCCTTCCTCTCCGTCCCATACAACGAAACCAATCAAGCCTACTCAAGGCCAACATACGTATACATCCCCAAAGCAAAGACTCCAAACTCTCCACCCCAAAATAACCCCATCGAAAAAAAAGAAAAAAAAAATCCTATTACAATAAACAAAAAGTCCTTAATTGGATATCTACATGTATAAACCCTTCACCACCTCAAACCCTCCATCCCAACCATCGAGAAAACCCCATCAAAACCCTCCCATTTATATACAATGAATGAGTCAGATTTAGTTGGATATATATATACATCTATCTGCAAACGATAAATCATCTCGACCCTCCCTCCCGTCCCAAGCTTGAAAATATCTCCAGTTATATCAATCGAGAAAAGAGAGAGAGAAAAAGGACGCCGCATATAGTGCTTAGAAATCATATACCAACAAAGTCTCAAAAACCGCAACTGAGTCGATACACCATTAATCTACGTCGTCCATCCCATCCCATCCCATCCCATCCCAAACCGAAACCACGAACCCCACATCCTCATGCTTAAATGTAATCACAGGTTGTAAGAGACACAGGCTACTGGACACTCCACCCCACATTCAACACAACCCAATAAAATACAAAGCTCAAAGTTCAAAGATTGAAAGACCCTCCAATTACACCCATTGCCTCTCTAATAAAGATACAACATTCATCCTCTCATCATCCATCGCTGTACAAACCGCGCAGTCCGCATACATGCATACTCCGCCTCATGGGTATTGTAACAATAACTTGTCAGTCAGTCATCCAAAAGTGGGATCTGACAAAAGATCCACCAAGCAAAAAGATACCAGCGCTCACAACGCTCCAAAACGCCAATCTAAAATGCGTAAACGGCGTCCATCTCCAAAGTCCCATCATATTAACAATACAAGCATACACAACAACAACCGACTACCCATCGCAACTGCAAAACATACAAGCCTACACTCACGCGTGAGCCAGCGACAGCCAGTGCATTCGGGGGGACGGGGCAAGATCAAGACATCAACTGCCTAGCAACCGCCCTCTCCAGCCCAACAGCCGCCTGAAGACGTCTCGTCCGCATCATAGCTTCATCCCTGTTACGTACGTTAGAAAAGGTGTCAGAAACAAGCAAGCAAAAGTCAACAACTTACCTCTCAGACTGCAACTCGGCAACCTCCATCTGCGCCAGATTCATCTTCGTGACAACCTCTCCCATCTCCCTGTCAGCCTCACTCAGCGCCCTCTCCAACTCATCGACCCTCTTCTCAAGCGCATCAGTCTTCGTCGCCTCCACAATCGAAATACCAACCCCGCTGGTGGTTTGATGTAGACGTGGACTCTTCTGCGCAAATACTGTGGGCATAGGTGACGGCGCGATGACGTCCAGGAAGTTAGGGTTCCCACGTTGTAGTTGAGCACCCGCGGTCTCTTCCATTTCTCTCACCTCATCTTCATGGGCATCAACCATGTCTTCCGAGTGTTGTTGAGCTGCCACTAACTTGTCTTCCAATTCGCGAAGTTTCGACTGCATCTGTGTGATCTTGACACTAGAGGTCTTCTGCTCACGTTCGCCCCTCTCGATGGCCTCAGCAAGTCTCTGTCTTAATCCCGAGTTGGATTGAAGCTGGTCCTGTACCTGGTTGGCAAGTTCATCCATGCGAGTTGCGGACGCGTACAAGTCGGAAGCAAGGCTTTGTTCTTTGGAAAGATGGTCGAGCTCTGATTTTTGAAGCGTACGGGCTTGAGATCTGTATTCCTCTGCCGCACTTTGCGCGCGGTCACGCTCTGCCTCAGCTTCAGAGATACTTTGTTTTAGCAACTCGAGGATCTTGCCGGCATCGCCACTGGCAGGCAAGCTATCATCAGCCTCCATATCTTTCAGATGAGCCATGGAAAGGGCATGCGTTGTTCTTAGCTCTTCATAAGCTTTGTCGAGTAACATCGTCGATGTCAACTCACTCGTTGGTCCGTTCTGCGAACCAGGACGATATGACACAAACAGATCTTTTTGTTGTAGAAGTCCTCGCATCGAACTGGTTTCCTCTTCCGCGCGGTCAAGATCCATTCTCAGACCTCCAAGATTCTTCTCATATTGCCATTTTGAGTCCAGAGCGTCTTCAACACGCTTGCGTAACGTAACAACTTCGTCCTTGAGAATTTTGACCTCGGTGTGGAAGGCCGTCCGTCGAGGCGTCAGGATTAACGCACGATCTCGCTCTCTTTCGAGCTTTCGTTGACGCTTGGTATGAGCCTTCTCTTGAAGCGTGTATCTGTCGAGCAGCAGCTTCAATGTCTTGTGCAGAGCATCTCTCTGCTCTCCCATGTCCTTCACCTTCTGCGTGAGGACTTCACGAGACTCGAAATTCGCTGCTGCTCCTCCAACTCGGACTGAATCGGCTCGGGTCAATGAACGTTCGCCTGCGTTGGAATTGGATCTTGATGATCGACCTCCCCTGGCAGCAAACGATTTCGAGCGCGAAAGGCCTGGCAATGCTGGTGATGGCGGTACTGGAGGCACATCGCCTTCCGAGATCATGCCTATTCGCGACCCTTGTTGCATCTCAACTTGCATTCTTCGCGCACTGATAAGAGTCTGATTCTCTTCCTTCAGAGTTTGCAATTCCTGTTGCAGCCGCGTGACGTCGGGTGCGTTTGCCTTCGACTTTACTAAAGTCTGGTTCTCTTCCCGTAGTGCTTGCATCTCCTGCTGTAACCGTGCTAAATCGGATATGGTCGTTGTGAGAGTTTGGTTCTCGTTCTTCAGTGTTTGTATCTCCTGTTCCAATTCTGTTTGGTCGGCTGCAATGGTCCTCGACTCTGCCAAAGTTTGGTTCTCTTTTCTCAGCATTTGTAGTTCCTGATGTAGCTTGGTCTGGTCGTACGCATTTGTCTGTGTCTCAGAGGCTTCGCTTTCCAGTCCTGATATCCTGGAACGCAGTTGTGGCACGACCTCATCGCGCAAGTTCTCCTTCTCAATCTTATGCTGCTCAATCTCCAACCGCATGCCACCGACCAAATCCTGGAAGTTTTGTCGGAATTGTCGCTCCTCGGCAAGTTTCCGACGAGTTTCCTCGAGTGTACTCTCGAGCTCCCTTACTCTGTCATCGTCCACAATGCCTGATCCGTGTGCCTGCAAGCGTTCGTGCAATGTTTGTGACCGCTCTTCTGCTTCTCTCCTTTGCTTCAAAGCATCCTGTAAACGCTCACTCATGTCATGCTTCATTGACGCTTTCTCTTGCTCTGCCATGCGCCGAAGTCTTTCCAAGCGCTCAATCTTTCCTTCACTATCGCCAGTGGGGTAGCGCACAGATCCAGCGCCGGAGTCCGAGTAATAATCGCTCGTCCGTTTGCCTGCTTCGAGTCCTTGTGGGGTGGGAACCTCTCCCTGCAATGCCTCGATCTGATCTTCCAACTCCATCTCACGCCTAATCGAATTGGCCAGCTCGGCACTGATCTCTCGAAGTTCGCGCTCCAAATCAGCCATATGATCAGACGTTAGAGGCGGCGTGAGTAGGGAAGGCGTAGATGGAAAGTGAAACATGGTCGCAGCAGCGTTTGCTTTCGGTATATCCAATGCCGCGAGTTTCTGCCCATGACCACTGCCATTCACAGGCATAGGTAATGGCGACACAGGTTGTGAAAATGATTGATTTGAAAGGGTCGTGGAGGGAGAATCAGCTCCAGAGGTGGGCTGTTTCTTGTTCCATCCAAAGAAGCTGCTCAGTTTCCGCGGTTGTGAATTGGGTGTATTTGGCATGCCCGAATACTCGGTGACAACATCATTATAGTCTCTCGAGGTATCGTCGATGTTCAATCGCAACCCATGGGGCTGCGGAGCGTGGGTCGTCATGTTTGCAGCGCCAGTTGGCCTGTCCTTGCCGCTCTCTTCTGACGCGCCGAATAGAAACTGCTTCGCCGATTGTAGACTGAAATTGCGCTCATGTCTCGGTTGAACAGATTTCACCACGGGCAGCGAAACGTTTCGATTGAACGGTGTCCTTGACGGCGGTTCGTATCTCGAAGAGGGGAGTAATTCACCAGAAGAGTGGTCTTTCTGTGAATACAACGAAGTGGGAGTTAGTCCTGGACGTGGAGTATTGCCGTGAGGGTCACTAGGGGAGAATGATCAGCAATGATGTTCCCCAGCATTTCCCGTTTGGAGAATGCCTGCGGCGGGTTGAAGTGCGTCTCTTACCTATCGAGATCCCGCAGTTCGAGTTGGACTGAGCCTGAGCCAGGACTGGGGATCGGCGTGAGGAGATTCAAAGACCGCTGTTGACGAGCCAATGGCTTCGGTATAAGGACAACTTTTTCTTCTGACAGTGATGACTGGAGCAGCGCTGGTGGGAGGAGGGGAGAATTGGCGGGCAATGGCTTTCTTTTCAGGATATTCGGAATGGTTATGCTGGCAAGCGAGAGTTTACGTCTATTCGGCTCCCTCGACTTTGGCTGGCCGGGGTCCTGCTGGGAGTATTTCTCTGCATGCTCAGCACGGGACATGGTGATTCCTACCGAAATTAAGACAGGCCTCATGTCGAGTAGAAGAGGCGCTCGAGGTTGTGGTGACTTCACTCGATGCGGCTGAGCCGCGGCTGGAAAGGTGGATGCCCCGGGCTCAGAAGCGCCAATGAATGGTTGGCACCTGCGAGTAAGGGGAAGCCGTGAGTGGGTGGTGGAATGGGAGTGGAAAGATGGTCACAGTTGTCGCGAATAACCAGGTGGTGGGCGAGTCTATATGGACTGCAACTGCCCACAGGCTGTCACAGCCTTGACCTTGTGCTCTTCCTTTGACTCGTGAAAACATCGGGCTACCATGAAAGGTTGATATTGTCCCGCAGCTATGTACTTCTAGGGGCACCCTGGCGGCGGCTACAGGGGATCGGAAACGGCCAGCCCATCCACATTCTGGAAGCATCAATTGTGCATTGGCCATTGCGCAATTCAATTGGATACAGTCAATCCTTCCACCTCAGCACAGAAACCTTCGCACTGTCACGGCGAGAGCTCTCGATAAACAACGAAAGCATTCTCTCACTCTCACTCGCCGTGTCTCAGCAGAAGCAAGCACATATAATATGCACGTAAACGCTGTGTCTCACTCAATCGAAGGCGGCGCGTCATAGCATACAGGTGCTATATTAATGTGCGGTTATGTCCATGTAGCACTCACGCAGAAAGGTACCGAATGTCTCAAGTACCATAGTACTTCGGTTGACCATCTCGAGAATCCCTTCTCTAAGCTCGACTGTTCGATTCGTGTGCGCCATCTCGTCCTGCTCTTGCGCATGCGTTTCACTTGTCTATGCCGTTTCACAACAGCCTGAACGTCATGGAGGTAACCAGCTACATATGCTATGTACTTGGCTGCAGAGAGACTCGACACGATTACGCCCAATTATTCATAGGCATCGATCAATTCCTGAAAGTACGATATCGAAAGTGCCAACGCTTGAAAGAGCCTTGAAGGAAAGGTTCCCTAGCACAATATAACGATGGAGCAACCCTCGGTCATCCAGTCTACGGACGTTCCGCAACACTCTACAAAATCCCGCGAATCGTAAAGGCAATCGAAGGCTTGGTACTCCGTTTTTAGTACGCCAATATCATTCATATTAACAAAGCACCGCCTTTCGGATCTCTCCCTCCGCCCGAACTCTTTGCACCGCGAAACAACTCGGCAATCGTCTATCCCGTGTATAGTCAAGCGCTCTCACGTCAAGTGGAACGGCTATTAGGACCCACAATCGTTCGTGGCTCCTGCAAACCATAATGAGATCGCCATGTATGAGTACTATGATCAAATGCGAGGAAAATAGTTCTCTTCTTCATTTTGTCGACTCTTCCAACGCCGATCAGGAAAATATACGGTGGACTAACGTATTTCTGGTGCTGATTGCTGCCACCCGCGTGACCCGCAACCGCCAGTTCATCTCAAGTAATGCTCGAACAGGTTCAACGCAAAAGAACCATTTCAATTATAGTTGAAGACTCAAATGAGTGTCTGAGATTAAGTTTGGCCCAGTCGTGTGAAATAACGCTTCTAACGTAATCCACGATCGAGGGGTACACACCACCGAGCGGTACACATTTTCGTATCCTCATCGATTAACCCACAATGCCACCCCAACTAGTCAATACAAAGGCCCAGAAAAAGGGTCAACTACTCCTTGCTCATGAAGCTTATCTGAAAGGCCATTTTCCAAGTATTCGAAAGGCCGCTGATGCCTATTCTGTCCCATTTACTTCCCTTGCCTCCCGCCTTCGCGGACGCGCTTCACGCGTCGATTCGCGCCCAAATTGCCAAAAGCTTACGGATACGGAAGAGGAGGTCGTTGAGCATTGGATACTATCTATGGATGAAAGAGGTTATCCATTGACCGTTACTGGGGTACGCGATGCGGCAAAAATCGTACTCGAGCAGCGTGTAGGCTCAGATTGCAAAATCGTTGTCAATTGGCCTCAGCGATACATCAACCGCCGCCCTAGCCTCAAATCGCGATATTCACGCAGCTACGATAATCAAAGGGGAAGATGCGAAGATCCAGCCCTTATTGGGGCCTGGTTTCGGCTTGTACAAAACACAATCGCTAAATACGGCATCCTCAATAACGATATCTACAACTTCGACGAAACTGGCTTTGCAATGGGCCTTGCAAGTACCTCACGCGTAGTTACTGCCTCAGATGGGCGTGGCAGACCTCCTCAATTACAGCCTGGCGATCGCGAATGGGATACGGCAATCGAATCGAGCAATGCGCTGGGTTGGAGCCTCCCGCCGATGGTGATCTTCAAAGGCAAGGTACATGTATCATCTTGGTTCGCAAACAACAATCTACCGCCTGGTTGGACAATCGCTTTGAGTACAAATGGATGGACTAATGACAAGCTTGGATCACATTGGTTAAAAGAGGTTTCGAGCCAAATACAGCTGCAAGAAAGGTCGGTAGTTATCGACTACTAATTCTGGACGGCCACGGCAGCCACGCAACGCCAGAAATTGATCAATTTTGTGCAGACCGGATGATTATTACTCTTTGTATGCACCGCATTCATCACATCTTCTTCAACCTGTCGATATTGGTTGTTTTTCGGTCCTCGAGCGTACCTACGGCCGTCAAGTCTCGGAATATATGAGGTTTGGCATAAATCATATCGACAAAATTGAGTTCCTTCACGCCTTTAAAATTGCTCGAATTAGTGCCCTCACACTAAGCAATATTCAACGCAGCTTCACTGCTGCCGGTCTCGTACCTTTTGATCCAGATCAGGTGCTTTCAACCATCCAGATTGTCACGGCGAGCATTGAACCAGACAGAATGAACTAAGATTCCATTTACTCAGTGTGATGAGAGAATATCAGATAGAGAGTAAGTAACTACGGGGCGCGCGAGTTGATGTTCCTCTCGCCACAGTGTGGCTGCGAAACGTTGTCATGTGACAAAGATGGCCACCATGCCATGCCGTCACATCACCCCCCCCTTCAATGAGCCAAATGTATACCGAGTAGGGCTATAAGGTATCATCTTGGCGTGCTGAATTTGTCATCCGAACGCCATCAAGCCCAATACAAAAACCGTTAAATGCATCTTCCCAACACGGCTAGCGCTTGTTCATCCTTCTCCGCATTTTCGTTATCCTTCCTTTGGTAACTGCAGCGTTGTCATCCTCATGAGGCAGGTCTTCAATCTCGCGGTCAAATGCATCCTGCCCTTCATCGAGTCTCAATGGTGGTCCGTCCGTATCTGGGTTGTCATCGTGGTAGAGACGGAGCAGCTTTGGCGAGTTCTTGAAACTCTCCGCGTCGTACCAAGTGTTATCTGGGTCCCAGCCTTTCCATGATACCATGTATTGGAGTTTGCGACGGTGAATACGGCTACCGAGTATTTGTTCAACTTCCCATTCCACGTTGCCATGGATCTCATAGCTGTCGTTCTCATCGTTGGCGTTCTGCTGCCCTGGTAGCCCTTCGAGGGATGCCTTTCGAAGCCGGTCTGAGTGGAACACGTTGCCAACCTTGTAGCTCTAGGGTAGCTTGACAATCCAAGAGTGTCCCTTCCTTCCAATGATGGGGAATGGGCCTACTACAGGATTGTCAAGCTTGTCGCAGGGTCGATCAGTAATCCAAGCCTTCTTTATAATGTATACTGAATCTCCAATGCCAGTCTCCTCATTGAAGCCGAAGTCCTCCTCTCGTCGTTTCTTGTTCGCCTGCGTCGATTGTCGGGCTTGGGCCTTGAATAGTTGTTCCTTTGCGAACTTCCATGCGTTATACATTAGTGTCGCATACTGCTGTGCTTCTTGGCGATTCATCCTCTCTGTTGCAGTGTTGCCTTCTGTGTGTGAATCCCAGTCGTAGTGCATCCGCGGTACGAATCCCATTTCGATCTCTGAGGGTGACAGTCCTGTTGACTCGTGTGGTGACGATGCTGCTGCGAAATCCATTGCCGGTAGCAATTCAGACCAATTGTCCTGGTAGTGATTCACGAAGTGCCGAAGCTTCTGCTGTAGTGCTTGGTTGACAATTTCGGTCTGGCCACCAGTCTGCGCGTGTTCTGCGGTACTTCGTCTGAGTTTGATTCCGAGAATAAGGCTTAATTCATCCCAAAAGGCTGAGATAAATCGAGGGTCCTGGTCGGACACAATGGTGTCGGGTAAGCCGTAGATACGATAGATGTGTTCATAGTACATCCGAGCGGCGTCTTTAGCCTTTACGGTCTTCTGGCAGGGAATCGAGAAAGGTCTCTTTCCAAGGCGGTCAACTACTACGAACACGTTGTCGTAACCATGCTTGTCCTTGTTAAACGACATGAAATCCATTGATACATGCTGCCATGGGCGATCAGGAATGGGGAGAGGCTTCAATAGTCCAGGGGTCTTATCTCGAGGGACTGACGATCTCCTGCATGACTGACAGGCGGCGACGTATCGATCGATGTCTCCATTCATACGAGGCCAGTAGAATTTGCGGGTGACGATCTTACGGGTCCTGTTTCGTCCGGGGTGCGCTGCTGGCAGCGAGGCATGAATTTCATTTAGCAGTTGAGTACGGAGGTTGTCGTCTTCAGGCACGAATAATCTTCCTTGGTAGAGCAACAGCCCGTCCTGCAACCTCAAATAGGTATAATCCTTCTGAGCGAGAACTCTCCATTCGTCAAGTGAATTAGATTCCCGGTTCGCTTTGAGTAACCGATCCACCAGCAACATCTGGTTGCTATCGAGGTCCAGAGGGCAGAGTTCCACTCCAATCTGGTCATCTTTTACCATTTGCATAGTCCTAGCCGCATTTGCTTTGGCCTTTTGTGATTTCAGTTCATCGGTCTTGCGAGAGAGAGCGTCGGCAATGATATTTTCTTTGCCTGGCCGGTAGACGATCTTGAAGTTGTATCCAGAGATCAAATCAGCCCAACGTGCTTGCCGTTGGTTTAGTAGCCTCTTTGTCGTAAAGTACTCCAGGGCACGATGGTCGGTAATCGCGGTAAATTGTAATTGGGCTCCTCGAAGAAGTGCACTCCACTCCTCCAGGCCTCGGATCAACGCTAGCATTTCCTTGTCATGGATCTCGTAATTCAGTTCATGAGTGTCCATTGTTTTGCTGTAGAAAGCTACAGGGTGCCATTCGCCATCCTTTCCAAGTTGGGAGAGAGTGCCTGCTACTACTCCATCGGATGCGTCGGTCTCCATTCGGGTTTCGGCGAACGGGTCATAGAGGGCTAGGCACGGAGCTGTTGTCAATGCATGCTTGAGCTTCTCAAAGGACTCCATGCAATCTTCATCAAAGTCGAAAGGGGTATCCTTTCTGGTTAGTCTGATAAGTGGTTTTGCCAGCCTTCCAAAATTTCGGATGAAGCGTCTGTAGAAATTACAGAAGCCGATGAAAGACTGAGTCTGCCTCACGGTTCGTGGTTGCTTCCAGTGTTTGACGATGGCTACCTTGTCTGGGTCGACGCGTATACCGGAGGTACTGATGATAAATCCAAGGTACTTTGTCTCAGTGACATCGAATTCGCTTTTCTTGATATCTGCCTGGAGTCCTGCAGCGCGTAGTCGTTCAAGAACTTTGTGTACGTGAGCCGTATGCTCCAAGGGGTCCTCTGAATAGATCAAAATGTCATCAAGGTAAGCGGTACAGAAGTCGTCGAGGTAGTCCATCAGGATGGTGTTCATGTATCTCTGCCATGTAGCAGGTCCATTGACCAATCCTTCCATCATGATTTTGCATTTGAAGCTTCCGTAGCGAGTTCGAAACGTAGTGAGGTCTTCAGAGTCCGGGTCCATCCGAATTCGATGGAAAGCTTGTCGGATATCTAGCTTTGCAAAGATCTTGGCCTTTGACAATCTAGCCATTGTCTCTGTGATGAGCGGAATAGGATATCGGTCTTTCTTTGTGAGCGTGTTGAGTCTGCGGTAATCAATACAGAAGCGGAACTTCTGCTTCTCCCCCTCGGGCGTGGGCTTCTTGACAATGAGCACAGGTGATGCAAATGGTGACGAGCTGGTCTCAATAAAGCCTGATTCCAAGTTCTTCAAGAGCCATTCTTTGATAAACTGTAGCTCATCCAAGGACATATTGTAGAGTGGACAGAAACCGGGCGCAGCCTTTCCTCACAATAACGTGGTCAACGCCTTCTCGGTGTTCTGCCAGTCGATTTGAGTCTGCTTCTGAGAAGCAGTCCTTGTATAGTATATGCTTATTAGGTAGCTTCTTCTCGATCATTGTCCTCATCTCCGGGGATTCGTCCTCTGGGAGTTCACCTTGCAGTGCTGCTAGGGCGAATTTCAGCCGGTCATGGTGGTCCTCAGTGGAATCGATTCCTCGTTCCTTCCTGAGCTCACTCATCCTCTTTTCGATTTCATACAAGGATATGGATCCAGCGGTGACTTCTTTGTCTTTTAAGTTCAAGCGGAAACCTGAAGAGTTGATCATACAGAGGTCAAGCTTCTTACCCGCAATCTTTGAGCTATCGTGTCCGGAATCCAAGGCGTTGATATCTGTACCGGCTGCCTTTAATTGCTTATCCATGATGCGGTAGCCTCTTGCTTGCTCCCATTTCAGTGTCTGGTAATATCTGACCGGCAGGTCTTCTTCTTGGTAGTTACCGAAATTGGAGAGGTCTGAACAACTACTATCAGTGTTGCTTTCCGAGTCTACAGAGACGTCTTCTTCTGAAGTGTCGATCGTATCATTCTCGCGTACCAGTGGCGTTGACTCCGCGTTTCTTACTATCGATGGCTCGAGTTCGTTAGATTGAGGTCGGGTCGATTTCGGCCGATTGAGCAGCTGTGCGTTGTCCCGAAACCGTTTAGCCTGGTTGCCGGCTCTCCGAAGATCATCCTGTCTCATCCTCTTTTCTCTCTTGTCGATATTGTTCTGGATAGCCTCCGAATTAACCGTCACTTTCCTATCCTCCTCCACCATCACTACCTTCTGTATCGGTGTCTCTCTCTTTCGGCCATCCTTCCAGATAATGCGCTGCATCTCGGGATCCGGTACGACCTTGTTGTGAGCCATCCATGTCCTTCCCAGAATTACATCGTGGTGTCCTAATGTTACTTCCAGGAAAGGAACGTTGTACTCCTGCCTTCCGTCGATTTCCATGTGCAACAGCGTTGCATGCGATATTGCCTCCTCCTGATTTCCTTTGTAACCGGTCGCCGTAGCTTGTGTCTCGAGGGCTCGTCGATCCACGTTTGGGAGTAGGTGTTGCAGCTTCTGTGCGCATCGTCGGTTAATGAAGGCATAACCGTTTGCTCCGGTGTCAAGAAGAGCTCGGGATCGGACACCCATGCCGTTGAAGTAGAGGATAACATCGAAAGTGAAAGCATTGCCGCCGAACAACTTAAGAGATGAGACATTGAAGTTTTGCACCTGATATCGGAAAGAAAGATCTCGATTGCTAGGACCTGGCATGGTGACTTTTACCAGGTCTATGCTTTTGGGTGTTCTGACTCAATCCCGCCAGCGCCATCCATTACGGAGATGGAGGCCTCTGGGCAGTCCTTCATGTAATGTCCCTCCTTCTTACACTTGAAACACTTGCGCTCCTGAGCCAACTGGACCGCCTGATCAATGTTTAATCCTACGTCCTTGTAGCGATTGAATGCTGCACGTGCTTTCTCGGGGTCTCGCTCCCGTCGACCTCCACCTAATCCGTTGTTTCCACCACCGCTGGACTGCCCTTGAGGCGTGCTCGTACCTGCACCGGTGTTGTTCGAGGAGTTCTGTCGGTTGCCGTTCGAATTGCTGTTCTTCTTGGCCGTAGTTGCAGCGTCGAGAGCCTTGCGCTCTTCTTGTGTCTGGATGTAGGTTCGGGAAAGGTTGGATGCCTTAAAGCACAGCTTCTCGTAGGTCAGATCTGGGTCGCCGGCTTCTCCTGCTGTACCTTCCTTGAGGCGGGTATACAGCTTCTCGTGGATATCCTCCTTCCAATCGTCCTTGTCTACCTTGCACTGCATCGCAAGGGTCTCAAATTGATTCTTGAAGTTCAGGAAGTCGGTGTAGGGCTTCATAGTCAGCGACTTGTACGCCTTCTTTGCTTTCTGCTTCTCAAACGGGTCTGCAAATCGCTCAGTGGTAACCTTCCATACCTTGTCCATTGTACAGTCGGCCGCATTGATGAGTAGTAGGGCGTCTTTTGCATTAGGTCCCTTTACAAGGTTCATAAAGTAGGCAACAGACATCTCGTCGTCGTAGCCCTCTGCCTTCAGTTTGTTTCCCATTGCATTGCGCCAATGCTTGTACTCCGTGGGAGTGTATTTGTCGGTCAATAGGTCAGGGTGTGGAAGTTTGATCTTCGAAAAGCCGCCTTCCGATCGAGAACCAAATCCGGACAAGTCGTCACCCGATATGAGGTTCTGTCGCAAACTCTGTCGGGTCGCATTGTATTTGATATTAAGAGCTTCATACTTGTCGAATATCGCCGCACAAGCTTCCTTTTCTTTTGCTAGTGCTTCCTCCGCAGTGTTAAGCATAGCCGTCTGTAAGCGGAGCTCATAAGACTTGCTTTCGATCGTAGCATCTCTTGCCTTTAGGAGTTCTCCTCCTTTCGCTGCTAACCTATCCGTCAGGTCTAGGCAGATCTCTAGCTGCTGTTGTTTGATATTGCTGCTATGTATCCATCGAAGAATTTCTTTAACCATCTGTGGCTTCAACTGGTCGTCATTAATAGCAGCCGCAATCGTTGCTTCGCTTGCTAGCCAACCCGTAGTCGCGTCCGCCCGGGGTACTACAAGTATCAGGTCGTCGGTGTCTTCCTTCCTGCTGTGAGCGATGCGGGTAGCCTTATCGGCATTGTATTCTGGAGCCTGGAGGTTCAACTCGGTGAAGTCCTCTGGAGTCTCTGCAGCTTCAATAGCCTCTCGGAGCTGGGTCATAGGCGTGTCGCCACTGTAGCGGAACGGCGCCATCTCAAATCGTACTTTTTTGGGAGTAACTGTGTCGTTTCGGTCGTGAAACGGATCGGTGCCTCGTTTCGGAAGCAATGGTCGGTGGTCGGTGTCTCTGGTCAGGTTGGTATCGTGTGTTGAGCAATGGTCGGCTCAGAGAAGGTCGTGAGACTGGTCGGTGTCTCTGGTCAGGTTGGTATCGTGTGTTGAGCAATGGTCGGCTCAAAGAAGGTCACGAGACTGGTCGGTGTCTCTGGTCAGGTTGGTATCGTGTGTTGAGCAATGGTCGGCTCAAAGAAGGTCGCGAGACTGGTCGGTGTCTGGTCAGGTCGGGGTCGGTTTTGACTGCTTATTGTCGTAACAATCTGGAACTATTTGTCGCTGTTCTAAGCGTGAGGGTTGATCTGATATAATGTCACGGCGAGCATTGAACCAGACAGAATGAACTAAGATTCCATTTACTCAGTGTGATGAGAGAATATCAGATAGAGAGTAAGTAACTACGGGGCGCGCGAGTTGATGTTCCTCTCGCCACAGTGTGGCTGCGAAACGTTGTCATGTGACAAAGATGGCCACCATGCCATGCCGTCACACAGATTAGGCCATCTACCCCTACAGCGCCCTTGGCCGCAAACCAAGAGCAATGGCAACCAGAAACACCTCAGAATCTAACCCAGTTAGAGCTGCAGGTAGCTACAATCAAAGGCTATCTTAAGAGACGTTCAAAAAGTCCACCAAGACCAACAGATCAGGCTCTTAATCAGCTTGTCAAGGGCTGCCAGATCGCGATGCAAGGCGCCGCTTTACTAGCTGCGGAAAATGAGAAATTAAGGGCTGCAAATGAGAGGCAGAAGCGAAAGAGGCAACTAAAAGGGAGATATATTAGTCAATGAAGCGCTTTAACTGTTGCAGAGGGCTCAAGCTTACTTCAACTCTCTAAAGAAGCTTCGGTTATCAGCAGTAACCAGGTTGATCAAGAGCCTTATATTGAGGAAGAACCACCAAATGAAGAGGAGAACATTGTAATTACTTGTTTTATTTGTCGCAGTGGTGACCATTTTGCAATCAATTGTCAGAAATATAGATAGGAATATTTAAAAATGAGAGGTTTATTGGTGCATAATAGAGTAATTGATGAGGATACGAAAATGTGTACCGCTCGGTGGTATTGATTGATTGATTGATTGATTTTATCCTACTCGGTTGCAGCCGCTTAATCACGCAGCTATGTCCGGTTAGGAGGACTTCAGACGGCCGACATGTGATAGATTATATAATCCACCGCGCCCCACTTCGCCCCGTTCACTGAAACAAGACCAGCTGTCCCGTCGGTCCTCCCTCTTTCCCCTTAACCAGTATCTCCAAATGCCCGCTGGCTCTTGTAGATACTGGTTACTCTGCTAGTATATCTGTGCTATGTAGACTCAAGAGGCAATGCCTCGTGTTTCGCTATCCTTCTACCTACAGTCTCCCTCTAATGCTCAGCTTTGTCTATCTGTTTCGCCTTATCCCTCAAGGCCAATGGGTTCCCTAAGTATGTTCCTGCTTGTGAAAGTTGCCTTACACCAGATTCCTATGCGGCAGTGTATTTGATTGTGTCAAGTCCCGCTGTCCCTGCTCTTCGGTCTTGAGGTGATCTGTAACAGCGGGCCACATGCATATGCGGGCCACTTGCCTATAAACTACTGTTGCCGGCGTTATAACTCCTACTATGTACTGACAGGCCATCCCAGAATAAGGACGGTGAAATAACATCTCATAGGATGCTACCGAGATCTTAGCCGTCCTACATGCTTTATTCTATATAGATATCCGTTCTATGCCGCCAGTCATTTATCTTCCTTGGTCCCACTGCAGAACTTCGTCCATATTCACGTTACCATCATGAAGCTTATCTCAATCCTCTCAGCACTCTTCGTGGCCATCAGTAGCGTCGACGCACTCTACGTGAGTTGACTCCTTTCCCCTTCTACCACGCTCCGTTCCCCTCCAACAAGTGCTTCTGGCCTCTCAAGCTCCGACGATCCGATGATCCGATGGTTGCAGAGCCTGCTGAAATCCTTGTGCTAATGCTTGACAGTACACATGTTCCATAGAGCCCAATACACAAGGCTATTGCAACGAGTACACAGAAAATGGAGAGCGTACTTGGTTCAGCAACGAATGCCGGAAGGTATGACTCCAACCAACCGCATCTGCTTGTTGCACAGGGTGTAATAAGCTTACTCATTACGTTTAGGCCAAAAAGTGCTTACAGAACGGACACGGTTGTGTTTACAAAGCAGAGCAGATTGGCAATCCCAAACAATGGTATGCCAATTGTCATTAAAGGGCTTGAAAGAGATGGCTGGATTGAGTTTCGGGTTGGGAGTATGAGGTTGGAATGAAGAAGATGGGTTGTATTGCGGGAGGATGAGATGGTTGGAATGTGGCATTTTGCTGAGGCCAATATTTCTAAGAACGCGTCGAGCAATGTCATGAATCTGACAGAGCTTCCCACTGTCACGGGGGCGATAGAAGTAGTTGTAAAGCACGTTGACGAGTGTTTAGTCGTACTAGCTATGAGCGAGCGTGATAGAAGCCAAATGGTATTATCTTTCTAAGAGTCAAGACATTGCGTGAAGAATCTAAGCACAGTGGAGGAATCGCGAGGTAGGTAAGGGATTCCTTATCTCATAAATCAGACTCCCGATATGTTTTCTTCCTTCCGTTCCTTACCGCCTCAAATTCGAGGCATTCAAAAGTTCCGCTAAGCTCCACCAAATTCCTTTGTCCAATCATATCCATTCGCGGCTTCACCGCTAATCCACCCTAGACGCACATCCACCAAACCAAGTTCCACCATGTTCCTCCCACCAATTAGACCATTTGGTGGCTACGCCACCAGCATGGTATCTATATAGGCCCACTTTTAAGCTCCAAAAAGCTCCAACAGCCAATGAGCGTCACGGAAGGAAGAAAACACACCGGGAGTCTGAGAGCAAATGGGCGCGGTTTGTATGGGCGACCGCTATCACCACACAACCCCAAAATCATAACACCACTTTTACTTATTATATACGCGTCAAATTATTAGATCGGACTCTTTTATACCGCCCTCAAGTTCTCTGCCTTCAGCTGCCCCTCCCACAAGTCCTATTGTCCCACCGTCGAGTCAACTCTCTCCACCTCCTGCCAGTTCCCCCACCTTTTTGGAAGAAGATTCGGATGATGAGTTCGAAGAAGATCTCGAGGACGCCGAAATAGAACTCGAAGATATAATTAAATTCTTGTTTAACGTCCGATACGGGCCACTGATTGGCCTACGCAGACATGTTACCATACATAGGAAAAACCCCTAAGGGAAAAACCCTTTGCCCTGCCCCGCAGGCGGCCGGCGTATCTATAGAGAATTGCCTGCGTTCCGCCGTTAACTATATAGTATAGTCCCTTCTCAACCGCTGCTTCCTTTACCGGCTGATCTCATTCCATTCCGTCCCTAGCTCTCTCCTTTTCTTCCGAACCTAAATCCCCAGCTCCGGTAGTCGACCGTTTTGGACCCGGTCGCCTATATCCATTCCTCGAGGGCTGGCGTAGGGAAGAGGGATCCGGTACCTTCTTCCTCGATATCGCGCGCTACATGTAGCTGTTTGAGGACACCCTGTTTAACGAACCACCTCGCCGCGTACTGTGCGCGACCCTTCTCTGAGAGCATCCTAGGAAGTATCTCCGTTCCCGTATCTCGAATGAGTGCTGTTCGATCGAAGTTAGGGCAATGAAGGAGGATATGCCGTACCGTCTGCGCCTGGGCTCCGCACTCGCACCGCGGGAGTATCCCAGGGACCCTAACCGAGGCAAGCCACGCGTTGAGGCCAATGACCTCTGTACGCATAAGAAAGAGTGCTGTAGCTTCCGCTTTAGTTAGGCCTTCGTAGAGTAAAGACACCGGCGTTCGCCATGTAGCACTCCAGGTAGTTGCTGTCTTGCCTCGCGCTGTATAGTGCCAGCGCCTACTCCACTCAAGGTCTGCCCAGCGCTGGAGATATATCCCTGCCCTTACTTGTGGTTGTCCCCTTGTCGCCCGCCGTATCTCTCCCCTTCGTCCTCCACGCGTTGCGGCTTGCGCCGCCTTGTGTCGCAGGTACTCCTGTATCTCGTTTTCGCACTCCAAGGCTCTTTTACGAAGTAGTTCCACTGTAACGGGCGGCCGCGTAGCGGTATCAACCTGCCTACGCTGCGCCCGTGTAGCCTCCCAAATCTGGTCCAGCAGCGTATTAGATTCTATACTAACCCTGTGGTTTGTGGTTCGTACGGCGTATTGAAGTGCTGCCTGCTCGATTTGTATATCGATCGGTAGGATCCCTGTCTCGCGTTCCATCGCAGCGCGCGGCGACCTCTTATATCCACCCGTAATTCGACGGAGGCAAGAGTTTTGGATCTTCTCCAGCGGTTGGAGCGTGCTCCTTGGTACCGGTTTGCCGTCGAGACGTACACCCCATATCGGAGCACCATAGAGCAGCACCGGCCGCACCGTAGCCGAGTAGAGGAGCCTTGAGCGCCGTACCGACGGGCCCCAGGTAGAGGCCATAATACGAGAGAGAGCCGTAAACGCTGCTTCGCCCTTACTCGTAGTTCGCCTCACATGCTCCTTCCACTGGAGCTTAGAGTCGACCCAGACCCCAAGGACTCGAAGGGCACCGTTCTCCACCTTCGCGGGATGACCATTGATCCGAACTGTACTCGCGAGGTCTTCGCAGCTATGCCGCCGATTTCGTGTGAAGTGGATAAGCTGGTACTTATCAGGTGCGAATTTAGCTCCGTGGCGTTTAGCCCACGCGATGCATCGGTCGTGTGCAGCGGTAAGGCGTCGACAGTTATCCTGTGCGGAGGTACCCCATGTAACGAGATTGGTATCGTCGACGAATCCAAATCCAAAGGTGTTGTCGTCGACGTGGTGGAGGTCCTCTAAGAGCTCAGAGATGAAGAAAAGGAAAAGGATCGGCGATAGGGGGGAGCCCTGAGGGATCCCTGTCTGTGTCTGGATCCAATCACTCTCGTAGCCGCCGAATGCAATCCGCGTACGCCTTGTAGTAAGGAAGCTGTATACGGTTTGTACTAGTCATGGCGCGAAGCCTTTACGCTCGAGGATCCATAGGAGGCGGCGGTGAGCGACGTTATCGAACGCACCCCCGAGGTCTAGCCCAAGCATAGATACAACGCAGCCGGGCCGCGCTGCCCACGCTGTCTGCACGCTCGATGTAAGTAGGTTAACCGCTGAGAGTGTTGAGCGTTGCTTCCTTGCACCCATCTGGTTCCACGGAAGGAGGAGGTGCTCCTCGGCGGCAAGGGTAATGCGCTCGGCGAGGATCTTCTCGATAACCTTTGCGAGTGTGTTTTCGAGGGCGATAGGGCGGTAGCTTCCCGGTAGGGAGTAGTCCTCCTTTCCGGGCTTACGTAACGTGATTGTGGTAGACTCCTTCAGCCGGGTAGGAAGTGCTCCTATAGCGAAGCAGCGGCTTATTGCCTGTGCTAGATCCTTCGAGATAACTGGTGCCGCGATCTTGAGGACCTCGTTCGGGATCCCGTCCGGGCCCGGGGATTTGCCGTTCGGTAGTTTCTGGATAGTCTCTTCGAGCTCTTCCTGGGTAACCGTTTGGGTAATGGGGAGCTGGTGTACCGGCTGTGTATCGCCGTTGTTCTCGATATCGGAGAGATCTGCCTCGCCCGTAGTAGGGAAGAACCGCTCGGAGAGGATTTCCGCCTTCGAGGCGTTGTCCTCGGTAAGGGGGTCTCCCGCCTTCCGGCGAAGTGCGGGTAGGTGAGGATCCGACTGCTGCAGGCTACCGGCTCTTTAACTCCATGAGGATACACGCCATAGATTGTTTTGGTATGCGCCCTGGGGGTCGGTTGTGCAGTCCGCTAGGAACCGTCGCCAAGAGCTCCGTCGCCCCTTTCGAAGCTCCCCCGAGAGTTGGCTAGTGAGAGACCGGTATGCCTCGTAGTCGTGCGGTTGTGCATTTGCCGCGAACCGTCTCCTCGCCTGTCGGGCGCCAGCGAGTAGCTCGGCAGCCCTCGGAGTCCAGTCCTTACGGGCTTGCGTACTAGGCTTTGAATATGGGCAGTACGTTTCGAGCGCGGTCCGTAGGAGCTCCTGTAGTGCTTCGAGGGGCTCAGGGGTATCCATCCATTTCGAGGCTCGCACTGTAGCGAGGAACCCTGATGTATTGAGCTTATCGAGGGAGAATCGCTTACGTGGCGCTGGCGGGTGCAGGGTAAGGTCGAACTGTATACGTATAGGAACGTGGTCGCTCGTAGTGGCCCACTGCGGGACAGGTCCGCATCGTTTGACCCGGGTGCTAAGACCTTCTGACGCGAAGGTAAGGTCGATAACAGTTTCCTGTATACCTCTCTTCCACGTCGCGATACCCGGAGGGGTAATAAGGTGTAGGTTTCGGTCCTGGGTTTCGCGGCGAAGGTGTTCTGCATTCGGTTCGCAGGCAGCCCGCGTCCCTCCCCACGCGGGATGGTGGACGTTGAAGTCCCCGAGGAGTAGGACTTCCCCTTCGGGATCCTGAAGAGCGCGTACTAGGGTAGGCCAGACCCTAATTCGGGGCCCGTCGCCTCGTGAGTTGTATATATTGACTATTGTGACCACCGTGGATTCGGTAGTAAGCCTCAGAGAGGCGACGTCTGGGCCGTGTTGGGTATAGGCCCAGTGGGTGGGATCGATAAGCTTGCTTACCATAAAGCAGGCACGGGTAGCTTCGTATGGTTCGTATAGTAGGGTGAATCCTGGAGGACAGTAGGTAGATCGGGTACGTTTATTGAAGTAAGGCTCCTGTATTGCGAGGACCTGGTGCTCCGCCTGCGAGGCGGCATCGAACCAGTGCCGGGAGCCTCGATGATTGGAATTTCCGCAGTTGTATTGGAGTACTGTAAGCTCTACCATAGCGAGCCGTTCGGTGTAGCATCGTCCATGAGTAGGTCCTGGGTCGGTACCTCTTGGGGTTGACTGCTAGGGATCTGTGTCCCAATCGGAGTACTGGTAAGCCTCGTCTGCGAGTTGTCTCGTGCTGCCGCTGTAATAAACGAGGGTCGCCCAACACTACGTTTCTCTACAGATTGTACCCTCTGCCTCTTGCTACTGACTAGCTGGAATCCATCTCCCTGGAGTAGCGGTTGCGTTGTGCCCGTACCACGTATCGTAGCCGACTGGACAAAGAGTACAGCGCGCCTCGCATCGATACCATCACGGTATACCTGGTAGGTCTTGCACTCCTGGCGCCGCCAAGACTTATGAGGCCGCCCACAGTTTGTACACGATACGCTCGTCGTAGTACAGTCCCGTGTATCGTGGTACCCCGCGCACTGGCCACACTTAGCCTGCTTCTTGCACGCGCTCTGGGTATGCCCCCATTGGCAGCATCGGAAGCACTGTCGAGGGATAAGTCGGTTCTCGAATAACCTAGCTTCGTAGAGTATAGAATTGATGACTATCCCCTTTCGGATTGCCTGATGCTGGATATCCTGAGTAGGGAGACTGAGGATAAGTGTACCGCGTGTTTTTGGGCGTGTATCGGCGCGGGTCGGTTGCTTTACGGGGTCGTGGAGCCAGCGGACCTTAGTAATAGCAAAGCTAGGTATTAGTCGCCGCATACCCTGACAGATCTCCTGGATCGTTTCCTCATTCCCTAGGCCTTTGGTATTAACCACGCGTGTCGAAAGCGGAACGCCGGGTACCTCGATAGGGTAGTCTTGACGGAGGACCTTACAGCCCTGGATATCCGGCTGATTAAGAATTCTATCCTTTATAGCGTAGGAAGGAACCATAACATCGATATCGCCGCTTTGGAGCGTACGGATTGCGTATGCCTCAGGAATAATCGTACGTGCCTTCGCAAGAGTATCCCTAGCGTTTTCGTGTTGTTGTTCAAATCGTACCCGGACGGCGGCGCGGTTCGATGTCGCGGTGGGTGCGCTACGAGCTGAGTCCGCTGCAATCGCAGCCCACGTCTGTCCTCTCGGGGTAGGAGTATTCGTGTTCGCCTTTGGTGTGGTCTTGGTAAGCTGTTTGAGAGTGTTCTCAATCCCAGCGAGCCTATCGCTGATGGGATCCGGGCCCGACGGCTGCGCGCTCATTGCGCGGACCTGTCGAATCGTATCCTGGAGCTGACTGGCGATACCTCTCCTCGGAGCGACATCCTCCTCTTTCATGAGATCATTGCCGATAGTAGTAAGTGTGTCAATAAGTTTTATCCAGCAAGGAGCTGGGGTTGCGCGGTGCGGTGGTTGGTCTCCTTCCTCTGGTGGTCTCTTGCCCGACGCATCGGTGCGACCACGTTGCGACGGCTATACGCCTACGGCAGCCATGCCTTGCGCGATGGCTGCTATAGGAATTGATAGGTGAATTGGTAGTGTAGATACGGATACCGATGGCTATAAGCTTTATTGAGTCGTTTTCGGAGCGGTATCACTGCTGATGCGGTTTTTTAACTCGAAGATATACAGACTCCTGTCCCTCGCCCTTACCGTCCATATATACCTTCGTCGTCTACTCGCCTTCCGTCATCGTCATCGCGCCAGCCCAAAATCAGCGCGTCGGATAAGATACAAAAGGTCTTGGACTTGCTAAGCCTTCGTGGTTGGAGCTTCCAGGACTTCTTAAGAGCTTGGGTGGGAGCACGTCCTCGTGGCAGTGGTGGTGGGTCTATACAGCGCGATCTGGTAGAGGATATAAGGCATTCGCAATTCCGTACGGTTGAGCTTCGCCAGCGTGCACTGAACAATGTTGCTAGCGAGTTGGTTACTGCTGGCTTGTTGACTATCCCGGCACCCCCATCTTCACTTGAAGCCGTTAGTATTACACTTCTCGCGGAGATAGATACCCTCATTCTGTCGTCTACGGAATACTTTGGCAAATTCGGAGAAGGGGAGGTTGATTCCACAGTGCTCGAAAGACTTGATTTCGTCGCAGGCTGTAGCACGATCAATCGCTTTGCTCCTACCTGGTATACATTCATATCCCGTCTCTTGGTCAATAGGCATTGTGTGTAAACCTGGAACCTGCCGGAACTTATAGGAGCTTGTCGATGCCTGCTCTACAACCTGCACTCACGGATACGCCACCCGATATCAGATTCCGGTGCGGGTGTGGTATTATCTAATTGGTTGCAGGAACTTCGCGGAACCCCTGGGAGGTTGCGAATGCTGAACGTCGCGAGCTTAAAGGCACCAGTTGCTGACAAGTGTGCTACAGCTGGTGAAGAAGCTTGGTTGTAGGAGCTTCCCGGAACTCCTAGGATCTTACGAACACCGATGAATGCTGCAATGCGTCAGTATATAGCTTACGGCAAATGGGCTTTCTCACGTCGATGAACACGACATATAGACTCATGATTATTTCGATGGAACAGGTACGAGGTGTGAGAGAGGGGTCCATCTTACCAGCATACGAAGTTTAGGGATAATGCGACCGGTGTGGTGGTGTATACATGTATGGTGTAGTTATCAGGGTTAGGGTCCGGATTTCGACGTTTACACCACCACTGTACAGAACACCACAACGCCTGGACTGGGATTCTGAATACACTACGTACGAGATCAATATCAATCTCATGGGCTTCTTTGTTATGGTGTTTATACCTCGAAATCTGCACGTTGGCCTGGGGGCCCAAAGGTCGGGCTTTTGGATAGCGGCCGCAGGCTTCAGAGTCGATGCACGCCAAATCCATGAGAAGACATTCGAGAATGGAGGTGGTATTTAAATAAAGTGTGCTGTATACAAGAAAACCAGCGCTATAAAGTTATGTCTTTGTTTGATCGATATTCGCGGTGTACATTGTGGTGTTTATAAAAACGCATAAATTCGAAGGTTGGTGATAACGGTCGCCCATACAAATCGCGCCCATTTTCGTTCAGACGCTACGATTGTGTGTTTTTGGGGTGGTAGGGGTTCTTGGGTTTAATTGGTTGTAGGAGCTTGGTGGAGCTTGAAAGTGGGTCTGGATAGGGGGGCATGTCGGTGGCGGAGCCACCGGTAGTTTTGATTGGATAAAGGAAGTTGGCGGAGTTTTTAGGAATCTGGGGTCTGGAGCGATACCGTAAATGGTCTAGCGCTTTCCACGAAAACACACAATTGTAGCGTCTGATTTATGAGATAAAGGGATTCCTCGGTTTGTGCGCTAGAATCACGTGTATACCAGTTCATGGTAACACTCTCAGTGTCACTCCGTGACACCCACTTCTCATCCCCCAAAGACACTCTATCTTATATCGTGCTGGCGGAAATGACCTTTCACCTTTAGCGGAGGGTCTTTTAAGCGCTGTCAAGCGTGGATATTACTTTCAAAAAGCTGTGCATGAGTAACTTCTAGTACGGCTAGGTAATTCTAAGTTTTAGTCTAGAGTACAGGCATTTTTCTACCTATTCTAAAATCTACGATATGGTGATAGAGACTTCGGGTATAGGGCCTTTTCGAAGGTAATGTTCGCCCGGAGAGACGCAACGATAAAAGTGAAAGTTCTTTTCCGCCAGCACAATACTGCACTGAGCTACGTGTGGGGAAAGGCTGTATCCTATACTACATTATTACTGGGGAAAATACTGTCCATCTCAGCACTCATGGCGGTCTGGAGACGATTTTGCTCAAACGACCACCTGTACTACGTGATGGATCCCAATTGGCGTCGAGGCTTCTACTACGATATCAGCTTCGTTGGTCGCTATGAATGCCCAGCAAATTCCCGATCAAGAAATGGCGAATTGTGCGAATGGCATGCGCCTCATGATTCGTCGTCCACCCGAGATGTACGCTCAAGGCGCGAAGCGGAATACAGATTTTAGATGGATTGGACAACGGTTTAAACTAGCCACATGCCGGTGGACCAGATTACACCTTAAATAGGACTGGATTACCGAGATTTTATAGGTGGACTTCTTATAGCAGTATCTTAGATCTCTATATAACGTATTCCACCACCGAGCCGGCCAAACCACCGAGCCGACCACTTTCCTTGGTACAGCCCTTATCCTCTTTAACACGTAATGTCTCAACAACGCAACGCCGTTCAAGAAGAAGGTAGAATTGATCTCGCTCTTCAGGCTTATACCTCTGGCCAATTTCAAAGCCTACGCCACGCTGCTACAGCCTTTAACGTTAAACACCAAAGGCTCTCTGATCGACTCCGCGGAATCACCTCTCCATCTCAAACTCGCCCAAACTCTCATAAGCTCACTACGATAGAAGAGCAAACGATTATCCGATAAATCCTCGATCTCGATTCGCGAGAATTCGCACCCCAGCTGTGTGAGGTGGCAGATATGGCGGATAAACTACTGGGTGTACGCGGTGGAGAGCCAGTAGGGAAAAACTGGGCTGAGAGGTTCATAACGGGCTCAGATGAGCTCAAGATGGCCTTCAATCGAGCTAAGGATAGGCAGAGGATACTACAGGAAGATCCAGAGATTATTGGCGCGTGGTTCAAGCTCGTTACAGACACTAAGGCAAAGTACGGCGTCCACGATGAGGATACGCACAACTTTGACGAGATTGGCTTCTAGATGGGCGTTATTGGGTCAATGAAGGTCGTTACAGCCTCTGAAAGACGTACAAGGCCTGAACTCATCCAGCCGGGCGATCGCGAATGGGTTACGGTTATTCAGAGCATCTGCGCAGCTGGGTATGCGACCCCGCCATTCATTATCTACAAAGGACGCGTTCACATCTCTGCGTGGTATGAGGAGGCAGATATACCACGAAATTGGAAGCTCTCAGTCTTTGAGAACGGCTGGACGAACAACGCGCTTGGTCTTGGGTGGTTGAAGCATTTTGACGCGTATACAAAGGCGCGGCAGGTGGGGGGGTATAGGCTACTCATTTTGGACGGCGATGAGAACCATCTCAGCCAGGATTTCAAGGACTACTGCCTCGAAAACAAGATCCTAACCCTCTGTATGCCACCGCACTCGTCGCATATACTCCAGCCTCTTGACGTGGTCTGTCACGGCAGCGATAGGATGTATAGAATGAACTAGGGTTCTAAGAACTGAGTGTGATAATAGAATTTACGGTAGAGAGCGAGTTACTACGAGGGCGCGAAGATATCGCGTGATAGATTATATAATCCACCGCGCCCCACTTCGCCCCGTTCACTGAAACAAGACCAGCTGTCCCCTCCGTCCTCCCTCTTTTCCCTTAACCAGTATCTCCAAATGCCCGCTGGCTCTTGTAGATACTGGTTATTCTGCTAGTATATCTGTGCTATGTAGACTCAAGAGGCAATGCCTCGTGTTTCGCTATCCTTCTACCTACAGTCTCCCTCTAATGCTCAGCTTGTCTATCTGTTTCGCCTTATCCCTCAAGGCCAATGGGTTCCCTAAGTATGTTTCTGCTTGTGAAAGTTGCCTTGCACCAGATTCCTATGCGGCGGTGTATTTGGTTGTGTGATGCTGGAGACAATAGTAACCATCGTAGTCGTGATTTCGCTGCTTGGGTGTGATACTCCGGGTATGCCCGTGGACGAGGCTGTCTGGTAGCTGCCGTATTGTATGGCGCCGATCGTGCTATAGACCTGCCGTCTTATAGTCGGAGCCTATCTGCTGCTAGTCGCTCTCCCTGCTTGCTATATCGCGCTCCTACTCTTGCCAATGCCATAACTGGGACGCAACAGTCTGGGGAGAGGCTCAAGGCTACGTCTGCTGGCTTGTAGGGAGGGGATTTGCCGCCAATAAGCTCCTTCTATACGTCCTTACTGCTTACTGTGTTGCGCACCTACTCTTGCCAATGCCATAACTGGGACGCAACAGTTTGGGGAGAGGCTCAAGGCTCTGGACATCAGCTTGCAGCAGGACGGTTTGCGGAGACGATAGTAGATGAGGTTCTCTAGCAGCTGCCGTATCGTGTCGCACCGATTGTGTTGTAGACCTGTCGTCTTATAGTCGGAGCCTATCTGCTGCTAGTCGCTCTCCCTGCTTGCTATATCGCGCACCTACTCTTGCCAATGCCATAACTGGGACGCAACAGTCTGGGGAGAGGCTCAAGGCTACGTCTGCTAGCTTACAGGGAGGGGATTTGCCGCCAATAGGCTCCTTCTATGCGTCCTTACTACTTACTGTGTCGCGCACCTACTCTTGCCAATGCCATAACTGGGAGGCAACAGTTTGGGGAGAGGCTCAAGGCTCTGGGCAACAGCTTGTAGCAGGACGGTTTGCCAAGACGTTGGGAGAGGTTGTCTAGTCGTTGCAGTGGTGTGTGGTGCCGATTGTTGCGCACCGGGCGTCTGGTGTTTGAGTTGTGTTGAAGGTATTGCCGTTCTAGCAGTGACTCGTCGACTCGGAGCGTTGCAGTGTCATCTGGGGTGATGGACTAGCCGGGAGATAGTGACTAGATGGTTGCTGTTGTCTTTGGTGGACGCATCGTTCGTGTAGCTTGCTCATGTATTCGTCTGCTTGCTCTGCCGTGGCCGCGACGGCGACTCTAGAGATATCTCATCGACGCTGAGGGACGCGCGATGGCCTCTAGAGGCCGGAGCGGCCACTGGCAGAGGTGTTTTGATGATCCTTAGATGATACTTCTGTAAATTCCAAAAATTGAGTTCTCGCTGTGTGTGCTGTTTTTTATCGCGCCTTAGCCACAATGTGGCTAAGCCGATACGCCCGAGCCATGAAGTAACGTGACGGCAAAGGAGCCATGCCGTGCCGTCACGTGGTCTCCTTCTCGCCATTGAAGCGCAAGTACTCCCAACGCGTCCAGGACTTGGCACGCCGCCGCGTCTACCATATCAATAAGGAAGGCTTTCTCCCTGCCTTTAAAGACGCGTTTTCGACGTGTTCACGGAAGAGAATTGTCGAAAGACCTTTGAGACAGTAGGGCTAGTCCCTATTAACACGCAGGTAGTGTTGGATCGCCTTGAAGTACGGCTACGTACCCCGCCAGAACCCCGTCTCCTAGAAACGCCGTGGCAGCCAAAGACTCCAAGCAATACTCAAGAATTTGGATCCCAATCCAAGCTCGTAAGCGAGTCTTTTACTCGGTCACCAGTTACTGCGCAGGCAGGCTTTTCACAGCTTGTTAAGGGCGCTGAATTGATGCTGCACCAGAACGCCCTACTTGTTGCACGAAACCACGAGCTTGAAGAGCAATTGGCAGTAATGAGGAAGCGAAAATCGCGTAAAAGGAAGCGGATCCAGCAAGGTGGTACTATGGGGTATGGGACTGCTGCAGCGCGGGTAGCTGCTGAGGCGTCTGTTGCGCCTCAGGGATCAAAGAATGCTCGTAGTAGTAGTGGTCAAGAAACAGTCCGACCAACTCAAAGGCGCTGTGGGAACTGCGGCGCGACTGGGCACAATGCGCGAACGTGTAAAAAGAATATTGAGATTTCTTCTGAATCAGATAGCAGCACGACAGACTTGGAATCTATTGTTGATAGCGATAAAATTGAAGAGTCGTAACATGAATTGGTCGTGCCAAGGAAAAGTGGCCGGCTCGATGGTTTGGCCGGCTCGGTGGTGGAATACGTTAATTGAAAAGAGTGTTGAACAGTGGCATGCCAGTCCTTGATACCTCAGGCATAGTGCACGTGATAGATGCCAAGGAATGTATTGACATGCATATATATGCATGCAGATGCCACGGGGCATTAAAAACAGCACACACAGCGAGAACTCAATTTTTGGAATTTACAGAAGTATCATCTAAGGATCATCAAAACACCTCTGCCAGTGGCCGCTCCGGCCTCTAGAGGCCATCGCGCGTCCCTCAGCGTCGATGAGATATCTCTAGAGTCGCCGTCGCGGCCACGGCAGAGCAAGCAGACGAATACATGAGCAAGCTACACGAACGATGCGTCCACCAAAGACAACAGCAACCATCTAGTCACTATCTCCCGGCTAGTCCATCACCCCAGATGACACTGCAACGCTCCGAGTCGACGAGTCACTGCTAGAACGGCAATACCTTCAACACAACTCAAACACCAGACGCCCGGTGCGCAACAATCGGCACCACACACCACTGCAACGACTAGACAACCTCTCCCAACGTCTTGGCAAACCGTCCTGCTACAAGCTGTTGCCCAGAGCCTTGAGCCTCTCCCCAAACTGTTGCGTCCCAGTTATGGCATTGGCAAGAGTAGGTGCGCGACACAGTAAGTAGTAAGGACGCATAGAAGGAGCCTATTGGCGGCAAATCCCCTCCCTGTAAGCTAGCAGACGTAGCCTTGAGCCTCTCCCCAGACTGTTGCGTCCCAGTTATGGCATTGGCAAGAGTAGGTGCGCGATATAGCAAGCAGGGAGAGCGACTAGCAGCAGATAGGCTCCGACTATAAGACGACAGGTCTACAACACAATCGGTGCGACACGATACGGCAGCTACTAGAGAACCTCATCTACTATCGTCTCCGCAAACCGTCCTGCTGCAAGCTGATGTCCAGAGCCTTGAGCCTCTCCCCAAACTGTTGCGTCCCAGTTATGGCATTGGCAAGAGTAGGTGCGCAACACAGTAAGCAGTAAGGACGTATAGAAGGAGCTTATTGGCGGCAAATCCCCTCCCTACAAGCCAGCAGACGTAGCCTTGAGCCTCTCCCCAGACTGTTGCGTCCCAGTTATGGCATTGGCAAGAGTAGGAGCGCGATATAGCAAGTAGGGAGAGCGACTAGCAGCAGACAGGCTCCGACTATAAGACGGCAGGTCTATAGCACGATCGGCGCCATACAATACGGCAGCTACCAGACAGCCTCGTCCACGGGCATACCCGGAGTATCACACCCAAGCAGCGAAATCACGACTACGATGGTTACTATTGTCTCCAGCATCACACAACCAAATACACCGCCGCATAGGAATCTGGTGCAAGGCAACTTTCACAAGCAGAAACATACTTAGGGAACCCATTGGCCTTGAGGGATAAGGCGAAACAGATAGACAAGTATTACGGGACGGTAGCTGGAAAGACGCAGCATACTCGTAGCCAAAGATTGTTTAGATTCAGTTAAAGAGTGAAGGTATCTACAAACAGAGAACCTCAATGAGGTTCTTTCTCTATACTAGGCTCAATCAGGCTTAGGCTCTTAGCCTATACCAACCATGGGCCATGCCCATAACATTACCCCCCTCCTTACCGGGTGTGCAGGACTAAAGAGGGTGTGGTAGGTGGGATAATCAAACAGACAAACGCCTATACATCGCTTCTGCCAGCTTGTAGCAGATTCGAAGGCGCTGGCCACCTCTACTCGGTTTCTTCGGGCCCCTGTTTGAGCTCCTATATCTTCGCCGACACCGTCGCCCTTGTCATACTCTGCCTCGAAGCGGTCTAAGTCCTCGACTTCTGTGAATAATGAACGTGGCTGCCAATCGGGATCTGCATAGCCTTTCCATTTGATTAATAACTGACGAACCCAGCCTCGCCCAACCCGTTTCTTCTCTGCGCGAAGTATACGTTCTACTTCAAACTCAGCCTCTGTTTCTTCGGTTTGAGGCACTAATGGTGGCGGCTGGGTATCATCGGATTCTTGTGAGGGCAGTGTGTCGGTTGCGGCTCGGCGGAGTAGGTCAACGTGGAAACGGTTATGGATACCACTTGGCAGGTCAGCCAGCTCGTATACCATCGGGGAGATCTGGTTCTCGACAGTGTATTTGGCTTGCGTCCACGACAGTTTCTTTGATAGCTGCGGAGTATTGATATTCCTAAGGTTCAACCAGACTTTGTCGCCCTTTTTTAACGTTTCGGCAGCTTGACGTGACCTGTTGGCGTCGTTCTCCATCTTCTGCTGGGACCAGGCCATCGCTGCCTGTGCATATTCTTGTGCCTCTTCTATTCGTTGCACAAAGGTCTCGGCATCGGCTGTTGGTGAGTTACTGGGTGAGATTCGTTGTACTTTCTGGATTGGTTCCGCATGGTAGCCGTGGGTTAGATAGAATGGACTCATCCCTGTGACTGAAGAGTCACGATTGTTCAGTGCTAACATAGCCGTAGGTAGTAGCGTTGGCCAGTCTAGTTGGGAGTATGCGATGAAGGCGCGGAGATAGCGTAGAACTTCCTGGTTCATACGCTCGGTCGCGCCATCGGTCTGTGGATGAAAGGCTGTAGAGAGTCTCTGCTCAATCTTTGTAAGTTCGCAAAGCTTCCTCCAAAAACGACCTGTCCAATTGCTGCCTCTGTCCGACGTCAATGCCATGGGAAATCCGTGGTAGCGATAGTGGCATTGTAAGAACCTTTTCGCGCACTCTTTGGCGCTCATTGTAGTCATAGCCTCCAACGTAACACTTTTGAGGAGGCGATCTGTGATAACCATGAGGTATTTTGGGCCGTTTTACTCCGCGGGCAAATCAGTCATGAAATCGATTGATAGCTCGCTGTGGAAGCGGGCCGGGATTGGAAGTGGTTTCAGAAGACCTCGCTTCTTATCACGCCATATTCCTGTTCTCCCACATACGTCGCAATTACGTACAAACTGCCGGACTGTCTTGTATTGTTGGGGCCAAAAGAAACTTCTGGATAGAATCGCAAGCGTGCTATCTCTCCCTGGGTGTCCAGTAACATGGGAATCGTGAGTTTGTTGGACCAGCGTTGTTCGCAGCGGTTCCCAATCTGGTACCCATAGGATCCCTCTTCTCGTGACCGCGCCGTGGTCGTCTACTTCGCATTCGGGTAGCTGTACCGACAACTTGAGCTCTGGAGGAAAGGAACGTTCGCCAGTAACTATAGCCGTATGAATAGCTTCGTAGGATTGGTCCTCTGCTATTGCGCGATCCCAGAGAAGTTGTAACTCTGGTTTCTCGAAAAGATCGCATCCTTTTGCAACTGACCGGTTTTGACCGTACCTAGTAGTGGACCGGTGTTGACCGTTTTCGGCAGTCAGCTGGTGTCGACCGTCCAGTCCAGTATTTTGCTAGGGCTCCCGTATAACGTCCCATGTACTATTGGATGTATTCGGTGTATTGACTGGGCAGATAAGGGCTTGTATTGCGATTGTTTCGATCGTCCTCTCGGAAAGAGGAGGAAGCCATTCGTCCTTGATCAACTGGGCCACTCGCCCTTGTAGTCTCTCGTCGTTCTTGTCATGTGGCATATCTTGATGTCTTCTTGATAGTGCGTCTGGTCTTTGCGCTAGTTTTCCGGCGCGAAATTCCAGCTGGAATTGGTACTCAGATAGAATTAGCGACCATCTTGCTTGTCTCTCTGACAAACGCTGCGCTGTCATAAAGTAGCGGAGATTCTTGTGATCGGTAAGGACTTTGAAAGGTGCTGCAACACTGCGTAGTTCTCCTCTCCAGTGTTCAATGGACTTGATTAATGCCAGTAATTCTTTATCGTGGATCTCGTAGTTACATTCAGCCGCAGTGAGCTTGCGGGAGAAGTATGCTACTGGTCGTAGTTTTCCTTTCATATCCTTCTGCGACAACGTGCCTCCCAGCGCGTAGCCAGAGCAGTCGCACTCGAGTACCGTATCCAGGTCTGGATTCCAGTGAGCCAGTATTGGGGCGGAGATGAATAGCTCCTTCAAGACTTGAAAGGCGTTCTCATGTTCTTTGTTCCAGACAAAAGCGACGGCCTTTCGTGTTAACTTGATTAAGGGGTCGGAGAGCTCTGAGAAGTTGTCGATGAAGTCTCGGTAGAAATTTGCAAAGCCTAGGAAGGAGCGTACGCCTGTGACATTGACTGGAGCCTCCCATTCTTTAATCGCGGCAACTTTCTCTGGGTCGACTTTGATCCCTTCTCCTGCAGTGATAATGAACCCCAGATATTTGACCTCCTGAACAGCAAACTCGCACTTGCTTAAGTCTAGCCGAAGTCCAGCAGTCTTGAGCTTGGCAAGAATTTGGTTAACCTTAACCATGTGATCCAGATAGTCGCCGTCGCTCCATATCAAGACATCGTCCATGTAGGCTGAACAGCAGATATCTAGGGATTCCCGTAGGACTCCGTTGATGTATCGTTGAAAGCTCGCGGGTGCGCCAGCTAGTCCGAAGGGGGTAACTAGCCATTCGAATAGTCCAAATCGAGTGCGAAAAGCCGTTTTCCACTCATCGCCGTGCTTGATGCGGAGCCGATGAAATGCCGCTCTGACGTCAAGTTTGGTGTACCAACGCGCTGTTGCTAGATTTCGTAGGGTTTCTCGGATTAGTGGCAATGGGTAGCGGTCCGATCGAGTGATTCGATTCAGTGCCCGATAGTCTACACACATCCGAATGCCTCCACCTGGTTTCCTTACAAATAAGACTGGGGCTGCCGCTGGTGAGTTGCTGGCGCGTATCCAGCCCTTGTCCATATAGTCCGAAAGTGTTTTTCGTAGGACTAATAGCTCTTCCCTCGACATGCCGTATAATGGGCCCCAAGGAACTTCTGCCTCGCGACCTTGTTCATCTCGTATCAATTCGATAACGTGATCGCGACCCTCTTGATGGGGCGCGATCTCTCCGTCTTCGTCGTCGAGAAAGGCATCAGCATGCTCTGCTATTTCTTCTGGTATCTCTTGTCGGATTTCTTCCTCAGTCTTTCTCTGTTTTCTTTCTGCTAACTTGCTTAGGGCCTTGTTGATATCCGACATCGAGATAGCCAGCACTTGTGTACCATCCGGTCCATCTCTTCTCAACCGTCGCTGGGCCCTTCCAACAATAGCTGCAAATACAGATCCTGACACTAGACAAGCCGCCCGCACGTGAGCGAGCCGGTCTCGCGCTTTGGTGTTCTGTTCTAGCCACCCCTTTTCTCTTACCGTGATGCGCTGGGATCCTTGACCAATAAGCAGCTTTCTCTTAGCTGCTATATATCGCACCCAGTTTCTCTCTGCCCATGCCTTGCCTAGGATAATAGGGAAGCTCAATCCTTTCACTATATACCCATAGACTCGCTCTGCTCGACCATCAATGTCGATCGTAGCGTAGGTCATGTGCGTAATACGGAGGTCTTCTCCGTTCTCGTGGCTCTCTTTAGCCAGTGCCAATTGTTTGGTGTCAATTGGGATGCGCGGTAGACGATGTGTTTGGACACTCTTCTCGCTGAAAGCAGCATAAGGGAGGCAGCCGTTATCAAAGAAGGATTCGGTGAAAGAAGTTCCGTTGATCAAGGTATCTATCAAGAAGGGTGTACTTTCCATCCTATCCTTTGCTGCTTTGAGTTCTCTTATGCCTGGTAGCTTTGTAATGTCTTCGCCATGTACATCTACTTCAGACCCTCGTGCGCGACGATGCACAAGGGTAGCTAGTTTTCCGACTCTGATGAGGCTTCCTGTAGGGAGTCATCGGTATGCTGTGTGATTACCGCAGTGACCTGAGTCTTTGGACGTGTTGCTGGTCGGAATTCGCATACGTTCGGATGGTGCTTGGGCTTCTTACAGCGCCCGCATTTGCCCGCTTGTATAAGTGCCAAGAACTCTGTTTGGGATCGCCATTTCGCTCTAGGTCGTCGGTCCTTCTTCGCATCCTTTCCGAGTGTATCGACCCGAGCTATCAGTGCTGCGATCTGCGCTGAAAGGGCGTTGATGCCAGTCATTTCGACATCGCCTTCTGCGTCACGACTGACTGTTTGGGGTGATTGTGGCCTCCCTCGAGTCGTTGGCGTCTCCTTATCCGTACTTGGATAGCGGCGTTGGTGGGATAGAGCCTCTGTCTTCGTCGCGAAGTACTGTACATCTTTTACGTAAGTGTCGTAGTCGTCCCTGGACAATCGCACTGGTTTCAAGGTCTGTTGGAGGGAGTAGTTGAGCGCGTTGTTCATGATAGTGATCTTTGAGGCTCTTTGCGGCGCTAGGGATCCAGCTTGCGATGTCAGTTGTTCGAACTGCTGGCGGAAGTCTTCGAACGGTTGTCTGCTGCCTTGGCTAATCTTGTTCAGCTCGTCGAGAGCTTTAGCTTCCGCTTCATGATCTAAGAACTTGTCGTCCATATGCTTGATAAAGGACTCGGGTTCGTAGTTGTCATGTTGCTCTCCATTGCTTAGCCATTGGATGACGCGTTGTTGTTTCTCTGTCGGAAGCCCGTTGAAGATGTTCGCGCATATTCCTTGATTGCTTCCAAGCTTCCCATTTTCAACAGTGATTTTTGTCTTGATCTGCCATCTGAACAGCGTGTAGTTGTCTCTTTTCCCGTCCCATTTAGGCCATGCAATAGCTTTTGCACCGGTGTTCCCATCAACACTGACTGCGGTCAGAGCTGCCACCAATTGTTGTACGGTGTCAGGCGAATTTGCTCGAGCCATTGAGAGTTTGTCGATTCCTTGCGTAATGCTCGCGATTGGGTCGTCGTCGGTAGTAGGGGTGTAGGTTGTAGGAGTCGATAGGGTACTGTTGCTACGCATCAAGTACACCTAGGTTTGTAAAGAACTGAATCTATATTACGGGACGGTAGCTGGAAAGACGCAGCATACTCGTAGCCAAAGATTGTTTAGATTCAGTTAAAGAGTGAAGGTATCTACAAACAGAGAACCTCAATGAGGTTCTTTCTCTATACTAGGCTCAATCAGGCTTAGGCTCTTAGCCTATACCAACCATGGGCCATGCCCATAACAACAAGCTGAGCATTAGAGGGAGACTGTAGGTAGAAGGATAGCGAAACACGAGGCATTGCCTCTTGAGTCTACATAGCACAGATATACTAGCAGAATAACCAGTATCTACAAGAGCCAGCGGGCATTTGGAGATACTGGTTAAGGGAAAAGAGGGAGGACGGAGGGGACAGCTGGTCTTGTTTCAGTGAACGGGGCGAAGTGGGGCGCGGTGGATTATATAATCCATCACGTGTCGGCTGTCTGATGAAGTCCTCCTAACCGGACATAGCTGCGTGATTAAGCGGCTGCAACCGAGTAGGATAAAATCAATCAATCAATCAATGCAGATGCCACGGTGTACTTTACCTCTGCAGTCAATACAGTCAAGTCACAGGGTGACACTTGTTCTGTTCATCGGCTCCTATCGTTAAGTTCGTGTTGAATCTACTTCCGAATAACTCTGTTTTGCTCGTTCAGCGCAACAAGGAGGGAAAATGTATTCAAAGATCCCAAATTGATTCCATTGGTTGAAATCAGCGCGGATTATCGATGCTAGCTAATTAGGGGCCTTGAATTCCACTTAATCCAACCTAGCCAAAACTTGTCAAAATTCGATCAATTAGCCCAACAAACAATGGCAAAGCGACGGGATTTTTTGTAATCCATCGGGTCATCTCGTATACACAGTACGTCGAGATTAACTATAGTGGCCAATCGTAAGCGCCAAGTTTTGAAATCCAGCCAATAAATTCAATCTCTCGTACAAGCCCCGAATATGGCAACGGAAAGTCTGGCTCCGCTGCGATGAGTGTGTGACGAGCCTAGGGAAGGGACTTGATGATGGTGGCGATAAATTTGAATATCAATGATTACCATCGGAGTTCCGAACGTCATCCGTGGCCCTGATCTCTTAAGCGAAAGAAAGCAGAGAGCACATCATCGTAGACCTCTTGGATCTAAGAAAATGTGGACAGGCCGCCGAGAGAGATCAGCCAATGAGATGAAAAAACGTGTCAGTGAACTCGTAACGATGAATAGAGTCATTCGAAGGACGGATTGTTGGCACAATTTTAGGTTGCAGATCAAAGACGGTGAACATTCTTCCAAGGAAATTGTCCTACTGTGTTAGACAGAATCTTAGAGGTAGCTAGTGTTGATCACGAGTTTCTTTGAGATTCATGAAGTACCGTGTCTTGAAATTCTGGTATGGGGAGTTCAGGATGTGCAATAAGCTTTGAAACTCTCGAATTTGTAGACTGAGGGACTAACATGAGATTGTTGGTGCATAATTCCGGCACATCAAGACTCCTGACCCGCGATAATTGCGTCCCAATTCCAACGCCCCGAGCTAAGTTGGCCTCCATCAACAAGAATATTCGTTCCGGTGATGAAGGATGAATCTGGTCCAACTAAGAAGGCGACAGTTCCCGCAACCTCTTTTGATTTTCCTTTTCGTCGAAGGGCTGATCTGTCTACCAAATTTGTTATCAGCTCCCTATTTGCTACCAACTCCGCGTCTAACATTGGATTGTCCATGGCTCCAGGACTGACGGTGTTGATTCGAGCACCCTTACTGCCCCATGCTCGTGCTGCGGCTTCCACTCGAAGCTGATTTGCCAATTTGCTGCGGGCATAGGCGTGGCCACTCGCCTGTTCATGATTGAGTTCCGGATGGACAAGCAGTTTGTCGCGAGGAGCTGTAGCGAAGTGGGCCTTCAGGGCTTCGGAGACGGCGGGTATGTGATGTGCTGCTATGCTGGATATACCAACAAATGATGTGCCTTCCGATGCCACCTGATAGAAAGCGTCCATAACGTTGACAAAACCGAGGAGGTTGACTTCGTATATCATCTTCTCCGTTCCCTTCGCTGGCCCCAAACCAGCAGTGAGGACAATTGCATCGATGTGACCGACGGCTGCAACCGTCTTTGCAAACTTTTCGACTGCGCCGAAGTCGACAATGTCTAATTGGTAGCCGTCTACGGTATGGCCCTCATCACGCAGAGACTTGAGGACTGAAGCAATAGTTGTCTCTGAGTAATCCGCGATCCAGAGATGGCGCCCTTTGGCAACTCGACGGGCGCAATCTAGTCCTAATCCTCCTGTACCAATAACGACGCCAACCTTGGTCGTAGCTTGGGCCATGTTGAGAGACTGAATTTTTCGTGGGAATAGTGAAAATGTTCCAAAGTGGTCAAAGAGAGAGAATGAGGAGAAGAGAAAGTTGCTGGTGGTAGATTCTTTGAATGATCACTGATAGTCTTGGTTGGTACCTATTGTGCGGAGGTGATTCACGGCGAGGAAAAAATGGCTACCCGCGGCTTCCTTTATAATACTAGTACTGTTGCCATGATGACTGCACCCGCGATTGATAGGCGCGGAGCAGTATATACCCGTTGATTTTGGATCTTCGTTGACTTGGGGGTCGCTTTCCCTGAAAGATCAAAACGACGGGGACCATGTATGTATAGCATATATACCAGCTCTTTGGTACCCGAGAGAGCTGTGAAGAAGGGAAAAAGGCTCCTGGCATTTCCTCGTTCCTCAGTACTTAGCGGATCTCTTTGAAAAGGCTCGGTATGTTGTAGTTCTCAAGTGAACAAGGACATTTGCAACATACACTCGAGTAGTTTTCTGGACTCCGGAACGGTTCTATTATGTATCCGAGTCCTTAGCGGCTAACGCACTACCTACCTAGCGTAGATTAGAATTAATAATAATAATCAGATTTTACGTGGTATGTAATGGCTGCTGTGCCGTGTGCCCACAATCTCTATCTACAATCGCAAAAACCTAACTCTCTGGGATGAAAAAGCCTCTCGGATCTATCCTGAGCGGAATCCATACGGTGCCTAAGGGGGCCATTAACGGTCCGGTCCCTTCGCTATCTTGACGTCTCTCGACTTGGCCGTACACCTACTCGTACTATGCCCCCTACTTTACTACCCGGGTCATCTATCCTACTCCCGCCAGTACAGCTCCTCTATGGCTCCTAAGCCGTGTCCTCTGCCTAAAATCTGCTGTCGTTTCACATGAGAACCGTCATGTACGGATATTTCCTATCCCCTGTATATACCATGCCTTCACCTGCCGTGGTCCGTTGTCCCCCCAACTCACATCACCAGAATACTCTCCTACCCTTAACCTGCCCTTTTTCTCCCTATTACCCCTGCCCTTTGTCCCTGTACCGGGGGTGGTCCTCCTCCTCCCGGCTCACTTTTCGATAGATTAGGATTACCGTGACCGTGCTAATTCGCTAGCCTCTTAGCATTTCTATTATAGATGGAAACTTCGTAATCGGACCGTTTTATCCGACCAGAATCGCTAGCTTGACTTGGCAAGGCTAGATCCAGAAAGAGTAATAGCCCGCAGCTATCTCGCTAGCGAATTTGCCCGGATAATAGGCTTGTTGTCGGTGAAAACAATGCCGAACACAACCGAAAGAGGCACCGAACCTCGACCTCGACTTCGAGCTCCTCCCTGCCAAACAACCCATTCCACTTACAGTTTCACCAGCCACACGTCTACCCAAAGATGAAGGCTTGGATAGCCGCTCCAGCTACTGCTGCTCTCGTATATAGAGCGTATTCGCGAAATTCTCTTACTTCCTTCGGAATCGTGGTTGCAGCCCTCACTGCCATAGTCCACGCAATACACCCTTGGATAACGCCCTTCTCGCTGCTCGTAGTATTCTTTCTTGCTGGCACCACTGTGACGAAGGTACCTTGCCTTAAATTGAGCATCTCTGTATATCTCATGCTAACACCCGCAACAGGTAAAGCATGAGGTGAAAGCCCGCCTTACACACTCGTCCTCCGGTTCACCAGGCGGCGAGGGGCCACGAACTCATATCCAGGTTCTGGCGAATTCCGGGGTAGCTTCCGTCTTGATTCTGTTACATGCATGGAGCTTGCGCAGAGACAACGGAGAGTTCGACAATCAATGCTTCAAAAGAGGAGCCTGGCCCCGAACCAGCGATGTTTTGGTCACCGGAATTGTGGCGTATGTATACATCAGAACAACCACTGATTGATCTTCTCCTAATATGAAAACCTCAAAGCAACTACGCCGCCGTCGCTGCTGATACCTTCTCGTCCGAACTTGGCATTCTAGCAAAGTCTAAGCCTCGCCTGATTACAGCACCTTGGCAAATTGTGCCGCCAGGGACGAATGGTGGTGTGACAGCTACAGGAATCAATGCAGGTGTTCTCGGCTCCTTCATTCTGTCCGCCACAGCAACGATACTCATCCCTTTCTGCCCCGAATCCACCTATGGCCTCACCGGAACTCTTGGTGGAGGAGTGAACACAGTTGGTTGGTCGTTGAAATCAAGGATAAACTTTCTATTGGTCATGACTGCCATTGGAACAGTTGGCTCTTTGCTCGATTCTCTACTCGGGGCTCTACTCCAAGCAAGCGTAGTGGACACAAGAACAGGAAAGATTATTGAAGGAGATGGCGGTCAGAAGGTCATTGTGACCAGTGCAGGATCCCTACATCTCAAGCAACGAGCCGTCGTCAGAGAAAAAGTCGGGAGCGGCGAAGGCTCTGGCATTGTGCCAGCCACCACCAACGAGCTCAGGAAGCGGAATATGTCGACAGAACAAGATGGTAAAAGGCAAGAAGTGGAGAGTCGCAAAGTGGCCGTCGGGTCCGATATTCTGAGCAATAACGGAGTCAACTTCCTCATGGCAGCCACCATGAGCGCGATGGGTGTCTTTGGTGCTGCCTGGCTGTGGGGTGTCCCTTTGAATATGTTCCTAGGCTAGGCTTGACCTAAGGCAACCTTGATTTACTTTTCAATGGTTCCGCAATCATGGTAAGTTCAACAGTCCTTCCGTGTCTATGTTCTCTTTCTTCTCAAGTTCTTCTATAATTATTGCTGGCATGCAAGTGACGGTCACTCAGCAGGTGAACAATACTTTCGAATCAAGATCAATAGCGACAAACTTCTGGTAATGCCATCCTGAAAATATTCCAGGAAACTGTTACTCTTGATCTCGATTTGGACATGTCGAAGTGCCGTTCACTTGTCATCTTCCTTCCGCTTCTAGCCCGCTCCACTTCAACCTGCTCAACACCACAACACGCAGAAGGCGTCACGCTTCCACTGTTAACATAGACTCTCTTGCCGAAGTGAACAAAACAATGGCTCGCACCAAACTCCTCTCACCATCTCTCACCCTTGCCTCAATCGAACCCGACATGGCTCCACGAAACAGCCTAGCCCCGTACTCGTCCTCTACTGTCGTCAAATGGCATGGCGTAACCTCAATATGTCCTTCACGATGGTCTCTGCTTCCGGACCGCTGGAGTACCGTCAACAACGACCATCGGGCCGACCTCAAAGCCATGATTGCAGATGCCTTCGCCTTCCGACAAGTCGTTGACGACTCCTCAGCCTACGCGGACGAGCCGACCCACACACGAGCGGCGGCCGATGCTCTACGTACTCTCCTCATGAACCCTCTCCTCCACACTTTACATTTCGATATATTTAAGAAAGTGGCCAAATCGACCATGAAGGCAAAGGTCAGAGATTGGCAGGACAAAAGGCACAGTGAACTGGGTGAGTACATCTACCAGCCTGAGAAGAGCCACCGGCAGGCCAATATCGGAGTTTGACGCAAAGCCTTGAAATTCAGTGTTGAAGTCAATAATTTTCTGTCAATCCCGACCAAAAGGTTGCCAGAAATTTATCAATCTCAAACCGGGTTTGGTAGGTCGTTGTTCCTTTCGTGGCTTTCAAGGGCAGTCTCGAAAACTTGGTCAGAGGAAGCTTCAGCTCATAAACTCTTGTGCTACTCACTAACATTCTTACAGTACCCATCATGGAAGACTTCACCACTCAAGCAGGCCGTCCTTCTGCGCCTCTGGCAACTTTTGCCGCCCATGGCTTCTCATTCTCGTCATCGGAATCGGACCATTTTCTAGCGGCGCGTATCCGCTTTCTGGCCGCTTTTGAACGCGTGTACTCTGCAGACCAAACTATGAGCGAGAAACAAAGAAAAATACGGCTACCAAAACCTATTTTTATGGCACTCGAGCATCTCCAATACATACATCATGAAGAGCAGGGATGGATTGTGAAGAATCTAGACGCGGAGAGCGGAGAGGATCTGAGGCATAGCAGCTTTGCGGTCACCCTGTGGGCCAATCAGATGGTGGTTACAGAAGCAGATCTTGACGTCAAAATGGGCGTCACTTTACCTGCCAAACACAAAGACAACTGGGCGAGCCTGTGGTCGACGGAACGGAAGTACAACTGGTGGATTCCACTCACTTCTCCTAAAGCCGACATGCGGTTTGCCCACGATATGATGGTCTCCCACGGCATTACCCTCTTTTCAGCTGTTCTTGCTTACGGCACTGGCCCAATTGAGCTTAATGAAGCGACGAGACACATTGAGCATACAGTCAATCTTTGTATGACTCATATCGAGACCTTTTGGCAACTGACACAAGTGGGCATTGCAGAGAAAGGGTGGGATGAGAGGTCGAAGCACGAGGAGAGACAGATGAGAATGGAAGATGTACAATATAGTATGGCCATCTGTGAGCAGATAAAGCGGGATCTGGACAAGGCGAGAACAATCGTTCCAGAGAGGGTGACGAGAGGATCGAGGCGGGTCAGTGAGGGTGTTGGGATGGTTGGAGTCTCGTTTTGAGATGAAGATTTTGAAGTAGAGACCGATATCGGTATTTTTCCTGGCGAGATTTTGTTTGCAAGATGCCGGGAAAATTTCTGTGCGTGTGGTTTGAATTCAGTTTGCTCTCGTTTGTCTGGGGATTGGTAAATCCTGGATATATTGAGATGTGCTGCGGTGTATCCTCCATGCTGATCTCTGCGTTTGGTATGCCTACTTTAATCTTTGGTATCTGTTTTGTCACGGCAAGCAATGAAATGAAGGGTTGTCTCAAATTATATTCCACGGTTCAATTATCCAATTATGAATACATGGTGCTAATACACTTGATGACAATAGAATTCTACTCACCCCGGGTGTAAATTCGATCAAAGATTGATCGGATTACTGAATAGCGCGATCAAACTCCTTACTTTACTTTACTCTCTATGGCCGTCGCTTTGCACGCGGTTTGAGGGTGGGTGGTGTAGGTGTAGTCGTCTTGCTTTGATTCGTATCAAGGATTTAGGTTTTGCTGTGAGATACTTTTTTGGGTTGGGTGGTTGGTAGTTGATGAATGGGTTCGTTGATGGGCTTTCTTGGTCGATGATGGGTTTCCTCGTTCCTTAGAATTGGGTATTGATGATGATGATGATCGCTAACGTATGCACGAGTTTATATCTCTACGTCTGAGAAAAGCAGAAGGATAGCGGGGGATATCGAGCCCGTTATTATCTGTCAGTAACAACAAAAAAAACCCAAGAAAGGTGGCCTCGAAGCCTTGAACCCCTGGTTCCTCTTATTGTGTTTAGTGATTGGAAGGAAGGTTGGATATATATCGTTATAACTAGTAAAATACACGTACTGAGAATTCCCTCGTATCGTTTAGTTTAGCCTTGGGGATAACAGAATACCACTTCCGAAACTAAGATAATAGTCTATCTATCGAAGATTTCTCATATTCTTATATTAATACTTAGCTTTACCATTAGCTCCTAGCTCCTAATATTTCTAATCGAATCGAATCCCGAAATTAGATTTGGGGGCCTTCCGTTTTGTTGGAGATTGGTTCACACCAGAAGCGGTCGTGCCGGAGAGTGCGAAATAATGGGTTGATTATTCCCCTCTCTGATTATCTAGCCTGATTATCGAGCCTGATCATCTTGACATGTATGTTGTCTGAGAAGGATCTGGAAGAGAATATGAGGCTGGAGATCTTGCTAGGTATCGTAATGATAATCATCACCAACTATCAACGCCACCTCATTGTTTTCATAGACTCTCTATGCGCCGCAGCATAAGATATAGCTCCGGAGCAAAAGAGAAACATGTAACAGGGAAAGGCGGCATGTCCAATCCTGAAGGTGCTCTCGAAATTTCTCTGCATGGTGGGCAAAATTGTAATCGTACTCGCTTTCTATATACAACTAAGCCGAGGCCATTAGTCACATCCTACCCTCTCCGATTCAAGCCGAAGATACGTGGCAGGAATTCCATTATACTCCGCCACTCGCATGTTAAAAGGACAACCGATTGATAAAACACGTCAGATTTCTAAAGCGCATCCCCAATTAGCGCCAAATTCTGAATAGCAGCCAACCCATACTGCGCAACATCGTTCGTAGCAAACCAAGTCGTCTCATCGACCTCGAGTAATGCATCAGCCCCCTTGACATGCGTTATGTTCCACGGCGCGGTGGCCCTCAACCCATCCGTTCCAAAGAAATCTTTCCACGCTCTCCGCGCCAGCGACGAATTGCCAGTCTCAAACGCGTTGTAAGCCGCCAACCGCGTGTGTCCTTGGTACAGATTCAATGACCCGAATGAAGAACCGTATCGAGCTGTTTGTTCGGCACGAGACGCGTTGAAGTAGTAACAATAGTCTAGCCAGGCTTCTTTGAATCCTTTGGGGAGATCTGGACCCAAGTATTGGATGGTCTCTGAGACGACTTCGACGAGTCCGAAAACGGCGCTTAGGTGAGATACAGCGACGATGCCGGTGTTGTTCAAATCGCCAGGGGGGGGAGAGAGAGTGCTGTTGGTGAGACTGTAAAGGCCCGACCCTGTGACAAACCCGTTTTTCAACCTAGCGATGGAGGTGAGTGTAGACAGAAGCTTGGTCTTTGATTCAACCCAACGCGGGCCGCGACGTTCGTAGGCCATTAGCCAAGCTGCGGCGAGAGAGGAATAATCTGTGCCGAGACCAACGGCCACGTCCGACGAGGGTGTGGGTACCCATCCATCTGTGCGCACCTTTCGATTGGGGTCAAGGACACCATATGTCTTGTCTACGTCTAGTAGTTCATCCAATAATTCTCCAATCCGTTCATCACCGCCGCTGAGATAGTATAGAGGCTTGCGATACATTGGCTGTGATATACGTGCTTGTTTTGCCGAGTCACCCCAATGTTGGATTCCATGGCGAGTGCCTAGGCCCTTCCAGCCCCCGAGGTGATAGACATCTACTTCACCTGTGTGGCGTGTAAGTGCTTCGGCAAGACGGTAAACGTCTGCGCGTCCCGTACGGAGAAAGTATTGCCAGAGCCAAAGATCAGGGGACAATTCACTATTATCCCATGCAAAGCCTCCAACGTCGTAGCGCCAGATGTGTCGGTCTCTGTCGTATGTGTGCATAAAGTCTCCATAATCGAGGAAGCCATACCATCTTCTTTGCTCGACTTGTTTTTCGTAGAACTCGAACAATAAGTCGAGGTGGTTCTCGATCTCTGTCGCTTTGGCGCTACTCTTGTTTGGTAGAGACCAGTACGTTCCCAAAGCCTTGGTTTCATGAATTCGCTGGGGTGTTGTTACCAGGACTGGGGGTTGATTGACATATTTCGTCAGTCCTGATAATGACTCCTTGGAGGGAGTTTTGTCAAAACCCAAGAGGTAAATTTCGCTTGTTCGGGCGATCCCATAGGGCGTGTTAAAATTGCCTTCCCAGTCTTCGTACGTGATCTCGAGGGCCGCAAGTTGATTTGTGTAATTCTTCGCTCCTTGGCCGAGACCATCGTGGTAGGGGCGGATGTCGAGTGGCTCGGCAGCTGGACTGTATAGCCAAAGGGTTATCTCACCAGAGTCCGAGGCAGCGTTGGATATATCAAGGCCGCTTGGGTAACGCTTCCAGAACTCGCGGAGACCGATTGCAAGCCCACCAACTGAGGAGCCGCCTGCCATATTTGTCAGCTCAAGCGAATATCTTAACTAAGACATCAAAAGGCTTACCGAGATACGCAAGCCCTCCAGCACGAGTTCCACCTGGGATATTAATCCAGCCCTGCCCGGCTTTGGTCCTTTTCTTAAGAGTAAAGCCGTCTGATGACAACTGACTGAGGCTGTAATCACTCCAGGTTGGAACCCACTTAATACCGGAAGAGACCGATCTGGTCCAGGTCGAAATGTCCGGAACTGTTTCACCCTACTCGGCAGTCAGCTCCGCTCACAGAGCCTCTCTAGATATTTTTGAGACGATCGACAGGACGCCTCTTCGTATCTCAATCGCGCCCAGGATTGCTAAGGAAGACCTTACGTACCTTGACTTGAGCAGTCCTGACCGCAGTCCCAGGATCTCTCCTTAACCCCGTGATTCCTTGGACAGCCTCACTCAACAGCCCACCATCAACACCTGCAATTCTCACGTGGCGGTTATATACTTTCTCGCCGGCAAGTGGAACAGCGAATCTGATGCCCACGCCGGTAATGAAATTTTTCTCAGCAGAAGCATCGAAAACCAAACTGTGAACTACACGAATTGACTCAGAATTGTGATATAAGTAGAATCGTACGACGAAGGGCAGCCAATCTTCGTGTGCTCCAGCAGTCATGGACTGATGGATTCCATTCACGGTGACAAGAGCGCGGATAGTGTTGCTGTCGACGGTGATGTTTTGGATTTTGCTTGCAAAGTTGAAGTACTGAATTGAAGAGTTTCCACGGTCTTCAAAGTGCTCGGCAACACCTGATTGAGATTGGAGGATAAGACGGCCATTCTCGCCAATAGTCTTGCCGCCGGCAGTTTGGATCTTGCTGATGAGGCTGCTACCAATTTTCGGAAACGAGACAGTAAGTTTACCAGTATTCACCGTAATGAGAGTAGACGTGTCAGTGACGAGCAAGGACCCAGATTGCGTGGTGTCGGTAGTATCTCTTTTGGTCGGAGCGGACGTGGATTGTGCGGTGATATTGTATGCGTCAGAGACTTCATCTGAAGCGCCAATTGCGTGCGAACTCCATTTTACTGTGCCATCTGCCCATTGACCGGTGATCTATTGCGCGAGTTAGTCGTTAGTCTTGCAGAATTTTGTGTCACATGTATTGCATCCGAAGGCTGCTTTGTGACGGAAAATACTGGGAGACGTACCCAAGATTTAATAGCAATCTTCTCATCCGAATTCGTCTTCGCGCTGAACGTCGTGCTATTCGAAGAAAATTTTCCAGCTGGCCAGGGTAGCCCAAATGTAGTTCCAAAGTTGTGAGATGGTTTGCCTTCCAGCCAATGTACAATAGCTGAAGCCTCCGAGGTTGTATTCGCCAGCTCGACTCCTTGGCCCAGGCTGATCAAGCCGTAGAGCGCAAGGAAATTTATCCGGTTCATCGTGATTATCCTTGGTGACGATGTACAAAGAGACCGACATCCAACGAGCGAGATGATGTTCAGTGAGTACTGATGGAGATTAACGTTTCCTGCGAAGCAACCTGCCGTCTACATGAGTTGTGCTACATTTGCAATCAGCTTTTCGGCTGAAAGGCAGGGTCGATAGTCCGTCGAATTTCCAATTGAAGGACTTGAACCGTGAAGCCAAGTTCCAACGACGGCTCGAGAAAGAGGAGGTAAGTCAGATGATTTCTCTCGCTTCCACTTGACACGGACCTCATACTGTAACAAAACTCTATAGCACTAGCCTGTAGTAGAACAGAGCGTGAAGCGAGAACGATGGACCATCGACAATCCCTGTATCTACCACGAAGTAATTGGCTGAACAACAAATCCAGCGGCTCAAGAACAAATTAGCAGCAAAAGGTGCCTACTGCCAAGGATTCACTTTCGGTGATTTCGGCGCGAAGTTATCACGACGTTGAGTATTCACCATTTGCTGTAGATGGTACAATTCCTTTGCGCACTCTCTGTGACTTTCGGGAACAAAGCTGTATGAGTTGAAGCCTTGTCCGCTGGAAGATAGAAGTGGGAGGAGTATTGGACCCCCTTTATTGTAATATAAGCATTTTTGCGGGAGATCGCGTAGAGGCATTCGTCGAGATGAACAAAACACACGCTCCAACGATCGCAGCGGCGACGATTGTGAAGACCTGAGGAAGTCATATCAGCAAGTTTCTGCTGAATCACAGATGACGATGGCAACACGCTGCCATGTACTCACCACCTCAGTTTTCCACCCGCTCTGCACCAAAGCTGCCCTTCGACTATACCTCGTTACAGTCTTGCAATAGCTTGCGACGCCGGATACCATACATGCCATAGCGAGACACCAGAAGAGGATGCCGAGAGGCAAGGCCATCTTTCTTTCGATCTCGGTTGGCAGCCTCTTGAGGTGGAAAGAACACATTATGGCTACCGATACGATAGCCATGTAGACTGATAAGCGAAGCCATGAAAGGAATGCTTGAAGATGTTAGCGAATGAGAGCAGATAATGAACTAGCAGTGAGAATGAGCCATACTTCGTTCATTCGCACAGTGATCTCTGGCATCTGAAGAGCTGTTATCAAATAGCAAAGGACCTAACCAAGGTCTTTCCATGAAGACATCACGGTCGTAGCTTATGCACCTATGAAATGATCAGACCACGGTCAAGGACTTGATCAAGCTTAGGATCTTACTGATTGACAAGTACCGGCTTGCTGTTGAAAGGATTATAAATGGGATTGTACGGTTCAATCATACACTCGGAATTTGTTTGAGTCTCGCTATCCATGATTTACAGCGTAACTCATGAAGAAACTGATGTCGATGTTTGAAGAGAGGAGTTGCCGATGGAGGCTTGACGCGTGATATCTTCCAACACACAAAGACGGGCAGATGAAAGAGCGATTCAGATCTGTAATTAGGACTCTAGAATTCGAATGGTCTCTTCAGAATTTTGGTGGACAAATTTGGCAAATAATGAGGAATTAATGTTGTTAGTAGGTCGTAGTCGCGGTCGCAGTCACGGTCGCAAACATGATGGCGGCAAAAAGCTCTCCTCCGCCTCTTGGCAGTCTCTCGAAGCTCGACATGGACGTTTCCACCTTCTGCCACCTCCAATCGTCCCGCAATCGCTTTCACAATGAATCCAAAATGGCGTGCACCGTTATCTCACGTAGCCAAATCTCAGGCCCATTTTACCATAGGCCAAAGACCAATCTACTTGTTCGTCCTACCCTCCACCCTCTCTATCCTCATCCCAACTGACATATCTACAATAGACCAAACTTCACTGTGACCTTCGTCCGATCGCCCGCCCTCCCACCCAACTTTGCCAAATTCATCGTACCCCTCAATCTCAATAAACTAGATCTACGAGATTACCTCTGGCACGCCTACAATGTCCGCGTCCTCAAGGTCCGATCCTTTATCACACAATCGAAAGTACAGGTCAATGAGAAGGGACAGAAATACAGGAAACGGGCAACAAAGACAATGGCTGTGGAAATGGCGGAACCGTTTGTTTGGCCAGAGGAGCCCGAGAGCTTTGAGCCGTATGCTCTCCTCAATTCCTAGACTTTGGCTCTATGATGCTGACATTGGACAGATGGGACAAAGAGACCCTAGAAGCAGCCCAAAAATTCAACGAGAAAGCCAGTCGTCCCCTCAACAATTCCGAATTCACGCAGAAACTCGACGCGCCGCCCAAAGAGCATAGGAAAACGCTTAGTGAACAGGCGAAGGCGTTATTGTCCGGGAAGGAGAAGTGGGAACCGACATGGCAGACGATGGGAGGGAAGACAGATTTTGTTATTGAGTCGACAGGTTCTGGAAGGGATTACAAGAGGAAGTGAAGAGATCAGAGGTACATTTTTAGACGGGGCGAAAGGATATTTTTAACACAAGAATCTGACATGTTGGATCAAGACACAGGCTGCTCGCAATAAAGGAGGCGCGCAGTGAAGAAGTAGCATCTCCAGCTGAACTCGGGCTACTCTAGCCAACCACGCAGGACCTTCGAGCTGAGGTGGCGTCCGCGCGCTGTTCTCAGCATACACGACAGACATGTAGAATATGTAACAACATGGTGTCATCTCAAGATCCAGGAAAAGTAGAGCACGAGTCATTGGTTTCTTTGTACCAATCTTAGCTGATATGTGTAGCGAGCGATTTTGCATTTGTACACGTGCGTCAAACAGCATGAAAAGATGGATGAGCTCATGTGCGGTTTTGGGGCCCGTACTCTTCAGGTGGAGTGCTCGCTTCCTGCGCCCGTCTTGATATCTTGCCGTCTTTGCGATGCACCTGTAATTCTGTACTTGAAGGAGGTCATTGCGTGATCATCGGCATCACTAGTTCGACGGAACCGAGGAGAGCTATTACTGCTCTGCGCATCTGGAATATCATCACTGCTACAGTTGACAAGATCAAGAAATGATGGTCTTGTCAGTCGAGTAATCCATGACCTGCACCCTTCGCATCTAAGCCGCTTTTCCACCTCGAATCCCCATGCGATTGGTGATGTATACTGTGAAAAGTCGTTTTATACATAATTGGTCGCTAAAACGTGACAGAGGTGCTTACATGAGGATGACCTGAGATCCTTACTGGTATGTTAGCCCTGCTCATCCACACATGACATGTTTGTATCTATGGTTAGCCGGACGGGCAGAATATTGGTTCTCTATGTATTGTCTTTAATGCAGTCTGTAGTGATAAAAAAGATAACGCGAGAATCTAGATCGATGGTCTGCGCTTTGTATGCTATGAGAGCTCTACAGATGACGCGACAGGTTACTCCCGAGGTTTGGTTGCTTGAGTCGCCGGCTTTCTTGCACGATCTTGGTGGTTGAGAGTAATGAAAGTCTGGTTATGATGGTGGTGGACGTCGTTATCATGCGAAGAAAATTCCATCTTCGGAAAAGGTCGAGATGAACGTTCTCGATGGGAAATTGGCAACCTAGACGGTATGCTTGTTAACTCGACGAGGATTGTATAGCAGTACTACTTTGACACTGTTGATCGTTAACAAGGAGTACAATATACGCCAATATCCACGCCGCGTTGTCTGGCGGAGAAGCTGCAGAGGTGAGGAGTTAAGCTTATATATGCGAAATTTGATCCCTTGCTTACGTTAAGCAAAAAACGGTATGGCCTCGGGATGGGTACTACTACTCTTCCTACCGCGTAACGAGGGATGTTATTTAAAGGTTCCTCAATGGGATTCAGAGATGCAGGAGATTATCCACCATGATATGCGATGATAAGGCTGTCGTTCGTAGTGTGAGTATACAGCTTATCTGCCAATTTCTCTCCAAGCAGCAGCGTACGGGGAGAAGAAGGGGATTGGGTATATCTAGATAATAGACCATTTAGTCGATAACATGATGATGGATATCTCCAATATCAAAGCACGATATAGAAGCTTGGTACCACCTACATACCTAACTCTATCTACAGCTGAAGTGGGGAAGACTTTCGAAATAGTGGTCTTGATAAAGCCGGCCGCTTCTCCATTCTGGTATTTTGTGTAGCTCTTTGATTCTTTGTCTTGGTGAGAGTGCTTCTATTTATGGTACACCACTACTGATTTCTTGATATTCCTACATTACTTACCTTCCGACCTTCGATTTACTGTATTGTGTCAGCCGCACGCCGCGTAAACAGACTATCTAGGAGCTATGGTATATAGAAGTGTCTGAGAAAGGACATTCATTTGCAAGAAAGCAACCCGCCAAATTCCCATGTTCGCTGCGGCCCGCGGATGGCTATACCGAATGGAAAATTTAATGCTGGAAATCGGACTGTTTGCGTTACGTTCCTCTTTATCCATATGTCTAGGCCCTTTCTACTGAGGATTAGTTAGTCCTCATCTCGATGTAAGGATCCTCATTATCGTATTTTATACGTCATCATAAAATATCGATTTCATGCGCGTTGCGAGCGCGATACTGAGATGACTCGTCCTTTTCGCTACAGTCCCGTGGTTACTCATGGGCTGATATATCCCGTGGTCACTTATGGGCTGATATATCCAAGAACTTGGGCCGTGGATATCGTGACTATCTCTTGCTGAGTGACTCAGCTTGAAGAGTGAGTAAGATACCCTTCCTCAAACTTCTAGCTGGGCTTCGACAAATGATGTGGCTTTTCAGTAGAGCGAGCGAGAAATCTTGTACGCCTTTTTTGGGTGAATGTAAGAATTACTCTTTTGTAATAGGGGTTTATTTAAATTAAAACGTATTCCACCATCGGGTGGGTCAACCCATCGAGCGGGTCAGTTTATGCCAAGACCAGCTGCTCCCTTATCAACACAATATGTCTCAACAACAAAACGCGCAATCATCTAACAGAGAAGGCAGAATCCAGCTTGCCCTTTCTGCCTACAATATCCACCAATTCCGAAGCCTCCGGCGCGCTGCTGAGGCGTTTGATATACCTCCTTCAACATTAACTAGGCGATATAACGGAATTACGTATCGCCTAGATACTCGCAACGCCCGACACAAGCTCACTACGACTGAAGAGCAGACAATCGTCCAATACATCCTCGACCTCGATTCGCGAGGATTCGCGCCCCGGCTGTGTGAGGTAGCAGATATGGCGGATAAACTACTGGGTGTACGCGGTGGAGAGCCAGTAGGGAAAAACTGGGCTGAGAGGTTCATAACGGGCTCAGATAAGCTCAAGATGGCCTTCAATCGAGCTAAGGATAGGATACAGGCTGCTTATTTTGGACGGCCATGAGAGCCATCTCAGCCAGGATTTCAAGGACTACTGCCTCGAAAACAAGATTATAACTCTCTGCATGCCATCGCACTCGTCGCATATACTCCAGCCCCTTGACGTGGTCTGCTTCTCGCCGTTGAAGCGCAAGTACTCCCAACGCGTCCGGGACTTGGCACGCCGACGCGTGTACCATATCAACAAGGAAGGCTTTCTCCCTGCCTTCAAAGACGCGTTTTTCGACGTGTTTACGAAAGAGAACTGTCAAAAGGCTTTTGAGGCAGTAGGGCTAGTCCCTATCGACGCGCAGGTGGTGTTGGATCGCCTTGAAGTACGGCTACGAACCCCGCCAGAAACCCATCTCCCAGAAACACCGTGGCAGTCCAAGACTCCAAGTAATACTTATGAATTTGGATCCCAATCCAAGCTCGTAAGCGAGTCTTTTACTCGGTCACCAGTTACTGCGCAGGCAGGCTTTTCCCAGGTTGTTAAGGGCGCTGAATTGATGCTACACCAAAACGCTCTGCTTGTTGCGCGTAACCGCGAGCTTGAAGAGCAATTAGCAGTAATGACGAAGCGAAAATCGCGCAAAAGGAAGTGGATCCAGCAAGGTGGTACTATTGAGTATGGGACTGCAGCAGCGCAGGTAGCTGCTGAGGCGTCTGTAGCGCCTCAGGGATCGAAGAAGGCTCGTGGTAGTGGTGGTCAAGAAACAGCCCGACCAATTCAACGGCGCTGTAGGAACTGCGGCGCAGCTGGGCATAATGCGCGAACTTGTAAAAAAGATATCAAGATATCTTCTGAATCAGATAGCAGCACGACGGACTTGAAATCTATTGTTGATAGCGATTAAATTGAAGAGTCGTAACATAAGTTGGTCGTGCCAAGCCTTTTTGACCCGCTCGATGGTGGAATACGTTAACCGAGAGAGACGAGTATCTCCATGGTTGTGTGGTTGGATGTGGTTGGATGTGTTTGGTGAATGTTTTGAACCCCGTTCATTGGGTTGTAATGCGTATAAATTAAGAGTATACTGGAGATCTCGTAGCTGCGTATTGAAGTGGTGAAATGCATGGTTTTGCATGAAGGTTGTAGTAGTGAAGTTCATCTTCATTACTTTACTTATAGGAAGAATACGACGTAGCTTGCTCTCCTGTCTGATCGTGAGCTATGGTGTCACGGCGAGTAAAAGAGGTCATAGACAGGTCTATTGTTCTAAGTACTAAGTGTGATAAGAGAATCTTAGGTAGAGAGGAATCTACTCCGGCGACTCGTAGAAGTCGCGCCTTAGCCACATGTGGCCGTGCGCGCCTCGCTAAGACCACAAAGTCACGTGACTGAAAGACAACCATGCCATGCCGTCACATATGGTAGGAATGTAGAATATGGATAAGAAAAACAGCACACACAGCGAGAACTCAATTTTTGGAATTTACAGAAGTATCATCTAAAGATCATCAAAACACCTCTGCCAGTGGCCGCTCCGGCCTCTAGAGGCCATCGCGCGTCCCTCAGCGTCGATGAGATATCTCTAGAGTCGCCGTCGCGGCCACGGCAGAGCAAGCAGACGAATACATGAGCAAGCTACACGAACGATGCGTCCACCAAAGACAACAGCAACCATCTAGTCACTATCTCCCGGCTAGTCCATCACCCCAGATGACACTGCAACGCTCCGAGTCGACGAGTCACTGCTAGAACGGCAATACCTTCAACACATCTCAAACACCAGACGCCCGGTGCGCAACAATCGGCACCACACACCACTGCAACGACTAGACAATCTCTCCCAACGTCTTGGCAAACCGTCCTGCTACAAGCTGTTGCCCAGAGCCTTGAGCCTCTCCCCAAACTGTTGCGTCCCAGTTATGGCATTGGCAAGAGTAGGTGCGCGACACAGTAAGGAGTAAGGACGCATAGAAGGAGCCTATTGGCGGCAAATCCCCTCCCTGTAAGCTAGCAGACGTAGCCTTGAGCCTCTCCCCAGACTGTTGCGTCCCAGTTATGGCAGTGGCAAGAGTAGGTGCGCGATATAGCAAGCAGGGAGAGCGACTAGCAGCAGATAGGCTCCGACTATAAGACGACAGGTCTACAACACAATCGGTGCGACACGATACGGCAGCTGCTAGAGAACCTCATCTACTATCGTCTCCGCAAACCGTCCTGCTGCAAGCTGATGTCCAGAGCCTTGAGCCTCTCCCCAAACTGTTGCGTCCCAGTTATGGCATTGGTAAGAGTAGGTGCGCAACACAGTAAGCAGTAAGGACGTATAGAAGGAGCTTATTGGCGGCAAATCCCCTCCCTACAAGCCAGCAGACGTAGCCTTGAGCCTCTCCCCAGACTGTTGCGTCCCAGTTATGGCATTGGCAAGAGTAGGAGCGCGATATAGCAAGTAGGGAGAGCGACTAGCAGCAGATAGGCTCCGACTATAAGACGGCAGGTCTATAGCACGATCGGCGCCATACAATACGGCAGCTACCAGACAGCCTCGTCCACGGGCATACCCGGAGTATCACACCGAAGCAGCGAAATCACGACTACGATGGTTACTATTGTCTCCAGCATCACACAACCAAATACACCGCCGCATAGGAATCTGGTGCAAGGCAACTTTCACAAGCAGAAACATACTTAGGGAACCCATTGGCCTTGAGGGATAAGGCGAAACAGATAGACAAAGCTGAGCATTAGTGTTATGGGCATGGCCCATGGTTGGTATAGGCTAAGAGCCTAAGCCTGATTGAGCCTAGTATAGAGAAAGAACCTCATTGAGGTTCTCTGTTTGTAGATACCTTCATTCTTTAACTGAATCTAAACAATCTTTGGCTACGAGTATGCTGCGTCTTTCCAGCTACCGTCCCGTAATACCTTCACTCCTTAACTGAATCTAAACAATCTTTGGCTACGAGTATGCTGCGTCTTTCCAGCTACCGTCCCGTAATATAGATTCAGTTCTTTACAAACCCAGGTGTACTTGATGCGTAGCAACAGTACCCTATCGACTCCTACAACCTACACCCCTACTACCGACGACGACCCAATCGCGAGCATTACGCAAGGAATCGACAAACTCTCAATGGCTCGAGCAAATTCGCCTGACACCGTACAACAATTGGTGGCAGCTCTGACCGCAGTCAATGTTGATGGGAACACCGGTGCAAAAGCTATTGCATGGCCTAAATGGGACGGGAAAAGAGACAACTACACGCTGTTCAGATGGCAGATCAAGACAAAAATCACTGTTGAAAATGGGAAGCTTGGAAGCAATCAAGGAATATGCGCGAACATCTTCAACGGGCTTCCGACAGAGAAACAACAACGCGTCATCCAATGGCTAAGCAATGGAGAGCAACATGACAACTACGAACCCGAGTCCTTTATCAAGCATATGGACGACAAGTTCTTAGATCATGAAGCGGAAGCTAAAGCTCTCGACGAGCTGAACAAGATTAGCCAAGGCAGCAGACAACCGTTCGAAGACTTCCGCCAGCAGTTCGAACAACTGACATCGCAAGCTGGATCCCTAGCGCCGCAAAGAGCCTCAAAGATCACTATCATGAACAACGCGCTCAACTACTCCCTCCAACAGACCTTGAAACCAGTGCGATTGTCCAGGGACGACTACGACACTTACGTAAAAGATGTACAGTACTTCGCGACGAAGACAGAGGCTCTATCCCACCAACGCCGCTATCCAAGTACGGATAAGGAGACGCCAACGACTCGAGGGAGGCCACAATCACCCCAAACAGTCAGTCGTGACGCAGAAGGCGATGTCGAAATGACTGGCATCAACGCCCTTTCAGCGCAGATCGCAGCACTGATAGCTCGGGTCGATACACTCGGAAAGGATGCGAAGAAGGACCGACGACCTAGAGCGAAATGGCTATCCCAAACAGAGTTCTTGGCACTTATACAAGCGGGCAAATGCGGGCGCTGTAAGAAGCCCAAGCACCACCCGAACGTATGCGAATTCCGACCAGCAACACGTCCAAAGACTCAGGTCACTGCGGTAATCACACAGCATACCGATGACTCCCTACAGGAAGCCTCATCAGAGTCGGAAAACTAGCTACCCTTGTGCATCGTCGCGCACGAGGGTCTGAAGTAGATGTACATGGCGAAGACATTACAAAGCTACCAGGCATAAGAGAACTCAAAGCAGCAAAGGATAGGATGGAAAGTACACCCTTCTTGATAGATACCTTGATCAATGGAACTTCTTTCACCGAATCCTTCTTTGATAACGGCTGCCTCCCTTATGCTGCTTTCAGCGAAAAGAGTGTCCAAACACATCGTCTACCGCGCATCCCAATTGACACCAAACAATTGGTACTGGCTAAAGAGAGCCACGAGAACGGAGAAGACCTCCGTATTACGCACATGACCTACGCTACGATCGACATTGATGGTCGAGCAGAGCGAGTCTATGGGTATATAGTGAAAGGATTGAGCTTCCCTATTATCCTAGGCAAGGCATGGGCAGAGAGGAACTGGGTGCGATACATAGCAGCTAAGAGAAAGCTGCTTATTGGTCAAGGATCCCAGCGCATCACGATAAGAGAAAAGGGGTGGCTAGAACAGAACACCAAAGCGCGAGACCGGCTCGCTCACGTGCGGGCGGCTCGTCTAGTGTCAGGATCTGTATTTGCAGCTATTGTTGGAAGGGCCCAGCGACGGTTGAGAAGAGATGGACCGGATGGTACGCAAGTGCTGGCTATCTCGATGTCGGATCAACAAGGCCCTAAGCAAGTTAGCAGAAAGAAAACAGAGAAAGACTGAGGAAGAAATCCGACAAGAGATACCAGAAGAAATAGCAGAGCACGCTGATGCCTTTCTCGACGACGAAGACGGAGAGATCGCGCCCCATCAAGAGGGTCGCGATCACGTTATCGAATTGATACGAGATGAACAAGGTCGCGAGGCAGAAGTTCCTTGGGGCCCATTATACGGCATGTCGAGGGAAGAGCTATTAGTCCTACGAAAAACACTTTCGGACTATATGGACAAGGGCTGGATACGCGCCAGCAACTCACCAGCGGCAGCTCCAGTCTTGTTTGTAAGGAAACCAGGTGGAGGCATTCGGATGTGTGTCGACTATCGGGCACTGAATCGAATCACTCGATCGGACCGCTACCCATTGCCACTAATCCGAGAAACCCTACGAAATCTAGCAACAGCGCGTTGGTACACCAAACTTGACGTCAGAGCGGCATTTCATCGGCTCCGCATCAAGCACGGCGATGAGTGGAAAACGGCTTTTCGCACTCGATTTGGACTATTCGAATGGCTAGTTACCCCCTGCGGACTAGCTGGCGCACCCGCGAGCTTCCAACGATACATCAACGGAGTGCTACGGGAATCTCTAGATATCTGCTGTTCAGCCTACATGGACGATGTCTTGATATGGAGCGACGGCGACTATCTGGATCACATGGTTAAGGTTAACCAAATTCTTGCCAAGCTCAAGACTGCTGGACTTCGGCTAGACTTAAGCAAGTGCGAGTTTGCAGTTAAGGAGGTAAAATATCTGGGGTTCATTATCACTGCAGGAGAAGGGATCAAAGTCGACCCAGAGAAAGTTGCCGCGATTAAAGAATGGGAGGCTCCAGTCAATGTCACAGGCGTACGCTCCTTCCTAGGCTTTGCAAATTTCTACCGAGACTTCATCGACAACTTCTCAGAGCTCTCCGACCCCTTAATCAAGTTAACACGAAAGGCCGTCGCTTTTGTCTGGAACAAAGAACATGAGAACGCCTTTCAAGTCTTGAAGGAGCTATTCATCTCCGCCCCAATACTGGCTCACTGGAATCCAGACCTGGATACGGTACTCGAGTGCGACTGCTCTGGCTACGCGCTGGGAGGCACGTTGTCGCAGAAGGATATGAAAGGAAAACTACGACCAGTAGCATACTTCTCCCGCAAGCTCACTGCGGCTGAATGTAACTACGAGATCCACGATAAAGAATTACTGGCATTAATCAAGTCCATTGAACACTGGAGAGGAGAACTACGCAGTGTTGCAGCACCTTTCAAAGTCCTTACCGATCACAAGAATCTCCGCTACTTTATGACAGCGCAGCGTTTGTCAGAGAGACAAGCAAGATGGTCGCTAATTCTATCTGAGTACCAATTCCAGCTGGAATTTCGCGCCGGAAAACTAGCGCAAAGACCAGACGCACTATCAAGAAGACATCAAGATATGCCACATGACAAGAACGACGAGAGACTACAAGGGCGAGTGGCCCAGTTGATCAAGGACGAATGGCTTCCTCCTCTTTCCGAGAGGACGATCGAAACAATCGCAATACAAGCCCTTATCTGCCCAGTCAATACACCGAATACATCCAATAGTACATGGGACGTTATACGGGAGCCCTAGCAAAATACTGGACTGGACGGTCGACACCAGCTGACTGCCGAAAACGGTCAACACCGGTCCACTACTAGGTACGGTCAAAACCGGTCAGTTGCAAAAGGATGCGATCTTTTCGAGAAACCAGAGTTACAACTTCTCTGGGATCGCGCAATAGCAGAGGACCAATCCTACGAAGCTATTCATACGGCTATAGTTACTGGCGAACGTTCCTTTCCTCCAGAGCTCAAGTTGTCGGTACAGCTACCCGAATGCGAAGTAGACGACCACGGCGCGGTCACGAGAAGAGGGATCCTATGGGTACCAGATTGGGAACCGCTGCGAACAACGCTGGTCCAACAAACTCACGATTCCCATGTTACTGGACACCCAGGGAGAGATAGCACGCTTGCGATTCTATCCAGAAGTTTCTTTTGGCCCCAACAATACAAGACAGTCCGGCAGTTTGTACGTAATTGCGACGTATGTGGGAGAACAGGAATATGGCGTGATAAGAAGCGAGGTCTTCTGAAACCACTTCCAATCCCGGCCCGCTTCCACAGCGAGCTATCAATCGATTTCATGACTGATTTGCCCGCGGAGTAAAACGGCCCAAAATACCTCATGGTTATCACAGATCGCCTCCTCAAAAGTGTTACGTTGGAGGCTATGACTACAATGAGCGCCAAAGAGTGCGCGAAAAGGTTCTTACAATGCCACTATCGCTACCACGGATTTCCCATGGCATTGACGTCGGACAGAGGCAGCAATTGGACAGGTCGTTTTTGGAGGAAGCTTTGCGAACTTACAAAGATTGAGCAGAGACTCTCTACAGCCTTTCATCCACAGACCGATGGCGCGACCGAGCGTATGAACCAGGAAGTTCTACGCTATCTCCGCGCCTTCATCGCATACTCCCAACTAGACTGGCCAACGCTACTACCTACGGCTATGTTAGCACTGAACAATCGTGACTCTTCAGTCACAGGGATGAGTCCATTCTATCTAACCCACGGCTACCATGCGGAACCAATCCAGAAAGTACAACGAATCTCACCCAGTAACTCACCAACAGCCGATGCCGAGACCTTTGTGCAACGAATAGAAGAGGCACAAGAATATGCACAGGCAGCGATGGCCTGGTCCCAGCAGAAGATGGAGAACGACGCCAACAGGTCACGTCAAGCTGCCGAAACGTTAAAAAAGGGCGACAAAGTCTGGTTGAACCTTAGGAATATCAATACTCCGCAGCTATCAAAGAAACTGTCGTGGACGCAAGCCAAATACACTGTCGAGAACCAGATCTCCCCGATGGTATACGAGCTGGCTGACCTGCCAAGTGGTATCCATAACCGTTTCCACGTTGACCTACTCCGCCGAGCCGCAACCGACACACTGCCCTCACAAGAATCCGATGATACCCAGCCGCCACCATTAGTGCCTCAAACCGAAGAAACAGAGGCTGAGTTTGAAGTAGAACGTATACTTCGCGCAGAGAAGAAACGGGTTGGGCGAGGCTGGGTTCGTCAGTTATTAATCAAATGGAAAGGCTATGCAGATCCCGATTGGCAGCCACGTTCATTATTCACAGAAGTCGAGGACTTAGACCGCTTCGAGGCAGAGTATGACAAGGGCGACGGTGTCGGCGAAGATATAGGAGCTCAAACAGGGGCCCGAAGAAACCGAGTAGCGGTGGCCAGCGCCTTCGAATCTGCTACAAGCTGGCAGAAGCGATGTATAGCGTTTGTCTGTTTGATTATCCCACCTACCACACCCTCTTTAGTCCTGCACACCCGGTAAGGAGGGGGGTAATGTTATGGGCATGGCCCATGGTTGGTATAGGCTAAGAGCCTAAGCCTGATTGAGCCTAGTATAGAGAAAGAACCTCATTGAGATTCTCTGTTTGTAGATACCTTCACTCTTTAACTGAATCTAAACAATCTTTGGCTACGAGTATGCTGCGTCTTTCCAGCTACCGTCCCGTAATAATTAGAGGGAGACTGTAGGTAGAAGGATAGCGAAACACGAGGCATTGTCTCTTGAGTCTACATAGCACAGATATACTAGCAGAATTACCAGTATCTACAAGAGCCAGCGGGCATTTGGAGATACTGGTTAAGGGAAAAGAGGGAGGACGGAGGGGACAGCTGGTCTTGTTTCAGTGAACGGGGCGAAGTGGGGCGCGGTGGATTATATAATCTATCACGTGTCGGCTGTCTGATGAAGTCCTCCTAACCGGACATAGCTGCCTGATTAAGCGGCTGCAACCGAGTAGGATAAAATCAATCAATCAATCAATGCAGATGCAACGGTTTACTTAACCTCTGCAGTCAATACAGTCAAGTCACAGGGTGACACTCGTTCTGCACATTGGCTCCTATCGTTAAGTTCGTGTTGAATCTACTTCCGAATAACTCTGTTTTGCTCGTTCAGCGTAACATTAAATAGAATAGAATAATATTGTTTAGAAGCTTCGCTATCATCCATATTCTCTATTTCAACCTCACAAGTGCGGGAGTTATGCCCAGTCTCGCCACAACGGCCGCAATGCCTCTCTCCACGTACCCTCTTCGCAGGCTTCTCACCATCGTTACGATTACCACCCTCCATTATAGTAACTAAGTCAGTTACTTCACCAGCTGTCAAGGTCTGCTCAGTCCGTATATATCTCCTTTTGCGACTCTTACGCTTTGTAACTGCCTCAATTGCGTCTCGAAGGCGCGCTGTTTCTTCGTGCATCAACACCATTTCATGTGCTATCTACTGCGCGCCTTTACTCAACTTCCTGACCTGCTCATCAATAGAAATTGCAGAGGATCCTGGGCCTGTAACGACTAGCTGAGACGATATCTTGCCTATTTAGAAGCCAGATTCATCAAAATTGTAGGTATCCTCGTCTATGATACCGTACTCTGCCTTTATCCTCTGAACAAGTGTGAATCAGGGTATAATAACCGCCGGGTCTTCGCAGGCAGCTCGCTGGCGATCGTATGGACGGCTCCATCGGGTGGTAAGCTCTGGCGTACGCTTTACCAAGTTGTTAACCCAGTTCTTGCCAACAGGCTTCCCACCCCGCTCTCTTAGTAGTTTATCAGCCATATCTTGTACGTAGGCCTTCGACGGCGGTAGGCCGCGTAAGCTTTCGTTAAGAATACGCTTTATAACCACCACCTCTTCTAGCTTTGTCAATCGCTTCGAGTTCGGCTTGCATTCGCGTCGAGGGCGCTGTCCGGCGCGTCGGCGTTGTACTGTTGTTCGAGGTACGCTATATATTACTGCAGCGCGTCTTTCGCTTTGGATTTGCTTTGAATTGATATCTGAGATAGCAAGGAATATATCTCCTTCTTTTTAGATCTTCTGCTTTTCGTGTTGTTGAGGCATTACGCGACGTTGTTACGAAGGCGGTTTACGTTTGTGAGGTGGCCCACTCGCTTGTGAAGTACGTTGTAGATGTTATTCGACACAGCAACCAAGGTCTAACAAATCTATCCTACCTTATGGTAGAGGATCGGTCCTGCCAACAACATACATACTCTACATATTTTACAGAAGCGGAGGGGGTGCCTGACGTACCTGTATCCGTCCATATCCCCTTCATCTAAACCCCGAATCCATTCCCGACCCACCCAAGAAACGCTAGCAGACGACCCCGAACATGCTGGACTCCGTTTATTACAGTTCCCACTAACCTACCCACATCAAACGCCCTGCTAGATCCTGTTCTCTACGTGCACGTCATCGTGGTATTCCGAGACGATTCTTTCACTTCCCACCCTGTTTCTTCAACATATCTTCCTCGGCTTTCAACGCCATCAATCGTTCCAATAAAGCGACACGCTCAAGTAAATGTTCGTGGGATAAAACCGGTGCATGTGAAGATGCGGGCTCGGGCTGCACAGGAGCCGCTGGCGGCGGTGGTGGTGCTTCATACTTCCCCGTCTTCTGAGATGGATATCCAGGTACTTGACTGTCTTCAGTAGGAGAATATTGGGCGAAATTTTGTGAAGAATGCTCGACTTGTCGTTTTTCGCGGGCAGTAAGTTGGTATATATTCATTTGCTTCTTCGATCCACGCATTCTACTGTTCTTTATCGAGTATGGTGATTCTGAATCAATCGGTTGCGAACGTAGATCTGGGCGCTCATGTTCGCCGCTCACGTTGTCATTGCGCTGAGTTACGGGTCGATTGCTGAACGGCCTCGTAGATCCTTCTTGCTCATGGGTCGAAAACCTCTCTCGACCAACTGGGCTGGCCTCAGACGTCTTCGCATCGTGAGGAGAATTCGAGGGGGTGAATCCCTTCACACCTCCGTGGAAGTTTTCTTTAGAAGACCAAGATTCACTCCACCTACACTTTCCGAGATCTAGAACTTGTCAACTACGGCACCAAGGCCTGAACATAAGGTGGGAGCTTACGTCGTTTCCCACATACCTGGCACACAGTTTTACCAACTTTGAAAGACTGACCAGACTCGGCTATGGCTTTTGGCTCTTCTTTCGTGGCCGAGTTTTGTGCTAGCGGCGGAGTCGGTCTCATCCCTGTGACAGCTTTCTCTTCCTGCCCAGATTTCGTGAAGATGCTGCTACTCCCGGTGTTCGCTGGGTCGTAGTAGGGGTTAAACTTAAAACCCAACGCAGCAAGCTTGTCCTGAGTGAGATTTCTAAGAAAAGAAGCTTCAGGACGCCAGGGTTTCCTCCCGCTGGCTGCTTTTGGCGTGATTTCATTCAGGATATCAAGCACTGAAGTGGTCAATGCATCGGAAGTAACGGTCAACTGTGGCGCGCTTCGACATTGAATTTCGTACTTTCCAGATTGATTGAAAGACCTGCCAACGACGATGATGACAGGATAGCCAGTCAGATCGGCATCTTTGAGCTTCCAAGGTAATGGTTTGTCTCGATCGTCAAACACTATAGAAATGCGTTCCACGGCGGCACTTCCCCAAGGTCCCTTGTAACCAATGTGGCCAATATGGTCTAGGAAATATGGATAGTCATTCATGATGTTAGGGAAGTCAGGATTACTGGGCGGCGTGGAGCCATCAAAAACGACCGCGACTTGGTATGGCGCCATCACGGGTGGCCAGGAGAGCCCTTTCTCATCAGCAGTCATGGCAGCTACCGCCCCTAACAGTCTCGATACGCCGATGCCATGGCATCCCATTTGTAGCGGCACTCGACTAGTGCTATTACTTTGTGTGCTTGAGTCGCTCGCTTGACTCTCTGGTTCGGTGCTCGATGTTGCTGATAATTGTGCCGTTGTTGGTAGGGTAGTTGAGACACCTAGCGGTTCTGTGTAGCGTGTACCAAGATGAAATGTGTGCCCTATCTCGATGGCGCGATGAGTAGAGATGTTGCTGCCAGTGCATCGCGGACACTGGTGCTTGTCTTGATTTTCGACCTTTTTTGGGAGGATCTCTTCATTTGCCGCAAAGCCACACGACTCGCAAATGATTATGGTGTCTTCTCCCAGTGGGGAAAGGAAATGGTATTCATGACTCAAAGATCCACCCATGTTGCCGGACGATGCTTCTACCTCGACATAAGGCACGCCGAGTGCCTCGAAAAATTTCCTATATGCAGCGCGGACTGACTGGTACGTAGCCAGTGCAGCTTTTTCAGTGGTATCGAAAGTGTACAGGTCCTTCATCAAGAACTCCTTGGTACGGAGCAAGCCTTGGCGAGGTCTCAACTCGTCACGATATTTACGGGCTAATTATCTCATGAGCTTAGTCAGGACGCAGCTATGCTGGACGTACATATTTGAAACAATCGAAGCGGAAAGTCTTTGTATGAATTCGTCATTTCAGAGACCAGGCTGGTGATTTCTTCTTCGTGAGTAGGAGACAGGATGAAACCGGATTTCCTTCGATCCTGGATGGTCATGAACTGTATGGTCGGTGTTAGTACTAGCTATACAAGCATATGGAGATAGAACGGACTTCATGCTGGCCCTCCTTAAGAGGTTGGTCAATCCGTCCACTTCGTTTCCACAGCGTCTCTGAAGAAATTGAAGACAGTGAAACTTCGCTTGCATCTCGGTATGGTCAGCTTATATACTCAACGGATACAGTATCATACACTACCTATACTGTGCATCATCATCTGTAAACCAGCTTCTACTCGTCTCTGCACCTTAAGAGCTAGTGGGAGAAGATGAAAAACACCGGCATGGGCCTGTCGAATGTAGCCAGCACGCACAAGAAGTGAGTGAGGATCGTCTGGTACAGATTTGTCAGAGTTACAAAACACAGGAAGGCATCATGATGTTACCTTTCAGACCCGTGGTCGGAGTAATGCCGCCTGCGGAGGGAGCTAGAAATTGATGTTGTAAAATGGCATCACGAACTTTGCCGTGGCCGAAATCTGTTCCGGCTGGAGCAGACTCGTTGCCATCAGAGGATCTCTCTCTATTCTGAGTAATTGATGAAGTACTAAAAGATTGAATTGATGATGGCGAAGTGCGACTGGTCCATGTTGGCGACGGCCAAGGATATATTCGTCTGCGTGGACACACCCGAGCTAGTGAGCAACGAAACATGGGACAAATGAAGGGTCGAGAATGGCTATATCATTGGATTGAGGGAGTGGTTAGTGTGAATGATACTCGTACGCCTCTCGAGTAACTTTTCTCGCTGCGCTCAAGCCACACAAGCCACACAAGTCACACAAGCCACTCTAGCCACTCTAGCCACTCAAGCCACTCAAGCCACTCAAGCCACACCTCGAGACCACCCCTGCACCTTCCCAGGGTCCATCGCCCATCTCAAAAAATCTTCGACAACGAACGAATACATGAGGAATTCGGAACACAATACATGAGGGATACGGAACACAATCACCCAATACCAAACATGGACAGGAAACGACCAGCCTCCTCGAGTCGTGAGGAGCCCGCCAAGAGAGCAAAACAGAATGCTAGCGACTCCAACAAGAAGGACAAGAAGAAGCAGAAGAAGAGCTTGTTGGTATGGGAATCGACGTCCTACTCCATGATAACAATCATTAACAACACAACCAGATATTTACACCGTGCCCAGATTGGCATGCTGCTCAGCTCCCAACCTTCCTCCCTCCACACGACGACCCCGCGACACCTCGTCAATCGGTCCTCCAAGCACTACTCAAATATGCAACCACCCTCCTCGAAGCTGAAAATGCTCGCTACGCCGCCGAACATCTTTCGCAGACCTCCTCGCACAAATTCTTGAAGGAAATCATGGCTTCGGGTACGCTGGAAGACAAGGTCTCCGCCTTAACTTTGGTCCTTCAGGAATCTCCTCTGCACAATATAAAGGCTTTTGAGAATTTGCTGGGTCTAGCAAGGAAAAAGAGCAGGAATCAAGCTATCCTGGCTTTGGGTGCCTTGAAGGATTTGCTGGGCTCTGGCGTTGTGCTGCCCCCAGAGCGGAAACTGCGCGCTTTTGGACGGCAACCCGCGCTTATCTCTGCTCTACAAGGCGATGGTGCCGATTGGAAAGAAGGCGACAAGCTGCCAAATGGTCTGAAAGGGGTGCATCTAATTTCATGGGCGTACGAGGACTGGCTGAAGCGCACTTATTTTGACCTCCTCAAGGTCCTCGAAGGCTGGTGCAACGACGAGGTCGAGTACGCACGCAACCGAGCTGTCACTTTCGTTTGGGAATTGCTCAAAGAGAAGCCAGAGCAGGAAGAGAATCTTCTGCGGTTGTTGGTGAACAAATTAGGAGACACGGATCGCAAGGTCGCATCGCGGGCATCCTACTTGCTCTTGCAGTTGCAAGTCACGCATCCTCTTATGAAGAAAATCATCGTTGATGCCATCGAGTCCGAACTGCTATTTCGCCCTGGCCAGAGTTCGCACGCAAAGTACTACGCCATTATCACTCTCAACCAGACTGTCCTCAACTCGAAAGAACCAGATGTGGCAGGCAAGCTACTCGACATATACTTTAGTATGTTTGTTGTACTGTTGAAAGGCGGCAAGCACATGAGGGACACGAAAGGCGGCGAAGTAGTTCCACCCGAGAAACAGCAAGGAGGAGGGGGTGTCCCTGGCAAACGCGCGAAACAAAAGGCAAAGCTGCAAGAGGCTGTCGTAGACCAAGAAGACCAATTCAAAGAACGAATTATCGCCCAAATTCTCACAGGAATCAATCGCGCATACCCATTCGCCGACGCCACAGACGGTGTGGTCGAAAATCATCTAGATACACTCTTCCGCATCACGCATTCATCAAATTTCAACACAAGTGTTCAGGCACTCATCTTGATTCAACAAATATCCGCGAGCAAACAATATACCGCGGATCGCTACTACAGGACTCTCTACGAATCATTATTGGATCCGCGTCTCCTCACCTCCTCGAAACAAATCATGTACCTCAACCTCCTTTACCGCTCCCTCAAAGCAGACATCAACCTCAAGCGCGTCAAGGCTTTCATCAAGCGTCTCCTTCAAATTATCACGATGCACGAGCCGCCATTTGCATGCGGTGTCCTCTTCCTCATCAACGAATTGGCCAAGCAGTTCCCAAGCATCGAGTCCATGTTTACCAGCCCGGAAATCAATGACCACGAAGACGAGGAGGAGAACATCAAAGATGTGCCAGAAGAAGGCGTGCCACTATCTCAAGTCAAGGCGCCAAATCGACAACCCGAGGAAGTCAGGAATGCATACAATGGGCGAAAACGTGAGCCTGAATATGCAAATGCTGAGAAGAGTTGTATATGGGATCTCATACCACTTTTGGCACATTTCCATCCTTCTGTTTCGCTTTTCAGCGAACGCGTTTTGGAGGGTCAAAAGATGGAAACCAAACCTGATCCAACGACCTTTACACTGATCCACTTCTTAGATCGCTTCATCTATCGTAATGCGCGCTCAAAGTCCTCTGGATTACGTGGTTCATCCATCATGCAGCCGCTTGCTGGTACCGCGAGTGTCGATATCCTTATCCATGACCGCTTTGGTGGAAGAGATGAGGAACCACTCAACTCCGAAGCCTTTTGGCAAATGAAAGCCGCCAATGTTAAGCCTGATGAAGTCTTCTTCCATAAATACTTTGAGACTGCTGGTAAGAGGAAGAGTAGAGCGGAGAAGAGGAGGGAGGGCAAGAAAGATAAAGACGATGAAGATGTGGATGATGTTGAAGGCAGTGAGGGGAGTGATGATGGCGATGAAGAGAAGGAGATTTGGAAAGCGCTTGTGGGGAGTAGACCTGAGATTGAGGGCGATGATGGCGCCTTCGACGACGACGAAGAACTGGGCATGGGCGAATTCATGGACGACGATGGCGACGATGAGCTCGATGAAATCGAAGGTCTTGATGGTGGGGAAGACGAGGAGGATGGGGACGGCGTTGTTTTCCATGGCTTTGATTCCGATGAGGAAGTTAGTGATGCGGAGCCTGAGATTGACGATGGCGATGTGTCTGATGCTGGTGGTGTTGGACTTGGTGAGTTGGAGTCGGAAGACGAGGATGCGTTTGTTGGTAGTGATGACGAGCTGCCTGATTATCTTCCTGTGCCTGTTGATGAGGCTACTGAGGCGGATATTAAGGCGGCTAGGAAGAAGGAGAGGGATGAGAAGAAGAAGAAGAAGAGGACTATGAAGAGTTTACCTACCTTTGCGTCTGCGGAGGATTACGCTAGGCTTATTGGAGATGACGATGATGAGGAGGAGGGGGTGTAGAGGAGGGGAGACTGTAGATACCATTGTATTGTATTGAATGGGGTTTTGACTTGTCTTTTTTTGTGAAAGCTATGTGCTTTCTGTGCTTTTATTCATTCGATTTTTGTTGTATTTCTCTCCATTCGTGACGTCGCTGAGTGTTTGTCTTGTTCTTTCTTCTGCGCGGACCACTTGTCTTTGCCATTTCCTTTCTTGACCAGTGAGACGTGCTTTATCGATGCCGTGGCTTTGAGCTTCTTCCCTTGCGTTCATTAATCTTGAGGAATCTCGGTGGTGGATTTATGCCACTCCTTTTTTTTTTTTTTTGGTTTGGGGGGCTTTTGATGGGGTGTTGTATCTACCGGCGGATATCGTATTTTAAGCTAGAGACCCGTTTACGATTATTGGTCTAGCCGATGGTTTGTGGATTGGTAGGAGGAAGTGCGTTGGTATCTAGTTGGGTAATTGGTGAGGGGATTTGGGGGTTGGTGTGAATAGAAGGAGTAAAAGAGGGGAGGGTTTTGGAGTGGGGTTAGTGATAGTGACAGTTGTAGGAGTGGAATCGTTGAGGTGGGCCTTTTCAAAATCGCCAAGGTCGGCCTTTTCAAACGAGAGGTTTGGGATAATCAAGTTTGTAGATTGTTTTTGGATTAGGATTAGGAAGAGGAAGAAGATAGAGGAAGAGGGGTAGTGGTTTTTCTCGTAAGCTTTACCTTCGCTCTTTTAGACAAGTACTACGGCGTACTATTTAGTCAATGCTTCCCCTTTTTCCCCGTCTAGAGATCAAGTAGCCTTCCTAATCCCCGGGCCCTTGGAGAAATAATCTAAAATAGCTCGTACTACCTAAATTGAGGTCGATATCGCTACTTTTTTAAAAAATTGGAAATAAATCTTGCCAAAAGATTATTGGTATCAATCGAGATATGAATACCTCGTAATGAAATCGAGCCTCCGTAGTATACAAGGAGGCTATATCATCATCGCCTCGTCCTTTCTAGACGTGAAACAAACATACATCGTTAATGACATCCCCCGAACCGAGATCAACATCGACAAATTTCCGGCAATTTACAAAGTCAAGCTCGCTAGAAAATTATCAATAGTATACAACGAGACTATATCAACATCGCTCGTCCTTTCCAGAAGCCAAAAGATATATACAGTATACATCTCCCATAAACATCCCCCAAATCAAGATCAAGGTCGATAATTTTCCGGCAATTCACAAACCCAAGCTCGCGAGAAAATTATTAATATCGATCCCAATATAAAAGACCTAAAAACAAGCCAACAATCGCTATTTTCGAAGAAAATGCAGGCAACTCAATAAGTTAAGCTCCTTATTCGCCTAAGCCTAAGCGTAAGACCCCCCTCTTCATCATTCCCTCCTCTATAATTCTGATAGCGTCGGGATAAATTCCCGACAATTTACAAACCCAACTTCGCCAGAGGCTTATCAATATCGATTCCAACTTGCGCAATTTCAAAACAAACCAACAATCGCCAATCCCCAACAAAACCCCATAGCATGGGAAAGTACCAGCCATTCGATAACGCGAGCTTTTTGTTCGCCTAAACCTACGCGCAGGACCCTTCTCTTTATCATTCCCCTCTTCTGCAATCCTGACAGCGTCGCGTCCAGTATCGACACTTATTGTCCGTGCCAATGGTGTACCAAACCCCTGTGGCTCCGGCCAGACAACTGGCCCGTCTCCAATCTGGCATCCAACTTCGAAGCGGGGTACTTCTGCGACAGGCGCCGTGGTGGATTTGCTGCCTCCTTTACTTCCTCTACCGTCGGCATTTGTGCTAAACCTTTACTAAAACCCGCAGAGGACTCGCTATCGGAGGAGTTTTCGACCCAGTTGAACTGAGCAATGTCTTTCGGCCCAATTTTACGGAGTTGATGGACACGTACTAGAGGCTTGAATTCGGGTACGATGGGGAGGTTAAGATCCTTGGATATCTTTAAAAGATCAATGTCGAAAAGGTCCTTATACGCTTGATTGCGTTGGTCGTCGAATTTGTGCGGTGACCGTTTCGCCACGAGATCTCTCCATAGCGAGGAAAATTTGGCTGTATTTTGCAGAGTTCCTAGGCGCCACATGGCTCTACTAGTTTGCAGATATCATCGAAGGGTAAATTCTGGTTTGCGTTGGGTCCCTGAAGCGTGCCAAAGTCGGAAACCTGTGGGGCCAATGGCTATGATGAAGTCGTGTGCGAAGGAGACATAGCCGACCTTTTTGGCCTCACAAGCAGCAAGGTCAATCAACCTGACACCGACGACCGTGGTGCAATGGTTCGAGCGTGCAAAACTAACGGCGGCCTTCATACTTCCGGGCAAATGGTCGGATGACGTGCATTTATCAGCATCACATGACGTGGAGAAGAAGTTCCTAAGCGCTTCGGACTTGGGGATTTCCGCAATCTTGACACGGAGAAGAGACCAGATGAACTCGGCAACGAACGTGTCAAGCCCATTTGCTGTCTGATTCTGCATGCCATCGGTCTTTCTCTCCCATATATGATGCTGGGAATATATCCACGTGTGCGGTTGATTTCAACATAGCCCCGATTATCCAGGAGACAACAAAGTATGCCACGGCATCATTGTCCTGCTTGAACGGGGCCAAAACAAACGAGCTCAGGACATCCAACGTCGAAACGTGGGGGTTTCTGACTTGGTCGAAAGCCGTGCGCACTGTCGCCGAGTCCCCCAAAACGAATAGATGTCAGTGAATGGTAAAGGCAAAGAACATACCGAGAGGCAAGACCCACGCTCATAGCGCCGCTTTTCTATGAACATGGTTCGATTAACCATTTCGGAGGTCTTATTCGAATTGGCTATACTCGTTGGTTTGATGCTATCAATTCGAATGTTGTTGTTGGAAACCATGATTGTGGTTACTGTCGAACATCAGTAGAATATTTGCAACCCACAGTGCCAAGCACGACGGTACTTTTATGGTCCTTTCCTCAACTTATGCCCACGAACAATCCACTTACTCGATTGCAACACTCTGAAAGCATGATCGCTATGGCTGAATTTTGGCAAAGTTCAAATTTCACATCACCAGAAATTTAGCGATATGGATCTCGAGTTGAGAAATAGCTTTCCATGCGCGCCATTTGGAGCGCCCTAGGGGAAACATGGTCAGGCCCCTCGCCAGTCCGCGGCGCGGACGAGTTAGGCCAGGGCGACTCGGCGTTAAATTAATAATCCGGCGTCGGATTGCAGCGAGGATTTTAGAATCCGCCGAATAGCCCGATTTACTAGTCGGGTAGAAGAGATCGCGAAGAATTAAGGGACTTTTTCCCTAGAATCATCCTAATTGGGAAGTAGATAGAGATTTCCACTTAAAGAAACTTAAAATTCCCCCCGTTATCTAACTCCCTACCTCGCTCTTTATCCCGCAGCTCTATATATCCCCTACTGCCGCCCTCTCTCCTAGCGGTAAGGTAAGTAAGCTACGGACGGTAGGACTCGCGGCGGGAGAAGGTCAAGTCCGCAGACTACTTGGCATCCGGCAGCCCTAGGCGGGTAATAGTAGGCGGACTGTTGAGAGGCCTGGCAGCGACGATCGTGCCGCCTCTAGAGGAGGAAAGTGGCAGTAGCAGCTTCCATGCATATTAGCGACCTAGAAATGGTACAAAATAACACGTATCAACGAGGAGACTTCTTACTCAGAACCCTCTTAACACTTCCGAATCAACGCAATCTTCCCACCGGCCCTGATAGTGTCGCCAGGTTTAACCAACATCATCTCAACCTTTGCGCCCGTCGCCAAACCCTCATACGCACAGACATTGATCTCCAGTTTCATAGCCTCGAGAATAACGACCACCTGCTCAGCTTTGATCTCATCTCCATTTTTGACCTCGACCTTCCAGACGTTGGCATCGACTGGAGCCTCGATGGCTTCGATGTTGTCGTCTTGGAGTAGATTTTCCACAACATCAGTATCAACCTGGTCTTGTGATTTCCCCGACTGCCATTTTTCAATACTTGCGGCTTCAGCGTGTGTCATTTTCGCTTGCGCAATGGCCTGCTTCTTTCTTCGTTCTTCAACCTCTGGGACGGTGCTTTGGAGAAGCGCATTATGCTCAGCCATATCAAACTCAATCTCTTCATACTCGAACGTGTACTTCCCAGCTCTGAAGTCCTGAAGCATGACATCTAATTCTTCCTCACTGACTTGATAGTAAGTCACAATGTCGAATTCTTGGAACAGCCAAGGTCTCTCCGGCGTGAAACCCTTCTTGTATCCAAACATATCCCAGCAGGGGACCGTTCGGCCTGTCATTTGATAGCCACCGGGACTGTCAACGGGGTAGATGGACATGCAACTTCCACCCCAGCTCACGGTACCTTCCGGGGTGAAGACACGGGACGGATTCTGCTTCGGACAGCTAAAACGATGGCGTGGATCTACGGGAAGAGAACAAGTGTTGCCGCAGAAGAAACCAACTTCGACTACCATCATTTGATCTGTCAGGTATATCTTCTTCAATTCTTCTGCGGTCAAAGCATTATTTTGGGCGACGAAATCAAGGTTGGAAGGGAGATATGGAGCATATGGTCGTTGTGTCTCGATGTAGCGTTGTATAGCTTGATCTTGGGCTTTGCTTTCGAACGAGATGGGAAGGCGGAAGAGCCGCGATGGAACCTTGATCTTAGAAAGGTCGCCAAGCTGTTCTTCCAGAGCTTGAAGATAGGCAATCAACTTGGACCGGGGCAAGTGGAGACCATTGTAGAACAGGGTGACAGAGTTGCAGCAGCTCACTGTGTTAACCAGATCTTTTTTCAACCACTCGGGAGCTTCTTCGGAGACGAGCAATTTTTCCAGGGCGGTGACGCGGCATCGATGATTGAGGTCGAAGGATTCTTCTCCATATTCGACGAGCACATGGTCATCGCCACCTTGTCTGTAAATGACCTTCGGTTGATTTCCTTGAGCTGCTCGTTGCCAGAGTATTGCTTTCTGCTCTGGACGGTATTGGTTGCGGAGATGATCAATCGTTCTGAAGATCCCCATACCACCATAGTCACCTCCCCTGTTGGCGATGGCATCCTCAATCTGGAACAGATATCTCTCGACGCTCTGACGCAACTCGAGCGCTTGTTCCAGATCAACACGCCTGTACTGCATGGTATCGCCAGCTTTGATCTGACCAAGCTTCCACCAGTCAGCGCGAACAACTGTCGTAGAACAGATGAAACCCCCAAAATTTGGACAGTCAACAGGAAATATACAAGGATCATCTCCTGTCCAATTCAGTCCACCGATCGGATATCCGTACTCGATCAAATTGCTGGGATGGGCTCCTCCCTCGCCACCATCTTTGCGCGCCCATTTTGGCACTGGGCCAACAAGACGGATACCGCTTCGACTCGCGTTGTGTGAGACCTTCCAGTGTGTGTCATAAAGCTTGTCGATGTCTTCAGGCACAATATAACCCTCATCATGTGGACCGACCATCGCTGCAATCTCCCAATGCTTGGAATATGGAGCTCGAAGCTCTTCAGGCAATGAGATTATGTTGTCTGCTGCTTTGTATAGATCGGTTGTAATCGTAAGAAGATCTCCTGGAGCGAGAGCACGACCTTGATTACCACCAATAGCCACGAGTGGCGAGGTACTTTTCGATCCAAAGTACTCCGCTACATCTGGGAATCCTCCATAGATCGCCAGGTATGACCGACATCCAGCCGCCATGATCTTCCCAATCTTGACCTTCTGCCCCACCTTGATATGAACTCTTGTCCACATTGGCATCGAGGTGCCGTCGATTGTCGCGTCCATAGCAGCACCAGTCAAAGCTACAACAGCCGAGCTGAGCAATCGTAGTTCAGGACCGCTCAAAGTAATCTCAAGGCCTTCCTTTCCTCTGTGATTTCCAACCAACATATTCGCTATCTGGAAAGTAACGGGATCCATGGGGCCGGAATGTGGAATGCCACGACCCACCGAAGGCCTTGCAGGCAAGTCTTGGATCAAGGTATATGCTCCAGCAGATATCACATCCACAGCAGGTGGGTGGTATTTGAAGTGGTCTAGGAAGCTGGTCAACGTGTTGCCTTTCTGGAACTCGGTATCACTCATGATCTCGGCCAGGAACTCAAGATTGTTAGGGGGTCCACATATCCGCGATTCTCTCAACAATTGAGTCAATCCTCCAATTGCGCCCAAACGAGTGTCGTTGTGGAACATGACTTTCGCAATCATAGGATCATAATTGGGAGAAATCCGAGCGCCTGTGAATACCCAGGTATCGATCCGAGCTGCTGGGTTGGACGGCCATTCAACTTTCTGCAGGAGGCCTGGAGATGGAGCGTAGTCACGAAGTGGATTTTCGGCGTAGACTCGAACTTCAATTGCATATCCCTTGGGGCCTGAGGGTTGCATTGAAGCAAGCTCTTCATCTTTGAGGCCCTTCTTCCCAGCGAGTTGTAGATCTGCTTGACGGAGCATGAGTTCAACGAGATCGATGTTGTAGCACAACTCTGTGATTCTAATCATGTCAGACAACAAGCATTTTGAGGCAAGCATTTGACAATTGCTTACCCATGTTCAACCTGTAATCGAGTATTCATCTCGAGAAAAAAATAGTCGCCAGTCCTATCATCCACCAAAAACTCAACTGTCCCTGCGGAACCGTACCCGATACTCTCAGCGAGACTGACAGCCGCAGTCCCCAACTTCTGTCGGAGCTCCAAATTTTTCTCAACAAAAGGACTCGGACACTCTTCGATGACTTTCTGATGTCGTCGCTGAATGGAGCATTCTCTTTCTCCAAAATGTATCGCTTTCCCTTGTCCGTTGCCGAATACCTGGACCTCGATATGCCGGCTGGCAGCGTAAAAGCGTTCAATGAAAACACCAGGGTTTTTGAACAAAGCTTCTCCTCTCGATGTGACCTTTTTGAAGCCTTCTCGAACCTCGTCGGTGTTATTGGCGGTAATCAAGCCCATTCCTCCGCCACCGCCAGTAGCTTTCAGCATGACTGGGAATCCCAGTTCCTTTGCCGCTTTTGCAGCATCGTCTTCATCTTTTACTAGACCTTTGGTTCCAGGGACAATTGGCACATAGACCTTTTCAGCCAGATCTCTAGCCACGTGTTTGATGCCACACTCCTCAATTGATTCTGGTGAGGGACCAACCCAAACTATTCCCGCAGCAGTAACTTGTCGAGCAAAATGGGCATTTTCGGATAAGAACCCATAGCCAGGAATGATGGCATCTACCCCTTTTTCCTTGGCCAACGTGATGATCTGTTCGCCATCTGTGTAGGCCGTTGAAGGTTTGCCGCATAAAAGATAAGCCTCGTCTGCATCTAAGACATGCTTTGATGCTGCGTCGGGCTCGGTATAGATGGATATTGTCTTGATACCAAGGTTCTTCGCTGTTTTGATGATTCGGACCTGTTGACGGAGGTTAGATGTAGGTCACGGGATCTGTTGGAGACGTGTAGCGATCGGAAAGCTTTGGGCGTACTGTGATCTCACCACGATTGGCAATCAACAACGTCTTGATCTTTTCCATTGTTTCGTCTCCCTACAACAATTATTAACGTTCCAATACTTCTATTTCAGACGATGCACGATGAGAACTAGAGTTTCCGGTGTCAACTGAATGATTTGATTCTTCGCAAGTACAAGCCGCCGACGATAGCAACGGAGACAGCATGCGAAATCCTCCACCTCTTATGATGGGACCTCCGGTTCGCTATCTATCACCTATCCCAACAAAGCTCACGGATACTTGATTGCTTGCGGGGTACTATCAACAGTGACGATATCCTTGTTGACCCTGCCAGCGGATATCAGCGCAGGTTGCCGATCCCTCTCAGAATATAGCAACGGCATAGCCTTCATCTCGGACGAGCATTTCTATATCCTGACTTTTTTGCTTCTCCGATTCTATAACCTAACTAGATCCGAAGATCAAGGTATACACTTACTTACAATTGGTTTTAACTTTCTCATTCTCTTACAAGATCTTATCCTGAGTTCTGACAAAGACATTCTTTCCAGGCCAGAATCCATCACTTGCGAGAATATTCACGACTCAAAATGGCACCACTCAGACACAAAGTCATGATCAACGTCGATCTCGGAGAAGGCTATGGAAATTACAAATGCGGACCAGATGAAGAATTAATACCATTAATTGACCACGCCAACATCGCCTGCGGCTTCCACGCTGGGTAAGAACCCACCCTCCATAACCAACATCTCCTCAACAAAAAATCTAAAGCACCATCCAACATCCTCCCACCTCGACCCAGAAAAACAAACACCAAGAACTAATAATAATCCCCCCAGCGACCCTCTAATAATGCACAAAACAATCCTCCTCTGCAAACGCCACTCAATCAAAATAGGCGCCCACCCAGGCCTCCCAGACCTCCCCGGCTTCGGCCGCCGCGAAATGAACATGTCACCCGAAGAACTAACAGCACAAACCCGCTACCAAATCGGCGCCCTAAAAGCCTTCCTCGACGCTGAAAACATGCCCCTCCACCATGTGAAACCCCACGGCATCCTCTACGCCATGATGTACCGCGATGAAGCAATCTGCCGCGCGGTATACGAAGGCATGCCGAAAGGGACGAAGGTTTTTGGGCTTGCGGGCACGTTTCATGAGAGTGTTGCTAAAGGGATGGGGTTACCGTTTGTGGCGGAGGTGTATGGGGATGTTAGGTATCGTGCTGATGGGGGGTTGGTTATTGATCGGGTTAAAAAGTGAGTTTTTATGAAAACAAACTAAATTTTATGCTTTGTGTTGGATTGGATTACGTACTAACATGTTTGCATACAGACCCTGGACGCCTGAGGAAACAAAAAATCATATAAGACAGCAGCTCGAGACGTCGTCTGTGACGGCTGTTACGGGGGAAATTGTCCAGTTGCCGATTGGTGAGTGTGTGGTTTCGTTGTGTTGTCATTCTGATTCTCCGGGGGCTGTGGAGATTGTCAAGGCGGCGAGGGAGATTGTTGATGCGTTTAATTTGGAGAGGAATTTTTAGGGAAGCGGGAAGACGTGTCGCCAATCAAGCGGCGGTCTTACAGGTTGATGGTACAGGTTCTTGAATGAAAATATTTGCTGGTTGAATAATATCATAATGGTATTGTTATATCAATTCATGGCTGCTGAGAAATAACGCACTTTATCACAATACCGTCGAAGAACCACCGATATCGATAAATGGGAGCAACTCCAAGGAAGAATATTACAAAAAACTCACCAGTCTCTCTCTCAAGTCAAGAGACAACTCTCTAAACGCACAACTGCCCTTCCCACGGACCAAACAAGCAAGAATTAATCAGACACCTGAAATACCCGACTCTAACCTCAATCTATCCACTAGCAAGATTAAAAACACCACAATTGCCATTAAACGCAACAATCCCATCGCCCGCTCCAAACCCACCCCCAGTATCAACACCAAGACTGTATCGCCCAGACACGCTACACAGATCAGGACGCGGCACCGTCGCCTGCTGGCCCTGTGCCCCAGCACCAAAAAGGGGACTATACCTACCACCCGCACAGATAGGATTAGTCGCACACTGGACACAGCAATCCTGTGCCGATGTGGCGCCAGTGGTCAGGAAATCACCTCCCAGGGCGCCGTAGAGGAAATCAAATCCTTTGCCACTTACTCCGCCGGCATAGTTTGGGGTGCTGGTGCCGGTACATTGTGCGTAGATGGTACTGGAAGCAACGATGGAGGTGAGGGTTGTTGTTGAAGCAGATGTGATTGTGGTCGTTGTGAAAAAGCTGATGGTAGTCAAGAGTATTGACGCGGTTTTTGTAAGCGTCGTCTTGGTGTTGGATATTGTAATCTCTCTTGTGATTTGTGCTTTGGAGAATGCATAACACGACACCGCAGCTTTCTATGATGATCGTGTCTGAGAGTTCTTGGGTTGGATAGTTGGGCACTTTGGTAGGTCTGCTCGAGCAGAGAGGTCAATCAGATTGAGCCTACAACGCATTCATTTTGTGGAGGTGAACTCTTGTCTTTGATGCTCTGGAAGTCGCTGTCAAGATCTGCAGGACGACGGATTGTTCGACTAGTCTGCTTTGGCCCAGCGGAGGTTCTGGCGAGAACTTTGTTCGAGGGTTGAGTCGGCTGAAATAACTAGAAATAGGAAGCAGTGCTGGAGTGAGCCTCTCACGGTGCTGTACCAGTGTACCCATGGACCACGACAAGACTGGCGTTCCAGACACCTACGTAGTATAGAAACTACTGCTGCTGCTATCGATAGCAACATGCCTCGGCAGAGGAAATTCACCACACCATAGTCAGCTTGCCACAAGACTGATGTGGTGGATCATGAAGGCTTGGTCGAGTTGTCTTTGGTCAGCCTTTGCAATTATAGTGTGGCTGCTTTTGATGGATCTTGGCCGACGAGTCGCGACTCAGTTGACTTTACTTGGAGCGGCGAGCGACTCAGTTGAATTCACCTGGAGCGGCGAGCGACTCAGTTGACTTCACTTCGAGCGGCGGGCGACTCAGCATGCAACTATTCTATATCCACAAGCCTTGATAAGAGCATCGTGACCACAAACAGCGTGCTTGAGGTTATACACAACGCCTACTAGCCTACACCGTCCGGCTCAAGACCATCGTTATGTGCCCAACCTTGACATTTGAGTCTCGTACGCGTACGTACTCTGGAAAATGGAAACAATGACAAAGACAACATGGAGCGAATTGAGGTGATGAAAAGAGCAGGCCAAGATTAAAATGGAGGCTCATTACGGCGCTGGGCGGATACCGTTTAGGAGCTAACTGCTCAATCCCCTTATCAGAATTGTACTCAGCAGCACTGCATTCTCCAGCATACCAAACCTTTCTTGAGGATACAAGAAGCATGCCGCCCCTCCACCACGACGATGACGACGACGACTCCTCTACAAGTTACCCTCTGAGCGACCTGGAAAATGGACAGCACGAACGCCTGCTCAGCTCAGAAGACAACTCGGATGCCGAAACCTTCACTGGCCCGGATTCTAGAGAGAAGGGCGGGCCATTCGGTGTGTCCAATGCCAGGATACGTTTGTCAAGTTGGATCAATGGCCCAGAACCACCTTGTCCTCACAAGATTGACCCCATTGGCGGATCTATACAAACCATATTTGTCGACACTTTGAAGGCATGGCTGCCGGAGAGCCGGCAAAGAACGCTGTTGTCACTGGCATTCATTGTCTTCTGGGTTTTCTCCTTCGTCCTCGCCATTCACATTGGATATTCGAGGGATGGAGATCGTGTCAGACTTTCGTGCACCTCAAGTCTTTGGTATGTCTTTCACTCTTTCTGGTAATCCAACCACCGGCTGATTAGTGCAGGCCTGATACCCAGACTTGCGGATTGAATGGTGCCCAATGTCTGCCATTCGACAACCACTCCATACCTTTCCGATGCCCTGCGTACTGCCGTGATGTCCCAGTCCTCGAACCCTACACAATCGGAGCCGAGGAGATCAATTATCGGAGCCTAGTAATAGGTGGCCCAGCTGATGGAAATGATGCATCTCCAGGCATATATCGAGGCGACTCGTTCATATGCGCGGCCGCGATACACGCAGGGGTAATCAGCGAAGAATCTGGCGGCTGTGGCTCCGTCTCGCTCGTTGGCACACAAAAAGAGTTCGTTAGTTCTGGGAGCAATGGCGTGATGAGCATTGGATTCAATGCCAGTTTTCCAATGTCATATCGATTCATCGCCAATGAAGCCTCCAGCTGCAAAGATCCCCAATGGGAAGCGTTCGGAGTTTCCGTCACTTTCACCACGGTCTTGTCCCTCTTCACCACTTCTTCGGCCCTGTTCTTTGCTAGTGTCTTCAGCAGTGTCTTCTTCCAGACTGCACTTGCCTCCGACACACCCGACTTCGCTGCGTACGATGACGTTATCTCATCAGCCTTGGGTCGTTTCTTGCCTGCAGCTTTTGTCGGGCTATGTATTTATCTATACTGCGTCCGCTATACTTTTCGAAACCTGCGGGCCCATTTCGAGAAAACTGTTCTGTGGCTCGGCGGCTGCTGGTTCAGCGCCATTGGCCAGGAGCTTTTTGATAAGATACCCATATCCCGCCTTACGCCGCATGATTTGCAGCAACAGCCAGGAGCGATACCAGCTTTGGCCATCATTTTGTCTCTCATTTTTGTAATAGCTATTACTCAGATCCTAGCGTTCAGAACCGAGGGCCGGCTACCTCGCTATTTGGCACTGTATGCCGTTTTTATCAGTGGCTTGGCTGTTTTGGTTGCAATTCCACGTCTCCGCCTTCGACTTCATCATTACGTCTTCGCTCTACTTCTGCTACCAGGCACCACGATGCAAACACGACCAAGTCTTCTATATCAGGGTTTTCTTGTAGGACTTTTCATCAACGGCATTGCTCGCTGGGGCTTTGACAGTATCGCACAGACAGATTTAGCGTTGCGCGGAAACGCAAAATTCGGCAGCGCTCTGCCCGCGGTTCTAGCTCCCACAGTCATGGGTAACAATATCACGTTTTCCCTTGAATTGGACAAGGAGTACGATGGTATCAGTGTGTTGGTAAATGATGTAGAACGATTCCGTGCGTTGGGCGATGAGGAAGCGAAGTTTATGTGGACCAAAGCTGAGGGAGATAGGGTGGAATACTTTCGTTTTGGCTTCGTCAAGTATGGTCGGCTTGGCGGAGTACTTTTGCAGGATTACACAGAGGCCGGCATATGGACAGCCGGAAACTGGACCTCTTCGCCAACTAATCCAAGCTAGAAGTCTAAGCAAGTAATGTTTTTCTCTTTGATTGTCACTTGTGCAATTGCAAATTGGACCACCCTCGCCATTCTTCTCCTCTTTCCCTTGTGTCTACTTATGTAGTGGTAGATGCCGGGGGTACTTGTGGTTGACACTAGTCACGTGATTAATATTTAATTTCTTTTGGCTTTTGGATTTAGGTCAGGGAACTTTGAGAATTCAAAGTGGAGTTGTTTCTATTTTTATATTTATTTTGTAGTAAAGATATTTTTGGACTCGACCAACAACTTTACCGTCACCTTTCCTCTGTCTCTTCTTCGGCTCTCCACAACTCCATCTCCACCCCATCGATATATTCTTTACCTTCTAGCTCCGTCTCGTCGGACTAAGGAGTATCCTTATAAAGCTTGTGCTTATCGCATAAATAAACCCCCGCTCCCCGCTTCAAAGCGCTGATCCATCCGACTTATTTAATGCAGTGCGCCACAATACTCGTTGTAGCGCGTAAGCTGTTACACGACGCGCTCGCACCATTGTCTCACTCTCGGACTTGATGATATCTTGCTGATATCTTACTTTCCTTTCCTTTCTTCAAGGTTTTTTATCTTTGGCTTTCTGGGGTTTGGTTGATTTTGATGCGCTTTAGGGAGAGGGTCTTTAGTATATTATTTTTGAAGATATCCTATCCTGAGGACGCGGCTTTGAGAGTTGTTTGCTGGGTTTGTTTGAGTGAGCGTATAGCTTCATCTGGATCGATTTTCGCAAATCTTGCAGCTTTGTTTGCCAAAATTCGAATGCTGTTGATCTTGAGTAAGGTATGATGAATCGACTTCTGTTGGATCAAAAGGCCAATTTGGCTGTACAGCCTACTCAAGATGCTGACAATACTTGTAGAAGTACACTGGAAAGTCGTCCACCAGAGTAGCCATGAGCTATCTCCATAAGGTCAAGAACGCCGTTTGGGGAGCCCATAACCACAACGACATCGAGAGCTTGGATGCCGGCAAATATATGCTCAAGGTTACAGCTGGACCGGCATACGATCTTTCGACCCATAAGCCTGTTGTGGTCAACGGAGACGAGGCGTTGCAGTTCGAGAACAAATTCATGACTGCTAGCATTAAAGTACGGATCCGAGGATATCAAGGCCTGCCGAAAAATTCCCCGACGCACTCGCCCTACTTCGATCACCCGGACCATATCAAAGACCAGTATTCTGTAGGCTTCTCGTTCGTGCCGAAAAGAGACATTCCGGCTGCCAATGCTGTCTTTGGCCACGACTTCGATAGGCCGGTCAGGGATCGATTACCGCCGGGCTTCAATTACGCGTTTGCCATGGTGAAGGAGTTCATCGATCCAGGCATTGAGGTCGACCCATACTCAGACAAGCCATAGCTTTTTGCACCTGCCCTCGACTGCTGGTTTATCTTGCGTATCGGCGATACCCTCCCTAGAGACTTTCTGAGAGGGGGAACAAAACTACCTCATGTCCACGAGCACGAACCACTCCAAGAATGCGGCGATGCAAGCGGCCTCAAATACCGCGAAGACAACAACATCCCTGGCGAGGCACACAAGCGGAGGAAGCATTTCATCCCAGCGGCGAATCGAAAGTCGATTGTGTTTGAGAAGAACCGTCTTTACCAGGGTGACTTCTTTAATCCTTACATCGATTTCAATAACTTCCGCTTGAAGTTACCGGGCTTCTCGATCACAGTGATCAAGTATATCGATGACAAAACCCATAATTTGAGGTGGGTGTTCAAGGATATGAAGACGGGAGATGTATATTTTGTAGTGAATTTGACGCTGCTGTTTGGTGAGGAGTTGAAAGAGGCGCTGCGAGAGGAAGAAGTGGAGACGATTGTGGTGAAATGAGAGAGACGATATCACATGGGGGGGCTATCTGTCTTGTCCTTGAGATCGTGTTCACCAGGTTCCTGGCGACATAGTACTTGGGAACGATTTGATTGTGTGGTTCTCTGAAATATAAGACATGTCCATGACTGGAAAGGCGAGCAAGAGAAGACGACGATGAGGTAACAAGGGAGAAGGAAATCGACTTCTGCTCTACTTCATGAACAGGGTAGGGTCTACGATAAAAAATTACCCATCCCGGATGGATGTCGACCTGAACATGTCAAACACCTATCAGTAAACAAGGCTTCTTGCTGCTGAGCACCGGTGTTGCAAGCCCCCACTTGGGAACCTGTAGAGAAGTTTCGAATGAAGCGTGTTCGTTGTCGCCAACTTTCTAGAGCTTCTTTGATTGGATGCCTTGGACCGAGAAACCCCAGTAGAATCGAAGTACTCAACACCGATAAACCACACTCAGTATCAACACCGATCATCAGGACACTGCATTTAATCACGCCACCACGCGCTTCGGAATCACTACCGAGGTCATTTTGCTTTCTACATAACTAGCATCCATTCTAATCCAAGCCAACCTTCACACAACCAAGTCTATTCGATTGTCTTCACCATGGATACATTCAGATTGGATTTGGAGTGGTTACTAGTCAGATTCCTGATGGCAGAACGAAATGTATACATACGTTCTGGAGTACAAGGTAAGTAATCAGTCTCGCTTTGCTTGGCTTAATTCTCTCTGTCTACCAAAGTCTAACAAAACCTTTTCCAGACCCTCGAGGTGGTACCTCCCAGCTCGGCGACATGCTTCCCCCTATTGATTCTCGTTTCAGCGAGATCGATGACAAAGACGAGCAAGCTGAAGCGGACTTCTCCAAGCTTGAATACAACCTTAAACAGGCCACAAAGGCCTCTGGCTCGCCAATCCAGGCCTTGAGGTCGCAAGTTGCGGCTATTCTCTCCAATACACTGCCAATCGCCCTCTACATTGCCTCGATCATGATCACGGCTACCCACGAGGAAACTTTCGTCATTCAGCTCCACTCAGAGTTGCTTGCAGAGAGGGAAAAAGTGTGGGATCGGAACAACATAAAACCTGCCAATATGTGGAAATCCTGCGCTTTTGCAACAAACTTCATCTTAGTTGTTGCGAGCTCCAAGACAGGCGCCGAGCAAGCCACCAATTTTTTCTCGCAGTCCGGATGCGGCCCACCCACATTGAGCCTTGTACGCAGCACACCTACAAGTTCCTTCCGCTCTGCCTTCGACACCGCCAAGGTCGCCGCTCAGAAGAACAAGAAGACCACCGTCATCGGCGTTACTCTAGTAGATGTCCACATGACACAGCTTGCTAGTCGTGGACAATCTGAAGGCCACTTTTCCTTCGCTCATAAATTTGCGATCGCCATCGGCCCGGAAGGTTGCGTGGTCTGGCAGGCCTTCGGTGTGAAACACGGATACCGTCTCGATGAATGGATGGGCCGCGGTGGAGATCGGCTACGCATGTGGGAAGAAGCTGAGCAATTTGTCAAGGACTTCGAGAAGCTCACTGATAGCAAGGTACGTGAGCGTGTTAGACCGACATAATGCGAGTTTTGCTGACACGGATTACAGGGTCCATGGAATGCTAAGCGCAACAAGCTGTATAAGAAGCTCTTCGAGATCGATCTGAATTGGTTGTGTGGTCCCCAAGGACCAGAACCGCGCTGTCTCGTCCCGAAGTTCGAGGCATGGGTTCAGCTTGAAGTTCTGGAAGACGTCAAAGTGGAGGACATCTTCAAATTCAAGTTTGACATCAGACAGGAGGTTCGTTCTCTGACGAGGCCCTGAGTTGGATGACGACCTGGAGGAAATTAGTTGGCGGGCAACTTGAAATAGGCACCTGAATCTTGGACTGTCCAGTTGTAGATGATAGTCCGGAAACTGCAGCAGTTGTACAGGCACATCATTATTGTAGACTGATATTGAAGGTCACCAGATCGAGGATAGAACAATTCGAGGAGTACAATCGGCTCGGAACCCTTAATATGCCCATTGTATAAATATTTAGGTGCTGGTAAACTCAAACATGCTTCAAGCTGGGCCTGCAATCGATTTCTCTTTGACGAACCGCTGAATCGATGTATAAGTCCAACCAGTTGATGTCCTACGAATAATACAGTACGGTCACACGAAACTGTTTACATCTCGCTATTAGGAACTTTATCACATAACTTACTATAATCCTGTAATTATAAATTAAAGAACACGCGTAAAGATCCTAAGATCTTTGGCGATTATTTTATTATATATAACGTATTCCACCACCGAGCCGGCCACTTTTCCTTGGCACGACCAAGTCATGTTACGACTCTTCAATTTTATCGCTATCAACAATAGATTCCAGGCCCGTCGTGCTACTATCTGATTCAGAAGATATCTCAATATCCTTTTTACACCTTCGCGCATTGTGCCCAGGCTTTGAAATTGGCCAGAGGTATAGGCCTGAAGAGCGAGATCAATTCTACCTTCTTCTTGAACGGCTGTCGCGTTGCGTTGTTGAGACATTACGTGTTAAAGAGGATAAGGGCTGTGCCAAGGAAAAGTGGCCGGCTCGGTGGTGGAATAAAAGGTTTCAAAATTCGCCTTATCTCTATGTGCGTATAGAAACTCAACCCTATTCATAAAAGAAAAAAATAGTAAAGAAAAGTGGAAGGTTCAAAATACCTCCTACAAAGACGGACGAACGGACGGATTCATAACCTTCCATTCCACCGCCACGCCTAATTCCATGTCCATCCCTCACGCCTCACCAAATCCTCCCTCCCCACAGAGAAGCGCACGAGAACTCGCATAGGACTACTCTCGCTCAACTCCTTCCAACAAGGGCAGCGCGGCTCTAAAAAATGGCAGGATCGACTCGATGATAATTTAGAAAGTGAAAACTCAAATTGGTTTGTATGTACATCTGCGGAATATATCCATATTTTCCAATGCCGGAGAATGCAATACTTTTTGATGCATTCCGCAGAACAAGTTAAAAACAACAGCCGGGAACGCCAGTGATGCCAATGTACATACGGCGAGATGCCCCAAACCCAACCAACCCAGATGACCCCATGCATAAAATCGTCAATTCGCGAAGTTCGTTCTACGTCAGGCTGCTGACATTCTTCGCTCCATCTTTTTTTCGCCCTAGTGACATGGTCTTTATTGCATCTCCGTCTCCAAAAACTCCTTCATCTGCTCAGTCGGTGGCGGTACCTTGGCATGCCCATTACCATTTGCGTCTCCATTCGTCTTGCCATTCGAAACGCCGTTCAAGTCAAGGTTCTCGAGATCCTTGAGCGATTCCTCAATGTTTGCTCTCTTAACCGGCATGGGAGAGTCGCTGTTGACCATCTTGTGGAACGATCGAATAACAGCATCCGTGTCATCCAAGCTCATCTTCTTAACATCAGCCAATGCCTTGACCTTGACTGTGCACTGCTTGTATTCTTCATCCGTCATCTCGTATCCTAATTGTTCGGCTCGCGATTTGATGGCGTTCCAACCGGTCAAGCGCGATGCGAAATGTACATATCGGGTCAAACCGAAGTCGGAGGGGCTGAGAATTTCGTACGTCGAGGGGTTGTTGAGAATGGCTTTGGCGTGGATACCGGCCTTGTGGGTAAAGGCACAGAAACCGGTGATGGGGTTGTTGAATGGGATGTTGACCTCGACGACGTCAGCAACAAGCTGTTCCAAATCCTTGAGGGCGGCAAGATTGTATTTGCTCTTGACATAGCCCGGTCAGCAACGATCATGCGTGCCATCAAGCCTCCTAGGGACGTGATCCCGTTTCGTTCACCGATGCCTTCTCATATTAGCTAGGTCCCTTGGCTTGGAGTATACGAAAACTCACCTATTACGCTTGTGTCAATGTGGGTTGCCCCCGCCTCAAGTGCGCAGTACGCGTTGGCGATAGCGCACCCGGTATCGTCGTGAAAGTGGCACTCGATGTCGCAGGACACCACTCCTCTCAGGGTACGGACCAAATCATAGACTTGACGCGGATTTGCGCAACCTACGGTGTCTGCAATGCCGACACGGTTCACGCCAATCTTATCGACGGCACTGTAGATGGAGAGTACATCCACAAGATTAGATCGGAACGAATCCTCTGTCGAAAATCGCACTTCGAGGCCGGCCTCTTTGATAAATGCTGGAAATTTGTCAGCGTTTGCCTATGCATATGAGGTGTCCAAACCCACTAATAACCTCAACTGCTGCCTTCTGAATGTATGCGATGTCTTTGCCGTGGCTGTGTTCCATCAAGAACGAGGAGGTACCGATGACGACATCTACTCCAGTCAAGCCAGGTATCGAGCAAGCGATACGGGCGTCGTCCATGTGGCAGCGAATGTGTGTTAGGATCTTGCTCTTGAGGCCTGATTCATGTAAGCTCCCGTCCTCTGTCTCTGTTTCACTTTTGTCAAGGGACCACAAACTGACCCAGTGCGCATATCTTTTCACAGTCTGCTCTTGATTCCGGCGAGGAGGCGGGGTTCGTTAATTCGATGTAGTCTACTCCAAAGTCTGTTATGAGTTAGCAAATGTAGCGTGTCTGTGCTTTGGATTAGAGAACGAACTGTCGAGGGCTTTGGCGATTTTGATCTTGGTTTCGGTGTCGAAGTAGGCATTGGCGAATTGTTCACCTTCTCGAAGACTGTATGCGTTGTCAGCACATGAATTGCTGGCCTCGAGAGTGTATTTCGAGCAGTATTCGTCGGTGAAGAAGTTTTCGGAGGGTGACTCTTACGTGGACTCAATGATCTTAAAACGGCCGACATTGGAGAGGAAGTCTCCAGCCTGTTCGGATTAGCAAGACATAGAGAGGGTTGGGAGAGTCCAGAGGATGTTCGTACATGAGAGGAATACGGGTTGGACATGATAGTCATGACTGTGGTTACGTGCTGCTGTGGTTTGAGTGTAGCGTGTGGAGGTTGCTCTACCAGGAGTGATGAATTGATCGGAATTTGACGTGGGAGTGAATAGGTATATTCAATTGTGAATTGAGGAGTGTGGTTTGTAGTTGTGGTGGTGGAAGAAGTTAATTGACCGAAGTCGTCGTGTGAAAGTGGGTGGAAGCCGATATTCGCACCAAAGTTTTACCCCAGCTTTCTGCCAGAGGCTGATCAATGAAAATTTTACGGCCAGTCATAGGCCCATTGGTCTGGAGCGTTGCCGGCCGTGCCTTAATCTACACCACAAGGCCAATTGCAGACCACCTGCAAACTCTTCCTCGGCTTTTAATTGAACTCCAATCATATCCATGCATCTCCACGCCTTCCACTGATTCTCCCCAATTCTGATCAATCTCTGCATGCCCTTTGTACATTCAAGTTCCAGCTTCCGTCAAACTCGAGATCCAACGTTCACATGCCAATACTCTAACCGCCCAACGTCCTATCTCCTCGACCACGGAATGTAGTATCATTCTCTACGGCCACTGCTGCAGGTGATATTATTAGCATTCTCTGGGCGCTTTTAATAAGATCCGTTCTGGCACGTGACGCTCACGTGATCTATCCAAGTTCTTTCCAGCCTCAAGTTTCTTCAGATGAGAGCAGACTTGCAGAAACGAAAGTCTCGGCTACCTTCTCTTTTATTGTGCGAGCCGCGAAAGTCCTCGAATTTCCGCCCTTCTCACTACCCCCGGCCCTATTCTCGTCACAGGAGCAACAGGACACATAGGCACCTGGATCATCTCGAACCTCCTCAACCGCGGCCACATTCGCCGTGCTGTGTGCGAATAGGGGAAAAAGGAAAATATCTCCTCACCCAATTTCCCGCCCATCACAAGAATGCCACGCTCAAACTCATCATACTACAAGGAAAAGCAGATTTTGGGTATGGTATGTAGGCCTGTACGGGCGACTGGGGCTGATCTATTGACGTGTTTTGAGGAATGAGGGTGGTTGTGAGGGGAGTCGGAATAGATATAAAATGTATAAACACCCAACCGGTCCAAATTTCTTGGCAAGACCATCTTATATTACGACTCTTCAATTTCATCGCTATTAACAATAGATTCTAAGTCCGTCGTGCTGCTGTCTGATTCAGAAGATAACTCGATATCTTCTTTACAAGTTCGCGCATTATGCCCAGTTGCGCCGCAGTTCCCACAGCGCCGTTGAGTTGGTCGGGCTGTTTCTTGATCACCACTACCACGAGCCTTCTTCGATCCCTGAGGCGCTACAGACGCTTGGATTGGGATCCAAATTCATGAGTATTGCTTGGAGTCTTTGATTGCCACGGCGTTTCTGGGAGACGGGGTTCTGGCGGGGTACGTAGCCGTACTTCAAGGCGATCCAACACCACCTGCGCGTCGATAGGGACCAGCCCTACTGCCTCAAAGGCCTTTTGACAGTTCTCTTTTGTAAATACGTCGAAAAACGCGTCTTTGAAGGCAGGGAGAAAGCCTTCCTTGTTGATATGGTAGACGCGTCGGCGTGCCAAGTCCTGGACGCGTTGGGAGTACTTGCGCTTCAACGGCGAGAAGCAGACCACGTCAAGGGTCTGGAGTATATGCGACGAGTGCGATGGCATGCAGAGGGTTAGAATCTTATTTTCGAGGCAGTAGTCCTTAAAATTCTGGTTGAGATGGCTCTCATGGCCGTCCAAAATGAGTAGCCTGTACCCCCCCACCTGTCGCGCCTTTGTACACTCGTCAAAATGCTTCAACCACTCAAGACCAAGCGCGTTATTTGTCCAGCCGTTCTCAGAGACTGAAAGCTTCCAATTGTGCGGTATATCTGCCTCCTCGTACCACGCAGAGATGTGAACGCGTCCTTTGTAGATAATGAAGGGTGGGGTTGCATACCCAGCAGCGCAGATACTCTGGATAACCGTAACCCATTCGCGATCGCCCGGCTGAATGAGTTCCGGCCTTGTACGTCTCTCGGAGGCTGTAACGACCTTCATTGACCCAATAACACCCATCTGGAAGCCAATCTCGTCAAAGTTGTGTGTATCCTCGTCGTGGACGCCGTACTTGGCTTTGGTATCTGCAGCGAGCTTGAACCACGCGCCAATAATCTCTGGATCTTCCTGTAGTATCCTCTGCCTATCCTTGGCTCGGTTGAAGGCCATCTTGAGCTCATCTGAGCGCGTAACGAACCTCTCAGCCCAGTTTTTGCCCACTGGCTCTCCACCGCGTATAGCTAGCAGTTTATCGGCTATATCTGCTACCTCACAAAGCCGGGGCGCAAATCCTCGCGAATCGAGGTCAAGGATGTATCGGACAAGCGTTTGCTCTTCGGTAAGGGTAAGTTTCCGACCATTTGGTGGTCTTTCGAGGATAAATGGAACTCCTTTAACGCGCTCAGAGAGGATTCGCTGTTTAACGTCAAAGGCACGAGCGGCGGCCCGTTGGCTTCGGAATTGGCCGGCTTGGAGAGCTTGGAGTGCGAGCTGGGTCCCTTCGTGTTGGAGTAATAGTGCGTTTCGTTGTTCAGACATAATCACATAAGAGGAATGGTAGAAGTCTTGGCAGATTTTGAGCGGTTGGGTGGTGGAACACATTAATTATTGTCAGAATCATCATTGTGACCGTTACCAAGTTTTCTGATTTTGTACACCGTCCATAGTAACGAATAACATTTCCAGGTCCACGACGCTGATCCAAGGTCTCATTTAAGAAAGCACGGGCAGACAAGCACTTGAAAACATCAAGAGGTTGTTGTTTTCAAGTGCTTGTCTGCCCGTGCTTTCGCGAACGGGATTTTGCATAGTCTTTTACATGCGCATGGCTCAGGAACCCTCCATTATGTGCCGTAAGGAGACGTTGTAATCTTTGTGCGCTGGTTTTGGCGCTTGCGATTGTTCCAGAACTCAAGCGACCATTGTCTTGAATTGCTATTTCGAGATTCGTGTGAGTAGGTTCAGAGTCTCTGCCGTGGTTGTTTGGGATGGATTGATGAAGAGCGATGGTGTCTATTCCGTTTCTTAATCTTGATGCAACGCCAACGCTAGAGCAAACCACGCATGTCTGCTCACAAGTGGAGATTGAATATACTCGATTTCCATGCATACCGTACCGTATTACCTCACGGCATCCCCCGTTCCCAGCTTTTCCTCTCCTTCCTTCCGTCTCCTCCAGTCATCCAATGCATCTTGCCATTTACTCTCTCCTCCACTACACCTCTCGCATACCAAGCTCCAAGTCGTCCCTCGGACTATATCTTCCACCATCCTCTCATCCCTCACCAGTTGCGCCAGCGCCTCCGTCCTAGCTTCTCTTGGTATATACCGTGAGCCATATGGATCTAATCGTGCGTCAATCGTCTTTTCCCTCGCAGTCGCCGACTCGACTTCTCGCAGTACATTCTCGGGATCTGAAGGGTCTGGCGATGTAGCAACAGAAGCGCAGTAGTTGAGGACGTCACTTCGTGCCTGCCAACTTGGAAATAATACACCATCTTTGAATCTTTGACATGATTCGGCGTCAATAGGTCTTTTCGAGGCCGGCGGAATTGTCGAGCGCGTCGTTGACACGGAGGTGGGGTCCCAGGGTGTGCGTGAGGGCGTTAGGAGGGAGTTTAGATTCGAAGTTATGGAATCGTCTGTTGTTGTCCGGGAGAGGCGGAGAAAGTCTATGCAAGACTTTGATCAGAAAATCGATCTGCTTTCAAAAATATTTTATGGTAGGTGAGTACCTCGTAGTGCTGTCTGGTTGAAGCAAAGCTGTGGTGTCAAGGTTGGCGGATCGTAGGCTCTAGATTGTGGCATCTTGTAAGTTGGCTCTTGCGGCGTAGGAGAGAGTGTTGGAGGGATCGAGGGAGGCAGAGGTGTGGTTTTCCAGAGTAGGTAAGCCGTGATGTTCGAGGGTGGCTGGGAATTAGAACCCAGAAATTGTTAAGTGGAGATATGTTCAAGTGGCGGCTGTATAATGGTGTTGTAATCGAGGTCGAGGCTGTCGTTCCTATGTACACTCAATACCGACGGTCTCAGATATACCAGAAGGGGATGAAGTCACGAAATTGTCGCGAACTTTAATTTCAGGCAGCGTCGCGTTATAGTATACGTAGTTCTACAAGATATCTCGTCCTCGATCGTTTACCCTTCACTGATGCCCAGATTGTCTTTACACTTCTCCGCCAAATGGTATCGTCTCAGTAAAGGCAGCATCAAAGCCATTGAGTGTCTTGTTGCTCATCCAGACCCGAGAGCCTCCATTTCAGTCAACTATTACCACAGGCATTCGTTGCAGCAAGAAAAGAAGATCCACGACACAATCACAGACATGTCAAAAGATAAGAAGCAGGGAACTCTCAAGTATGTCCTAGAACAGCAGACACTGGGGTGCGCGTCGCAGCCACCATGACGCGTCATTATACTAAAAATTGCACAGCAAGTTCTTTGGCAAGGCAAATGGCGCCAAACCTGCAGCACCGCAACAGTCTAAGTTGAGCTTCTCGACCAAGGCAATGGAAAAAGAGAATAAGGCAGAAGAGTTCAAGGCAGAGGAGGACAAGGCAGAAGAGCGAGAGGAAGAGCCTGCGGCAAAGACGAGAGAGGAGGAACAAAATGACGAGAACGAAATAACGAAAGAGGACGAGCCAGTGCCAGTGAAGATGAAGTCCAAGTCGCCCATGCCTAAAAATTCGAAGAAACGGACAGCATCACCTGAGGCGGAGCCGGCTTCTGATGAGGAAGAGCCACCAGCGAAGAAGCAACGGACAAAGGGACGACCCAAGGAGGCAAAGGTCAAGAAGGATACTAAGGCCAAGAAAGATACGACCAAGAAGGATACGACCAAGCAAGCTCCAAAGAAAGAACCGGCTCCCAAGGCAAGTTCAAATGCGAAGGAAGAGAAGCCCGCACCGAACGCAAAAGCCACGCAATCCAAAGCCAAAGGCCAGGCGAAGAAGGTCATCGAAGAGAATGAAGACGAAGAGATGTCAGCTCCGCCAGCCTCCACAAACTCACCAGCAGCAAAGTCAGAAGATGTTGAAGATGACGCAGATGAGGTCGCTTCTGAACCAGAGGCTGGATCAGAAGACGAGGAGAAACCAGAGGTCGCTGCAAAAATGCGGAAGAAGGTTGCGGAGACTCTTCAAGCTACAAACAAAGATCTATACCCCGACTGGAAAGCTGGTGACCCTGTACCATACGCAGCTCTCTGCACTGCATTCTCCAAGATCGAGATGACAACCAAGAGACTTGAGATTGCGGCACATTGCAATCGATTTCTACAACAGGTCCTTCGCTTGACACCAGGCGACCTTCTTCCAACTATCCTGCTCATGATCAACAAGCTGGCCGCAGATTACTCGGGCATCGAGCTCGGCATTGGCGAGTCACTCATTATGAAGGCTATTGGTGAATCCACCGGACGAAGTTTAGCGGTCATCAAAAAAGACCAGAACGAGATTGGTGATCTTGGTATGGTCGCAGCGAAAAGTAGAGGCAACCAACCGACCATGTTCAAACCCAAGACGTTAACAGTTCGTGGTGTCCACGAGAGTCTCATCGCCATTGCTGTCGTGGAAGGCCACGGTTCTCAAGGCCGAAAAGTTGATGCCATCAAGAAGATACTATCTGCTGCTGATGTAAACAGCAAGGCTGGCAAGGTTGACATTACGAAAGATAGGGGTGGGCCAAGTGAGGCCAAGTTCATTGTTCGGACACTAGAAGGCAAGTTGAGGTTAGGGCTCGCGGAGAAGACTGTTCTTGTTGCTCTCGCGCAAGCTCTGGTCTTCCATGGGGTACGCGAAAAGAGTGGCAAGATGCCGAGTACTGAGGCGTTGGCGAAAGGGGAGACAACTCTCAAGTCGGTCTACAGGTATCTCTTGTTCATCACCAAGACGGATTTCATACGCTAAAATCTACCTAGCGAACTCCCCAGCTACGAAGTCATTATCCCCGCCATTCTCGCCCACGGTCTCGACAACCTTCATGAAAATTGCAAACTCCAACCCGGTGTCCCGCTCAAGCCCATGCTTGCTAAACCCACCAAATCAATCACAGAAGTCCTCGACCGCTTTGACAGTAAAGATTTTACCTGCGAATACAAGTACGATGGTGAGCGTGCCCAAATTCACTTCGTCGCCCATGACTCCCCGATGCAGTACGCTACAACTGTGCCGCAAGCGGGAAAGAGTGACAAGGGGATCGCCAACGTGTTTTCGCGCAACTCGGAAGACCTGAGTAAGAAGTATCCTGATATTCTTGCCAAGCTTCCCACCTGGGTCAAGGATGGGACGAAGAGCTTTGTGATGGACTGTGAGGCTGTTGCTTGGGATGTCACGGAGAAGAAAGTTTTGCCATTCCAGCAACTCATGACGAGGAAGAGAAAGGATGTCAAGGTTGAGGACATCAAAGTCAAGGTTTGTGTGTTTGCGTTTGATCTGCTCTTCCTTAACGGAGAGGCGTTGGTGAACAAGTCTTTCCGCGAGCGACGAGAGAAGTTACATTCTGCTTTCCAGGAGACGGAGGGCGAATTCACTTTCGCTAAGCACGGCGATGGCAACCAGTTGGATGAGATCCAAGTTCTACTCGAAGACTCAGTCAAGGAAGGGTGCGAAGGTCTCATGGTCAAAATGCTTGACGGCATCGAATCGAATTACGAACCCTCCCGCCGCTCACAGAATTGGCTCAAGGTCAAGAAAGATTACCTCTCTGGCGTGGGCGACTCCCTCGACCTAGTCGTGCTGGGCGCATACTTCGGACGTGGTAAACGAACAAGCTGGTATGGTGCCTTCCTTCTTGCATGCTACAATCCTTCGAAGCAAACCTATGAAACGGTCTGCAACATCGGCACGGGCTTCAGCGAAGAAATCCTCGCTGAATTCCACCAACAACTCAGCGAAATCGTCATTGATAAACCGAAACCTTTCTATGATCACTCCACTGGCAACAAAGATCAGCCTGATGTTTGGTTTGAGCCGAAGTTCGTTTGGGAAGTTAAGACGGCTGATCTTACACTATCGCCCCGCTACAGAGCTGCTCATGGTGTGCTTGAGGCGGATGGGAAGGGAGTTTCACTGAGATTCCCACGCTTCATCAAGATTCGTGACGACAAGAAACCGGATGATGCTACTAGTAACCGGCAGGTTGCGGATATGTACTCGAGGCAGGAGAGTGTGGGGAAGAACAAGGGGCCGAGTGTTGATGATGACTTTGAGTACTGAGACGGATGAACTTGAAGTGGATGATTTGCTGCAGGAAGTTTCGGCAACGGGATGGCAAGAGGAGGGCTTGTAACAATTAGATAATATGCATGTGGCGCCTTGGGTACTCGAATGAGCATGTCACGGAGTCTGAAGGCAGATCAAATATGCTGGGAACTAGCGACTGTGAGATAAAGTGTGGGTTCCATGCATTGAGTACAGCGAGTTGGTTGTTTCTTTCTCGGAATATGTATCGTAGCTATATAATACGTCGTTGTAACATAATAGCTTACCGCCGCGCCAGGTTTCTATGACCCCGTCTCAATACCACTTTGTATCGCTTAGCTTTAGCTTAGTCTCTCCCGCTTCATTTCTGTATCCTTGTCACCCGTTTTATCCACGGTAAGACTTTTGATCTAGCCGCTGGAACCCGGAAGAGAAATTGCAACGAGCTGCATGGTACGTGATTATGTGATATAAATGAACCTCCCAAGCTTGCAGGTCTAGCTCTTCAAGAAAAATGGTTATTCGACCGATGGCTAGGGGTGTTGGTCCGTGGCTTGTTGCTTTCTTTCATTTCTTTACCTATTGTATTCTGGATGGCAGGTTGCTATTTTGGAATGGTGAGGAGGTGGAGGGTGGAGGGTGCTGAGGGTGTACATCATCACAGACGTGTCCTGGGTGTCAGTAATGACTCGTCGCTGCTAATTTCCGCGCTCAAAGGAATTCCATCACCATGAACTGCTGCTGACGATTGAAACCCTACAGCTACCAAGATAGTTGAATGTAACCCTATCATCGGTCTTCTTTAAGTTAATCCAAGGTTTGTAAGAATTCTAAAATGATAATAACCATTATCTTCCGAAATATCTCCCCGCCATCTCTGCCCCTAGCGAATGGAGTCTGCAAATAACCTTCCACTTCACTCGACGAACTTTGTCAAACAATTGAAGATATACATACAGAAAAGATGAAGAGCAGGCCGTTTCATCCAACTCAAGAGCTAAGGTCTTGATGAATAGAGAGATTAAGAGACGAGAGGCTTATATCTAGTAAAGTCTTCTTCCAAGTATTGCACTAATGATACTTTCCTGTCGTACTAACCGTGTCACCATTTACATGCGAATGTCATTTTTATGCCGTCTCCCACGGCGAGAGTCCTAATAGTATACACACCTCTTCTTCTCTCGATCGGTTCTCTTCATCAATCAGCAGAGGGATTTCGAGGTCTCATGGAAGTGGGGTGTAATATCCATCAGGTCTTCCATCTTCCCCCCTTTGATAATCGTCATCATCAGGCGGTCGAGTTTTGACGCACACCTTGAAAGGAGGCGAAGCATGAAAGAAGGCCTTGCCTTTCCCGCGATTCCCTTGGCCCCAAGAGCAAATTTTCGCGTCAAGTTGCGTATAAGAGCAGAGGGACGACGTTAAGCAAAGGCGCGAAGTACTTGAACTGGTCCGAAGTTTCGTTGCCAAGAGGTGTTTAGGCGTGCCCAGATATTGGCCAGACCCAATACTACGCGTGCCGCCGACGCGCGTCGATCACCAACACCAAGCTCATTCGCAGCACCGTCATCATCAACACCTTTGCGCCGAGCCAAGACTCGACTGCTTGCATACCTCTCCTACTCGATTTCATGCTCATATCAGCTGCGGCCCGCTCAACGCTCTCCTTGACATTTACACACTCGAACTTTGCTCGACCTCAACAGACCTAGAACTGCGCCGGCTAACCTCACTCGACACCCACATCCACACGGGAACACACGGCAACGACGAACGGCTGGAGATATTGAATACAGCCTTAGCATGCATCTTGGATTTGTTGGTTGGGGCAGGTTACGCCACCCTTCTTGCCCGGATTGTTGCTCATGAAATGTGTAGCCAGAAGGGTTCCATATTGAGATCGATATCAGTGCACAAGTCTGGTTCCGATGGCAGATCATCGACTGCCGCATCTCGAGGTATGGTGCACGAGTCGAGGCCGGACCAGATGACGAGATGTGATAGCAGACGCGTTCCATACCATACGAGAAATTAACATTGACTCGCGGACGGGTCGAGTCGCTCTTTTCGATGTCGACGGCAGGTACGCGTGAAGAGGCGTTGTAACGCTGTTCCTAGGCCGGATTCACAGTCCGGGTGCCGCAGACATCCCTCATCTCAGACGAAGCTGCTCAACCCTTGTAACCAAATCATGGAAATTGCCAACGAAATATCGACACCAAATCGCGAATGGACATTGTATGTGTTGGAACAGCGCATTAGAAAGAAAAGAATCGTTGACCCCACCATGGCCCCAAAGTTCCACTTGGTCTTTAGAACACTGGAGTCTACGCGGCAAAGAGACGGAGGTTACTCCTGAAAGAAAATCTCCTTCCGATGTGTGGAGAGCCCTTGCTTGCTCGCATAAACACTGCCCTGAAGATCACGGGGAAAAAAAGGGCAACTATTCCCTACGGAAGCAAGCAACCGGGCTCTTACGCAGTATCCGCCCCGCTCGCGTTTGTGCAGGACGATGGTTGACATACAAAATAATCTTGCTTTCTTGACTGCGAATCAACGATGACCAATTGAGTTCGACCATTCTCTCCAATTCTGATTCTACTGATAGGTATCCCAATATTCAGTCCCGAGTACTCTGCTATTGATATGCAGACGTAATGCTTATGCAGGTACTTTGCGTTAAGCCCAATCTATCCTCGATTCCGCATGCGTTCTGTCCCCGCGCTCCAGCAATACTTGTACACTGCCGCTGCCCAGATGCCTCTCACATCGGTCTCACATAGGTAGATTGTTCGACATGAGAGTTCCTATTGAGAACTCTGCTCAGGTAGGCATCCTGGCTGCCTCCTCAGCTTCAATCTTCCTCTCCACTTCTTTCGTGGCATTGCGATTGGTAGCAAAGCGAGTAAGCGTTGGTGTCGATTACAGTGACCACTGCATTCTGCTGGCTCTTTTACGATTATTTCATTCCCTTATAACTGCCTCCTTGCACGACTAATGGGGCCTTGCAGGTATTCAACACGGCTCTCCATGTCGATTGCATATTGATGGTTGTTTTTGGCGGGTTCGGATTTCGTACTACTGAAATTTATGCGCGATTCGGTCCAGACACGGCAACATTCTTCTTCAAAGTGAGTTTATATAGACAGAGGACTCGAGGCGGCTTTAACTAACGACTTCTTAACAGGCAATCATGGCTTTCACTATGATATGGAACGCAACAGTCTGTTTCAGTACATTGTCTATTTGCTCATGTACACTGCGTTGATACCCATCCAGTCCCTAATACAGTGGGCTCAAGCCATCGGACTTGTTGTTACCCTGTGGAACATTGCGAACATTGCGAACATGGCGAAAATTATGGCCGCCTTCTTAATTTGTCGAGCACTCGCGAGGAATTGGGATTTTATCGTCCCAGGGATATGCGGCAGTCAACCGAATTTCTATTTCTCCATTGGTATTGTGAACATAGTGACCCATATTGCACTTCTTCTGCCGATGCCTTACCTGTACGAATTGCGGATGTCGATGCAGAAGAAACTTATTACTTCGGGTATGTTGAGCGTGGGGATCATGTAAGTCATCGCTGTTATTGAAAAGGTAGATTACGCGGAAACTAACTATGAACTGAATAGCACTTGGGCTATTACGATCTACTGCCAGCCTATGCTCCTAGGCCTCGACTTCGCAGACATGACATACTCGGGCGTCCTTGCGACCATCCTCTCTGGGCTCGAACCCTCTGTTGCCATCGCCTTGGCTTGCATCCCGCTGATGCGTCCCTTGACGCGCTTGCGCTCTCCTAAGAAAAACTCGTCGCAGTATGACTATCGGGTTAGCTGGAACAGTCATCTCTATGCGAATCGGCATAGGCGGGACGCATCGCGGAAGTTGGATACATTTGATGATGACTCTTTTGAGATTCAGTTGCAGCCGGTAGATGTGGATGCTGTGTAGACTGTTATCCATCCGGCTGGGCAGAGTAAGGGGCCTGGTGGGCGGACGATTGTTGTTGAGCAGAGGTGGGAGGTGCGGTCTGATTAGTGCCGCTACTCGATCGGATCCCTTGCATGGGGTGGAGAGGTTCCTTGCGTCGGGATGGGTGGCCTCTTGTTTACTTAGAATTTGAGGAAGTCGTGTTGGCCCCCGAAATCGCGTCTCAAAGCTCCCTGGTCAGCTTGGATCTGCCCCTTCATTCTCACTAGACCAGTCTTGTTCTTCGAGGTAAACTGTTGAGGAACTTATCGCCATTTCTTCAGCAACATTTATCGCGTTGAAAATGTACACAATTTCAGGCCTCCCAACTTTCCGTGAAGAGCCAAGCGAAAATCACAAACATCATAGAAGCAGGGTCGGAAACATGTTGTATTGAGTCGCGTCCATTCTATCACGGAGACTCCGCTTGAGACTGGTCAAAGGTAAAGCGCCAAGGTTTCCGTCAGTCAGCCCGCCAATTGGGTAACGTTGTATTTGAACACCATTCGTCAAAGCCGTATCTACTCGTCGTACAGCCACCGGCCTCTTGCATTATCGTACAACAGCTCTTCTCCAGGCTCCAGCGTGCGGGACAGCAGCTTCAGACAAGTATACGTAGCCTGCTCCCTCACTCTACTATAAGCCTTCTTCTCTTATCCGTCCAGAGCACGATCGCCTATATCAATTGTTACCATCCAGTTCCTGCATCGTCTATTTCATCATGACCTCTCCTTACTTACCACCTCTCCCTCCCCATCGTGTAATCCATCCTCTGACCTTCCCCATGCCATCGCTTCTCCCATCTGGTAATTACCAATGGCCGCTTGCTGAAGAAACAGGGTCTCCTTTCTCGGAGGACGCCTTTTCAGTCGTATACGATCTTGATGATAAAGAGCGAGCCAAAGTCATTCAAGATTTCTTCGAAGGGGAGCAAACCTGTTCATGTCGCATCAATTGGGTCGAAGGACTTCCTCGCGGCCTCTAATACGAGAAAGACGATTCTGATGAAGAAGAAGATGGGCCATCCATTATTGTTTGCCGTAAGTGAACTGGCGGAGAAGCCACTCCATTCTCCATCCACGCAATAGAGATTCGGGACAGAGAGATGCGAAAAGTCCTCCCAGATGTGTTCAAAGGATTTGATGGTCTCCGGCCTGGACTGAGGTACCTTACGTTTCTGGCCCCTTTCCGTCCATTTTACTACCGATGGGATGCCTTCGAGGAAGCTATCGAAGAATGTGACGATGAGAACCTGCTCGAACGCCTCAAAGTGCTTCACGGGGTCATCAGAAGTCAACTAAAAAGCGCCCTCGCCAATGGCAAGGAGATGATTGCTAATGGCGTGATCACCATCGACTACCTCTGGACCCTATTCCTCCCAGGCGAGTTGGTTTATATCTAAGATGACGATGGCAACGACCAGGCTCTGCATGTCAATTCAGTTCAAGCTCTTCCTTGGAATTTTCTTCTGGCATGCCAATTCGTCGATTTCGATGGGAAACGATATGGTTATGTCGATTCCGTCGTGCAGATCCCGCAGTTTACAGGTATAAAGCAGATCACGGAATTGAACATCTACCCACTTCACCATCACAAGGACGTCGACAGTGTCAAGGAAAGATGACATCTCCGAGGTGAGCGATTCCGGGACTTGACTGGTGTTCATTACAAGTCATACAGGGAGCATGGTAACCGATCCAGCATGCCCCCGACGCGTCAGGTAAGTCCACTCCGTCTTGTAGTTTTACATTCAACTAAACTCAACAGGTTGACCTTCGCATCATCATCGACGCTGATTCACATCCCGATTCGCACAAATTCAAACTCCACTAACTGGAAAAGCCTGAACATATAGACCTCAGCACTGGTCTGATCATACAAGCACCTGCCGTCTCCTCTCCACGTCCTGATGGCCATATCCCTCTCTCACTCCACGGGCAGCTCATGTCAAATATCATGCTACCACCTCCTCCACCCCCTCCTGGTTATCATAATAACCATATGCCAATACCAATGGGTGTTGGTAAGAGACAGAAAGGGAGACACGTCAATATGGAAATGACACCTCCACCTCCTATGATGGACTGTTTCGCCTCGGCTGGAGAGACAGATGAAGATGCCCGTGAGTTACTCTCTTAGGTACGACTTGGCCCACATGAGGCTAACACAGTTCAGTCAAGCTGCATGAATGCCATCTACTTCTCTGTACACCCACTGTGCGTGGGTTTTGCCTACGTGAACAGGAATGGGAAGTTTTCAACATTGACAGAGTCGAAGACGTTGAGTTTAACACGACTCCCTTCGACTCTCTCGTTTTGCCCGAAGGCTACAAGGAACTGATACTCGCGTTCGTCGGGAGTCAATTGAAGGATGGTAACAGCTTCGAAGATGTCATCAATGGCAAAGGTGGCGGACTTGTTGTCCTGCTGTCAGGCGTGCCTGGTGTTGGCAAGACCTTGACTGCGGAATCAAGTAGCAAAATTTCCTCAGCGTTCTGCTTGCCCGCGTTCTTCTGAGTCGATTTAACGCGCTAACACTACTCGAAGTGGCTGAACGTATTCATGCCCCCCTCTTCAAGCTCGAGCTTCGCGAGGAGGGACAGACAACCAAGAGATGATGCTCCGACAGCGAAGATGTATACACTACTCACGACCTCGACGACCAGTTCCGTTGGGCCGCGAAGTGGGGTGCCGTCCTTCTCATCGACGAATGCGACACTTATCTCCAAATCCGAAGCGAGCAAGATGCACGCCGCAATCGACTTGTGCAGACATTCTTGCAGACATTCTTGCAGAAACTGGAGTACTATCCTAGTCTGCTGTTCCTGACTACCAACCGTCCTGCTACTCTTGATCCGGCCCCCAATCCCGCATTCACCTCACTATGTACTACCCTGCCCTTGATCCTGCTTCTCGTCTTACCATTTGGCGCAATTTCCTTATGCGTCACACCGCTCATTCTTCCGAGGCTGCTACCGCTTTGGGTAACGCACCCCGCATCACCGAAGAGGAGATTAGAGCCCTGGCTGAACTGCAGCTCGATGGACGACGGATCAAGAATTTGGCCAAGAGTGCTGGGATTATGGTGAGACGAGAGGGATGAGGCATCGAAATGGTTGATCTGAGAAAGGTCCTGAGGATTACAGAGGGTGTTGAGATTTGAAGACAATGACGTGGCTAGGAATTAGTGGGGATGTGTTTTGGGCTGTCACTATTCTTAATCTGAAGTTGTGGGTCTGGATCTCTGTTGGTATAGGTTGCAGGGCATAGGTTGCAGGGCAAAAGAAGGTTTAACTCCTCAGCGATCGACAAAATCCTTCCTGCCCCAACTTCTCCTTTCCAACGTAGGAATACAACAAAGATCGTATTGTCTATGAGTGCAGGGAGATTAGAAAAATAGGCTCGTAGAAGGCCGATAAGAAAAAACCTGTTATTTGCGAAGATACAGTATAAAGACAACCTGAACGACCTAAGCGCATGTCAAGGCAGGGATTGGGATTGACCTTCTTTTGGCCTGCAACTATATCAGTATCGAGGATCTCCTTGACGAATTGATGAGAATCTAGGGAGTTGCCCTCTGAAACGTGTCCATCTTTTACTTGTATAGGTTTGGTGGTCAATCTGGCGCCTGCGGCGGAATCGTAATGGTACGGAAATGCGGTGTGCGGGAAGAAAAGGAAATGGTTCGTGAGACTGACTCGTTTGTCATCCAGTTACCTCGATTTTTTTTGTGGTTACATGGCTATTAGTTGTTTGTCTGTGGCGAATGGGCGAATGCTTCCATCCTTAATATATCCGTACTCGAGTCTACTCGCCGCTGTTTGCGTGCAATGCTTGTTCCAGCACGCGTACTTACCAGAACTCCGATCTACACAGGGCTTTTCACCGCCAGCGCTAACGACTAGTAGGCCGGAAACTATAGCTTTTCACCGAGGAATTCATATGAGCCGATTCCGAATTCTGACCAGCGATGGGTTTCATATTTCATCGACCAGCCGCCTCGCCTCCGCCTCCACCGGATAAACTCTGGAGTACCTCTGCTGGCAGTACCGATTGAGCTTTTGTTTGGTTTCCAGGGTCCTCCACATTTTATACTGAGTGCAGTTAATATCGAGCTGCCTCTTGCATAACGTTATCTACTTATAGCAGGATCCGACCTCGTTGCAAGCTGCAAATAGATGTTGTTGAAGGATGGGATTGCTTTGCCAGATGATATTTGACAACGAAGTATGTATGGAAGATGGATGGTAATTACATAATAAGCGCTAGGAACTTGCTCCGTTCGTTCGGAACGAAGGGTCTTCGAATCTACCAGGGGAATCTGACCTTCACCCATTTCTTGATTGGATGAAGATCAAGAGTGACCCGTGGGAATGGCTCGAGATCTGCCCAGGAGATAGATCAACTCGAGGTTTCTCGCAGAAGTTATGCAGCTCGTATCATTGTGCGTCGCCGTGGCTGCATTCGGTACAACATCTTTGTTTCGCGTGCTTGGCTTGGCTTTCAGTTCTGAATTCATAAGTGCTGGACTTCTTCAATAACGACTCGTAATCGTTTGCCATCAGTCGGTTCATCTTCAGCCATCAGTTGGTAAATCATCTGCCATCAGTTGGCAAATCATCAGCAATCATGTCGAATCTCATTGGAATTGTCGGTAGCCTTCTCAGCCTTCACTCTTTGTTTCTTCTCGTCAAGATTCTCCTGGCATTGGTACGTAACCTCATCCCCCACTGGCACCCTTACTGAATCCACCGCAGCCTCTCCTCTATTCAGCTTCCTATATCATCTACAACCTCTATTTCCATCCTCTTAGAAAGTTTCCCGGACCACGACTCGCCGCTGCAACTCAATTGTATACGAGTTACTACATTATAATGGGACGACCGGTCAAATACATGTCAGACTTGCACGCAAAGTATGGCGAGGTGGTCCGAACCAAGCCGAACGAGCTCTCGTTTATTAGCGAGACTGCCTGGAGAGACATATTCGCGCATCGACAAGGCAAGCCCCAGATGAAAAAAGGACACGCAGAGGTTTTCGAGGTGGACAAAGTGGCAAACATCCACAACGCAGACGATGAAAACCACGGGAGAATCCGACGTTCAATCGCCCATGCCTTCTCTGACAAGGCTGTAAGTCATCGCCTTCCTACACTCTCTCCAGGTGACTGACAATAGTAGTTGAGAGAACAAGAGCCCTTGATGCATCGCTACTACGATCTCCTCATCAAATATGTGCGCGACCATGTGAAAACCGGCGAAGCCTTCAACATCATCCAACTGCTTGACTGGGCAGCTTTCGATATTATCGGCGATCTAGCGTTCGGCGAGCCGTTCGGCTCCTTGGAAGCAAAAAAAACTCACCCCTGGGTTGAGAAGTTCTTCGCGTCAATCCAGACGGGGGCTGTCATGTACGAGGTCCTCGAATTCATGGGACCCTTGCAAAAATGGTTCTTGGATACCTTCATAATCCCCCTAGCCATGAGTGGCACCAATGAGGTGATGATCGACTACACAATTGATAAGATTGAGAAGAGACTTGATAGGGGCCCCGGTGATAGACCGGACCTCATGTCTTTTGTATTGAAAAATAATGAGGAGGCAAGGGCATGAGTAAAAAGGAGATTGTATCTACCTTTAACATCATTGTAGTTGCAGGTTCTGAGACGATCGGTTCGTCTACCTCTGGGATTCTATGGTCATTACTCAGGTATCCGAGGGAAATGGCAAAGTTGAAGGACGAGATTTATGAGACGTTTGCAAACGAAAAGGAAATTAATATCGGCAAGGTACTTATTCCCCACGACCATCTTCTCCAACCCAACAGCGATCCCAAAGTCGTCACATAACCAAGGTGATCAGCCTTGCTAATAGATTGCAGACATGGCAAATGCCCTACCTTAATGCCTGTATAGCAGAAGGCATCCGCGTTTTCGCTCCCACCGCTGTTATGATCCCTAAGGTCGTCGAACCGGGAGGAACGGAGATTTCAGGCTACCACGTCCCAGGCGGCACCATAGTCGGCATCCCCACACCAACCGCCTTCAGCTCCCCCCAAAACTTTTCGGAACCGCGCACCTTCATCCCGGAACGCTGGATCGATACTTCAAACCCCCGATTCGCCGCTGACAAACGTGGCGTCTTTAAGCCCTTCTCCACCGGTCCCAGACAATGTGTTGGTCAGAAGTGAGTTTCCTTTTAGTCCCTCGTGTGTGTGTGTGCGTGTGAATGGAAGGATTATACTAATCTTTGTGCTCTCGCGACGTAGTCTGGCAAACTCGGAGATGAGGTTGATTCTCACAAGGCTCCTTTACAATTTCGATCTTGAGCTAGCAGACCCTTCGTTTCAATGGGATGATCAGGGCGCGCGTATAATTCGGATTAAGCCTCCTTTGTACGTCAGGGCTAAAGAATCTCCACGCGCTAGGAGGGGATGAACAAAATGGTTTGCAGAGGTCCTGTCCGTTTTTCGCCGGATAATGGGGATACGAGTTCGAATTTTTGGGAGACTTCTCGATGATGATGATGATGATGATGATGGGTATAAGATTGTACTTCTCGGTGATGATGGGATGGGATTACATTTCTCGACGATGGGATGGGATGGGATTGCTTACTTATTACTCTCTCGACTGGGTATACACACGCTGAATAGAAATAGAAAATAAACAATCAAGCGCCGTATATTCATCCCATGCCTCCAGACAGTACGTCTGATACTAAGTAAGTACGATTGAGTCCTAAGCTCTCAACCACTAAGTAAGGCTTGGATCAACTCATAGGCTATAAACCTATTGCTATTAGTGTCACGGTACGACCGCGGACAAGTCCTTCCCGCCGTTGGGGTGGCCCCACGGCACGTGATCAAGGCAGAACCAGAGTTCTGCCGAGGAAAGGTTTTAAAGCCTACGTGGCTTCAACCAATTCGTAGCTCTTTGAGCTACGTCCTGTCGTCAAACCTGCCTGTTGGTTTGTCTGCCAGTTCGTATGTAGCCTGTTGAATGATACCTGTTCCTGCTGCTGCTCCTTCCTCCTGATACCCGAACCCGCCCCGTGACACCTACTGTATGGATTAGCCAAATCCAGCTAGATTACTTTGAGCCATGCCTCTGCGTAACAGTCTAGAACCAATAGTTAATTCTAATAATCTCTTACAATCTTTGAAGTTCTTTTTAAAAGACGCTAGAAAACTATCAATTTAATTCTCTAAACATTAACGTGTTCCACCACCGAGCTGGTCAACCCACCGAGCTGGTCAGTTTCTGCCAAGACGACCAACTCCCTCATTAACACGATATGTCTCAACAACAAAATGCGCAATTATCTAACAGAGAAGGCAGAATTCTGCTTGCCCTTTCTGCCTATAGCACCCACCAATTCCGAAGCCTCAGGCGCGCTGCTGAAGCGTTTGATGTACCTCCTTCAACATTGACTAGCCGATACAACGGAATCACGTATCGCCTAGATACTCGCAACGCCCAACACAAGCTCACTACGACTGAAGAGCAGACAATTGTCTAATACATCCTCGACCTCGATTCGCGAGGATTCGCGCCCCGGCTGTGTGAGGTGGCAGATATGGCGGATTAACTACTAGGTGTACGCGGTGGAGAGCCAGTAGGGAAAAACTGGGCTGAGAGGTTTATAACGCGCTCAGATGAGCTCAAGATGGCCTTCAATCGAGCTAAGGATAGGCAGAGGATACTACAGGAAGATCCAGAGATATTGGCGCGTGGTTCAAGCTCGTTGCAGACACTAAGGCAAAGTACGGCATCCACGACGAGGATACGCACAACTTTGACGAGATTGGCTTCCAGATGGGCGTTATTGGGTCAATGAAGGTCGTCACAGCTTCTGAAAGACGTACACGGCCTAATTTGATCCAGCCAGGCGATCGCGAGTGGGTTACAGTTATCCAGAGCATCTGCGCCGCTGGGTATGCGACCCCGCCATTCATTATCTACAAAGGACGCGTTCACATCTCTGCGTGGTATGAGGAGCAGATATACCACGGAATTGGAAGCTCTCGGTCTCTGAGAACGGCTGGACAAACAACGCGCTTGGTCTTGAGTGGTTGAAGCACTTTGACGCGTATACAAAGGCGCGTCAAGTGGGGGGGTATAGGCTGCTCATCTTGGACGGCCATGAGAGCCATCTCAACCAGGATTTCAAGGACTACTGCCTCGAACATAAGATCATAACGCTCTGTGTGCCACCTCATTCATCGCATATCCTCCAGCCGCTTGATGTGGTCTGCTTCTCGCCGTTGAAGTGCAAGTACTCTCAACGAGTTCGAGACTTGGCACGCCGACGCGTCTACCCATATCAACAATGAAGGCTTCCTCCCGGCCTTCAAAGACGCGTTTTTCGACGTGTTTACAGAAGAGAACTGCCGAAAGGCTTTTGAGATGGTAGGGCTAGTCCCTATTAACGCAGAGGTGGTATTGGATCGCCTTGAAGTACGGCTACGTACCCCACCAGCACCCCCACCGCAGGAGACGCCGTGGCAGTCGAAGACTCCAAGCAATACTCTTGAATTTGGATCTCAATCAAAGCTTGTACGCGAATCTTTCACTCGGTCACCAGTTACTGCGCAGACTGGCTTCTCTCAGCTTGTCAAGGGCGCTGAATTGATGCTGCACCAGAACGCTCTACTTATTGCACGAAACCACGAGCTTGAAGAGCAATTGGCAGTAATGACGAAGCGAAAATCGCGCAAAAGGAAGTGGATCCAGCAAGGTGGTACTATGGAGTATGGGACTGCAGCAGCGCAGGTAGCTGCTGAGGCGTCTGTAGCGCCTCAGAAATCAAAGAAGGCTCGTGGTAGTGGTGATCAAGAAACAGCCCGGCCAGCTTTACGGCGCTGTGGGAACTGCGGCGCGACTGGGCACAATGCGTGAACGTGTAAAAGGATATTGAGATATCTTCTGAATCAGATTCTATTGTTGATCGCGATAAAATTGAAGAGGCGTAATATGAGTTGGTCGTGCCAAGCCTTTTTGACCAGCTCGGTGGGTTGACCAGCTCGGTGGGTGGAACACGTTATTTATTATTATTTACAAACCTACAGTTTTAATATCAATAATCTTTCAGCAATCTCACCTCCAACACTCGCCAAAAAACACTCAACATCAATCTCAAATCTACATCTTGGAAACATTTCCAGCCATTCACGGAACGGTCCGAAATCACCTACAAGGCGGAGATCGTTCAAAGAAATTTTGGCATTGAATTGGAATTACCGATTAACAACACGTCTCCTTCCGCCCAATCAATACATTACTATACAGTCGGGCTTCACATCCTAATGTAACCCTCTTCAAAACCCGGCTTCTGTCCATCTGCATAAGCGCTTTGCAGGAGTTCATGAATAATCAATCGATAATCATCATCGCGAAGATCAAAACTGTGATCAAGCTCTGTGCGTGTTACTCTGGGTCCCACATTTGGATCAGGGCCAATGCTGAAAAGGAAGGGCTCCACGGAGCGCCGCCAGACATTGATCGCGGAGTAAGAGGCCCTGACGCTTTTTGGAGCCAAGGGTCCCAAGATCTTTTCATTCTTACAGCATTTCGCTGCGCGGTACCCGAATGATTTAAAGTCGTTCCACCCGTCTTTCAGGTCACTGCGGCAATTGGGGCTGAAGATGTGAACTGAGAAAAGAAGCCGTTTGGCCCTCAGAGGTTTGGGATAGTCGAAAAGGATGACCGTTCTGTACTTGTGAACATGGAGGACCGTGTATTCTCGGAGGTATTGATCTTTGTTCTGAGATTCGGAGACGAGGTAAGAGTCTTTCAGAGGGAAGTACGCTGCTAGAATGGCACGCCAGAGCTCGATTGTCTTTTCTTTGTCGAATGTTGAACCAGGAGGATCAAAGTTCATGAGCTCTGCGTAGGCTGGGTTGACGTTTGGATCGAGGCGAATAGTAGGAAGAAAGGCTCGATCTGGGCGGTATGTCCGGTGGACCTGACGGCCAGTGGTAGGGGGCAAGTTGGCTGGATTGGTGTCGGGATTGATGTCAGACCAATCGTCGGGATTGGTGTCGGGCTGAGCTCGTCGATGTCGTTGACACGGCCGCACGGGATTGGAGTCGGGATTGGTGTTGGGATTGGAGTTGGGATTGGTGTCGGGATTGGAGTCGGGATTGGTGTCTGGATTGGTGTCGGGATTGGTGTCTGGATTGGTGTCGGGATTGGTGTCGGGATTGGTGTCTGGATTGGAGTTGGGATTGGAGTTGGGATAGGAGTTGGGATTGGAGTTGGGATTGGAGTCGGGATTGGTGTTGGGATTGGAGTTGGGATTGGTGTCGGGATTGGAGTCGGGATTGGTGTCTGGATTGGTGTCGGGATTGGTGTCTGGATTGGTGTCGGGATTGGTGTCGGGATTGGTGTCTGGATTGGAGTTGGGATTGGAGTTGGGATAGGAGTTGGGATTGGAGTTGGGATTGGAGTTGGGATTGGAGTTGGGATTGGAGTTGGGATTGGAGTTGGGATTGGAGTCAGGATTGGAGTCTGGATTGGTGTCTGGATTGGTGTCTGGATTGGTGTCTGGATTGGTGTCAGGATTCATGTCGGGATTGGTGTCTGGACTGAGATTTCTGGCGAATATCGGTATGTTGGCTGAATTGGTGTCTTGACTGAGGTCTTGACTGAGTGTTCTGGCGAGTATTGATTCGGCTTCGGACTCTATGATTGTAGAATAACGCTGCGGGATGAAGAGCTGTGTAGTTGCATCGAGTCTGTGTCAGGGAAGCCGCTCGTTTTATGGAAGTCCGACGTGTGTGTGACTCTTGCCCGATAAGACGCAAACGACGTGCTGAGGGCCTGAGAGATAGGAAGTGACTATGGCTCAACCGCTGTTTCATAGGCTCTTTTCATGGTAGGCAGCGCAGTCCCACCATCAAGACTTCCACATCGAAGCCCGGAACTGCTCCCAAGTTTTCTGCCCTCCCAAAAAGTCAGTCGCATTTCGCAGGCCCAGCTCTTGCAACGCGGCAGCAGCGAGGCTGCTCGTATATATATCCCTCGCTACAAATGACGACGATTCTCGTCCGGTAGCCTTCAGCATCAATCACGTCCTGTAATCTCGACTCGGATTGGGGATCAAGCCGCCATTCCAATACATTTCTTTCGATGATATGTACTTGAGCAATCTGCGATTCACAGAGTGGAGTAATAAGGAACGGGCCTTCTAATGCTCGCTGCGCGGCCGGTCTGATGTCAATAACATGGACGGGTTTGGATGATGACTCAAATTCAGCAAAAAGTTGTTCGGGCTGTCAAATGAACTCATTTCATTTACCTCATTTGTACTAGCTTGAACACGAGCCCATCAATCGTGTATATATATGGGCATGCCCACGATCATCAATTCAGACCTCTGTCTGCTTCATCTACCTTTTGACAGACGGGTGGGGTTCGATCGAGCTGCCTCCAGGATCTGATTTATGCTCTTGGCGCCGGATGGAGGTAAGTGTATTGGAGGCATTGATAGAGGTTGGTGTTGTTGAGAAGATGTGATTGTCGACGCTATGACAGCGGAGCCTCTGTAGCCGAGTCTAGCTAACTAATTGTAGTTTCTTAATCTAATCTTGGACTGCAATTAATAATCGATTAATTGCCCCATCCACACATATATTCGTTTTCTTTGCAGCGATTTATACGTACGTAATTGTCCAGCCGATGGACCTATACGTGGAGCAGCTCGTCCAGGAACGAGTGGGAGCGGTGAAGGACCATCCCGTGGAAAAAGAGATACAACACACAGTTGAACTCATGTGGAAGGACATGGAGGCTGTCCCCCCACCACCAAGGGGGAGAAGAAGGAGAGGAAAACCCAGGGTACTTCCCCGGCGACCGGAGATACCGGCAGAGATGGGAGCTGCTAGACTAGCAATACGGGAAAAGCAGTCCAACGAAATGCCTCAGTATGCTCCCGCAGAGCTACCCAACTTATACTATGGAGGACCGGACCCAGATCCAAGACCGGGTCGACGACCCATTCATACCGTTAGGAATAATCCCAACCTCCCGCCACCAAGACCAACGTTAGGGAGACCTACACATGAAGTGGGACCCTACAACCAGAGACGGGCCATTGCCAGGACAATAAGGGAGCGAGGAAGGCCCGACGCTGAGGAACCGGGAGCCGAAAATAGGAGAAAGAGAGCTCGAAGGGGGGAAAACCTGCATAGATATAGGCTCCCCTCCAAAATCTCCGCGCTACTGGAGGAGATATGGAGGGCAAGGTGGGAGGAGAATGTCACGGCTAGTAGTAACTAATGAAAGGCGTGAACAGCAATCAGGTATGGACTAAATGTGATAGTGCACTACAGGTAGCTATGTAAATGGGGGCTGGGGGCAAGACCTACTTATAGGTCTTGCTGTGGCCCGTGTACTGTGGCGCCTTGTTAGGTGCTTGGACACTGCGGTTGTTCCAGTAGCCTAGCAAGCCGTCACATGGCTCGTGTACTGTGGCGCCTTGTTAGGTGCTTGAACACTGTGGTTATTCCAGTAGCCTAGCAAGCCGTCACAGAGAAGAGAAGGAACAAGGCCGGTGCGACTTGGTCTAAGGAGTGGGAGGACGAGACACTGGGACTGTACGATGGCCTCACGAAACTTGAAGCTACAGCGGAGGTATTGGGACTCCGGTCCTGGCTGGCAGCGATATATGTGCCAGGGATAACCCCGGAATGCGCATGTGGATGGCGACACCAGACACCAATCCATGTATTCGACTTCTGCCCCAGATACAATAGAGACCATCTGAGGAGCGAGACTGGTACAACATCGATACGTGCGGCACTCAATACCAGCAAGGGATGCAAGGCTGCTGCTAGGTGGATGCTCGACAATAATATCTTGCCCTATCTTACCGTGGCAAACAACGTACAAAAGGAGGACAGGTCAAACTTCTCCGCGGCGCCGCGTCTGGTGGAGAGAGTTGAGTAAGAAGACACAGGATAGGAAAAGGGACGAGCAGAGACTACGGACGGGAAGGAGGAGAAGCTGAAGTGAGAAATGAGCGGAATTCCCGGACCATGGACGGTACAAATAGCGTCCATCAGTACGAACTCCAATCAACCAGAAGAAAGCGTTGGAGAGCTGAAGGTGCGATGAGGGTCTTGAGGAGGGACTGAGGAGAGAAGAGGAGGTGTGCACTGAAGATTGTTGTGAGGTAAAGGAGGGAGGAGAGATTGGGGAGGAAGTTGTTTATTTATTAACGGCGCGTTACCAGGACGCGCCGTGTCCGTTACCACGCCCTCACCTGGACTCGCAATGTTTGGGTCCTCACGATGCTTGGCATATTGGATCCTGGTGTTGTAAAAATCCTAGACCTTGGATTTACAACAACAATGGCCAACTCGGAATCTGGTCAACATCGGACCCGGAACAGAGGATTGGGAGCATCAGGACCGGAGGGTGCCCTATACTGACCACGATATAGATGACTCGGGTAGTGAACGCGGGGGCATAGTTCGACGGCGCCGGTCCATGGACGGGGCGCGGTCTGGAAAGTGACGAAAGACTTTTTTATCCCAGAGAGTTGGGTTTTTGCAATTGTAGATAGAGATTGTGGGCACACAGCATATACGCCATTACATACCACGCAAAATCCGATTATTATTAATACGGCTTTCGCTATAAATAATTAGTGTCAATAGTATTATAGGCTCGTATAATATTGTTACGGATACTGTCACGTGGAACGTTTAGTGACATGTATGGCGCGTTTCCTTTGTGATTAGTAAGTTGTTACACAGGATCGAAAGGATCATGTGAACGCTCGAGCCTTGGCAAAGCGAGCGCTCGATTGCGAGCGCCACGAGCGCAGGATTTCTTAGGAGATGGATCTCTATATAACGGACGTGTTACGCAGAGGCTATGACTCAAAGTAATCTAGCTGGATTTGGCTAATCTGTACAGTAGGGTTCAAGTGGTCCGGGGCGACAATATCGTATCAAACAAGTGAAGCGAAGCTTGCAAGATATAAGAGTCGTGAATGTGCTAAGTAACTAAAAGCAATAGCGAAGTAACTAGAGAGTGAAGATACGAGACACTGAGGGAGCAGAGTCTCGTCCGTTATATAGAGATCCATCTCCTAAGAAATCCTGCGCTCGTGGCGCTCGCTTTGCCAAGGCTCGAGCGTTCACATGATCCTTCCGATCCCGTGTAACAACTTACTAATCACAAAGGAAACGCGCCATACATGTCACTAAACGTTCCACGTGAGAGTATCCGTAACAGCTTAGAACTACGATAATATATATAGTGTTACGCTGGCTCTCTAGGGCAAGCTTGTCAATGGCTTGGCATCTCCTTCAAAAGGAGTTTGCAATTGTGTGACGGCATGGCATGGCTGTCTTTCAGTCACGTGACTTTGTGGTCTTAGCGAGGCGCGCACGGCCACATGTGGCCAAGGCGCGACTTCTACGAGTCGCCGGAGTAGATTCCTCTCTACCTAAGATTCTCTTATCACACTTAGTACTTAGAACAATAGACCTGTCTATGACCTCTTTTACTCGCCGTGACAAATTGTGTATCTATCTTTTCCTCCTTAGCTATATTGTATTGCACATTTGGGTGATTCTCCCTGGTATCCAGGCATGATCTTAGCCCGTCACATTAAGTAAAAAACCACGGTAGAAATAGTAACGGTCTTTAAATATCTATCGGATCTACAGCATTCTGATTTTTGCAAGGATTTGCAAGGATAATTTTGCTGTAAAGCGGATGCGAGGCAAGGTTGACAAGGTTGGGGCTGCTTGACATTTAAAAACCCCTGAGATCACAGTGTTAGGGATCCGGATCCTATTAGATGTCTCCACGCAGGGGCTGAATGAGAACAAAGGGACAATATAGTAACCACCTCGTGGCCCCAGTCTCGTTACTAAGTTGAAAATCAAAAGAGGAGGTGAGATTTCTACAAAGATATAAAGTCCTAGCTTTCCCAGACTCACAGCGTTCTGCCATACTCAGAACCCGAACCTACAGAAAACTTCGTTCCCAAGCTAGACTTCTGGATATTCTCGTCTAGACTAAATACAATATGCGTTTCACCCTTCTTGCCGTTACGCTGGGACACCTCTGGCAAGTATCTTCAAAACAGGTAACACTAGTCTCTTTCTAACTAAAACTTATAGTCTTACAACAGCCGTAAATACGGACGCCGCCTCAGATGACTTGATCGAGGTCGGCTGCTGCATCCCTAAAAAGCACTACGCTTGGCAGAACGATGCTTCAGATAAATGTTGTGGAACCCAAATTGGCGTAGGAGGACAATATGATCTGCTTACTGGGGGAAGAAGAGGGGTAAGTACAAGATTCTATACTGCCTGTTACTACGCGTCTATCCAAACCTCGCTAGCATCGATCCCTTGCTAACTTTATTGTTCTTGTTTAGTGTTATGTTCACAAATATACCGATAATCAACTTCGTCGCTGCGCGGGCTGTTGCCAGAACCGGGGGTTAGAGGCGGGCTCCGTCGATTGGAAATCTTGCCCGGCATATTAAGAATGAGTGGTATGGTTCTTGTAAACAGAGATGCCTTTGATATCTTTGGACTTGTTGTCTCTCAATACGTCTCGAAGGTTGTTTCCGACGAAGTTCTTCGATATTGTTACTGTCGGCGCGGCGAGGAGGACATGGACTACAGCGCGTCGAGAGGTCTTCGATTAGAGGCTGGAACTTGCGAGTTATACACTGGCTACTTCTTTCCTCGTGTGAATCCCTCATCAAATTTCTCTTGTGTTATTCTTTCCTTTCGTCCTCTTATAGTCTCTTGCCTTGTAAGTATACTTGAAACGCTTCAATTCCCACGTACCAGCATTCGAACCTAACTGCGAGCGGTCTACACACGAAACGCACATTAGACTCAGAAATAATAACTAGTAGGGTAATACGTACAACGATCTCAAAGTGACAGCGAGGTACCATATTAGATAAAATTCCTCTGCGACAATCATGGCGAGTCCTAAACCTTTGTGTGGATATCAACATCTGATCCGATTGCGAAAGTCTTCCATGAAATCTTAGTCTCTTACGTGTCTATGGATGCGCATCCTGATTTTTGATCCGTCTCATCATGTCGATCACAAGTAGTAAGGACTCGTGGCTCAAAAAAATCTTGAGACTTGCGTCGCGCAAGGCAGTGCGCATACATATGGGGCAACTTGAAACTCAGTACACTCCACTGCAAATGTTAATTGCCCTTAAATATAGGGGTGGTACAAAGATTCAGGAGTCGCCATGATTGTCGCACAGGAATTTCATCTGATATGGTACCTCGCTGCCGCTTCGAAATCATTTTACTTATTACCCTACTAGTTCTCATCTTCTTCTATGTGTGGGCGTGCACTATTCCTCGAACCTCTCTGTCCTGGAATAAACACAAGGAAGTAGAAGATGCTGGCAATCTGAAGCTTTACCTTACAGACTCGGAATGCTCTCGAGCTTTTTCTCGTGGCTTTGACGAGATTGAGATGGCAAAAGCTCGTGGGCCTATGGGGAAACCACCAAGACACGATAATGAGCATGGCTACATGAGAGCTAGAATACACGATGGTGTTGTACGTATGACCCTCATAGGCTAGTCTGAAAATTACCTTATCTAACTTTAACAAGAAACAGCTTTATGTAATCAACCGGGGCAGCAATGTATGGACGCGCCAAGTAGCGATCCTTCAACTAATTCACCGCGCCATCCTCACCGCACCCTTCCCCTCCGAAATCCCAAATATCGAGTTCACAATTCTGGTCAATGATCACCCTGGTGCAAATGCCAGGTCTTTAGCTCGCCATGCCGCACCATCGGCGGAGAACAAGGAGGTGAATAATACCTGGTTGATGCCGGACTATGGATTCTGGAGCTGGCCGGAACCTCATATTGGAAGTCTTGATGAAGTGAAAGAGAAGGTTGAGACGGTGGAGAATGGTCTCAGTTGGAACAGAAAAATCAGTAAAGCTGTATGGCGTGGAAGCGTGCATTGGAATTCGGGGCTGCGAGGGTAATTGATGAAAGAGGCAAAGGGCAAGGCATGGAGCGATGTTCAACAGCTGAACTGGAAGAAAAATGCTCTTACCATGGAGGAATTTTGCAAATACAAGTACTTGATTTATACCGTGAGAAATAGGCATACAGAGAACACAGGGCGAAAGCAAGACCAAGTTTGCTAATCCGTGGACAGGGAGTCACGTACAGTGGCCGGTTACGATACTTCCAACTCTGCCGCTCCATCATCATCTCTTCCCCCCTACAATGGCGAACCCATCTTTCACCTCTTCTGCAAGCAGATGGCCCCGGGCAAAATATCGTCCTGGTCAAAGAAGACTGGTCAGATTTGGACGAGGTCATCGAGCATCTGGAAGCAAATCCCCTCGAGGCTGAGCGAATCGCGAACAAGACAGTCACGGCGTTCAGAGACTGGTATTTGACTCCGCCATGGAGGTTTGCTATTGGCGCAAATTGTTCCGTGCTTGGGCTGAGGTCACGGATCCTATTGGAGATGTTCCGCTGAAGGATAGAGGTACAAGGTGGGAAAGCTTTGTGCTTATGGGACGACTGGAGTGGGATAGAACTGCTTAGAGGTGGAACGGGCCTGGGATAGAAGTCTCAAGCATAAACATTGCAATTCGAAGCGCGCATATTATTGATCTCGCAGGACTAGACTGGCTGAAAATGCCCGATTTGTCTTCGATCTCAACCATCAGTCACTGGTCGATGACATGGTACGAATCCTTCAATTGGAAAACACAGGCACGCTAGTTTTATTTATCCATTGTCAACTTCAATAGTAGCGACAAAAGCTACCGTTGGCTTCAGAATCTCTCGATTGGAGTTCGATGTCGATGATCTTCTGGCGAGCTTCAGAAGCCATTTCGATAAAGATTTGTCCATTCCGATCCCCAGCTGAAAGAGTTAATTCCAAAGTGAGATGCTGTCCAAAGGGACTGATTTGATGCAGTCAGCGTGCTGGTATAAAGCCCTGGTGGCAGGCTGTAAACCAGGCGGACCAATCCCTCAAACTGGCATATAGGCTTTACAGAACCGCATCACATCGTATTCATCTGTGCCACAAAGCGGCAAGGTGCGACATGTAAGAATGGAGAGCTGAGCAGTGGAATGAGACATGGGTTGCTTGCACAAAGGTTTCTACACTCCCATCTGCAATCAGTCATTCTTTGTTATTTTCACTGTAGCTGACTAAGCCGGCATAACCTGATTAAATTGCCCTTATGGCAGGAACATGGAATTCGATATCTGTTCAACCCATGAACTCCGTAAATCACTCAATCTCATACAACAACATCTATATGTTCCCATCATTTTCAACCGTACACTTTTGGGCACTTCCCTAACCTATCGTAACCTGAGGAGGCCCACGAGCCAATCGTTCCTCTTCCACCTTCCTCAGGATACCATTGCAACCCTCCTTCAAGATCAGGACTGAAGTGTCGTGGGCATCGATGGTCAGATCCATGGCCTCCGTGAAGCATCCTTTATCTTCCCCACTCCAAACATCCAAGACATGATAGGTCCCATTAGCCTTGAGCTCAGGTACTTCCCCAAAGTCAAGTTTCTTTACCACCGAAGACTCGGCGGTATTGATCACGAGCGTCAAGACTCCTTGTTTCGAGTGACCAGACCAATACTCTGCCGGAAAAGTGTCGTTGAATGTCCAGTTTGGATTCGTGCCCCACTTGTATGGTTTCGCGGGTTCTCCGACAACATCATCTTGGTTGAAAGCGAGCAAGTACTTGTTCTTCAAGATGTCGAGACTTTCGGGTTTCAACTTGGCGAGATCGGTGCCGATGAGTAGGGGAGACTTCATCGCAGCCCACAATGAGAAATGGGTCCTTTGCTCGGTGAGGGTCAGTTCCCCGTTTCCGATTTCGAGCATATCGGCATCACCGTGGCCCCAGAAATTGACGTAGTTGAGAGTGAATGAGTGGCTGTTCAGAATCTCTTTTTTATCTTTCCAGGTTGCTAAAAATCATGTTAGATTATTTTGACAACGGAAGATTCTGCAAAACTCACGATCAATATCTCTAGTTGTCCGCCATCACTACGGTCATAGAATTTTGTAGATTACAACGATTTTAGGTGTATTTTACATCTAGATTCCCGTGGCCGATTTCACCCTTTTTTGGTGTAATTTACAATGGAATCTCCGTTTTTTGGTGTACGTATCTTGTTACAATGCACTAGAAAATCCCGTAGATTACAATCCGTTCAAAAAGCAATATATTCTCGTAATCTCGGCGAGATTGCCGTGTCACTCATCACCACTAAATATAGTGTAATATAGCTAATATACAGTGATCTTAAGGCTCCAAACCATGCATTCTAACATAGTTCAAAGCCCCTACAATAAGCCGTGACTTGCGCGTGCGATGGCCCTCATCTTTTTCCTCTAGAACCCCAATTAGGCAACAACAGCGAGAACTGAGATCTTTGAAACTGAATAATTATAACGCAAATACACATCGCCTCAAGAGGGCTCAGGTTGTTCTAGGCTCGACGCGTCGCCCAGCGCGTAGAAACGAGAGATGACAATACCGTGGCCTCAAGAGGTGGTCTGGCCGACCGGACTTCATGAGCACGCTACACAATTCACAAGGCACCTTCGAAACGCATTACTCTACCTCGAAAGCGGACAGGCTCTACCTGTACCCCCAGACCAAGTAAAGGCAATTATCACGACGATGCTGCCCTTGATTGCAAAGGCCCAAAGGACCCCCGATATGACAACCGTCCACGATCAACTACGCATTATACACACTGAGATGACTCAAGACACAAAGGAAACGGCGAAGGAGATAGCTGGGATAAAGGGAGAACTTAAAGCTCTGAGAACAGACACACAGAAGAACATCACTATTGGTGAGGAAGCGAAAACGGCAGCGAAAGAGGCAACAGAGGTGAGCAAGACCGTTGCAGGAATAGCGAGTGATATCAAGAACAAAGGGACACAATTCCAAACAGGCATGCCAATGAGCTATGCTGCTGCCGCTACCCGAGGAGGGCTAGCTACAAGCACACATAGCATACAAACCCAAAGTGTCAAGACTCCCGCGACGGTCCGACGTGAGATTATCGTAAACATCAGGAACGCACAAACGATCCAGAGCCTGCGCGCAATGAATCCACGCAATTTAAAAGCCCACGTTGACCGAGCCATTTCCCAAAGTCAAAACGAACATATAGCCAATCTAAAGATCATGTCTGCTAACCAGCTCAAAAGCGGAGATCTGAGCATCAGAACGGCGACAAATAGTGAAATGCAGCTTCTCAGACAATTCACGGAGGACTGGACCCCACGTATTGGAAACGGGACGTCAGTACGAAATCCAACGTATGGCGTTCTTGTACATGGCATACGTACTAGTACGATGAATACAGACAAATTCGAGGAAACTAGAGACGCCATTCTGCAAGACAATAAGCCGTTTATTCCAACCGCGGACATCAAATACATTGGATGGTTGACCCGGAAGGCGCCAACAAAAGCGATGTCGTCGGTCATCATTGAGTTCACCAAGCCTGAGGACGCAAACAAGATCATCGATGAAGGTCTGGTGTGGCAAGGGGAGATGTGTCAAAGCGAACGATATGAGAGACAATGCCGACTGAAGCAGTGCTTTCAGTGCTACAAATACGGCCACATAGGAACTCAATGCAAAGCAGCGAAAACATGTGGCTACTGTGCGCAAGAACATAGTTCTAGGGACTGCCCTTCGAAGACTGGACAGACCACACCTAGGAAATGCGCCAACTGCCAGGGAGCCCATGAAGCATGGAGTCAACAATGCCCAACTAGGAAGGAGGAACTCACTCGGACAAAGGCAGCGTACGCGAACAGACCTCGGTATCACCCTACGATGTTCACCTGTGATGAAATACCTATTCAAAATTCCGCCCGAGAACCTCCTGGAAGAACGAGGTCAACCACAGACCTGACCTCACGCCAAGGGCCAAGGACCAGAGGGATGCAACTATTACCTGGAAATGGACAAAAGAGACCTGCTCCAGGAGACAAGGAGAACGAAGGATCACACCAGAGTCAAAGGCCACAAAGAGCAACGAAGATGTCGAGGAGGGCGCTTGAGGCGCTAGAGGGCAATACCCTAATATGTAGAAACACACAATACATGGAAATCGATGAGGACTCGGATCTATGAAAGAGAAGGACCAACTTAATATACTACAGTACGACGTACGCAAATCAAGGGATACGGTTATGGCAACTCTACTCCGTGATCCAAGAGTAGCAGAATACGATATTATTGCTATCCAAGAACCGTGGCGCAACCCCTTCATGTCGACAACACACCACCCAGCGAAGAATATATTCCACTTATACTATCCGACAACGAACAAGGAGGATGGCCCAGCTGGGTGTGTTTCTTTGTCAACAAAAGGCTAGACCACGGCAGCCTGCAATTCGAACAGCACACAAGAGACGTCTGCTCATTGAGAATCAGTATCAGCAATGGCGATCAAACAGAAAACGAGCTGGTAATACACAACGTCTACAATACGGTCCAAAACATGCCAAACCGCATCAGCTCACTGCCGACCCTAAGAGCTCGATTGGAGGAACACGCGCTGAAAGAACAGATGGTATTAGGCGACTTGAACTTACACCATAGAATGTGGGGCGGAGCGCAGGTCGCACACGAAGACCGAGAAGCGGAAGAACTTATCGAAATTATGGAGAGATTTGATATGTCAAGCATGCTGCAGCCCGGAACGGTAACGTACGAAGAAGGCAGCAGCAGGACGACGATTGATATGTGCTGGATGACATTAGGCTTGATTGACAGGACCATCAGTAGCAGAGTAGACAGAGAGCTAGACCACGACTCAGACCACCTCCCCATCAGCATCATACTGGATCTCCGGACGCGCTCCACGGAAATCAGGCCAGGATGCAACTGGAAACTCCTAGACTGCAAGGAGTTCTGCGGGACGCTCAGAGACACCCTACCGGCACGAAGGAGACCAAGGACGAAAGCAGCGCTAGACATGTACACGATGGAGTTAGTCAAAGCGATCAAAGATGCAGCAGCGAAGACAATTCCCCTCACAAGACCATGCACCAAGGCGAAAGAGGGATGGGACGGAACATGCTCGAGAGCATTGGCAGATACAAAACGTCTAAGGCGCATACACGAGAGAAGACACACGGAGGAGACATGGGAAAACTACCGCGAGGCGAGGAACCACAAGACACGGACGATCAAGAAGGCGCTTCGGCAAGCACACAGAGACCGCGTAGAAATGGCAGCAAGCTCCACTGAATCCCTCTGGAAAATAGCCAAGTGGGCGCGCAATAGAGAAAGCCAGCCCCCAAGTGTGACGCCAATTATCAAGTGTCCGACGACCGGCAACCAGGCTACTACACCCTCGGCAAAAACGATTCTCCTTCGGGACGCCTTCTTCCCAGCACCGCCAGAAGCAGACCTCGACGATCTACAGGATGCAAGATATGATGATTGTATACCAATGCCAAACGTTACTGAGAAGGAGGTACTGGACGCAATACAAGCAGCGTCACCCTTCAAGGCCCCGGGACCGGATGGGATCCCAAACAAGGCCTTGCAGACGGCATCTTATATGTTGGTGGGACACCTGGCGACAATCATGAACCAGAGCCTACAACTGGGCCACTACCCGACACATTTCCAAAGCTCGACCACGGTAGTGCTACGCAAACCAGGGAAGGACGACTACTCGACTCCAAAGGCATACCGACCTATTGCGCTCCTGAATACGATTGGCAAGGCCATGGACGCAGTAATCGCTAAGAGACTTAGCTACCTGGTGGAAACACACCAAGTCATCCCAAGGATGCACATGGGAGGCAGGAAGTTAAGGTCAACGGAACACGCACTACACGCTGTAATCGAGAGAATCTACAACGCTTGGAACAACGGAAAAGGACAAGTCGCTAGCCTGCTGCTCCTTGACGTGTCAGGCGCCTTCGACAACGTATCCCACAAGAGACTCCTACACAATCTTCGGAAAAGAAAAGTTGATGAGAGAACAGTACGATGGATTGCTAGCTTCCTGAGCGATAGACGCACGCGAATTGTCATCGATGGCTACGAATCTGACGAGTACACGGTCGAGACTGGGGTACCACAGGGATCGCCCCTATCCCCCATCTTATACATATTCTACAACTCTGACCTTATTGAGCAATGCGACTCAGGCGACGATACTGCAGCTACAGGCTATATCGATGACGCAGCCATACTTACATGGGGCAACACAACAGAGGAAACGTGCAAGAAACTCGAAAACGCGCTGGAAAAGGCAAACTGTTGGGCAAAGACACATGCATCAAAATTCGCCCCAGAAAAGTTCCAACTGACACACTTCACAAGAAGACGCACCTGTATAAACACACAACAGCCCGTTCAGACGGCATGGGGATGCATTGCGCCTAAGACAACGTGCAAATATCTAGGCGTGACGCTAGACAGCAAACTCCAATGGAAGGAACACATTGAAGAAATCAAGCGGAAAACTACGAAAACAGTGAACGCACTGTGCTCTCTGGGCAGCTCAACATGGGGCGTCAGTCTGCTAGATATGCGAAAAATCTACCGCGGAGTAGTAGTCCCTCAGATGATGTACGCGTGCTCAATCTGGTCGAATTCAGGAATGAGGGGAAAACCATACACGAGAAAAACGCTCGATACACTTCAGTCAATCCAAGCACGTGCAGCACGAATTATCTGTGGAGCGTTCAAAGCGACATCCAGAGTCGCCCTCGACATTGAGACCTACCTGCTCCCAGTCGAACAACAGATCTGGAAACACAACACCGAAACCCTCAGCCGTATACTCACGTGCCAAGACCTCCCTAAACTGCTAGATACTCAATTCGGAGAACCAAGGTCAAGACAACGAGCAAGCTACGATAGCCCATTATACAACATATATCGAGGTGCCGAAGAGAAAGGAGCAGCAAATCTCGACAAGCGAGAGACAATCCCGCCGTTCGTAGCAGCACCATGGTGGCAAGGCCCAAAGACACATATCGCACCAAGCGATGAAGCGGCACACTCTGAGCACGACTCTGTTACTAGAGTCGAGGGTAATATTTGCATCTATACAGATGGGAGTAGCATAGACGGACATACAGGTGCTGCAGCAGTCTGGCCGCTGAAAAGACAGACGAGAAGCACGTATATGGGCCCTGAGACGACCTCCACGGTGTACGCAGCTGAACTTCAAGGAATAAATCTAGCGCTGCATATGGTTCAAACAGACATCGAGGCAGGAAACGAACGGAGAGACATCAATATCTTCACCGACAACCAGGCAGCGATACGCTCGCTGACACGGCCGGAAGGCCGATCAGGAGCATACATTGTCAAGCGGATTGTACAACGGATCACACAACTTCACGAGTACGGAGCTATCGTGAACATCCGATGGATCCCTGCCCACGAGGGAATTGACGGGAACGAGGCCGCTGACCAAGCCGCCAGGGAGGCCACTGGATGGAGAGAAGACGGAGAGAAAGGACCAAGAGCTGATATGCCACCGGAACTGTACCCGCTAAGAACGACACTCAAGACGTGGTGCTGGAAGGTAGTGAATAGACAATGGTTGACTAGCTGGAAATTCGAGACAAAGGGGAAAGCCACGAGGAGATACACACCTAAGCCTACTAAAAGGGTGCTCCAACTCCATCAAGACCGGAGCAAGCGAGAAAGTGCGATCCTCGTACAGATGAGAACTGAAAAGATAGGGCTCAAGGCCTTCCTCTTCAGCCGACGTGTCCAAGGTATCCCAGACTCTAGGTGTGACTGCCGTGAAGAGATGCAGACCGTAGCCCATATCCTCCTGGAATGCCGCAAGTTCCGGGACATCCGGAGAGACGAGTTGGGCCGCTTCCCAGGACGAAACAACCTCCGGAATATCTTGACTACGCATAAGTTAGCCACAAAAGCTATCAGATTCATGGAACAGACGCGGGTCCTTGGGCATAGTGGGATCGAAAACGCGCAGACGACGCTGAGCATTGAGGGGAGACTGTAGGTAGACGGAAAGCGAAATATGAGGCATTGCCTCCCGGAATCTAGATAGCACAGATGTACTGGTAGAACAACCGACATTTACAAGAGCCATTGGGCATTTGGAAATAGTGGTTGAGGGAAAAGAGGGGGGATCGAGGGGATAGCTGGTCTTGTTGTGGTAAGCAGGGCGAAGTGGGACGTGGTAGATCATATCACGTGTCGGCTGTCTGATGAAGTCCCCCTAACCGGGCATAGCTGCGTGATTAAGCGGCTGCAACCGAGTAGGATAAAATCAATCAATCAATCAATCAATCAACGGACTTGCAATCTATTTTTGATAGCGATAAAATTGAAGAGGCGTAACATGAGCTGGTCGTGCCAAGGAAAATTGGCCGGCTCGGTGGTGGAATGCGTTATAATCTTAAGTTTTAAATCTTAAGTTCTACCTTCGAGTGGAGCTTATCTATATACGTGTAGACTAGATAACGATAGTAGAAGACGAGGAATATTGAAACTAACTAGTAGAGTTTGTTCTTAGGCTGTTCCTAAATTACTTCGCGTATTCTAGAAAGTATCCTAGTACCTAGTAAGACTATAACAGTCTTCTCTCTACTGTAGTTGAGGTCTCGAGTTTCGACGTAAACTGCAGATTGCACGTCTTGTTTTGTATAGACGATACTCTATCCGTATCACACTTCTCCAGCCTTTCCCTTCTTCTTCCCCGCTTTCTTAACACTCTCAAACCCCATCCCAACCTACGCAAAAACCGTAAAAGCAGAACAACCAGCAGCAAGATAAAAACACTGTCTCACACCCAAATCATAAGCCTGTAGCACATCCCTTGAATCCGCCTTCCCAACAGCATCCCTCACAGCCGTCGCTCCCGCTCTAACAACCTCCGCTGTATCAACACTCGGAGCAAACTCCGCCAACCCCTCAACGAGACCATGGCTAAAAACCAATTGTCCGAAGGCTAGGAAGAGTCCACCGCCGAATTGCTGCGCCAATGTGATGACGGCCATTCCGACAAGTATTTGGGCGGGTGGAAGAACATTTTGGCATGCGACGATGGGCATTTGGATGCCGCATCCTCGACCGAGACCAACGAGCATTTGGTACCCGATCCATTTTGCATTTGCTGATTCGGGTATGAAGGTGGAAATTAGACCTGCGCCGATTGTGACAACGATTCCGCTACCGATTACCCAAGGGGTGTAGTAGCCGAGTTTTCCGACTTCGAGTATGTTAACTACACTTCTTGATTTGAGGGCAAGGCACTTACCAAGGACACCAGAGACTACGGCTGTTAGTATTTGAGTTAAGATGCTGGGCAGCATGTAGATACCGCTCATTATTGGACTTGCGCCTTTAACGGTTTGGAAGTAGATGGGGAGGTAGTATGAGAACATCCATAATGAGCCGAAGAAGAATCCGGTCACGAGGCAGGAATACCAGACCACGCGTTTCTGAAGCACAGAGAAGGGAATCATAGCCTTTTCGCCGATATGTCACTCTCAAGCTAGAAAAATCAGGAGTGTACTGACGCCACCGTAGAGGAGTCCAATTACCATGGCGCTGGGCCAGGCATACTTTTGCCCGCCCCACTGGAGAGCCATGAGGAGCATGACGGCGAAAGGGGCGGAGAGGGAGAAGCCGACCAGATCTAGTTGAGAGAGGACGGGCTTTGCGGTTCTCTTCCCGGCAGCAGCGGGAACGATGTTTTCGGGAATGTTGATGAGGAAAATCAGCAGAGCCGCGATATCACCAATAGGCAAATTGATGTAAAAACCTAGATCAAACCATCAGCGTCATATTCCACGCACTCAAGAAGGAACGAACTCACACCATCGCCAGCTAGCGTATTGCGTCAACACTCCACCAACCAAAAGACCACTGACCACGCCGATTTGACTAACAGACATAATTAAACCAAGCATAGCTACGGAAGTCAGCCTTCTTTCCGACTATCAGCTTGGAAGGAGATGACTACCTGGTCGTTTATGCGTCGGAATACTCGCAGTGACAATTTTCAACGCGCCATTGACAAGTCCACTCCTACCCAATCCAGAAACAGCGCGTCCGATGATAAGCATATTTGAGTTTAGCGCAACACCACATAAAATGGAACCAACTTCGAAGATGGGAAGGAAGGAAAGGAAGGTGAACTGCAAAGATGCCAGAAATGCCCATGCTATCGTCAATGAGATATGCTAGTAGAGAGTTACACCTTGGAGCTAAACTGCGTGTACGATTTGCCCGTGAGTGGTTGCAAGGCTGAACTGTTTACCCCGTTAGTCTCAAGTCAATCATTCTATACTTTATCGATGGGGAACTCGTACCTTAATATGAGGAATACATCTCCGTACCAACCGACATCAGATAAGGAGTAGAAGTCACTTGTGATACGAGGAATTGCCTATCTTTCCAATCAGGGTCCATTTCTTCAGAACCGTGAGACGGAAGAGGGGCGGGCAGGTTCATTGCTTACCGTGACAATGATAGACATATCCAATATCATCAAGAAAATGACCAGTGAAATCGCTGAAATGACGAGGAATAGTTTGACTCCGGCGACGTATTCATGTTGAGGTTCTCCGGCGCTCGATCCTGCGATTTCGTCTTCTGTTGATGCTGTGGTTGGCGAGGTGAATTTTTCGTCGACATCGATCTCGATGGCTTTGTCTGTGAGATCTTGCGGACTCGTTACTGTTGTCGCGGTGGCATCCATGTCCTTAACCTTGTCTTCCACGTCTTGTGGGATGACTTCGAGGGATTCTATGAGCGCGGCACTTTCCGTGGGTCTCTACTTGTCGGCATTTCCATTTTTGGTTCCATGCTCGAATCTCCTCTCCACTCGGGACAGTGGTGTTGATATGTTGTGACCGAGGTAGGAAAAGTGCACGAGAATAAAAAGATGTCCACCTAGTCGGTCCGACGGCGCAAACGGGAATTGATTGCACGACAACAAACCACGGGCATCGAAGCAAACCAAACCGCAAATGTGAATGAGGCTAGGGAGTGGAACCGGAATTGCTGCCTGATTGTTGATTAATGACGGCTACGCTGCGTGACTGCCTGGGTCGAGAGAATCAGGGTCGATGAAGTCCGATCTGCAGTCCCCCGCACCTGCATGGTGAGTCACTCATACAATGCCGTCGTCTTCTTGGTCATGAAATATAGAAGAGCATTGATTTTGTCACCCGAGGAGTCGTCAAGTTACATGCCCGATTTGGGAATATGTCGCGGGAACGAGGCTTGATTCATGGCAAGGTGAATACCGTTGACCATGTAAGTACTGCAATTTCATCCCGTCAAAACTTCTTGGTCCCGTCAAGGAAGACCTCCTGGCATCTCGAATCCGCTGTAGTCGTTCATCCAGAAATCATTGAACCAATCCATGTTCGAAAAGTCCATCTGGTTCATCTGTTGTTGGTCCAATGAGCCCCAAGCGAATTCGTTGCTGCTCGGTACTGTTGGTCCACCATCTTCATTCTGAACCATGCTCGCAAGTGTCATCTCCCAGAATTGCGCAAGTACCAGCAGTTTCTTTCTCATATTAGCCCATGGACTATGATCTGGATCATTAGGTGCGACTAGAATATCTTGAGTGCTGCCTCCGTTCAAATATGCTGCGGTTGCGACTTCCTCCCATCGAGATGCCATCATCTCCACTGTGTCGCCCAAATTCAGTTCGTGTCGCACACGCTCTCGATCCCAATTCGAATACTCGAAAGTGCTGAGGCGGAAAAGAACAATCAGACAATGAGTTAACTGGCAGAAAACAGGCATGGCGAGTTGAGGATGTTGCTTGACGTCGAGACATAAGAAAAGAGTGAACCATGACTTTGTTGCCGAAAGACAGGTCCATAAGCTATCTATTCTCTCCAAGGAGGTGGTTGACGACGGGCAAGAGTCGAGACTATGTTCGTGAATGACGATGATGGCGTAGAAAGTCTCCAATTGTAAAATTTCGTTCGACTCCAGCGAGGAAGGAAGCGAGCGTGTGAGTGACTCCAAGTCAGAAGCCAGAGACTTGACGAAGAACGACTGAGGCACCGATGTGGTTTTCCATGGTATTGTTGCGGCTTTATTGCAAAGAACCTGTATACGAACTAACTGAATCAAAATTGCGTCTGTTGCCACCTCCATCGTTTCCTCGAGAACCTGCAGGCATTCATCAAGATATGGCGTCCAGGGAAGGTGATCGATCCGACCGAAATAATTTGCGTACACTGAGCTAATGAGAAACAACCCAAGAACTGTCCGTCTGTCCTGTATCGTTCGAACGAGACTATTTCCAGCGAGCACTGCTTTCGGACACCCCTTAGAATTGAAACTTAGCATGACCGTCGCTGGATCTGACGGAGTTGGTCTATTTAGTCCAAGATCATATACAAGCGACGTTGCGAGCATCATGACTGGCTGGGATATTGGTCTTGAGTTTACAAAGTAGTGTCCCCATGCTGCGAAGACCAAGGTGCCCATAAGGATATCTCTGCTTTTGGTCCCTTCAACAAGCACTTCCCGGCCTAAAGTTTTTCGGATCTGAAGTTCCAGAGCTCCTTGACGAGTTGAGTTCTTACTCCAGACGGCTCTTATGACGAGCCAGAGAAACGGCTGATCTTCGGTCATGGATTGAACCGTGGTGTCTTTGTCGAGGGGAACGATAGGGCAATAGGAGACCATCCTGGTCCGGTAAGTTCGGAGGCAGTCCTCAAGCTCACGTTCGGTCTCTAGAGGGTATTGCTTTCCAGCAAAATGCGACGGCGGTGGGTGGTCAAGACATAAAAGCATATTGCTTGGGGGATTAGATGTGGCCGACGATGAAGGCGTAGGAGGCGGCTGACTTTGACCCAATCGTATTGGTGGGTTGTGGTCAAGTACAGTGAGGAGGTGATTGAACGTCAGGCCATTGCTTGAATCCAAGAGCTGGTCTGTTGGTAATGTAGGTCCGTCTGAGACGGTGGGAACTGGTGCAGGTTGCGCTTGGATGACTTGCGATCTCTGGAGCATCTCAACAATGCCATCAAGCTTCTCTTCAAGGGCGGCAGTTTTGCTCCCTGAGATTGCAGAAGTTGGGCGATTCAAAGCACGCTTCTTGCGGACTGTGGGCGCAGCTTGACAGTCTTTGTTCAACCGACGACACCTTTTGTTCTGTCAGCAATTGTCTGTAGAGTTGGCCGACTGAAATAGCTGATTCAAAGATGCAGCCTCGTCCTGAGACGAGAAGAAGGCGATGAACGAGATTGTCTTGAAAAGTACCAACCTCTCACATTTCTCTCCAGCACCACGGCCCGCGCACCTTGTCTTGCTCTTGACGCAGTGCAGACAAGCTTTTCCATAAGGGGCATGTGTGGGTTTCTCAGCCTGATTCGAATTGGGAGTGATGGCGTCCATGTCTGACTTGACTTTTGTTTTGGAGGAAGGAGTTCGGGGGATGTAGCCTCACTAAATCCGATCCGATGAGGTCCGCGCCAGCCGCCAGCATTTGTAATCAGCCCTCGTCATTCGGTTTCACGTCTCACGTCGGCCAAAGGCATACCCAATTATATCTAACTTATTGTTGAACAGTGGCATGCCAGTCCTTGATACCTCAGGCAGAGTGCACGTGATAGATGCCAAGGAATGCATTGACATGCATATAGGTGTACTTAACCTCCTTAGCCATTACAGTCAAATCACTGGGTGACGCTCGTTCTGTTCATCGGCTCCTATCGTTAAGTTCGTGTTGAATCTACTTCCGAATAACTCTGTTTTGCTCGTTCAGCGTAACACTAATCATATTTCCTGCCCATGGTCACGTGCCCGTGACCTGGATTCTCAAGCTTCATCTCCCTTCACTCCAATCCTCTCCCCAACCAACAACTTCCTTCGTTCCAACCCGCATCTCGCTTTCATTGGGCCAGATATCCCATCAACCTCAATCCATGGAACATTTCAAGCTGTCACAAATGACGCCATGAAGCGATAGCTATACTGCCCCTCTTCCACCCCAACGCGTCTTCGTACACCCTCACCCCTCGAAGACATGCCCCGGGGCCTATCCCTAGGTCTGAATTGCTTGACAGGACTTGTTGTTAGTGGGCAGCATAGATAGTGCAACTGGCCAAGGAGAGTGCTCAATATCTTCTAGACGATATTGATCTCGCTACCGCCCGTGTGGAGGGTCCCTATCGAGATCACACCCCGCTCTGTTTTGATACATTATCTGGCACTGCGGCCTATTAGCAATGAAAGACCTACGCACAATTGGACAACTTGAGGACTGACTTGGGCAAAGACTTTTTCATTCTCACACAAAACACCACCCCACCCCTGGGAAATACCATACTGCAGACAGTCCGAGCAAAACGTCACACAGTCCTTTGCACTATTCCAGTACTGAGATATGCTGGACCAGTATTTACCTCCGCAGAGTCGTCCGTTGTCTGCTTTGGCGCAACCCCAAGGTGCTGCTATACGTTAGTAGTCTGTTACTCCAGAGACCTGGCAATAATACCCACTCCCAACGAAATCTGCTGCGCATTTTAGAAGCTCGTTTTTCTGTTCGTCGGTGTAGGAGACAGGCGTGATATAGATGGGCCGGCAATCGATGGTCTTTGCTCGAACGATCGTATCTTGGTTGCTGAGCAAGAGCAAGGTTGTCAAAAGGAAAATTGTCAAGGATTTCATATCGACAGGTACTATCTCAAGTACAGTAGATATCCAAGCTTATCATATCTGGGGCTGACTTCACGGTTTTCTACTTCACTTAAAACCTGTACACGTTAGCTCTAGATCGGCCAGGCGTACTTCATCTCGAAACTTCACCATAGGATTACACAATCAACTCATCATCACGATGCGCTAACATGGTCTGCATAGCCCGAAGATACCTGTGTCATGGAACGGGTTCTGGTTCCCATCCCTCACCGACTTTTACAAAGCACATGTCGCACCTGAGAATTGATTCATTCGGGATTCTGGTAAGTAAAGACCGGATATTGTAGCCCAAGAGGATGTTTCTCATCTTCACGGTGTTACAGTGTCGTACAGGTCGACATGACCAAGATGATTCTGGTAGATTCTCCGCATGGAAAGAAGTGAGTCGAGTCCAAGCATTTTGAACCAGTGAGCCAGGCTCGATTACACTAACTGAAGAATCGCAGGTCTTCACACGTCCCCGACACCAATAGACACCCGCTATGAATTGTCGATATAGCATTCCATACCGTCCTGAAATTTTAACGCTACACTGTCCTCTTCCATTAGCCATGTCATCAAGAAGCGACGAACCAAGCCCAACTCACGTCCGCGAAGATTTTGTAATTATAGCAGCGGGCGGCGGGCCATCCACTATCAATGGCAGAGTTAATGCAATCATTGCACCATACGGAGCTATCCCTTGCACTTATCCACTCGTAGCTTTGCTTTCACTACGTCTTCCCACCATAGTAAAATCCCTTGCCATCGTCGCCGCAGCCCCAATCTACTAGGTGTTGTCAACAAAACTCTCAACTGTAATTCAGTGGGTGGTGGGAGGGCTTATCTTCAGTGAATCGTCCAGCGCACCGTTTGGGTTCCTGCGGGTCGTAAGGCGACGCGACAAGTCCTGGCGGATAGGCAGGTGCGCAATGGTGCTCACTTGGAATGGTTGCTCGTTGAACGAGTTCTCTCGTTTTGTTGCTGAGGAAAAGCAGAGCTAGCCAGAGGGAGGAAGGAGTATTCTTCATGATAGGTGTAGGTGTCCAACGATTGATTACACCTCCGCTGGCTTGGCTTTTAGAAGGGCTAGCTGGGAAATGCAAATCGCCACGTCCGTGGTTTACTTATACCGACAATCGATATAAGGCGTACGACTAACCACCACGGCTTTCATAACCCGAATAAGTTCGATCTTTCGTTACACTTTGTCGGTGCGCTGTGTCATCTGGACTCGATTGCGGAATTGGGAAGATGGTGGTTGGACAGTACTTCGGGTACCTGCATCTCATGCGCATTGCCCTCCTGCCCTACCTGACGCCATATTTGCGATGGGGTATACATAATATCTGTCGTCAACTCCGTCGGGATACCTGCCACAAGCACAGATTGGTCACGAAGAGGTACCAAGGTATGGGTTTGTGCTAGGTATATGCGGACGGTCGGATCGATGTAGATGTCGGCACGACCTGGGACTCGGGATGGGCTGTGAATGGATTACACGGCATTGCGTTGGAGGGATGGGTTCTGGGACGTCTCAGTTGGGAGGGTAATGGGTCATTTTTTTTCTTGGAGCCCAATAAGTCTGGAATTGAAATGTGTTGGTTGGGATATCGTATACTGGCCTTTTTAATGGGTTGGAGCCGGCGCAAGACCGCCCGCCCTCCGCCATCCGGTATCCAAATCGGTAGAGTTAAATGTTTCTTCGTCATGTTGGTCCGCGACAAGGTGTTACCATCCCCCATTCCCCAAGTGTTTTCATTGTGCCGTCTTAGCCTAATCCTTACAGATGGATTGAACCAATTTTGCCTCCTATCTGTTAGTTACCTACCTTGAAGTTATCATCCATCTCTGTCCAGACATCCTTGATTGTGACGGCACGGCATATCCATACGAAGGCACAAGGCACTTCAGAACATGTCACCGAATTACACTTAGGATCTAAGGTAGAGAGGTAAGAGTTTCGTAAGATTGATTGATTGATTGATTTTATCCTACTCGGTTGCAGCCGCTTAATCAGGCAGCTATGTCCGGTTAGGAGGACTTCATCAGACAGCCGACACGTGATAGATTATATAATCCACCGCGCCCCACTTCGCCCCGTTCACTGAAACAAGACCAGCTGTCCCCTCCGTCCTCCCTCTTTTCCCTTAACCAGTATCTCCAAATGCCCGCTGGCTCTTGTAGATACTGGTTATTCTGCTAGTATATCTGTGCTATGTAAACTCAAGAGGCAATGCCTCGTGTTTCGCTATCCTTCTACCTACAGTCTCCCTCTAATGCTCAGCTTGTCTATCTGTTTCGCCTTATCCCTCAAGGCCAATGGGTTCCCTAAGTATGTTTCTGCTTGTGAAAGTTGCCTTGCACCAGATTCCTATGCGGCGGTGTATTTGGTTGTGTGATGCTGGAGACAATAGTAACCATCGTAGTCGTGATTTCGCTGCTTGGGTGTGATACTCCGGGTATGCCCGTGGACGAGGCTGTCTGGTAGCTGCCGTATTGTATGGCGCCGATCGTGCTATAGACCTGCCGTCTTATAGTCGGAGCCTATCTGCTGCTAGTCGCTCTCCCTACTTGCTATATCGCGCTCCTACTCTTGCCAATGCCATAACTGGGACGCAACAGTCTGGGGAGAGGCTCAAGGCTACGTCTGCTGGCTTGTAGGGAGGGGATTTGCCGCCAATAAGCTCCTTCTATACGTCCTTACTGCTTACTGTGTTGCGCACCTACTCTTGCCAATGCCATAACTGGGACGCAACAGTTTGGGGAGAGGCTCAAGGCTCTGGACATCAGCTTGCAGCAGGACGGTTTGCGGAGACGATAGTAGATGAGGTTCTCTAGCAGCTGCCGTATCGTGTCGCACCGATTGTGTTGTAGACCTGTCGTCTTATAGTCGGAGCCTATCTGCTGCTAGTCGCTCTCCCTGCTTGCTATATCGCGCACCTACTCTTGCCAATGCCATAACTGGGACGCAACAGTCTGGGGAGAGGCTCAAGGCTACGTCTGCTAGCTTACAGGGAGGGGATTTGCCGCCAATAGGCTCCTTCTATGCGTCCTTACTACTTACTGTGTCGCGCACCTACTCTTGCCAATGCCATAACTGGGAGGCAACAGTTTGGGGAGAGGCTCAAGGCTCTGGGCAACAGCTTGTAGCAGGACGGTTTGCCAAGACGTTGGGAGAGGTTGTCTAGTCGTTGCAGTGGTGTGTGGTGCCGATTGTTGCGCACCGGGCGTCTGGTGTTTGAGTTGTGTTGAAGGTATTGCCGTTCTAGCAGTGACTCGTCGACTCGGAGCGTTGCAGTGTCATCTGGGGTGATGGACTAGCCGGGAGATAGTGACTAGATGGTTGCTGTTGTCTTTGGTGGACGCATCGTTCGTGTAGCTTGCTCATGTATTCGTCTGCTTGCTCTGCCGTGGCCGCGACGGCGACTCTAGAGATATCTCATCGACACTGAGGGACGCGCGATGGCCTCTAGAGGCCGGAGCGGCCACTGGCAGAGGTGTTTTGATGATCTTTAGATGATACTTCTGTAAATTCCAAAAATTGAGTTCTCGCTGTGTGTGCTGTTTTCCGTGGCATCTGCATGCATATATATGCATTTCAATGCATTCCTTGGCATCTATCACGTGCACCATGCCTGAGGTATCAAGGACTGACTTGCCACTGTTCAACAGAATACGTACATATATTGTAATTCCTTGCAGCCACATGTACTAAGTTGCTAGGACATACATCAATTTTAATTACGTGAGTATATAATACTATAACGTATTCCACCACCGAGCCGGCCAAACCATCGAGCCAGCCACTTTTCCTTGGCACGACCAACTCATGTTACGACTCTTCAATTTTATCGCTATCAACAATAGATTCCAGGCCCGTCGTGCTACTATCTGACTCAGAAGATATCTCGATATCCTTTTTACACGTTCGCGCATTGTACCCAGTCGCGCCGCAGTTCCCACAGCGCCTTTGAGTTGGTCGGGCTGTTTCTTGATCACCACTACTACGGGGGTGTTCGAGAACTCTATACAATATGCAAACATGGAGATTTTCTGCATATGGCCTCGAGATTAGCGACGTGTTCGATAGTTTTTTAGCCCCAATATGCAGAATATGCAATATGCGGAATATGTAGAATTCAGCGCGGCTATTTGACTGCAGCCAATCAGTGCCGCAGATGAAATCTCCATATTCTATTCGACCTTTTTGGCTATGCCAATATGCACCAAAAATTCTTCCAGATCGCCGTGCAACACTTTAAAAACCACACATTATGAGCAACTGCAACAGCCCACCTACCGATGAGTCTGATTATGATGAGAGGGAGGCAGTGATCGATGAGGTCATCCAGTATATTCTGCGCAACGAGGTCGGCAAATTCGAGCGTGCGGAGACTCGTATTGAGCGTGGGAGGCGGCGGGCCTTGCGGAGACGCCGCAATCGAATACAGCAGTTCACCGACCCTGGCTATGCGAATGCACTTATAGCGGAGCTGCTACAAGGACATCCAGAGACTCTACGTACAGAGATACGACTTACCCGGTACCAATTCGAGTCACTTACGAAGTGGCTCACGGACAACACCAAGCTCGAGAGGTCGCGACATGTCGGCGTGGATGCCAAACTCGGAATCTTCTTGTATATCGCTGGCTCAGGGTGTCCAGTGCGAACTGGCGGGGCTCACTGGAAGCGTGGTGTCAGCCAAGTAACGACATTCTTCCACGAAGTACTGAATGCCTTGGTGAAACTAGCAGCTCATAATATCAAAATGTACGAACCTGACGAGGACATTCCGATCCCAGCGAAGATTCTGGAGCTGCCGGGCAAGATGTCACCCTATTTCGACGATTGTATCGGTGCTGTAGACGGGACCTTGATATATTGTTCCGTGAAGGGCAAAGATCGCGACCGAGATGGTAAGGATAGCGCTTTTCGTTGTCGCAAAGGCTTCCTTGCGCAGAATGTCCTCGGGGTTGTAGATTTCGATATGAACTTCAAGTTGGTGTACGGAGGATGGGAGGGAACCGCTCATGACGCGACTGTGTTCAATGCTGCTCGTCAAGAAGGCCTAATGAATTCACCTCGCGGTAGGTTTTGGTTAGCAGATGCTGGATACTCGAAAAAGGATGGCTATGGTAGCTTACTTCTTGCGCCGTACATACGGACTCGCTATAATCTTGCAGAATGGAGAAAAGGCGACAAGAAACCACAGAACAAAGAGGAGTTGTTCGATCTACGACACGCGAAGCTTCGCAACGTGGTGGAGAGGGTGTACGGTGTACTGAAAAGCCGATTCCAGATATTCCGAGCAGCTCGTAATGGCTTCAGCTTAAGACTCAAACCAAGATTGTATACGCCCTATCCGCAGTTCATAACTGGATCAATGGCAATGGAGGCAAGCCGAAGAAGGAGTGGAGGAAGCTCAAAGATGCGAGGCCTGGCACAGAGGCGGCGAAGTTGTATTAGGAGATACTTGTCGAGAAAACCGTAGCTCAGCAGAATAGCGCTCCTCAAGCTGAGTTTCGGAGTGATATTAACGCTACTGCAATGGGACGTCAAATGCACGAAATGAGAGATAGAATAGCCACGGAGATGTGGGATACTTATCAGCTAGTTCTCCAGAAAAGAGGCCGTCGCCGTGAGCCTCCAGAGTGGCAGAGTAGCAATTCTGAGCTTAGTGAGTCGTCTGGAATAGATAATATAGAGGAGGACGATGTGGATGAAGAGTAATACGTACAGTTACGAAGTTTGTTGTCAAAAATCGGAGTTAAGGTTGTGAATACACGTTTTTTGAATATATTCCGGCCAACTTTTGGACAAGAACTGAGATCTATATACAATCCTTTCTACACCAACGCCACCACCTTCAATTCAGGTGATTGTAGGCTCAAAACAACCGGGAAGTGATAAAAATTCTAAGTACTTAACAGTATTAAGTTCTGTTCAGGCAATCTCTAGCGATAAGCTTAGGAGTAACGTGTATTCTGTTGTGGTAAAATATGGAGAAATATTCAGGGTCTAGTATCCGAGCGCCGAACGGTCTATTCTAATACCTCAACTTCAGAGCTAGCTGGTGTGAGAGGCGTGATCGGTATGTTTTTCAATTGACTATCCTGATTAACGAGTATTACAATCTTGAAGAAAAGAGAGTAAGACTAGAATACATGGTTTTATAATCAGTGGTGGTGGGGCTGTGGAATTTTCCAGAAGTTTCCAAAGGTTGAGGGCATAGCTATTACGGGACGGTAGCTGGAAAGACGCAGCATACTCGTAGCCAAAGATTGTTTAGATTCAGTTAAGGAGTGAAGGTATCTACAAACAGAGAACCTCAATGAGGTTCTTTCTCTATACTAGGCTCAATCAGGCTTAGGCTCTTAGCCTATACCAACCATGGGCCATGCCCATAACATTACCCCCCTCCTTACCGGGTGTGCAGGACTAAAGAGGGTGTGGTAGGTGGGATAATCAAACAGACAAACGCCATACATCGCTTCTGCCAGCTTGTAGCAGATTCGAAGGCGCTGGCCACCGCTACTCGGTTTCTTCGGGCCCCTGTTTGAGCTCCTATATCTTCGCCCACACCGTCGCCCTTGCCATACTCTGCCTCGAAGCGGTCTAAGTCCTCGACTTCTGTAAATAATGAACGTGGCTGCCAATCGGGATCTGCATAGCCTTTCCATTTGATTAATAACTGACGAACCCAGCCTCGCCCAACCCGTTTCTTCTCTGCGCGAAGATACGTTCTACTTCAAACTCAGCCTCTGTTTCTTCGGTTTGAGGCACTAATGGTGGCGGCTGGGTATCATCGGATTCTTGTGAGGGCAGTGTGTCGGTTGCGGCTCGGCGGAGTAGGTCAACGTGGAAACGGTTATGGATACCACTTGGCAGGTCAGCCAGCTCGTATACCATCGGGGAGATCTGGTTCTCGACAGTGTATTTGGCTTGCGTCCACGACAGTTTCTTTGATAGCTGCGGAGTATTGATATTCCTAAGGTTCAACCAGACTTTGTCGCCCTTTTTTAACGTTTCGGCAGCTTGACGTGACCTGTTGGCGTCGTTCTCCATCTTCTGCTAGGACCAGGCCATCGCTGCCTGTGCATATTCTTGTGCCTCTTCTATTCGTTGCACAAAGGTCTCGGCATCGGCTGTTGGTGAGTTACTGGGTGAGATTCGTTGTACTTTCTGGATTGGTTCCGCATGGTAGCCGTGGGTTAGATAGAATGGACTCATCCCTGTGACTGAAGAGTCACGATTGTTCAGTGCTAACATAGCCGTAGGTAGTAGCGTTGGCCAGTCTAGTTGGGAGTATGCGATGAAGGCGCGGAGATAGCGTAGAACTTCCTGGTTCATACGCTCGGTCGCGCCATCGGTCTGTGGATGAAAGGCTGTAGAGAGTCTCTGCTCAATCTTTGTAAGTTCGCAAAGCTTCCTCCAAAAACGACCTGTCCAATTGCTGCCTCTGTCCGACGTCAATGCCATGGGAAATCCGTGGTAGCAATAGTGGCATTGTAAGAACCTTTTCGCGCACTCTTTGGCGCTCATTGTAGTCATAGCCTCCAACGTAACACTTTTGAGGAGGCGATCTGTGATAACCATGAGGTATTTTGGGCCGTTTTCCTCCGCGGGCAAATCAGTCATGAAATCGATTGATAGCTCGCTGTGGAAGCGGGCCGGGATTGGAAGTGGTTTCAGAAGACCTCGCTTCTTATCACGCCATATTCCTGTTCTCCCACATACGTCGCAATTACGTACAAACTGCCGGACTATCTTGTATTGTTGGGGCCAAAAGAAACTTCTGGATAGAATCGCAAGCGTGCTATCTCTCCCTGGGTGTCCAGTAACATGGGAATCGTGAGTTTGTTGGACCAGCGTTGTTCGCAGCGGTTCCCAATCTGGTACCCATAGGATCCCTCTTCTCGTGACCGCGCCGTGGTCGTCTACTTCGCATTCGGGTAGCTGTACCGACAACTTGAGCTCTGGAGGAAAGGAACGTTCGCCAGTAACTATAGCCGTATGAATAGCTTCGTAGGATTGGTCCTCTGCTATTGCGCGATCCCAGAGAAGTTGTAACTCTGGTTTCTCGAAAAGATCGCATCCTTTTGCAACTGACCGGTTTTGACCGTACCTAGTAGTGGACCGGTGTTGACCGTTTTCGGCAGTCAGCTGGTGTCGACCGTCCAGTCCAGTATTTTGCTGGGGCTCCCGTATAACGTCCCATGTACTATTGGATGTATTCGGTGTATTGACTGGGCAGATAAGGGCTTGTATTGCGATTGTTTCGGTCGTCCTCTCGGAAAGAGGAGGAAGCCATTCGTCCTTGATCAACTGGGCCACTCGCCCTTGTAGTCTCTCGTCGTTCTTGTCATGTGGCATATCTTGATGTCTTCTTGATAGTGCGTCTGGTCTTTGCGCTAGTTTTCCGGCGCGAAATTCCAGCTGGAATTGGTACTCAGATAGAATTAGCGACCATCTTGCTTGTCTCTCTGACAAACGCTGCGCTGTCATAAAGTAGCGGAGATTCTTGTGATCGGTAAGGACTTTGAAAGGTGCTGCAACACTGCGTAGTTCTCCTCTCCAGTGTTCAATGGACTTGATTACTGCCAGTAATTCTTTATCGTGGATCTCGTAGTTACATTCAGCCGCAGTGAGCTTGCGGGAGAAGTATGCTACTGGTCGTAGTTTTCCTTTCATATCCTTCTGCGACAACGTGCCTCCCAGCGCGTAGCCAGAGCAGTCGCACTCGAGTACCGTATCCAGGTCTGGATTCCAGTGAGCCAGTATTGGGGCGGAGATGAATAGCTCCTTTAAGACTTGAAAGGCGTTCTCATGTTCTTTGTTCCAGACAAAAGCGACGGCCTTCCGTGTTAACTTGATTAAGGGGTCGGAGAGCTCTGAGAAGTTGTCGATGAAGTCTCGGTAGAAATTTGCAAAGCCTAGGAAGGAGCGTACGCCTGTGACATTGACTGGAGCCTCCCATTCTTTAATCGCGGCAACTTTCTCTGGGTCGACTTTGATCCCTTCTCCTGCAGTGATAATGAACCCCAGATATTTGACCTCCTGAACAGCAAACTCGCACTTGCTTAAGTCTAGCCGAAGTCCAGCAGTCTTGAGCTTGGCAAGAATTTGGTTAATCTTAACCATGTGATCCAGATAGTCGCCGTCGCTCCATATCAAGACATCGTCCATGTAGGCTGAACAGCAGATATCTAGGGATTCCCGTAGGACTCCGTTGATGTATCGTTGAAAGCTCGCGGGTGCGCCAGCTAGTCCGAAGGGGGTAACTAGCCATTCGAATAGTCCAAATCGAGTGCGAAAAGCCGTTTTCCACTCATCGCCGTGCTTGATGCGGAGCCGATGAAATGCCGCTCTGACGTCAAGTTTGGTGTACCAACGCGCTGTTGCTAGATTTCGTAGGGTTTCTCGGATTAGTGGCAATGGGTAGCGGTCCGATCGAGTGATTCGATTCAGTGCCCGATAGTCTACACACATCCGAATGCCTCCACCTGGTTTCCTTACAAATAAGACTGGGGCTGCCGCTGGTGAGTTGCTGGCGCGTATCCAGCCCTTGTCCATATAGTCCGAAAGTGTTTTTCGTAGGACTAATAGCTCTTCCCTCGACATGCCGTATAATGGGCCCCAAGGAACTTCTGCCTCGCGACCTTGTTCATCTCGTATCAATTCGATAACGTGATCGCGACCCTTTTGATGGGGCGCGATCTCTCCGTCTTCATCAGGAGAAAGGCATCAGCATGCTCTGCTATTTCTTCTGGTATCTCTTGTCGGATTTCTTCCTCAGTCTTTCTCTGTTTTCTTTCTGCTAACTTGCTTAGGGCCTTGTTGATATCCGACATCGAGATAGCCAGCACTTGTGTACCATCCGGTTCATCTCTTCTCAACCGTCGCTGGGCCCTTCCAACAATAGCTGCACATACAGATCCTGACACTAGACAAGCCGCCCGCACATGAGCGAGCCGGTCTCGCGCTTTGGTGTTCTGTTCTAGCCACCCCTTTTCTCTTACCGTGATGCGCTGGGATCCTTGACCAATAAGCAGCTTTCTCTTAGCTGCTATATATCGCACCCAGTTTCTCTCTGCCCATGCCTTGCCTAGGATAATAGGGAAGCTCAATCCTTTCACTATATACCCATAGACTCGCTCTGCTCGACCATCAATGTCGATCGTAGCGTAGGTCATGTGCGTAATACGGAGGTCTTCTCCGTTCTCGTGGCTCTCTTTAGCCAGTGCCAATTGTTTGGTGTCAATTGGGATGCGCGGTAGACGATGTGTTTGGACACTCTTCTCGCTGAAAGCAGCATAAGGGAGGCAGCCGTTATCAAAGAAGGATTCGGTGAAAGAAGTTCCGTTGATCAAGGTATCTATCAAGAAGGGTGTACTTTCCATCCTATCCTTTGCTGCTTTGATTTCTCTTATGCCTGGTAGCTTTGTAATGTCTTCGCCATGTACATCTACTTCAAACCCTCGTGCGCGACGATGCACAAGGGTAGCTAGTTTTCCGACTCTGATGAGGCTTCCTGTAGGGAGTCATCGGTATGCTGTGTGATTACCGCAGTGACCTGAGTCTTTGGACGTGTTGCTGGTCGGAATTCGCATACGTTCGGGTGGTGCTTGGGCTTCTTACAGCGCCCGCATTTGCCCGCTTGTATAAGTGCCAAGAACTCTGTTTGGGATCGCCATTTCGCTCTAGGTCGTCGGTCCTTCTTCGCATCCTTTCCGAGTGTATCGACCCGAGCTATCAGTGCTGCGATCTGCGCTGAAAGGGCGTTGATGCCAGTCATTTCGACATTGCCTTCTGCGTCACGACTGACTGTTTGGGGTGATTGTTGTTGAAGTATGAAAGTTGAGTAACAAGTGTATTGAGGGTGAGATCCGGAGGATCTCAGCTATATAGTAATACACTAAGCCCAATTGGGCAGTAAACAAACTCCAGTGACAGAGAGTAGCCACGCTGGCGCAGGTGGAGGCAATAGCATGAGGATACTCCTTCCAACAGTCCCCCGAATCCGAACGATGTTCCTCCCATCAGTGCCAGTCCCCCCATTCATGGCGCAGTAGTTGCACAAATACGGCCTCGGAGGTTATCCAGGAGGGGTCGTGGTAGTGGTAGTGATTTAGTACCAATGTCGGCGAGGTTGTCAGCGGAGCAGACATGCTCGATGGCGTAGTCACCCAGGACGAATCGCTCCCGGACGAAGTGGTAGTGAACGTTGATATGTTTAGAACGATTGCTGATCCTGTGGTCCTTGATGAGCGACAGGGCGGGCTCGTTGTCAACCATGAGCCAACAGTTGGGGTACTTGGCGTGACCCATAAGCTCCTTGATGGCCTGGCGCGACCACACGAGGTGGCTGGCGGCGTGGGATGATGCCATGTACTCGGCTTCACAAGTGCTCCTTGCCACGCATGACTGACGCTTTGAAGACCATGAGACTGTCGATCCACCGACCTTCATGAGGTAACCAGAGAAGGACTTGGAGTTGTCTGGGTCAGACCCGAAAGACGCATCTGAGAACATGACGAGCGTAGGAATGGACGCGGTCCGCGCTGCAGAGCGATCAGACGGCGCAGGAGATCGTACGTCAAGTTCAACAGCTCGGGTGGCTTGAATGTAACGTAGAGTCTGGTAAGCCATCTTCAGATGCAGGTCTGATGGGTTGGAGTTGTATGAACCCAGCATGCTGACCGTGTAGGACAGGTCTGGGCGACTGACGATGGCAAGGAAGTTGATCGAGCCGATGATGGATTGATACAGTTTCTGGCGATCAAGGTCCACTGAGTCGGTTGACCTTGGTGGGAACGAGTTAGGGTCAAGCGGTGTGTGGCGCCCATTACAATCATCCATGCCGTAGCGCCGCAATATCGCTGCGATGTAAGTACGTTGGTGCAGCTTGACGTGGTCCGCGTGATGGTCAATTTCAAGACCGAGGAGCAGACGTGGTCGACCCATGTCTCTGAATTTGAACCTTGCGCGGGTGGCATCGAGCATGGCGCTGATTGCCTTGGGCGTGCCGGCCATCAGGACGTCATCTACGTAGATTCCAAGAATGAGATCATCTGAGATGAAGACGCATGGATCAAAGCTGGCCTGTGTGAAGCCCTGACCAACAAGCCATTGAGACAGTAGAGCATACCATTCGCGGCCTGATTGCTTGAGCCCATACAAAGCGCGAACAATACGGATCACTGTTGCGCCGTCAGAGGGTACTCCTGGCGGGACTTTGGCGTATACGGCGTGTTGCAGTCGTCCATTGAGGTAGGCGGCGTCAAAGTCCACTTGGTGCATGATCCATTGTCGCCACGAAGCGATAGCGATGATGAGACGCAGACTGTCGTAGCGCACCACTGGGGAATATGTGTCGTCAAAATCCACCCCAGGACGTTGTGAGAAGCCTTGTGCCACCAGGCGGGCTTTGCGCTTGACGACCTTTCCATGCTCGTCGCGCTTGATGTCAAAGACCCAGCGTGTGCCAACGAGCTTGAGGTTTGGCGGAGGATTGTGTTCCATCACCCATGTGCCATTGTCAAGATGTGCTTGGATTTCTTTGTTGATCGGTGTAACCCACAAAGGGGAGTTAGTGGCGTTGACAGCTTCATTGAACGTGCGAGGTATCTCGTGGTCGATGTCTGCCTTGGTGACGCAAGCCACAGCGTGCGCCATGTTCTCATCATCTGGCGCAAGCATGTCTTCCAAAGCCAATGACGCTTCAGCGTTGTCTGCGGCTTTGCGTGAAGGTTTAGCAACTCGTTTGGAGCGTCGGAGCTCGACTGGATCAGACAGGTCCTGTGACGGTCGCGTCTCCCTTCGAGTTCCTCTTGCTCCAGCGCCGGGTGCAGAGGTGGGTGGAGCGGAGCGCGTGTGTTGTCCATTTTCTGCGCTGGGCTGCACAGGCGTTGGCGCAGGCTGATCGTACGAGTGGTCCAAAGGTACCCCAGCTTCAAGCCGGGATGGGGTGTACGCTGTCGTCGTGGACCACGTTGGTGATGTAGGAGGTGTGGCAAAAGTGTCCCCCGACGGCCGACGATCTTTGTTTTGAGGCCGTCTTGGAGATGTAGAGACTGGTTCAGCAGCTGGTATCTCATTCTCCGCCACAGGTTGGAAATACGGCGCAGTCTGAGACCTTGAGAAAGGCTCAAAGCGCAGGTTGCGAGTTTCCATGATGACATGACGCGATGGGATGTAGACCCTCGCAGTTTTGGTGTTGCGCCCATACCCAACGAAGATGCCTTCCTCCGCTCTATGCAAGAGCTTGGAGCCAGGCTTGCGAGCTTCTACAGGTATGTGAGCGAAGATTTTGGAGCCGAATGGGTGCAGATGCTTGATGGATGGTTTCGCGCCAATGAGTAATTCATGCGGCGTACGACCCAGTTTGTCAGCAGCGTGAGGGGATATGTTCTTGAGGAAATTGGCTGTCTGCACAGCCTCACCCCAAAGGAACAGCTGACTGTCAGTAGGGATCATTGATCGAGCGATCTGAATGATGGACTGATTCCACCGTTCTGCGACGCCATTGAGCTCATGATGGTAAGGTGGGACCATGTCATGTTGTATGCCCATGCGCCGAAGGTCCTGGGCAGCGGCGCGATATTCGCCGCCGTTGTCAGACTTGAAGCGTTTTACCGTAGAGCTGTGTATGTGGATGTTCGCAGTACTCATCTGAGCGTTGTATTGAGTATTTGCGAAGGCGATGAATTCGCGGATCGCCTGGGGGCCATCAGACTTCAGCTTAAGAAGCTTGATCCAGGAGTAGCGAGTTGCTTGGCAGATTAAGGATATGAAGTAACGTGCGCCTCCAAGGCTTGGGCGAGGAAACTTCCCTGACAAGTCTGAGTGTATGACTTCGAGCGGCTTGATGGTGCGCGCCAGTACTGGTGGGGATGGCGCAGGCCGCTGTCGCTTGGACTTGCTGAGGGAGCACATGTCGCAGTGGAAGTCATGAGGTTTCGCCGGTACCAGGTGCCCATCATTGTATATCCTTGCAGGGTTTGGGACGTGAAGATGACCGACTGAGTGATGAAACTCCGTATACGATGAGAAGCATGCAGTCTTCTGCGCCAGTGTTGGCCAAGATGGTGCACTGACGGTTGCAGCAGGTGCGGTCTCGGTTTTGTGTAGTGACGATTTGCGCGTCAGGTCTCGGTTAGTTGGCGCGTGGGATTCGGTCGAGGCAACGTGCGCTGTGGGTTTCGTTTTAGTTTGGATTTGTACAACGCCGTCCGCGTGCCGTGCCCACAGTACCGTGGCGCCGTTGCGCGTGAGGAAGATGTCGTTTGCTTTGCCGTGCAATTCGAGGTTGTGATGGTGACGGACATAACTCCAGGAGAAGAGCCGTGTACCATAGAGCTCGCTACTGTAGAGGACGTTGGTCAGTTCGACGATCTTGGTGGATCTGTCAGGCATTCTGCAGCGTAATCGAACGAGTCCAACACCATTGATGGGTAACTTGATACCGCCGGCCACCGTGATCGTTCCTTGCTTGGGTGACAAGGACACGAAATCATCGGCGCAGCCAGTCATGTGCCGCGAGGCACCAGTGTCAAGAAGCCATACTGTGGGAGGATCGATTGCTGAGGGCCGACGTATTGCGGCGTGAGCACTTATAGTTTCGCGTGATTGCTTGCCGTTTACGTTGATCATCGTGGTCCGCGTCGACTGCGGTGGTGATCCAGTCAGGTCAATGGTTGCGCCGGCAGTGGCGTTGGTGGCGCGGTAATGTGCTATGAAGCTCACCACCTCAGTTGCGCTGTCCTCGTCGTCCTCATCGTCTGATGATTCAGCGGCGTTCGCGTTGTTCGCCTTTTGACGTTTTGCGCCATTCTTCGTCTCCTTTGGCGCGCCGTTGCCTTTGCGCTGCTGTTGCTCCTTGTGTTTCTTGAGCTCGTTACAGTTCGTGTAGGCGTGCCCAATGAACGTCATGTTGTGCTTGCGGCACCAGGAGCATTCGGTAGTATTAGTAGCCGGACGCGTTCCGCGTGCGCCACCTTGGTTCTGTTTGGCGCCGCGCGCGGCGGATTGTTTCGCAGCGTACGCGGTAGAGGAGTCAGCGTCGAGGGAGTGCTTGTCGGAGATGTCGAGGATCTTGGGTTCGATGTCGACAAACTTGTTAACGTCACGAGAGCTGAGGTTGTCGATGACGTGGTCCATAGTATCTGGTAGGGTAGCCAGGAAGAATGAGCCCTTGACCTCATCCGATTCAAACATTGCCTTCATGGCTTTTGCGACGCTCTGTGAAGAGCCAGCGCATCGCTTTGCCATGCGAGTCCATCGCTGATGGAACTCGTCCAGGTGTAGTCTGAGGTCGTCTCCATCCGCGTAGCGGAGGTTTGTGAGCGACCGGAAGAGGGTGATGGACGCGTTGCCGGTATCGCGGTCGAATCGGCTGCCGAGGTGTTTCCAGGCCTCGGGTGACGTGTCGCACGACGCGATGGACATCGTGAGGTCGTTGTGTACCGACGAGAGCAGCATGACCATGGCCTTGTTGTCGTCGGCGTCCCACTTGTCGATGAGCTCCTCGCGAGCTTCTACGCCAGTCCCAGCGACGGCGGCGGGCTTTGTCTTCTTGCCAGACACGATCGGCCAGAGGCCAGCGTACCTGAGTGCGACAGTCCACGCGGAGCGCCATTCTGTGTAGTTATCGCCGCGGGCAGAAAGCTTGGGCAGCGAGTTGGGGTCAAGCTTGAAGCTGAAGGAAGATGACATGATGACAGAGGTGGTCTGAAGTCTGCTTCAGAGGTAAAGGTGGGTGCCGTGCTGTGCTGGTACGGTGTGCTGTACGCCGGGTAGCGGAGCGTCGGCAGCAACAACAGCAGCGATGATGAGCAACAAATGTGAAGCAGTGATGCTCAGTAAGGTGCTGTATATCGGAGGAGCGCGCGGCGTGATGCCGGGCTCATAACCTGTTGAAGTATGAAAGTTGAGTAACAAGTGTATTGAGGGTGAGATCCGGAGGATCTCAGCTATATAGTAATACACTAAGCCCAATTGGGCAGTAAACAAACTCCAGTGACAGAGAGTAGCCACGCTGGCGCAGGTGGAGGCAATAGCATGAGGATACTCCTTCCAACAATTGTGGCCTCCCTCGAGTCGTTGGCGTCTCCTTATCCGTACTTGGATAGCGGCGTTGGTGGGATAGAGCCTCTGTCTTCGTCGCGAAGTACTGTACATCTTTTACGTAAGTGTCGTAGTCGTCCCTGGACAATCGCACTGATTTCAAGGTCTGTTGGAGGGAGTAGTTGAGCGCGTTGTTCATGATAGTGATCTTTGAGGCTCTTTGCGGCGCTAGGGATCCAGCTTGCGATGTCAGTTGTTCGAACTGCTGGCGGAAGTCTTCGAACGGTTGTCTGCTGCCTTGGCTAATCTTGTTCAGCTCGTCGAGAGCTTTAGCTTCCGCTTCATGATCTAAGAACTTGTCGTCCATATGCTTGATAAAGGACTCGGGTTCGTAGTTGTCATGTTGCTCTCCATTGCTTAGCCATTGGATGACGCGTTGTTGTTTCTCTGTCGGAAGCCCGTTGAAGATGTTCGCGCATATTCCTTGATTGCTTCCAAGCTTCCCATTTTCAACAGTGATTTGTGTCTTGATCTGCCATCTGAACAGCGTGTAGTTGTCTCTTTTCCCGTCCCATTTAGGCCATGCAATAGCTTTTGCACCGGTGTTCCCATCAACACTGACTGCGGTCAGAGCTGCCACCAATTGTTGTACGGTGTCAGGCGAATTTGCTCGAGCCATTGAGAGTTTGTCGATTCCTTGCGTAATGCTCGCGATTGGGTCGTCGTCGGTAGTAGGGGTGTAGGTTGTAGGAGTCGATAGGGTACTGTTGCTACGCATCAAGTACACCTAGGTTTGTAAAGAACTGAATCTATATTACGGGACTGTAGCTGGAAAGACGCAGCATACTCGTAGCCAAAGATTGTTTAGATTCAGTTAAGGAGTGAAGGTATCTACAAACAGAGAACCTCAATGAGGTTCTTTCTCTATACTAGGCTCAATCAGGCTTAGGCTCTTAGCCTATACCAACCATGGGCCATGCCCATAACAATAGCCGAGAACCACAATCTAGGCCATAGCCTGTGACAGCTGGAGTGAGTAGCACCTTACCGTTTTAGGCGAAATATTATTTATTAAGAAGCCCTGCAAAGGCTGAATGCAACGCATTCAAAATCATTATAATCCGATCCATACGAGGTTACTGAACAGGGGCGGGAAGTAGACGACCATTTTGACAACGGGTAAGGCTGAAGATCCCGTTAGGGTCTAAACAACACCTCGAATTCCAGCAATCTTCCTAATAACGCACCCTACAAAATGTCAATTCGCCTCACATTGGTATTAAAAGATGCGCAATACTTGGAAACCCGTTTATTGATGTCTATATGTATAAATATGCTGGTGGTTGAGAGCAGAAAGGAGTTACGAGGTTAAACCGAGAACCCGAGTGTTATGTCACGGAGTGACACTGAGAATGTTACCATGAACTGGTATACACGTGACTTCAGCGCACGAACCAAGGAATCCCATATATACCTTGCGATTCCTCCCTGTACTTAGATTCTTCACGCAATGTTTTGATCCTTAGAACGATACTACCATTGACTTCTATCACGCCCGCTTATAGCTAGCACGGCTAATCATTTGTCAACGTGATCTACGACTGCTTCTATTGCTAAGAGCCTAAGCCTGATTGAGCCTAGTATAGAGAAAGAACCTCATTGTCACGGGAGCAATAGAAGCAGTCGTAGATCACGTTGACAAATGATTAGCCGTGCTAGCTATAAGCGGGCGTGATAGAAGTCAATGGTAGTATCGTTCTAAGGATCAAAACATTGCGTGAAGAATCTAAGTACAGGGAGGAATCGCAAGGTATATATGGGATTCCTTGGTTCGTGCGCTGAAGTCACGTGTATACCAGTTCATGGTAACATTCTCAGTGTCACTCCGTGACACTCATTGAGGTTCTCTGTTTGTAGATACCTTTACTCCTTAACTGAATCTAAACAATCTTTGGCTACGAGTATGCTGCGTCTTTCCAGCTACCGTCCCGTAATACCGAGAACGCTAACGAGATCTATCAATCTAGCTACTATCTTTATCTACAACACCACCATCAAAAGCTATATCGTCGTCAATAACGTCCTCATTCTCGTCCTCACTCTCGCTATAGTCCTCCTCCGAAGCGCTTACGTTCTCTATAGCAGCCTTACGTTGCTCTCGATCTTTCTGCTTCTCTCTACGTACAACTCCAACCCTAGTTTGGTTCATATTCTTGAGTTGACGCTCCTTCTCTGCTTGCCTATCCTTCCACGCCTCATCGAGGATTACAGTATCACCGAGTTCCTTTTTTACCAATGTTCCATCATACTCTCTGGCCAGGCGTAGAACTGATCGGCCTTGCGATCATTATGGTAGAACACCTCATTGACAGACATTAGGACTTCTGGATTGCTCTTGAAGATCTCAAGATTCTGCGCCCGCTTCATTGCTTTTGCCATTATAGACTCTCCTCTCTCGGTAACTCGTACAACTGGCTTGCCCAGGGCCACTGCAAGTTGTATGATCTACAAGTGGCTGTACACACTCACTTCTTGACACTTCTCGAATCTTCCACATCTTATGTATATAGTTACGTCTTATTTCTCAGTTTAGGAGAATGAGCCATTCAATCTTTTTGATCCCCCTGCAAGCTGTTTCTCAAGTGTCCAATGAATACTTGGCCTGCACCATCTTATTTCATCAGTTTGCCTCCTGGCTCTTCACCGCGTATACCCAGTAGTGTCACGGCAAGCAAAAGAGGTCATAGATAGGTCTATTGCTCTAAGTACTGGGTGTGATAAGAGAGCAAAAGACCTCGGAAGCGCAAAGATGTAGCGCTTTAGCCACAGGTGGCTGTGCACGCCACGCTAAGGCCACGAAGTAACGTGACTGCAAGATGGCCATGCCGTGCCGTCACACTACCCCCCCCCTCAAGAAGGCCAAATCAGATCCGTGGGTATCATTTAGGCTGGTCAATCCCAAGCAAAAACGCGTAGCAAACGCTCCTTCGCTCTGAATCTCATTGGTTGCACTGAGGCGACCGCAGGGAGCGAAAATTTGAGCAAAATTCCATTTAAATCCATCAACTTTTTCTTTCTTTTTTTTTCGATCTTCTTTCCATCAATCCAGAGTGATTGGCGACCTTTGCGCAATAAAACTCTCTCACAATCCGGTTAGCTCTATTCCACCATCGTCGACGCTTCATCATCCTTGTTCTCATTCTCGTCACTCTTCCGCCCAATGCGGCGTTATCCATGTCATGTGGAAGGTCATCAATCTCTCGGTCAAAGGCATCCTGCCAGTTATCCAGACTTGCAGGTGGTCCAGGCCTATCAGGGTAGTCTTTGTGGTAGAGGCGCAGCAATGTAGGTGAGTTTTTGAAGCTCTCTGCGTCGTACCAGGTGTCATCTGGATCCCATCCCTTCCTGCTTACCTTGTATTGTAATTTCTGATAGTAAATACGACTTCCAAGGATAGATTCAATCTCCCATTCCACATGGTTATCCATTGTGTAGGAGCCATTGATGTCGTTGTCATTGAGCTGGCCTGGCAGCCCCACCATTTCGGCCTTGCGGAGGCGATCTGAGTGGAAGACGTTGTGTATCTTGTAGCTGGCAGGAAGCTGCACAATCCAACTATGATAATACTTTTTGATAATCTTGAAAGGCCCTGCTACAGGGTTATCCAATTCGTCAGATAGTCGGTCGGTCTTCCAGGCTTTCTTAGTAATGTACACATAGTCATTGGCGTCGAAGTCCTCAGTTCTTCTCTTCTTGTTGGCCTGCACTGACTGGCGACCTTGCGCTTTTAGGAGTTGATTTCGAGCGAACTCCCAAGCCTCATGCATTTGGGTGCTGTAACTTTGTGCTTCTTCTTGATTGAGCCGCTGCAATGAAGTCATCGGCTGCTTGTTGCGGGCATCCCAATCGTAATGCATTCGTGGTGGGAAACCCATTTCCAGTTCTGCAGGGGCCATTCCGGTGGAATCGTGAGGTACGGTATCTGCTGCAAAGTCCATGGCGGGTAGCAGTTCTGACCAATTTGTCTGATAATGATCCACGAAATGGCGGAGATTAGTCTGTAAGGCTTGATTTACAATCTCAGTCTGTCCTTCAGTCTGCGCATGTTCGGCCGTGCTCAGTTTCCAGTCAATGCCTAGAATAGCAGAGAGTTCCTTGATGAAATCCGAGATAAACCTAGGGTCTCGATCGGACACAATGGTGTCAGGCAGGCCATATATACGGTAGATGTGTGTGTAGTACAACAATGCCGCACCTTCGGCCTTCACCGTTTTGTGGCAGGGCAGGGAGAATGGTCTCTTTCCAAATCGGTCAACAACCACGAAGACGTTATCATAACTATGCTTGTCTTTGTTGAATGACATGAAGTCCATGGAGATATGTTGCCATGGTCTCTGTGCGATTGTTAAGGGTTTCAGCAATCCAGGCGTCTTATCCCTTGGCTTCTTTGCACGGCGACATGATTGACATGCGCTCACAAAGGTGTCGATGTCAGCGTTCATCTTTGGCCAGTAAAACTGCCTGGCAACCATGATTCTAGTCTTGTTTCGTCCTGGGTGAGCTGATGGTAATGACCCATGAATCTCTTGAAGCAACTGGGTTCGCAGGTGGTCTTCTTCTGGCACAAAAAGACGATCCTGAAACAGCAGCAGCCCGTTGTCGTCTGTCAAGTGTGGATGCTTCTCGTTTCTGGCGAGGTTTCTGAATACCTCGAGTGATATAGCAGTGCGGTTGGCTTTCAATAAGCGATCCACTAGATGTACCTGATCTCCACAGAGAGATGGGTAACAGTTCGACGTTGCCTATCACTGAGTCTGGGATCAACTGCATTGTTCGCCCTTGCTCGGCAATGGCCTTCTGAGTCTGAAGCTCCTCTGCTTTCCGTGACAGAGCGTCTGCAATGATGTTTTCTTTGCCGAGTCGATATACAATCTTGAAGTTAAACCCTGCAATAAAATCCGCCCATCTGGCCTGACTTGGCCTCAGTAATCGCTTGGTGGTGAAGTACTCCAGCGCTCGGTGGTTAGTGATAGCGATAAAGGTATCTTGAATACCTCTCAATTTACCATTGAACTCTTCCAGGCCTCGAATCAGGGCTAGCATTTTCTTGTCATGGATCTCGTAGTTCATTTCATGAACGTTCATGGTCTTGCTGAAGAATGCAACAGTGTGTAGCTTACCACCATCACCTCGCTTTGATAATTGGCCTGCGACAATGCCGTCGGATGCGTCGGTCTCCATAATTGTCTCTCTGAAAGGGTCATATAGGGCTAGGACTGGTGCAGTGGTAAGGGCTTCTTTTAGTTTCTCAAAAGCGTCAATGCAGTCTTCGTCAAAGTCGAAACTGGCCGACTTCCGGGTCAGGCGAATGAGAGGTCTGGCAATGCGGTCAAAGCCCTTGATGAACTTTCGATAGAAGTTACAGAAGCCTATAAAGCTCTGAATCTGCTTGGATGATTTGGGCTGTTTCCAGTACTTGATAACAGCGATCTTTTCTGGGACCACTCGGATACCTTCTGTGCCGATCATGAAACCCAGATACTTGGTCTCTATCACGTCAAACTCACTTTTCTTGATGTCGCATTGCAATCATGCGTCTCTCAGTCGTTTCAGCACCTTATATACATGCTCGGTATAGATCAGAGGATCGTCAGAGTAGATAAGAATGTCGTCCAAATATGCGGTACAGAAGTCGTCGAGGTAGTTCATGAGCACTGTGTTCATGTATCGCTGTCAGGTAGCAGGTCCATTGGCCAATTCTTTCATCATGACTTTGCATTTGAAGCTGCCATGCCTAGTCCGAAATGTCGTGAGATCCTCAGAATCAGTAGCCATGCGAATGCGATGAAACGCCTGCCTGATATCTAGTCTGGTGAATACCTTGGCTTTTGACAATCGGTTCATAGTCTCTCCAATCAGTGGGATGGGATACCTATCCCTCTTTGACAGCGCATTGAGTTTGCGGTAGTCAATACAGAATCGGTATTTCTGCTTCTCCCCCGCAGGAGTCGGCTTCTTGACAATGAGAATTGGTGATGCAAAAGGCGATGAACTTGTCTCGATAAAGCCTGACTCCAGATTCCGTAGGAGCCATTCCTTGACAAACAACAGCTCATCCAGAGACATGTTGTAGAGAGGACAATACCCAGGTACAACATTCTTGTCTTCCAGCTCAATGACATGGTCCACTACTTTCTTGTGGTCTGTTAGACGATTGGAGTCTGCTTCTGAGAAGACGTCCACAAGAGGTTGGTGCTTCCCTGACAATTTCTGTGCAATGAGTTCCTTCATTTCAGGGGTTTCATCTTCAGGAAGCTTGCCTTCGACAGCAGCAAGAGCAATCTTCAGTCTGTCCTCATACTGTGCTAGAGAGTCATGCAGTGAGCTTTCCAAGTCAGCAGTCTTCTGACAGATTAGCAGTTCCACCTCATGAAGAGATATTGCACCAGCGACTGCCTGTTCGTCTTTGAGATTCGACCGAAATGCTGGGGCACTAATCAAGTTTAGATCGATATCCACAGGACTCCTCAGGGGGAAATTCAGGTCGGCAATAAAAGCCTGATGGGCCTTCCTACCTATCTCATTATCCATGGTCTTATATGCCTTGCTTCTGTCCCATTCAAATGATGTATTATGCGTTGTAGGGAGGTCCTCAAAATCGTTGGAATCGGATTCCTCCTCGAGGTCTGAGAGGTCCGAGAGACTAGAGCAGCCGCTGTCGATGTCGCTGTCACCTACTGAGCCAAAGTAGTCATCTTCAGCATCTTCTTCGGCGTCCACAACGGATGGAGGTTGGTAGAGTCGATTTAGTTGGGGCGTGGTAGGCTCGCGGAAGTCTCGTGTTACTTTCGCGTCAGACAGGTCCACAGGTTCAGAATCGTTGAGAAACGTCGATTGCCGCATAGTTTGCAATAAAACTTTGTCCGCATCTGACCTAGCCTGCCTTCGAAGCATACTCATTCTGCCATCAGTAATCTGCTTATATTGAGCATCCATTCCATTGCGTCTGCGCAGAATGCCCTTTCTGATCGTGTGGGCTGAGGTAGTCACAGTGAATTGACTCAAGTCAACAACAACCCTTCGCTGGATAGGCTGTTCCTTGGGCCTCCTATCTCCGTTCCAAATCAATCGGTGTAGCTCACAGTCTGGCAGAACCCGATTGTGGGCCAGCCAAGCTCTTCCTAGGATGATATCGTGATGCCCAAGTGACACTTCCAGAAATGGGATGTTGTATTCCTGTCTGCCCTGCAGTTCCAGGTGGAGGAGGGTCGCATAAGTAATGCCCTCTTTGGCACCATTGGCGTAACCAGTTGCCACTGCTGCTTGTGGTAATGGTTTTCGAATCACTTCCTGAAAAGTCTTGCGGAGTCTCTCTGCTCGTCGTCGGTTCATGAATGCATATCCATTGGCACCTGTGTCCACTAATGCTTTCAGTTTCACGGCCAGTCCGTTGAAATACACAATGCAGTCAAAAGCGAGAGGGTTTCCTCCAAAGACCTTTGAAAGGTCAAGTTCCTGCACCTGTTAGATGATACAGCCGCTGTTGAATGATACCACAATTTCAGTTAGCCGCAAAGTGGATATCGGTGGCATACAGCCGTCGGAATCATGTACCCGTCTTTTGATTTCAAAGCAATCACATCTGTATAACTATCGCTCGATCACCGGTTCATTTTGAACCTCATGCAATCCTTAATCCTCATCTTTTCACTGTGTATCATTCAAGAGCACCATATATCGAAATTCGAGATCGCGATTGAAAGGACCTGGTTGGGTGACTTCTACCAGGCCTACAAGTTTTTTGGCTGTTCCGAGATAATTAAGGCACCGGTTTCCGCATTCAGGTCATTCACCTGCTGTTGGTAGCATTCTTGAGCTCGGTGTCCTGCGTTTCCACATTTGAAGCAGCGTCCTTCTTTGGCGCGCTTCATGGCTTCGTCTTTGTCGAGTCCGAAGTTGCGATAGCTTCCAGAATCCATAGCGGTCTGCGCGTTGCGGATGGGGAATTCAGCCCCAGATGAGACAGGATTTGAGCTATTCTGGCTGCTGTTGTTAGCGTTGCCTCCATTGCCCGATGCACCAGATGGTTTCTTGTCGTTCTTCTTGTCCGCAGTCTTCCTAATCTCTGCTTGTCGCTTCTCATAAGCTGCCTTGTAGGTGCGAGAGATGCTAGCTGCTGTACTGCATAGTAATGCGAAGGACACCTCTAGGTCGTCGGCTTCTCGTGCTAGTCCTTCTTGCAATCTGCTGTACAGCATCTCGAAGAAATCCTCCTTGTAGTTGTCCTTAGGCACCTGGGCCTCTGCTGCCAGAGTAAGGAAGTTGTTCTTAAACTCATGGAGGTCGCCGTATTGTCGCATCTGGAGGTCCCTGTAGGCTTTCTTCGCATTGCGCAGTTCGAATGGGTCCTGGAATCGCTCGCGCATAGCTTCAAACATATGCTCAGCAGTCAGTTTATCCAGTTCCATGCCTAGGGCATTGTGTAGAACTATGAGGGCATCTTTGGCACCGGCATCATCGTACTTTTCCTGACTGATCTTGTTGCGCATGTCCATATTCCAGTGCTTCCAGTCCTTTGCGGGTAGACTTCTCTGACAGTTCATCCGGATTTGGGAGGCAGAGACTACTCTTTAGGTTTGAGAAGGAATCTTTGCTGCTACCGCCACCTTCTCCATTCATCAGTTGCTTGTGACAAAAGGTAGATGAAGCAGACTGATTTTCGAATTGAGAGGCTGAGGGCCTCGTATATATACACGATGTGTCTCGTGCACAGACCAATTCATTTGACACCTCCCCTGCATGGAGATTCATAGTGTAACAAACAAAACTGGTGATCTGGCGATGTATAACGTAGCCCGGAGGCTGAAAAGATAAACTCTGAAGCGTGGAGCTTGAAAAAATGACTGAAAAGTGGCCAGAATGGCTGAGTAAACTCCTTCTGAGAGGCGAGTGTACAGGATCTTTGAGTATACTGAGTAGGTTTGAGAGGGTGAAAAAACTCTGCTGCTTTTCGAAGAAAAACCTCTGCTCAAGAGCCTTACAATGCGATGCTTTGAAGCCTTGAAAAGAGCTTAACAATGTAATAGATTGAGGCTTTGAAATGCTTTGAAATGAAGTCTTGAAATTGCTATACAATGAGGTCTTGAAATGAGGCCAAGCCTTTGAAAGAGAGATTGCTATCGAAGTCAGCGAAGATTGAGGGCTGAATATGTACAGATTGAATCGCTCCTTTTTCTCGGCGATGTCAGGGCACCCGTAGTCCATAGAGCGATAGCGAATACCTGGACAATTGAGCCAAAAAAACGACCTGACACCGCCGAGAAGGTAGTTCTCGGCATGAGTTGTAGTTGTAGTTCCGCAAGCGATGCGACTTTGAGAGTGTGTATAAGCGGTACGACTTTAAGGATTGCACAAGCGATGCGACTTTGAGAGGTCTCGATCGAGAGAGAATATGTATTCTTCTTCCGCCCTAGATTCCAGCGAGGAGAGGTTGTTTTATGCTTGCAAGGCAGAGGAATTAAAACCCGTAGAGGAATGGTCGTTTTGTACGCAATTTAAGGGACTTGAAATTCGAAGAAGAGTGCTCGTTTTGTACGCAAGGTAAGGGACTTAAAACCCGTAGATTTGTATGTAGGAATTGAAACCCGTAGATTCGTATGTGGGAATTGAAACCCGAAGAAGAATGGTCTTGATAAGGCATAGGCTTCTGAACTTTACATCAAACCAGATAGGACAAAGAAGTGGTCTCGAAGCGGTCAACGTGAGCTGGATCAAAGCTAGTCTTGGTACATAGAGAGCGCGTCTTAGACCGTAGGTAATGAGAGAGAAAGCTGGGCCTGGATTGATTAATGGGTGTGGTTGAGATGGGGAGTTGATGATGATAAGTGATAGGTTGGCGGCGCTTGATGGATTCGTCAGCGTGAAAGGTTGATGTACGAATGATGCGACCGTTTTCAAGCAAGACTTTGTAGATGCCGTGGCCATCGAAGCCAACGAATTTGCCTGCTAGGGAGCGATCTTTAAAGCATTTGGTCTTCCTTGTGATGGCCCAGCCGTTGCTACCAAAGATGAGCATATTGGAGACTGAGGGAGCAATGGAGGTCCAGGCCTCAAAGATGGTCATTGTAAGGCTGGAATGAGGTCCTAAGACGCGTATAAAGTTGGCGTAGGCATATGCGAGAGGCTAGTACTTGGTAGGAAGTTGTGAGGCAATCATCATAGGGTTTGCCATTGACGAGATGACGCCGTTGAAGCGCTCGGATCGAGGGTTTTGCTCAGGATTATATGGAGTCATGCAGTGGTGAGTAATGCCCTGAGAGAGAAGTACGGCTTCATCTGCTGCTTTGACGTATTCTCCTCCATTGTCAGTCTGATAGAAATGAATTCGCATAGTAGCAGTCTCATGGGTGAGCTTGAATTGCTGGAAGAGAGCAAACACCTCATCTTTATGCTTCATGAAATAGACCTCAGAATAGCCAATATAGTCATCAATGAAGCTGACAACCCATAGTTCTCCGCGAAAACCAGGCGTTGGGTAGGGCCCAGTGACGTCTGAATGAATTAGATCGAGTTTGAAGCGCCCTCTCATGATGTGACCAGTGTGAGGTGTCCTCTTCACCTTCCCAAGCATGCAGGCTTCGCATGGAGGTTGGCGATCGATAGGTCGTGAGAGAACCATTCCTGTCACCATCTTTTCGAGAGTGCGAATGCGTGGAGTACTGATGTGTGCAAGCCTTTTATGCCAGAGTTGTAATGTATCTGAATTGATGGGTGCAAAAGATAGGGGTTGACGGCGAAGATGGAGAGGAAAGACGCCATTGCCGCGACCGGTGGTGAATGTGAGCTTGTCTGGGATACAGAATTTGAAGCCTGATGTGTCAACTGAGAAGTTGACGCCTTTGGAGAGAAGTTGGTCAAAGGATAGCAGATTGACACCTGCCTCAGGGCAATGTTCGACTCCATGAAAGTCTACAGGGCGAAATGAGCCTTTGGTGGTGGTGACCCAGAGTCTGACTGTGCCTGTACCGATGACTTTTGCTGCAGAGCCAGAGAGACCGCTGAATTGACGCTGTTGGGATGGAGTAAGGGCGCGATATTCGACAAATGCAGAGCGAGCCCAGGTAAGGTGACGGCCGCAGGCGCTGCCAAGTAGCCATTGGTGAAGGAGATCAGTCCAAGGAAAGTCCTCTCGAGCCATTAAGGCGGTGACTTTCTTAGTATCTGGCTTCTTGGTGTCTTCGGTATTAGCGCGAGGTCTCTTCTGTTGATTCTTGTTGCCTCTCTGATTTCGAAAACATTCGTGCTTAGTGTGGAATGCGCGGTTGCATTTGGTACAGTAAGATGTGTGGAATTTGACTGTGTCACCGATGACTTCCTCGCTATACACACCTTTTCGCAGAAGGGAGGTTGGAATGGAAGGAATGGAGGGTTGAATAACTATTGCAGCGATTGTAGAGTGGGCATTGAGATGACTACGCTCTTCGTTCCTGACGCGATGAACGGTTTCTTCGAAGGAGATTGGGTCATCCTTTTCAGTCTTGAGGATGTTGGATAATGAAGGGTACTGGAAGCACGACGCCTGAGTTGAGTTCGTCGAAGGCGCGCATAATACGCCTGAAGTCTTCGGTGTAGGAAAGAAGGTCTGGAGAGTTCGAGTATGAGAGGCTGTTCTATTCCCTGTATAGTTCTGCGAAGGTGCCGGCGCCTTGAGGTCTGAATCTCCTAAGCAGCTCGTCGCAGAGCTTCTTAACAGTGTCGAACTTCGGATCCTTCACCCAGGACTTGGCTTCTGTTCCGAGACGTGTACGAAGGGCGGAGAGAGCGAGTCTTTGTGATTTCTTCCATACGACCGATAAGTCTGGGGTTGTAGAGCTTCGAGTGGTGACGCCTTCGACAGTAGGAGGTGAGATAGGGTTGTCAAGGATAAGTTCAAAATCCTGATGGAGAAGATAGGTGTCCGCCAGTTCAAACCATGTGGTGACCGAGTAACCATCCTGAAGTATTGGTATGTCTTTGAATTTGAAAGATCCAGAGCCGGATCCGGCTTGAGTTTCAGCCATGAGTGTAGAATGAGAACGAAGACTTAGTGATTGTATCGCATCGTCGCAGTCGAGGAGAGTTGGCTTAAGTTTCAGCCATGAGTGCATGCCTGCTCACCGTCCTAGGGGGTCACGGAGACATGGTCGAGAGATCTGGCTTAAGTTTCAGCCTTGATTGCATGCCTGCTCACCGTCCTAGCGGGTCACGGAGACATGATTGAAGACCACTTAGCTAATGCAAGGATTTGCATGAGCGATAGGAACCGTACGGGTGATGTTTCTGACGTGTAGGGGAACGAGAGACCTGAGAAGCGGCGTGAACAGGGCTTGTAGTAACTAGAAGCGCAATTGACGAGGTTCTGAGATTTGTCGTGTGCCTTGACGCGAGAGAGATCAGCGGGAGGGTTCGAATGGGTCATAGAAAGCCATTGGCCGCGTGGTGATTCAACACCAAGGAATCTGTTTTGCGTGGTAGGGTAAATTATATATGGGCACAGCGGTAGTGCAAGCCCGGGCTCATAACCTATCAAAAGGTAGATGAAGCAGATTGATTTTTGAATTGAGAGGCTGAGGGCCTCGTATATATACACAATGTGTCTCGTGCACAGACCAATTCATTTGACAGCTTGGTCAACTATTGATTCTTGACCAAGGTCTCGTGGTGCTTGTCGAACCATTCTGCCTTCAGCTTTTCTACAGTAGTCAACTGTATTTCTAGGTCTGTAACGCGGGAAGTCAAGTCCGCATTGCGCGTCTCTGCTATGGTAGTTTCTGTCTGGCTGACTTCCAAATCATCTTTCAAGTTGGCTACTTGGGTCTGTAGAGAAAAGGTTGGGGTGGGCTTGCTTCGTATGCATTTGACTTGTGCTTGATTGTATCTAAGTAAAAGGTCGTTACTGTAGTAGGTTGAAGAAGCTCCTATGTGAGAAACATAACATGAGATAACCACGAAGAGAGAAAGGAAAGTGTGACGGCACGGCATATCCATACGAAGGCACAAGGCACTTCAGAACATGTCACCGAATTACACTTAGGATCTAAGGTAGAGAGGTAAGAGTTTGGTAAGATTGATTGATTGATTGATTGATTTTATCCTACTCGGTTGCAGCCGCTTAATCACGCAGCTATGTCCGGTTAGGAGGACTTCATCAGACAGCCGACACGTGATAGATTATATAATCCACCGCGCCCCACTTCGCCCCGTTCACTGAAACAAGACCAGCTGTCCCCTCCGTCCTCCCTCTTTTCCCTTAACCAGTATCTCCAAATGCCCGCTGGCTCTTGTAGATACTGGTTATTCTGCTAGTATATCTGTGCTATGTAGACTCAAGAGGCAATGCCTCGTGTTTCGCTATCCTTCTACCTACAGTCTCCCTCTAATGCTCAGCTTTGTCTATCTGTTTCGCCTTATCCCTCAAGGCCAATGGGTTCCCTAAGTATGTTTCTGCTTGTGAAAGTTGCCTTGCACCAGATTCCTATGCGGCGGTGTATTTGGTTGTGTGATGCTGGAGACACTAGTAACCATCGTAGTCGTGATTTCGCTGCTTGGGTGTGATACTCCGGGTATGCCCGTGGACGAGGCTGTCTGGTAGCTGCCGTATTGTATGGCGCCGATCGTGCTATAGACCTGCCGTCTTATAGTCGGAGCCTATCTGCTGCTAGTCGCTCTCCCTACTTGCTATATCGCGCTCCTACTCTTGCCAATGCCATAACTGGGACGCAACAGTCTGGGGAGAGGCTCAAGGCTACGTCTGCTGGCTTGTAGGGAGGGGATTTGCCGCCAATAAGCTCCTTCTATACGTCCTTACTGCTTACTGTGTTGCGCACCTACTCTTGCCAATGCCATAACTGGGACGCAACAGTTTGGGGAGAGGCTCAAGGCTCTGGACATCAGCTTGCAGCAGGACGGTTTGCGGAGACGATAGTAGATGAGGTTCTCTAGCAGCTGCCGTATCGTGTCGCACCGATTGTGTTGTAGACCTGTCGTCTTATAGTCGGAGCCTATCTGCTGCTAGTCGCTCTCCCTGCTTGCTATATCGCGCACCTACTCTTGCCAATGCCATAACTGGGACGCAACAGTCTGGGGAGAGGCTCAAGGCTACGTCTGCTAGCTTACAGGGAGGGGATTTGCCGCCAATAGGCTCCTTCTATGCGTCCTTACTACTTACTGTGTCGCGCACCTACTCTTGCCAATGCCATAACTGGGAGGCAACAGTTTGGGGAGAGGCTCAAGGCTCTGGGCAACAGCTTGTAGCAGGACGGTTTGCCAAGACGTTGGGAGAGGTTGTCTAGTCGTTGCAGTGGTGTGTGGTGCCGATTGTTGCGCACCGGGCGTCTGGTGTTTGAGTTGTGTTGAAGGTATTGCCGTTCTAGCAGTGACTCGTCGACTCGGAGCGTTGCAGTGTCATCTGGGGTGATGGACTAGCCGGGAGATAGTGACTAGATGGTTGCTGTTGTCTTTGGTGGACGCATCGTTCGTGTAGCTTGCTCATGTATTCGTCTGCTTGCTCTGCCGTGGCCGCGACGGCGACTCTAGAGATATCTCATCGACACTGAGGGACGCGCGATGGCCTCTAGAGGCCGGAGCGGCCACTGGCAGAGGTGTTTTGATGATCTTTAGATGATACTTCTGTAAATTCCAAAAATTGAGTTCTCGCTGTGTGTGCTGTTTTCCTAAGAGTTTGGTAAGGAAACTCCGACTAAGTAGAAAGTGCACGAGCCATAGCACGTGATTTTATGATCACGTGCCGTGCCGTCACACGGGGTCGCATACCCAGCTGCGCAGATGCTCTGAATAACTGTAACCCAGAAAACAGCACACACAGCGAGAACCCAATTTTTGGAATTTACAGAAGTATCATCTAAAGATCATCAAAACACCTCTGCCAGTGGCCGCTCCGGCCTCTAGAGGCCATCGCGCGTCCCTCAGCGTCGATGAGATACCTCTAGAGTCGCCGTCGCTGCCACGGCAGAGCAAGCAGACGAATACATGAGCAAGCTACACGAACGATGCGTCCACCAAAGACAACAGCAACCATCTAGTCACTATCTCCCGGCTAGTCCATCACCCCAGATGACACTGCAACGCTCCGAGTCGACGAGTCACTGCTAGAACGGCAATACCTTCAACACAACTCAAACACCAGACGCCCGGTGTGCAACAATCGGCACCACACACCACTGCAACGACTAGACAACCTCTCCCAACGTCTTGGCAAACCGTCTTGCTACAAGCTGTTGCCCAGAGCCTTGAGTCTCTCCCCAAACTGTTGCCTCCCAGTTATGGCATTGGCAAGAGTAGGTGCGCGACACAGTAAGTAGTAAGGACGCATAGAAGGAGCCTATTGACGGCAAATCCCCTCCCTGTAAGCTAGCAGACGTAGCCTTGAGCCTCTCCCCAGACTGTTGCGTCCCAGTTATGGCAGTGGCAAGAGTAGGTGCGCGATATAGCAAGCAGGGAGAGCGACTAGCAGCAGATAGGCTCCGACTATAAGACGACAGGTCTACAACACAATCGGTGCGACACGATACGGCAGCTGCTAGAGAACCTCATCTACTATCGTCTCCGCAAACCGTCCTGCTGCAAGCTGATGTCCAGAGCCTTGAGCCTCTCCCCAAACTGTTGCCTCCCAGTTATGGCATTGGCAAGAGTAGGTGCGCAACACAGTAAGCAGTAAGGACGTATAGAAGCAGCTTATTGGCGGCAAATCCCCTCCCTACAAGCCAGCAGACGTAGCCTTGAGCCTCTTCCCAGACTGTTGCGTCCCAGTTATGGCATTGGCAAGAGTAGGAGCGCGATATAGCAAGTAGGGAGAGCGACTAGCAGCAGGTAGGCTCCGACTATAAGACGGCAGGTCTATAGCACGATCGGCGCCATACAATACGGCAGCTACCAGACAGCCTCGTCCACGGGCATACCCGGAGTATCACACCCAAGCAGCGAAATCACGACTACGATGGTTACTAGTGTCTCCAGCATCACACAACCAAATACACCGCCGCATAGGAATCTGGTGCAAGGCAACTTTCACAAGCAGAAACATACTTAGGGAACCCATTGGCCTTGAGGGATAAGGCGAAACAGATAGACAAAGCTGAGCATTAGAGGGAGACTGTAGGTAGAAGGATAGCGAAACACGAGGCATTGCCTCTTGAGTCTACATAGCACAGATATACTAGCAGAATAACCAGTATCTACAAGAGCCAGCGGGCATTTGGAGATACTGGTTAAGGGAAAAGAGGGAGGACGGAGGGGACAGCTGGTCTTGTTTCAGTGAACGGGGCGAAGTGGGGCGCGGTGGATTATATAATCTATCACGTGTCGGCTGTCTGATGAAGTCCTCCTAACCGGACATAGCTGCCTGATTAAGCGGCTGCAACCGAGTAGGATAAAATCAATCAATCAATCAATCAGTGTGGGAAGTGTGGGAAGAGCCAAGAGGTGTGGGAATACACCTTGGCACCTAGAACCAGAAGGGTATATAGGGAGGACGTTGGACGGACTTTCCTTTCTCTCTTCGTGGTTATCTCATGTTATGTTTCTCACATAGGAGCTTCTTCAACCTACTACAGTAACGACCTTTTACTTAGATACAATCAAGCACAAGTCATATGCACACGAAGCAAGCCCACCCCCAACCTTCATACTAACCGACAAGCGTTCAGGATTGATCTGAGGATCAAATCGGTTAGACGACAATTGAATTGGGAGATACATCGGACGGCTAGGATCTAGTGAGCCTCCAAAGAACCTGAGCAAGGAAAGGTACTTAAGGTAAGTACTTCCAGACTGATATTGCCCTTACCCCAAACCCGCGGACCAGAACAAGAGAACACAGGCGTCAAGAAGGTCTTGACATAATCAGCTGTGTTGAGAAACGAGTTCCCCGTAACACTATAACCACCCTCATCACGAGTAGAGGCGCAACAGTCAAACAGTCCTTCACATCATTTGTGAAGAAGACAGTCAACATAGGCGATATGTCGACTGTAGGCGGGACCAACTCGGTTCCCAGCCCAGCACAGCAAGCGGCTATGCTCATGGAGCTGAAGGAACAGATGGACCGCATGGAAGTCGAGTTAACAGCAAAGAATACTGAACTCGCCAAACTTAAAGGAGGTAGATTCATCAAGAGAGATCCCCCTGAGAGATACGACGGAAACCGGGAGGGACTAAAGAAGTTCCTTACCCAGGCAGATTTGTTCATCGAGCCAACAAGGAAGCGCTACCAGAACCGGAAGATCAAGTCAAGTTTGTGGCAGAACGACTGACCGGAAGAGCCTTCGATTGGTTCGAACCAAAGTTACGAGATTACCTGGACTACGATGCAAAGAAGCAGGACAAGGAGACCAGCAGACATTTTCGGAGACTACAAACACTTTGTGGAGAAGTTGAAGGAAATCTTTGGGAACGTGGACGAGGTCCGCGAGGCGGAGCGGAAGATCCAACTTATTACCCAGCGAGGGTCGGCGACACAGTATGCTTCAGAGTTCCAGCAGATATCCAGCAAGTTGAGCTGGGCCGACGGGCCACTCATCACCCACTACTACAAAGGACTGAAGCCACACATCAAGGACGACCTGATTCGAGTCAAGAGGCCCGAGACCATTCATGCATTCATGACCCTCACGATCGAGATCGACAACCGACATTACGAGAGGCAGTTGGAGCGCAAGGGCGCAATGCCAACGTTCATGAACCATGCACCAAGAAAACAAGACCAACCACAACAGCAGCGGCGACAGCAGCAACCTAATGCGAAGGTTCCTCGACAGCCACCATCGCAACCACACTGGGGAGATCCGATGGACCTCAGTGCAGCGAAGATACCCAGGATGCAATTCAACCCGAGAAACGAGAAGCGCTTCCAGGACCGAGCATGCTTTACCTGCGGGAAGAGAGATCACTTTGCGAAAGAATGCCCGAACAGGACGAGGCAGCTCAATGTGATGGAAGAAGATCGGTTAGATCTTCAGAAGGGACGAGATCGGTCAGATCCTCCCCAAGTACAGAATCAAGAGGATTCTCCCAGCAAGAGTCAAACAGACGGGACGTATGGAAAGGAAAGCCAACACGCCTGTTTGAGCTGGACGGCTTGTTATGACGAACATTGCAAGGTGCATATGTCTGACAAGCATGCTTCCGGATGGTATCCAAGGGAACCACGGAAGAGGACTCCTTTGCGAAGGAAAGAGGCGGAGAGTCACCAAGCTCACGACCTAACGATGACTGTAGTGGACCAGGAAGACCGGATAACAAAGGACCGTGCCCTCGTACCCAGACAAGAGCCACAGAAGGCCTGCGCAGTGTCGGAGTATGCTCAACACTTAGAGTTCCATGTGGTGGTAGACGGAAAGCGGATCAAGGCAATGATCGATTCCGGTGCCCATGCGAACTTCATAAGTAAGAACTGCGTCGAAAAACATGGATTCAAGACCAAGGAAAAGGAAGAGCCTTACCCTGTGCGAGCCTATGATGGAATAGTAAACGAAGACGGAACAGTGGAACATGAAACAACACCCCTGACCATCAGACTTCAGAGTCACTTTGAGGAGGCTGTCCTAGATGTAGTTGCAATGGATGGACACGAAATTATCTTGGGAGCACCGTGGCTTCGCAAGCATAATCCAAACATTGACTGGAAAGCGAGAAGTGTTGTCTTCTCAGATTGGTGTGGGACAACGTGCAGAAGAGCCGTTAGCAACCACATTCCGGAACATCACCCCAACGAGAGGAGTGAAGAGAACGAGAGGGTGCGTCACCCCAGAGTCTCGGATAGGACTGAGCAACCATCCAACGAAGAACGGCAGATCGCCGCCACCAATCAGATACCACCGGAATATCAAGGTCTCGAAGATGCATTCAGGGAATTGAGAGACGACGAGAACCTACCAGACCATCAGCCATGGGATTTGGAAATATTGCTGAAGCCAGGTGCAAAGTTGCACTCGCAATCCATCTACAGACTGAATGAAGCTGAGCTAAGGGAGCTCAGAGACCAGCTAAGCGACTTGCTGAAGAAAGGATACATTCGCGAATCCAAGTCACCATGTGGAGCACCAATCATCTTTGTGGCGAAGAAGGACGGCACTAAGAGGATGTGCGTAGACTATCGACAACTGAACGACAACACGGTGAAGAACGTCTACCCACTACCACTGATTGAAGAGCTCAAGGATCGACTTACGGGAGCCACACATTTCACCAAGGTTGACGTCAGGGACGCATACCATCGAATCCGGATCAAGGAAGGTGATGAATGGAAGACGGCATTCCGCACAAAGTATGGCTTGTATGAGTACTTGGTTATGCCATTTGGGCTCACCAATGCACCGGCAGCGTTCCAAGCAACGATAAACAACGCACTAAGGGACTTCATCGACAAGTTCGTGGTTGTTTACTTGGACGACGTACTCATCTACACCGAAGGAACGAAGGAGGAGCACACAGAGAAAGTCCGTGTCGTACTGGGAGCACTTTTGGAGAAGGGCTTCAGAGTAAAGCTCTCCAAATGCGAATTCTACACAGAGGACTTTGATTTCCTAGGATTCCGCATCATGCCAGGATTGATAGCAATGGACCAACAGAAGGTCAAGGCTGTCCTGGAGTGGCCACAACCCAAAACAGTCAGGGACGTACAGTCGTTCCTGGGGTTAGCCAATTACTATCGCAAGTTCATCAAGAACCATGGCAGCAAGGCCAGGCCACTCACGGAACTTACGAAGAAGAACCAGGAGTTCAAATGGACAAGAGAATGTCAAGTAGCTTTCGATAGGATCAAGGCATCCTTTACAAGTTACCCAATCCTGATGATTTTCCAACCGGATCGGGTAATCATCGTTGAAACAGATGCATCAGACTTTGCCATTGGGGCATGTCTGAGCCAGAAGGATGAGAAGGGTCACCTGCATCCGATCGCATTCTACCCCAGGAAAATGATTCCTGCGGAACAGAATTACGACATATTCGACAAGGAGTTGCTAGCAATTGTGGCAGCACTCAAGGAGTGGAGGGTGTACCTCGAGGGAGCTGCACAAACCTTCACAATCATCACGGATCACAAGAACCTGTTACACTTTACAACAACAAAAGTATTGAACAGAAGACAAGCTCGGTGGGCTGAACAGTTAGCCGCATACGACTTCAAAATAGTCTACCGAAAAGGGTCTGACAACGGGAGAGCCGACGCTCTTAGCAGACGCCCAGACTATGAGGACAACGGTCCTAGGCCAGGATACCAGATCCTGAAGGAGAACGAGGACGGATCGCTAAGCTACGCGAATCCTCAAATCTCGGCGATGTTAATGATCTCCAACGAGGAGCACAAGGAGAACATACGCAACGAGTACAAGAACGACTTGATGGCGAAAGAACTCGGCGAAAGACAGCACGAGGATCCCCATATTCTGATCGACAATGAAGGTCTCATACGATACTACGAGAAGGTATACGTGCCAGACATCATGCGACAGAAACTTGTCGAAGATGTACATGGCGCATTGGCGCATGGACATCAGGGCTTCCAGAAGACCTTTGACAGGTTAAAGGAAACATATTACTTCCCTGCAATGAGGCAGAAGGTAAAAGATGTGGTTAGCAATTGTGTGGAATGTGCAAGGAACAAGGCCAGCCGGCATGCACCGTACGGCGTGATGCAGATTGCTGAAATTCCAACACAACCATGGCAACACATCGCATTGGATTGGATAAAAAAGCTTCCACCATCCAAGGAACCAATGACAGGAGTAGTATTCGACTCTATCCTAGTCATTACCGACAAACTTACCAAGAGTGGCAAGTTTATCCCGTATCGAGAAAGCTCGAGTGCGGAGGAACTCTCATATGTGTTTATGAGGAATGTCCTCGGCGATCACGGCATGCCACAACGAATCATCTCGGATCGAGATAAGTGGTTAACATCGAAGTTCTGGACCTCGTTGATAGGACAGCTGGGAATCAAACAGAAGATGTCCACAGCATACCATCCCCAGACAGACGGACAAACGGAACGGTTGAACCAGACTTTGGAGCAGTACCTGCGGTTCTACGTGAACTATCGACAGAACAATTGGGTTGAGCTCTTACCACTCGCCCAATTCGCTTATAACAGCGCTGTTACAGAAACAACCAAGGTCTCACCACACAAGGCATTGTATGGATATCAACCGAGAGCATACTACGAACCGCTAGGACCAACAGAGGTGTCCCAGAATGCGAAGTTCAGAGTGTCACAACTGAAGGATGTGCAAAGGCAATTGACGCAAGATCTACGTTTTGTAAGCTACAGAGCAGCAAAGTACTACAACAACAAGAGGTCTTCGGCGCCGACCTTTGAAGGGGGGGATAAGGTCTTCCTGCTCCGAAAAAACATCAAAACAAAGCGACCAAGCGCGAAATTGGACCATGTCAAGATTGGACCATTCCGGGTTGTGGAAAGGATTGGGAAAGCCAACTACAGGTTGGAACTACCCCAGAGCATGAGAATACACACGGTGTTCCATGTAGCGTTGTTGGAAAAGGCTCCACCGGGTGCCCAGGTTGATACCACGACGGTAATCACCAACAACGAGGAAGAAGAGTACGAGGTTGAGGAATTCTTGGACTGCCAGAAGATCCGTGGACAACCCTACTACTTGACAAAATGGAAAGGGTACGGAAACGAAGAGAATACATGGGAACCCCTCAGCCACTTGAACTCGGCACAGGAGGTGCTTCGCCAATTCCATCAACAAAACCCACAGTTTTCCAAAAATCAGAGTTCGGATCCAACAGTGACGGGTCCGAAGCCCAGTCGACGGTCGGTTCGACTGAGGACCCAGGTGTCGACAACGGAAGCAGGTTGGCTTCCGGCACAGGCAATTGAGACGGAGACGGAGGAGCCTCGCCAATGGGAACGAGGTATCCATGCAACAGGGCGGTTTCGTAAGGATGACCATCAGACAGGGTCACCTCACCGCAAAGGGCTGCTTCGTACTCAACACGCTCCAGTGCTTCGATGAATCGAAGATCTTCCGCCCAAAGGGTTTTTTCCCTCTCGGTCAGAAGATGAAGCTGCTTGCGGAGGCGCAGTTTCTTTTGGTGACGAGTCGCTTCACGCTGACGAAGGCGTTCGCGGAGGATGTCGTCTTCTATTGTTTCATGCTCAACAGCATCAAGAGCTGAGTGGATCTTGGCCTTCTGCGCGTCAATCTTATCCCCTGCGACAACAGTTAGCACACAGGCTACGACAGGTGGATCAGAATCTGACGTGGGCAAGCAAGCAAAAGATGCGTAAGTGGAGGGACTTGGACACGACCGATAAGGCGACAGTTGTTGCTAAAGACAATGTGGCCATACAGCCAGAGGGCTGGAGTGGAGGCCACACTTGGGAACTTGTGCACAACGCATGGATGGACTACCAGCTCTATCACGCGGATGAAGAATGGAAAAACCAAGGATTTGACCAAGGGCACAGCGGAAAATTCAGCCAGGCACGAGGAGCCACAAGAACCAGGGACAACTTACAATCTGCCTTGGATAAAATCAAATCACAGCTGCGGTCGGAACCAACACACGCAGAGCATTTCCCCGAGGCCACATCAATGCGACACTCGAGGTTGGAGGAGCGACAGCGTTTGCAAGGCAATGGCATGATGCTACCGGAAGACCAGATGCGCGAGGCACGGGAAGAGTGAGACAGCTTTGAAGACGAGGCCTTCGGCATGGTTAGAGGATTGATGAAGGATAACATAAGGACCCCAGGGAGCTCACAAACCTTAAGTACCGAGACAGGACGTCAGGTGATTGATAAGCAAAGACAAGGTTTCGGGACGACAACCTATGGAGGGGAGGGTAGTGTTACAGATCACCTCAAGACCGAAGAGCAGGGACAACGGGACTTGCAGAGGATGGTTGGATAACAAGAAGTTGTTGTTAGGACTGATGTGGAGTGGAATCCGTTGGACGCACAAGAGGGGACTGGTGCAACCAGGTCAGTCCTAAGAGAGAATCTATCTCCATCTCGCCACGCCTTCGGATCACGGTCATCTGGCACGTTTTATCTGTTGATTGGCCGGACGCAGGCCAGGGCACGTGAATTTTCATTGTGAGCGAGCAAGCCATTGAGCCCTGAGCCATACAGGCTTCCTCAGCCACACGGGGCTTCAGCCACGGGGTAGGTCTCAGGATGGCATGCCCACGGCTCAATTGCTTCTCGATTGAAGGCAAATGAGGTGCCCTACTGCCCGCACGTATAAGACGTTGACTACAGGGTGTAGGCGGGTGGGAATCTAGATACAAGACGAGCCTCAGAGGGCTCAGAAGTCGTGCGATATGCGAGATCGCCATGTTGTTGTTGTCGCTTGGTCGGACGAGGCCCTTGCTCCACCAGATAGACACTAGCATCTATCTCCATCTCGCCACGCCTTCGGATCACGGTCATCTGGCACGTTTTATCTGTTGATTGGCCGGACGCAGGCCAGGGCACGTGAATTTTCATTGTGAGCGAGCAAGCCATTGAGCCCTGAGCCATACAGGCTTCCTCAGCCACACGGGGCTTCAGCCACGGGGTAGGTCTCAGGATGGCATGCCCACGGCTCAATTGCTTCTCGATTGAAGGCAAATGAGGTGCCCTACTGCCCAGAAGCGAAGCGCCTGCGGCCCAGACAAACAAGAAGGAAACGAGGTGGGATAGGAGGCGAGTCTGTACGACATACTCGGTCCGGGGTAGAGGCGAGAAACACAGCGGTGTAGCGAAGCAGAGTATAGCTTTTGGCGATCGGGTGAACACAACGGTGTTATATCAGGAACAGGCGACTGATTGCAAGCTGCTGTTCGAACGAACGGGATATGTAACGGAGGAAAGCTTCGGAGGACCATCGACCCGCTGCCTTAAGCTCGAGCTCAGGCACTCCCTTCGCAGCTGCGTCCGTAGCAGCACCCCTGCGGAAGGAATGGCCTGTGTAGGACTTGTCGTCCAGCGAGGAGATAATACCAGTAGCGAGGAGGCGTCGGCGTAGTTGCATGTGTACAGCAGCGGCCGAACAATGCCCTTTGCCGATGTCGAAGAGAGGCGCCGAAAGCGGCTTCGGATCGTGCCTGAAAAGTCTTACCAGGGCGGCTACTGCACAGGTAGGTTTTCCCGTTGCGGCGATGGAGATGGGAACGCCCTGATTAGCGTAATCGGTCTTGCTACGCTTCAGGAAAATAGAGACCCCGTAAGGCTGATGGCTAGGCGTATGACGATGGAAGGCGATATCGCTCCGTAAGACGTGAGTATAGGAGAACAGCGGGTGCTCCCTATCTCTTCTAGTGTAAGCCAGCTCGCCAAGGCGGAAGAAACCAGCATAGGCCACCTTGAAGAGAGTGTCGAGATTGAGGTCGGCTCCGGTGGTCGGTTCCACAGCCGTCAGTCCCTCAAGGATGCGTACAGTAATAGGGAGCCTATTCTTGCGCTTCGGAGGCCTGAGGTTGAGAGCCCCCTGTCTTGCGCGTAGGAGCATCGGATCAGCGAACGCGCTGATAGGGTATCCCAGGTCGATATGCTTTGAACGTACTACGGAGAGGTAGCTGGCCGCTGTAGCGCCGGAAATGATGCCTTTCGCTCCTCCAGTAATGACACGCCTTGCCATCCATTCGCCGAGATTGAGGGGTTCTGCGGGATAGTCTACACAGCCCTCCAGCGTACAGAACCTCTCCCAGCTCTTGATACCCGCGCCGTACGTGTTGCGCGTGTTCTGGGCCAAGCCGTACCATAAGAGGGTAATATACTCATCAGAGAGGCCAAGGTTTCGCTCGCGAAGGGTACGGAGGAAGAACCTATGAACTGTAGGGAGGAGCTCGCTATCGTAGGAAGTATACTCGAGGCTAGGTGCTGGACGAAGCACGTTAGCAAGCTTTGTACGAGTACCGGAGTCCGACCAGGGTATCTGCCGAACGTCGGCGATAGCAGAGTAGCATGGCGCTTAAGCCGATGAGCCTGCAAAGAACGGCTGCCACGAACAGCGCGCCAAGCCCAAAGTTGCAATCCCCGGGATAGCAAGAATTCAACGGAACTGTAAGGACGATAGCGGAGAGCCCCATCGGAGGCAGAGCCAGACGATACGATCGAAACTAGACTCGCGAGGGCGTCGGCCAGATGTACCTATAGAGATGGTCCCCAACGGAGGAATGCAACGGCAACGGCAACGGCCTCCATCTCTTAGGGTTGATAAACGCCGAACGATCGGACGGCTCAACAATAGTTCAACGGAACTGTAAGATCGAAAGCGGTGAGCCCCATCGGAGGCAGAGCCAGACGATACGATCGAAACTAGACTCGCGAGGGCGTCGGCCAGATGTACCTATAGAGATGGTCCCCAACGGAGGAATGCAACGGCAACGGCAACGGCCTCCATCTCTTAGGATTGATAAACGCCGAACGATCGGACGGCTCAACAATAGTTCAACGGAACTGTAAGATCGAAAGCGGTGAGCCCCATCGGAGGCAGAGCCAGACGATACGATCGAAACTAGACTCGCGAGAGCGTCGGCCAGATGTACCTATAGAGATGGTCCCCAACGGAGGAATGCAACGGCAACGGCAACGGCCTCCATCTCTTTTGGGTTGATAAACGCCGAACGATCGGACGGTTCAACAATAGTTCAGCGGAACTGTGAGATCGAAAACGGTGAGCCCCATCGGAGGCAGAGCTAGACGATACGATCGAAACTAGACTCGAGAGAGGGCGTCGGCCGGATGTACCTATAGAGATGGTCCCCAACGGAGGAATGCAACGGCAACGGCAACGGCCTCCATCTCTTTAGGGTTGATAAACGCCGAACGATCGGACAATTCACCAATAGTTCAGCGGAACTGTGAGATCGAAAACGGTGAGCCCCATCGGAGGCAGAGCTAGACGATACGATCGAAACTCGACTCGCGAGGGCGTCGGCCAGATGTACCTATAGAGATGGTCCCCAACGGAGGAATGCAACGGCAACGGCAACGGCCTCCATCTCTTTAGGGTTGATAAACGCCGAACGATCGGACGGTTCACCAATAGTTCAGCGGAACTGTGAGATCGAAAACGGTGAGCCCCATCGGAGGCAGAGCTAGACGATACGATCGAAACTAGACTCGCGAGGGCGTCAGCCAGATGTACCTATAGAGATGGTCCCCAACGGAGGAATGCAACGGCAACGGCAACGGCCTCCATCTCTTTAGGGTTGATAAACGCCGAACGATCGGACGGTTCACCAATAGTTCAGCGGAACTGTGAGATCGAAAACGGTGAGCCCCATCGGAGGCAGAGCTAGACGATACGATCGAAACTAGACTCGAGAGAGGGCGTCGGCCGGATGTACCTATAGAGATGGTCCCCAACGGAGGAATGCAACGGCAACGGCAACGGCCTCCATCTCTTTAGGGTTGATAAACGCCGAACGATCGGACGGTTCACCAATAGTTCAACGGAACTATAAGATCGAAAGCGGTGAGCCCCATCGGAGGCAGAGCTAGACGATACGATCGAAACTAGACTCGCGAGGGCGTCGGCCAGATGTACCTATAGAGATGGTCCCCAACGGAGGAATGCAACGGCAACGGCAACGGCCTCCATCTCTTTAGGGTTGATAAACGCCGAACGATCGGACGGTTCACCAATAGTTCAACGGAACTGTAAGATCGAAAGCGGTGAGCCTCATCGGAGGCAGAGCTAGACGATACGATCGAAACTAGACTCGCGAGGGCGTCGGCCGGATGTACCTATAGAGATGGTCCCCAACGGAGGAATGCAACGGCAACGGCAACGGCCTCCATCTCTTTAGGGTTGATAAACGCCGAACGATCGGACGGTTCACCAATAGTTCAGCGGAACTGAGATCGAAAAAAAGGTGAGCCCCATCGGAGGCAGCTAGACGATACGATCGAAAACTAGACTCGAGAGAGGGCGTCGGCCGGATATGCCTATAGAGATGGTCCCCAACGGAGGAATGCAACGGCAACGGCAACGGCCTCCATCTCTTTAGGGTTAATAAAGGCCGAACGATCGGACGGTTCAACAATAGTTCAGCGGAACTGTGAGATCGAAAGCGGTGAGCCCCATTGGGGGCAGAGCCAGGCGATACGATCAAACTGGACTCGAGAGAGGGCATCGGCCAGGCCGTTAGCCGTAGATGGAAGCCAGCGGGCTTCGATAACAATATCGCAGGCAGCGGCCTGAGTAACAATAGTGCGGAGATGGGTGTTGCTCTCACCACGAACAGCCTCCTTCGTCAACCCGGCCACGGCCGTAGAGTTGTCACAGTGGATAACGACCCGATTATGTGCCCAGAGAGACGGCCCCCAACGGAGGAATGCGACGGCAACAGCCTCCATCTCCTTAGGGTTGATAAACGCCGAACGATTGGACGGTTCAGCAATAAAAGCATGCTCGATTGCGATACTATTGGTGTAATCCCCCCAAGAGACATCGGTCTCAGAGGACTCGAAAAAGAAGCCGCCGAGGCTTTGTTGTCCGGAGGCATCAGTGAAAAGGTGGAAACAACGGCGCTTTCGATAATCGAAGAAGTAGACCCCGTTGGTTAGCTCGAGCGCATGGAGCCACCAGAGAAGGTCGTCTCGTACACCGCTAGTCAGGGCTCGGCGAAAGTGCCGATTGACTTCTCCGTATGCTCCGCTCAGGTAGTCCCAGATCGATCGAGTGTAAACCCGGCCAAGGCGGATGACGGCACTGGCCCAACTGAGCCGCCCGGCGAGGGACTTCGTATCCCGGAGCCGCGGCCTTGTCTCGGAGAGGTGATCACGGATAGCCTGGATCAAAGAATCTCTCTTCTCGTCGGAGAGACGCAGTTCCAAGCGTACCGTATCAACCAGAAGACCTAATATCTCGACGGCCGTGCCGACCACGTCTTTGGCATCCTTGCGAGGAATCCCAAGTCGATCGGTGGTCTTGATCCAGAGTTCCGAAACGCGGTCCGAAATTTCTTGAGACGTACACACAAACATAAAATCATCAAGGTAGTGCTCGATCGCGGTAGGGATACTGCGCGTGCCGGCCTGCTCGTCGAGAGCCCAATGGAGACCTTCCGCAAAGAGATTGAAGATAAATGGCGCAGTCCTGAGACCGAAAGGGAGGCAGAGTTCTTGATAATTGACGCCGTTGAGGCAAAACCCAAGATACCGGGACGAAATGAGATCCACAGGGATGTTGCGAAAAGCGTGCGCAATGTCGCGTTTCATCAGAAGACAGCCCCGGCCTGTACGAAGGACGTGCTGAACAATTCTGTCGACTCTGGTGTACTGTAGCTTGCCAAACACGCGTGGAATGGCGTCGTTGACTGAAGTTTGGGGCGGCCAAGAGAGGTCGTGGATCCGGCGTAAGGTTCCGTCTTGTTTTGGGACCATCCCAAGAGGAGCGATAAACAGGCCCGGGTCTGTAGAGATAGCCAATCGGCCGGCGGCCAGCTCCTTCGCAACGTAGCCCGTAGCTTCGGCTACGGTCGCCTCGTCGGAGAAGTAGTTGTTCGAAACGCCGCGTACGCGAATCGTATGAGGCTCGCGGATCCCGATGGAGGCGCCGTACGTGAGTCCGTACTGTTATCCGGCTCAGTCGCCCCCGGACGACTGGTGCCATGCGGTAGTTCTAGTAAAGAGCCCTCCCTAATTTTTGCAAGGCGCGCCGCCGCTTCTTCGCGTTTGACCTGCATCTGGAGGTCGCGCTCCTCCTTTTCGCGGTCCATCCTTAGCCTGTGAGCCTCTACGGCGCGAGCCTCAGCGGCCTGGGCATTGTTGATCGCGACCGTGAAGATGACCTCTGGGTCTCGAAGACAATAGAGGGGGATCGGGTACGAGAGGAGCGAGTAGAGTGACCCGGTGGTAGGGATAAGTTGATAGGAACCGACGCGGTGATATCCTTCTTCGGAGGCATAAAGAAAGCGGTATAACTATTTAAAATCGTTAGCAGGTCAGCTCTGTTAATAAGTACAGAGCCCTAGAGATGCCAAGGAGCTCTTTGGAAGGGATTTCTGATGCTGGTGCAATATAACGATGCCCAAGACGTCGTCGAGGCCAGCGGTGTACTTGAAAAGTCTGTCGAGAAGCGGTGAACGGCTAAGCGCGGCGCGCGCAGCGGCGGGAAAGACTCGTAGGACGATAAGGAGAATATCGGGATGAAGGACGAGTCCTACAACAACAATCTAGATACAAGACGAGCCTCAGAGGGCTCAGAAGTCGTGCGATATGCGAGATCGCCATGTTGTTGTTGTCGCTTGGTCGGACGAGGCCCTTGCTCCACCAGATAGACACTAGCATAGTACGTGCAAGAGTCACGTGATATTCCCACAGTTCCCACAGCACTTGGCATTGCCCACAGTGTGGGAAGTGTGGGAATACACCTTGGCACCCAGAACCAGAAGGGTATATAGGGAGGACGTTGGACGGACTTTCCTTTCTCTCTTCGTGGTTATCTCATGTTATGTTTCTCACATAGGAGCTTCTTCAACCTACTACAGTAACGACCTTTTACTTAGATACAATCAAGCACAAGTCATATGCACACGAAGCAAGCCCACCCCCAACCTTCATACTAACCGACAAGCGTTCAGGATTGATCTGAGGATCAAATCGGTTAGACGACAATTGAATTGGGAGATACATCGGACGGCTAGGATCTAGTGAGCCTCCAAAGAACCTGAGCAAGGAAAGGTACTTAAGGTAAGTACTTCCAGACTGATATTGCCCTTACCCCAAACCCGCGGACCAGAACAAGAGAACACAGGCGTCAAGAAGGTCTTGACATAATCAACTGTGTTGAGAAACGAGTTCCCCGTAACATGAGAGTTCTAGATAGGACATGTGTTGAAACAGCTTGGGTTAGGACTGTCTCGGCATCATATGAAGTTCATATACTCCACACTGAGGATCTGCGATGAACTCATACATTCACTTCTAGAATTTTCTACAGTTATGTGTATATAGTCAGGCGTTATGCCATCACTTAGGACAGTGAGCCATTCAATCTTTTCTTCCCTCCACAAGCTGTTTCCTTTAAGTCTTCAATGAATACTTTCCTGCACAGCCCTTATTTCATCAACATGAGGCGGTTCTTTTTACAGGCGGTGACAAAGGCTTCAAGCTCATCAACCTGTTCTTCGGAGAGGAGGGGTTTGAATCCCACATGGCCCTTTTTCTGCGTTATAGGGTGGCCAAAAGCGATAGCTTTCTAAATTTGACGTAGAGAGATATCAACTTGAAGAAGAGGTTTGAGTGAAAGAAAGTAATCTCTGATTGCTGCATTGATTGATTGATTGATTTTATCCTACACGGTTGCAGCCGCTTAATCACGCAGCTATGTCCAGTTAGGAGAACTTCATCAGACAGCCGACACGTGATAGATTATATAATCCACCGCGCCCCACTTCGCCCCGTTCACTGAAACAAGACCAGCTGTCCCCTCCGTCCTCCCTCTTTTCCCTTAACCAGTATCTCCAAATGCCCGCTGGCTCTTGTAGATACTGGTTACTCTGCTAGTATATCTGTGCTATGTAGACTCAAGAGGCAATGCCTCGTGTTTCGCTATCCTTCTACCTACAGTCTCCCTCTTATGCTCAGCTTTGTCTATCTGTTTCGCCTTATCCCTCAAGGCCAATGGGTTCCCTAAGTATGTTTCTGCTTGTGAAAGTTGCCTTGCACCAGATTCCTATGCGGCGGTGTATTTGGTTGTGTGATGCTGGAGACAATAGTAACCATCGTGGTCGTGATTTCGCTGCTTGGGTGTGATACTCCGGGTATGCCTGTGGACGAGGCTGTGTGGTAGCTGCCGTATTGTATGGCGCCGATTGTACTATAGACCTGCCGTCTTATAGTCGGAGCCTATCTGCTGCTAGTCGCTCTCCCTGCTTGCTATATCGCGCTCCTACTCTTGCCAATGCCATAACTGGGACGCAACAGTCTGGGGAGAGGCTCAAGGCTACGTCTGCTAGCTTACAGGGAGAGGATTTGCCGCCAATAGGCTCCTTCTATGCGTACTTACTACTTACTGTGTCGCGCACCTACTCTTGCCAATGCCATAACTGGGAGGCAACAGTTTGGGGAGAGGCTCAAGGCTCTGGGCAACAGCTTGTAGCAGGACGGTTTGCCAAGACGTTGGGAGAGGTTGTCTAGTCGTTGCAGTGGTGTGTGGTGCCGATTGTTGCACACCGGGCGTCTGGTGTTTGAGTTGTGTTGAAGGTATTGCCGTTCTAGCGGTGACTCGTCGACTCGGAGCGTTGCAGTGTCATCTGGGGTGATGGACTAGCCGGAAGATAGTGACTAGATGGTTGCTGTTGTCTTTGGTGGACGCATCGTTCGTGTAGCTTGCTCATGTATTCGTCTGCTTGCTCTGCCGTGGCCGCGACGGCGACTCTAGAGGTATCTCATCGACGCTGAGGGACGCGCGATGGCCTCTAGAAGCCGGAGCGGCCACTGGCAGAGGTGTTTTGATGATCTTTAGATGATACTTCTGTAAATTCCAAAAATTGAGTTCTCGCTGTGTGTGCTGTTTTTCTCTCTCTGATTGCTGCAAACGTGAAGCCTGCGTCACGTAGTGTGACGGCACGGCACGTGATCCTTAAATCACGTGCCGTGGCTCGTGCACTTTCCACTTAGTCGGAGTTTCCTTACGAAACTTTTACCTCTCTACCTTAGATCCTAAGTGTAATTCGGTGACATGTTCTGAAGTGCCTTGTGCCTTGTGCCTTCGTATGGATATGCCGTGCCGTCACACCCCGCCATTCATTATCTATGAAGGACGCGCTCACATCTCTGCGTGGTATGAGGAGGCAGATATACCACGGAATTGGAAGCTCTCTGTGACGGCTTGCTAGGCTACTGGAACAACCACAGTGTCCAAGCACCTAACAAGGCGCCACAGTACATGGGCCCCAGCAAGACCTATAAGTAGGCCTTGCCCCCAGCCCCCATTTACATAGCTACCTGTAGTTCACTATCACATTTAGTCCATACCTGGTTGCTGCTCACGCCTTTCATTAGTTACTACTAGCCGTGACACTCTCAGTCTCCGAGAACGACTAGACAAACAACGCGCTTGATCTTGAGTGGTTGAAGCATTTTGACGCGTTTACAAAGGCGCGGCAGGTGGGGGGGTACAGGCTGCTTATCTTGGACGGCCATGAGAACCATGAGAGCCATTTCAGTCAGGATTTCAAGGACTACTGCCTCGAAAATAAGATTCTAACCCTCTGCATGCTATCGCACTCGTCGCATATATTCCAGCCCCTTGACGTGGTCTGCTTCTCGCCGTTAAAGCGCAAGTACTCCCAACGCATCCGGGACTTGGCGCGACAACCCGTGTACCATATCAACAAGGAAGGCTTTCTCCCTTCCTTTAAAGACTCGTTTTTCGACGTGTTCACGAAAGTGAATTGTCGAAAAGCCTTTGAGGCAGTAGGGCTAGTCCCTATTAACGCGCAGGTAGTGTTGAATCGCCTTGAAGTACGGCTACGTACCCCGCCAGAATCTCGTCTCCTAGAAACGCCGTGGCAGTCAAAAACTCCAAGCAATACTCATGAATTTGGATCCCAATCCAAGCTCGTAAGCGAGTCTTTTTCTCGGTCACCAGTTACTGCGCAGGCAGGCTTTTCACAGCTTGTTAAAGGCGCTGAATCGATGCTGCACCAGAACGCCCTACTTGTTGCACGAAACCACGAGCTTGAAGAGCAATTGGCAGTAATGAGAAAGCGAAAATCGCGTAAAAGAAAGCGGATCCAGCAAGGTGGTACTACGGAGTATGGGACTGCAGCAGCGCGGGTAGCTGCTGAGGCGTCTGTTGCGCCTCAGGGATCAAAGAATGCTCGTAGTAGTAGTGGTCAAGAAACAGCCCAACCAACTCAAAAGGCGCTGTGAGAACTGCGGCGCGACTGGGAACGATGTGTGAACGTGTAAAAAGGATATTGAGATATCTTCTGAATCAGATAGCAGCATGACAGACTTGGAATCTATTGTCGATAGCGATAAAATTGAAGAGTCGTAACATGAGTTGGTCGTGCCAAGGAAAAGTGGCCGGCTCAGTCGTGGAATACGTTTTATACTCCTAGTAAGTAATAAAAACTTCTCCAAAACAAGAGATTATCTAAGTCAATCGCGTTTAAGGAGGATGAAGATAATATTAGGGTTTATCAAGCGGATTCGACGATAACTATCGCGTATTTACAATGAGAGATTTTCCTCGTCAGCCGATTCAGATTAGCAACCGCATTATCGAAGTCCTATTACTCCTCCCCCCAAATATCCTCGTAATTCGCAGGTAACGTCTTCATCGCCGCAACAATCTCAACAATTTTCCCATCAACAATCCGAAAGTACTCATGCAGCCAAAGCCCAACCTTGCTATCCGGTCCACGATTCTTTCCGCCCGTCTGGCCGAGCTTTCCCTTCCCATCCTTGTAATTGAAGAAGAAACTTCCCATGACAGCGCCCGTCATCGTATCCACGACCCATCGCCTGTTCGTCACCGGCCACTTGAAGAGATCCATGTTCGCGCCACAATGGAGCGTCGTCTGATTCCCGTTCTCGAGACGCGGACAATCGACAGCAGCGATGGCCCTCGTGTTGCTACCTTCCTGCAGCGCTTCCGGATACGAGTTCGCGATAAGTTCCAGATTTTTGCGTTCGCCTTTTCGTAGTGCGCTTGGGTTGGAGAGGCGCCAAAGGGGTGGGATATTATTGGGAAAGGCCTCCGGTGCGAAAATCTCATGGGATCCGTTTGTAGCCTTCAGGATTTCGACTTCTTGTATCGTGGTTGCTTTGGCTTCTGAGAGTCTCAAGCGTATGCTGGCGATGGCGGGTCCAGTGGCTTCTTTTGCGACGAACAGTTTTGCAATGTTGCATCTCCCCTCGTCGGAAATCTCGATCTGGTAGGCGCGTTCAAGACCAAGCATTGTCCTGTATAAGGTGTCGTTAAGGCTTTTCACGACCACATTGTTTTCGGTGATTTGGGCATTTTTTGCCAGTTGGACATCTCCCTTGCTGCGTGGACCCGACTGCGAGATCGTGCCCGCGAAGAAGCTTTGAGTCGCTTTGAAAAGTTCAGCGCGTGGGCATGCAGCTTTCGAGATCGAGGCGAGTGCAATCAATTGCGCAACGATTAGAGCAAGCCTGGCCATGGCGAATATGCGTCTGGGAAACTGTGAAGTAAAGAGGGAGCATACGTACCATCCTTCGTACATGAATCGACCAGAGATACAAAATTATCCGTTGGCAACCAGTGTCCGGCAACCAAGAAATCGAGGATGTGGGCAAATGAATTGGATCGACGACATCGGGGAGATCAATAACTCCGCTGGCCCTAGTTGGTCCAGCACCCAGTCCCTGTCACGAGCTTTCGGTACCATAGTACTTGGATTCTTGGGTGCCCTCCGAACTTAACCTGAAACGGGAACGAGCACCTCTTTCAGCCTCTTAGGTCATGGCGCGACTCGAAATAGACTGGACCCTATTTATAGAAAACGCGAACGAGATACGACGGCACATGGGAGCCTTGAAGTCAATTACCTACGATCCGTATAAACGGTTCCAGCTGGAGATCGATCATTCTGGGAATTTGTTGCAGAAGACAGCCAGCAATTAGTCATGATCTGTCTCGAATTGGGGCATTCTAAATTCAACCCAAATTTTGATCGCTATGGTCGCAGCGGCCTTGGATTAAGGGCATGACGTGGTCTTTGTGCTTACGACTTTGCAACGTCGGTCCGATCGTTCACCTTATCCGAGTCGTGTTCTTGAATTATCTTCTCAGCAGCAAGCTCGCCGACGATGTATGCTGTGGTTTGGGTATGGTTGCTTGGAAATCTCAGCTTCAGTAACATGCCCTTAAGGGTACTGGACTTACTTTGTGACAAATGGACAGACACTCAGATCGCAGACTCGTAGCCCATCAACGCCAAAGACTTTAAAGTCCGAATCGACACATGCACTCTCCTTGCTCGTTCCCATCCTCACAGTACAGCTCATATGCCACGAGCTTCCAAAGAACTTCTTCGCATGTTCCCAGATGACTTCGTCGGAGGCATCAAGGGGTGGTCCGACGACATCGATGGTGTTAGCCGCGTAAACAGGTGCTCGAAGCAATTGGAGAGTCTGACGAATGCCATCAACCATGGCTTTACGATCGAAGGGATGTGACAGAAATTTTGGGTCGATAATGGGATGATCGAGCGGGTTCGAGGACGACAACGTCACCGTGCCGTGCGATTGTGGATTTTGTAAGATACACGCGGCACCCACAAAGGAGATGCCTGGTTTTAGTTCATAAGCTAACATTTGCGACGGCGTGCCCTGGCGACGCTCGTTAGTTTCAGAATACAACAGCATAGCCATTCAAAACGGGACTTACAGCTGCAATCTCAAAGTTCGGCACTGTTGGCAACGAAAGATGTCTTCGAACTGTCGGTGGTAAATTCTTGAACTCTTCCGACGCCATCGCACCTGGACTTTTCAAAAAAGCCATCGGTGTTGGATTTAACGGTGGAATAGAAGGCTCCTTGAAATCAGGATCTTGCTTCAATGCGATGCCGACTGCCCCATAGCAGTGATCTTTGAGGTTCTTTCCGACCATGGGCAATTTTTGAACGACAGGAATCTTGTGTTTATCAAGCTCATCGCCTGGACCAATCCCCGAAAGAAGAAGAAGTTGAGGACTATTCAGTGCGCCACCCGACAGAATGATTTCCTTGCGTGCACGAAACGTTCGGCCGTCGACAGTCTCAACAGCCACAGCTTTGCCATTTTGAATCAAGATCCTGGCTGCGTGTGCTCCGGTGACAATGGTAAGGTTCGAAGAACAAAGAGGCAGATACGCTGTCGCCGCGGTACTTCTCTTTCCATTGAAGATATTGAGCGAGCCCAGCCCGAGGCCAAGCGGCTCGCCGTCGTTGATATCCGGATTCGTTAGTATACCAACCTGCTCAGCCGCTTCGAAGATAGTCCCAATGTCGTGCGGCCATGGGCCACCATACGAGATATCGACAACTCCAGTGCTGCTATGGCTAGGTCCCGGATTAACATACTTGCGCATCTCCGGGGCAGGTAATTCAGTATGGACATTCTGGATGCGATCAAGACATCTCTTCACATTGGTCCATTCGAAGTCTTCATCTCCCATCAGTCGAGCCCACTCATCATAGTCGTCCTTGGGTCCAACAATCCAGCCGGCGAAATTGATCGAAGTCGTTCCACCCAGGCCTTGACCCCGGCTGTAATCGACTTCTTGTCCGGACAGTTGATTTTGCTTGACAGTTTTGTAACCCCAATTAGGGAATGAGTTGGGATCGAAAGCGACCGTCAGTCTTTCTTCGGACCTTAGAAATGTTTCAACGCCATTCGGCTTTCCAGCTTCGAGAAGGCAAACTGAAGGTCGAAAAGGAGCTTGAGCTAGACGCGATGCAACCGCGCAGCCAGACGCTCCCGCTTGGGTATGTCAGCGAATGAGAGGGTGAGTCACGGTTTGCTCACCTCCAATGACGATAAAGTCATATTCGTTATCCATGACAGTCAACTCGAGACGCAATCTTGGAGACGATTACAGTGGAACGCTTTCGATTTTTGCGACCCTAAAGAAGAAGCAATATCAACAGATGATGACGGAGAATGGAAGCAGGACGTGAAAAGCTATTGCCATCGAACAGCAGCGTCATAAGATGACAATTCAGATGGCATTCGGAACGGGAAATCCAGAATAAGCATGCGGTGAAAGCAACAAAGAGAAGCATGCGATGTGATCGTGCTCCTTTGTTCGGAATACGGGACGAAAGCCGTCCCGCCTTCGCATCCTTGCTTCCGATCTGTACCAGGATCTTTGTCAGCCTCCCGATACTGAGTAACGTGTTTCACCACTCAGTGGGCCACCCCATGGTACAATAATTACGATAATGTCAACACCAACGCCTGAATCACAATCAGTCGGGAAGAACTGGGTATCCCGCTTTATCTCCACTCAAACTGAGCTTCGTACAAAGTGGAATCGCAAATTCCATTCACTGCGTGCAAAATACAAAGATCCTGTTGAACAGTGGCATGCCAGTCCTTGATACCTCAGGCAGAGTGCACGTGATAGATGCCAAGGAATGCATTGACATGCATATAGGTGTACTTAACCTCCTTAGAAAACAGCACACACAGCGAGAACTCAATTTTTGGAATTTACAGAAGTATCATCTAAAGATCATCAAAACACCTCTGCCAGTGGCCGCTCCGGCCTCTAGAGGCCATCGCGCGTCCCTCAGCGTCGATGAGATATCTCTAGAGTCGCCGTCGCGGCCACGGCAGAGCAAGCAGACGAATACATGAGCAAGCTACACGAACGATGCGTCCACCAAAGACAACAGCAACCATCTAGTCACTATCTCCCGGCTAGTCCATCACCCCAGATGACACTGCAACGCTCCGAGTCGACGAGTCACTGCTAGAACGGCAATACCTTCAACACAACTCAAACACCAGACGCCCGGTGCGCAACAATCGGCACCACACACCACTGCAACGACTAGACAACCTCTCCCAACGTCTTGGCAAACCGTCCTGCTACAAGCTGTTGCCCAGAGCCTTGAGCCTCTCCCCAAACTGTTGCCTCCCAGTTATGGCATTGGCAAGAGTAGGTGCGCGACACAGTAAGTAGTAAGGACGCATAGAAGGAGCCTATTGGCGGCAAATCCCCTCCCTGTAAGCTAGCAGACGTAGCCTTGAGCCTCTCCCCAGACTGTTGCGTCCCAGTTATGGCATTGGCAAGAGTAGGTGCGCGATATAGCAAGCAGGGAGAGCGACTAGCAGCAGATAGGCTCCGACTATAAGACGACAGGTCTACAACACAATCGGTGCGACACGATACGGCAGCTGCTAGAGAACCTCATCTACTATCGTCTCCGCAAACCGTCCTGCTGCAAGCTGATGTCCAGAGCCTTGAGCCTCTCCCCAAACTGTTGCCTCCCAGTTATGGCATTGGCAAGAGTAGGTGCGCAACACAGTAAGCAGTAAGGACGTATAGAAGGAGCTTATTGGCGGCAAATCCCCTCCCTACAAGCCAGCAGACGTAGCCTTGAGCCTCTCCCCAGACTGTTGCGTCCCAGTTATGGCATTGGCAAGAGTAGGAGCGCGATATAGCAAGTAGGGAGAGCGACTAGCAGCAGATAGGCTCCGACTATAAGACGGCAGGTCTATAGCACGATCGGCGCCATACAATACGGCAGCCACCAGACAGCCTCGTCCACGGGCATACCCGGAGTATCACACCGAAGCAGCGAAATCACGACTACGATGGTTACTATTGTCTCCAGCATCACACAACCAAATACACCGCCGCATAGGAATCTGGTGCAAGGCAACTTTCACAAGCAGAAACATACTTAGGGAACCCATTGGCCTTGAGGGATAAGGCGAAACAGATAGACAAAGCTGAGCATTAGAGGGAGACTGTAGGTAGAAGGATAGCGAAACACGAGGCATTGCCTCTTGAGTCTACATAGCACAGATATACTAGCAGAATAACCAGTATCTACAAGAGCCAGCGGGCATTTGGAGATACTGGTTAAGGGAAAAGAGGGAGGACGGAGGGGACAGCTGGTCTTGTTTCAGTGAACGGGGCGAAGTGGGGCGCGGTGGATTATATAATCTATCACGTGTCGGCTGTCTGATGAAGTCCTCCTAACCGGACATAGCTGCGTGATTAAGCGGCTGCAACCGAGTAGGATAAAATCAATCAATCAATCAATCAATCTTAACCTCCTTAGCCATTACAGTCAAGTCACTGGGTGACGCTTGTTCTGTTCATCGGCTCCTATCGTTAAGTTCGTGTTGAATCTACTTCCGAATAACTTTGTTTTGCTCGTTCAGCGTAACAGGTTATGAGCCTGGGTTTTGCCTAGGTTCTACAGGACTAAACCGATAGAAAGGGAACTACGTCCCTCCCAAGGATAAGAGACGGCGTTGAATGTGACAGGGTCAGCATTCAAACAGGGACACCAACTCTCCCAAGGATAAGAGCAGGCGTTTGATCTGACGGGGTCAGGATCGAACAAAGGAACAACAACCCTCCTAAGGACAAGAGGTGTACAAGTGCTTCGACAAGAGTCAGGAAACGAAGACTAAAGGATATGTCTTCAGAGCACAAATTCAGGCATCCACTGCCAACACTGAGTTGCGAGAACTCAAGGATGTGGTTCCAAAGAGCAAGGAATTACTTGACTGGTGAAGGGACCTGGTGGGTCATTTCCCAGGCCACCAAGTACATCACATACAAACTTCCAGATTATCGCTATCTGGTACAGACAAGAGCACCAAAACCACCAGGTGCTGAGGTACGCGGTCTCTAATATGAGACGACATTGTGGTGAGCAATCGTCGCGTGAATTAAGGGCTGTATCCACCACAAAAGATCACCAGCCGAAGGACACCAAAACCAGCTCAACCAAGTGGCATACTCCATAAGACGCAATCCTTCACTCCTCAGCCAAAGAATAGGAAAGCGCAAATATCTGTTGGACATGAACCTCTCCGTCGTTGCCTCTCCACCATTGCCACCCAGCTCAACCAAAGGACACCGTGAGATGGAAGATAGTTACCTCTCTACCGTTTTTTACAGGATCTCGAACACCAACGCTACGAAGATGAAACCACTTCAATCATCACAGACCTTCCCTGCGACGATGGTTCCGCTCAGCGTAGCTAGACTATTCTCTGCATAACGAGTAGCCGTAAATTCACCTATCAACTTTGCGCATACATTGCCAAGACTGACAGGTCACTTCTACTGCATGATCTCCATGACTGACGGTCTTCTCGATCCTTACGATTCACACACGGTCCCTTTCACGCTGTTCACACAAACGGTTCACACACACAATACATGGCAGGTTCGGGTTCGGAAGCCTGGACAATAGTTAGGCAGATTCCTTCCCTCTCAGTTTTGAAATTCTCCTCGATGATAAACCAACACTTCTTTAGTGACTGCAGCCCGTCATCAGAATAAAGGCTTGGTCACTTTTCATTACGACTCACCACCAACACCTCCAGCGGGTGAGAACCATCGACCCACTAGCAAAGACGACACACTGCGATGTTCCTCTCCACCGAAACCTCCCTCTCCAAAGTTTTTTCTCAACGTGCTTCCATACCTGGATAGCTTCTCCTCTCTGAAGAAAAAGGCCTCAAGTCTCTCGCACCTACTCGACTCCACCGCTTCCAGCATGCTACCATTCGCAAGCTAGTCGCTGTCTTCATACTCCGTGCGTCTATCCCAATCACAACGTTGCGATAGCTGTAAGGTATCGTGTCATTCGGGCAGTGAATCCACACCTCTCTCTCTCGTCAACAATAGAACCCAGCAGTGACAGCATCCTCACCATAAGCGCTATCAAGAATTTCAACGACTTCCATCATACTCCCGCCATCGCTCCCGAAAGCCACCATACATGCGCAGCACCGAGTCCTCTCCACCGAGTCAGTATTATCACCACAAATCTACACCACCCAGCTCAGCCGAATATCGAGGAAGCTCCTTCAACCATTTCGAACACCGATTCCTCTTCACCGATTCCTCTCTACCAGCAGAAATCCATTTTCATCCACCTCGAGACTTCAGACACAACAAAGTCCAGCCCGAGGTAGCTCCAGGTCTGTGGCTGCGCTATCAGCATCACGGACTTTAATTCGTCTGCTGCGCAATGATTGCTGTAATTGGATAAATTGCAGGAAACCGACTTCCAGGATGCAATGATCGATACCTTCCAGACTAGACGTTCTTATTTATTGTCCCAGCATCTCACCTCTACTAGCAATAGCAGCAGGTACATACCCCTCCACCGTATCCTCCCCAGCCCGGATCGCACATCGTCCTTTAATCGCTCTCAAGTACCATCAGCGGCGGCTTCATCGGTAGAGTCATTGTAGACTTCACCCGCCAACAAATACGACATCTCCTCTTTGAAGAAGAAAGCCACAGGGCGCCGATACATCGAAGAACCCCTCCTCTCCTTACCGGCACCTCCTCACCGACACCTCCTCACCAAAACCGCCTCACCGAAACCTCATTACCGAAACCTCCTTGCCGAAACCAAAAAGTACATTGCAGGCTACTCAACCAAAGAATACCGTGATGGAAGACACCGCCCTCACTCCCGAAGCCATTCTTCGAGGCTGCCTGTTCTTCCTTGCTCTCAAATACCAACATCTAGCAGCAATGGCAGCATTGTCACCCCCGCGGTCGAATCATGCACCCTACAAGGTCCTCCTCTCCACCGAATCCTCTCCACCGAATCCTCTCCACCAGACAACGAGGGCGCACGCATATCTCCTCTTGCGACTCCAGCTTTGGTGAGTACCCACCACCGTCACTCCTACAACACCAGATTGGAAGGAAGTCACCCGAATCATTGGTGCCGATTATCCCACCACTGCATCACTCCGCACACCAAAAGATGCGCCCGAAGCCTTTCGCATGTACTTCAACTGGTATCTATCAGAAGGTTTTTTTCCAAGCCTTTCGCATGTCGTTTTGACGTCTCGAACCCAGCTCACCTCGTCACTGAATATGGAACTAATCTGAAGCAGACTCCCGCACCAGACAACGAGGGTGTCGTGCTCCTTCGTCACGTACGCGTCTACATAATTCGACTCGCTTTGTTATCTCCCGCTCGGCCTCGCGGTCAAAACAATGAACAAATTGGTGGAGAAGGCTGCGTACTAGCAAGTCCAGTTTCTTTCCGCCACCGAGTTTCATATTCAATGACGAGATAATTGTTTGGGTTGCGAACCTGGATATCAATCTTCATTACACACAAAACCGTCACACCAATGAAGTGGGAGTCCTTCACACCAGCAATAGTTCTGCACGATGCACAATCATTTTGCCCCAGCCTGTTATCTGTCACGGCGCCGATTACTGCACCAAAAAAAAACAGCACACACAGCGAAAACTCAATTTTTGGAATTTACAGAAGTATCATCTAAAGATCATCAAAACACCTCTGCCAGTGGCCGCTCCGGCCTCTAGAGGCCATCGCGCGTCCCTCAGCGTCGATGAGATATCTCTAGAGTCGCCGTCGCGGCCACGGCAGAGCAAGCAGACGAATACATGAGCAAGCTACACGAACGATGCGTCCACCAAAGACAACAGCAACCATCTAGTCACTATCTCCCGGCTAGTCCATCACCCCAGATGACACTGCAACGCTCCGAGTCGACGAGTCACTGCTAGAACGGCAATACCTTCAACACAACTCAAACACCAGACGCCCGGTGCGCAACAATCGGCACCACACACCACTGCAACGACTAGACAACCTCTCCCAACGTCTTGGCAAACCGTCCTGCTACAAGCTGTTGCCCAGAGCCTTGAGCCTCTCCCCAAACTGTTGCCTCCCAGTTATGGCATTGGCAAGAGTAGGTGCGCGACACAGTAAGTAGTAAGGACGCATAGAAGGAGCCTATTGGCGGCAAATCCCCTCCCTGTAAGCTAGCAGACGTAGCCTTGAGCCTCTCCCCAGACTGTTGCGTCCCAGTTATGGCATTGGCAAGAGTAGGTGCGCGATATAGCAAGCAGGGAGAGCGACTAGCAGCAGATAGGCTCCGACTATAAGACGACAGGTCTACAACACAATCGGTGCGACACGATACGGCAGCTGCTAGAGAACCTCATCTACTATCGTCTCCGCAAACCGTCCTGCTGCAAGCTGATGTCCAGAGCCTTGAGCCTCTCCCCAAACTGTTGCCTCCCAGTTATGGCATTGGCAAGAGTAGGTGCGCAACACAGTAAGCAGTAAGGACGTATAGAAGGAGCTTATTGGCGGCAAATCCCCTTCCTACAAGCCAGCAGACGTAGCCTTGAGCCTCTCCCCAGACTGTTGCGTCCCAGTTATGGCATTGGCAAGAGTAGGAGCGCGATATAGCAAGTAGGGAGAGCGACTAGCAGCAGGTAGGCTCCGACTATAAGACGGCAGGTCTATAGCACGATCGGCGCCATACAATACGGCAGCTACCAGACAGCCTCGTCCACGGGCATACCCGGAGTATCACACCCAAGCAGCGAAATCACGACTACGATGGTTACTATTGTCTCCAGCATCACACAACCAAATACACCGCCGCATAGGAATCTGGTGCAAGGCAACTTTCACAAGCAGAAACATACTTAGGGAACCCATTGGCCTTGAGGGATAAGGCGAAACAGATAGACAAAGCTGAGCATTAGAGGGAGACTGTAGGTAGAAGGATAGCGAAACACGAGGCATTGCCTCTTGAGTCTACATAGCACAGATATACTAGCAGAATAACCAGTATCTACAAGAGCCAGCGGGCATTTGGAGATACTGGTTAAGGGAAAAGAGGGAGGACGGAGGGGACAGCTGGTCTTGTTTCAGTGAACGGGGCGAAGTGGGGCGCGGTGGATTATATAATCTATCACGTGTCGGCTGTCTGATGAAGTCCTCCTAACCGGACATAGCTGCCTGATTAAGCGGCTGCAACCGAGTAGGATAAAATCAATCAATCAATCAATCGATTACTGCACCATCCGCTACGGAATCATTACAGACGGGATAACCACCACAGCTTTTCACACCAGCCACGGAATTGACGATACTGTAATGTAAGCACAGTCACTGTCGTATCCTTGGCACTGACGGGGGCGGTGCAATCTCTGCATCTCAAGGATACCTCAATGTTCGAAGAAAAACAATGAACAATCAAGAACACAAGAGACTTATCCATATATGTTTAATTTATTATCATTTCATTATCGTTACATTATCATTTCATTACTATTTCATACACGTGTACAAAGCCGAATCAACAGTCACTAGTTCTACACAATGCCCACCACCTCACTTTTCATTGCGATTCCAGGAGGCTGCCGAACAAATACCTTCAGCGGCGTGTTACAACTCCTCTCCACCAAAGGACAAGAGCCATAACTTCAACCAAAGGACTCGCACACAGCTACCCGGCCAGGCGCGGAAGATTAGTCAAAAATTTGCATCACCTCCACCAGCAATGGCAGCATTATCCGACAAAAAGAAAGCCACAATCCTGTCACGCGCTTTCTGGCCGACAAACATTCCAGGAGACCGCCACCAGTGAAAGTGAAAAATCCTCACCGAAACCTCGTAAGCACGGATGAAGGCGCTGGAGAACTTACGGAAGGAATTCCTCTACCGCCGAACTGATCCATCGCACCAGACTTCGATCTTCGAGAGCTTCCTCCACCGTAAGCAACTACAACCGGAACTTAGCCATCATAGACAACTTCGAACCGCATCGCACATAGCTACCTGGCCTGGTTCAGCTATAACAACAGTATCCTCGCTCCCGAAAGCTGTCATACCACAACCGCGACTTCGTTATCACAGACTACTTCGAACCGCATCGCACATAGTTATCCGGATTGGTTTAACTATGAGTACCCAACAGCAGTTAACCCGGCAATCGCCAGCAATTCAAGAAGTCACCAAGTAGTGACCCAGCGCAACAGAAGGAAACCGTGATGGAAGATAAGTACTCACGACCCGATCTCTCGTCGTGCGCCTCCAGCAGCAACTCAGACATAATAACGGATGACCAACCGCACCACCGCAACTACGGACTTAGCACGGCCCAGTTTTGGCAACAACCACAACTGCACACTTCGAGATTGGTTTAGCTATGAATACCCAACAGCATTCGGTCCGGCAGCTCAGTTACCATCTTTCGAGGCTTACCACAACCGGCAGTCGCCAATAATCAAGGCGTCGCCAAGTACCTCTTCACCACCGAATCATATACCCAGTGCACCGCATTACTCGAATCTACCTGGTTTCATCTCAGTTACCTCTACCAGCAATGGCAGCATTGTTACCCCAGGCGCAATACAGGCCACAGCCGAACTCTTACCCAGCACCTCCACCGCACCGGATATTACTGCACCACATAATGAGATCGTCTCCACAAAGAATAAAGCAGAGTTCTACACAATGCCGTGAAAGGAACCGAAGCACACGAGGACACCGCCAGAAAGCACCAAATTGACGCATGAATGGAAGCGAAACTGGAATCACCAAAGGCCAAATTGTTTGGAGGTAGTCCCTCGAACACTTGGCCTACTCTACCCTTTGAACCCATCGCACTAATACGACATCTCCTCTTTGAAGAAGAAGTCGGATAATCCGTCTCTCAACCACAACTTGAGAGAAGACAGTGTACACATTTGAGAACACGGTTGTCAATCATTCTCATTGCGACAGCCATCGAGTCCTCTCCACCAATAGAAATCCATTTTCATCAGGAATCACGTATCGTCTAGATACTCGCAACGCCCAACACAAGCTCACTGCGACAGAAGAGCAAACGCTTGTCCGATATATTCTCGACCTCAATTCGCGAGGATTCGCGCCCCGGCTGTGTGAGGTAGCAGATATGGCGGAGAAACTACTAGGTATACGCGGTGGAGAGCCAGTAAGATACTACAGGAAGACCCAGAGATTATCGGCGCGTGGTTCAAGCTCGTTGCAGATACTAAAGCCAAGTACGGCGTCCATAACGAGCATACGCACAACTTTGACGAGATTGGCTTCCAGATGGGGGTTATTGGGTCAATGAAGGTCGTCACAGCTTCTGAAAGACGTAAACGGCCTAATTTGATCCAGCCAGGCGATCACGAGTGGGTTACAGTTATCCAGAGCATCTGCGCCGCCGGGTATGCGACCCCGCCCTTCATTATCTACAAAGGACGCGTTCACACCTCTGCGTGGTATGAGGAGGCAGATATACCACGGAATTGGAAGCTCTCGGTCTCTGAGAACGGCTGGACAAACAACGCGCTTGGTCTTAAGTGGTTGAAGCATTTTGACGCGCATACAAAGGCGCGTCAAGTAGGGGGGTATAGGCTGCTCATCTTGGACGGCCATGAGAGCCATCTCAACCAGGGTTTCAAGGACTACTGCCTCGAACACAAGATCCTAACGCTCTGAATGCCACCTCATTCATTGAATATCCTCCAGCCGCTTGATGTGGTCTGCTTCTCGCCGTTGAAGTGCAAGTACTCTCAACGAGTTCGAGACTTGGCACGCCGACGCGTCTGCCATATCAACAAAGAAGGCTTCCTCCTGGCCTTCAAAGACGCGTTTTTCGACGTGTTTACAGAAGAGAACTGTCGAAAGGCTTTTGAGATGGTAGAGCTAGTCCCTATCGACGCGGAGGTGGTATTGGATCGCCTTGAAGTACGGCTACGTACCCCACCAGCACCCCCACCGCAGGAGACGCCGTGGCAGTCAAAAACTCCAAGCAATACTCATGAATTTGGATCCCAATCCAAGCTCGTAAGCGAGTCTTTTTCTCGGCCACCAGTTACTGCGCAGGCAGGCTTTTCACAGCTTGTTAAAGGCGCTGAATCGATGCTGCACCAGAACGCCCTACTTGTTGCACGAAACCACGAGCTTGAAGAGCAATTGGCAGTAATGACGAAGCGAAAATCGCGCAAATGGAGGTGGATCCAGCAAGGTGGTACTACGGAGTATGGGACTGCAGCAGCGCGGGTAGCTGCTGAGGCGTCTGTTGCGCCTCAGGGATCAAAGAAGGCTCGTGGTAGTGGTGATCAAGAAAAAGCCCGACCAACTGTAAGGCGCTGTGGGAACTGTGGCGGGACCGGGCATAACGCGCGAACGTGCAAAAAAGATACTGAGATATCTTCTGAATTAGATGCGAGCACAACGTACGTAGGCTCCTTATTTGATAGTGATGAAATTGAGGATGCGAAATATAAGTTCGTTGTGCCAAGCCTTTTTGACCAGCTCGCTGGTGGAACACGTTAGTTATAAGAGAATAGATACTCCGGTAGCGGAAGCCATGTAGTAGCGCAGTTGGCCCGCCAAAACTCGCACGAAGGAACATCTGATTTATGAGATATTTGTAAACGCTGAAACCTTCTTCATTCATGTCATTTTACACCCCCAATAATATCGATGACACTAATTTGGCTTACCATTACAAGATCATCGTCAACGACTCACGTGGTATATACTACCAGCTTGTAACAGGAGCATAAGGCTTTCCAGCTGGTTTCTGGGCCTCAGAACGGTAAAATAAAAGTCTTTGCAGTGTCCACTTCTGAGTCTAACCTTATACAGTTCCTCGGTCTCACAATTACCAACCGCCAGCAAGTCACATACGTCTAATTCAAGCTATCTCCGCTACTTTCCAAGCGTTGCAACTCCAAACAAAAAGCGTCTGTATATTGCCCTATACCCCAGCGGAGTTGTTGACAATGATGAAAGGAGGTTTTTGAATAGTCTCTCCATTAGCTGGTATAAGCTGATGCTCCCAGATATCATTGGGGATTCCTAATTGGACCCAAAGCGGAGAAGAGCGCAGATGCCCCCGGTATTCGTTATCACGTGAAGAATCACTCGATTAACGGATGGACGTACGAAGAGAACATCGTCAGCGATATCAGAGCAACGTACAACCTACCCGCCCGTATTGTTGTTGCAAAGGTGGAGAACGAACAACGTCTAATTGAGCTTATTCGCAATATTCCCGTCGTCGATGGGGACCCAAACTGGAGATGTCGTACATGGGTTGTGCAGGCTCTAGCAGAGATTGCGGACAACGGTAGCTGCGTGGGCTTTTCTGAGCTCGATTGGGGAACTCTTGAGAAGTTTGCAAGGCAATATGTTGCACAGAAAACTGCTGCAGGGAGAGGTACGCGAAGGCAGAGGATTTATTGAAACCTAAACCGACTTATGATTTGATCGAAGGGAAGGAGAGCGTGCCTTAAGGTGAGAATAGTCGCCTCGATTGGGAGCGCAACATAATTCAACACTCACCCCACCATTGGTTGCGAGTTCTTTCCATATTTAGTTCTTCCAGATAAGGGTGAAGTAGGGAATGGAGAATGCCCTGCCATTCAGTTCTAGTCCTGTTTCCAAACCATGCAGTTGTGAATTCCCAATAGGGAGGATACCACCCCGATGACTCCCAATCAATAATTCCAACTATCTTGTCCCCAGAAACTAAGATGTTGAATGGGTTTAGATCGCAATGTGTGAAAACTGGGGGTGGCCATTGACCTTCCTGTTTCGCAATCATAGTTTTGATGTCGTTGGCGTCCTGGCTGCCGACGTGGTCGCCTATCTGTGTTGCTTGAAGATTGTATCTCAGCCATCGATGAAACCCTTGAATTGTTGTGAACGGCCCAAAGCGTGGGGTCCCATGCGGGAGACGGAAGTCGTACAAAGAGCTACCAATACAACTTTGAACTCCCGTGCCAGGCGGCGGTTCCAAAGCCCGAAGCTCCTGGACCATGTCTTTTAGTTGCGAGAAAACTTTCCCAAGGGACTCAGCAGAGAGTTTCTTCCAGGCACTTGCTAATTCTTCGCCTTGGATCCGTTCCATGACAAGGTAAGCTCGTTTTTTGTGGAGAAAGGAGCAGTAAACTTTAGGAACAGGTATCGAGGTGTGTTCTGCGATATACTTCATTGTTACGGCTTCCGTTAGGTGTACCGAATATCCTGTTTTGATGATTCTGTATTTCGAAATTGGTACACAAGCGCCATCCCGGTGAAAGAATCTGGCCGTGGTGTGAAGTGCTAAACGAGCCAAAAAACGTCGGGTATATGTGTTGTTGATCGCGAGGTCTTTGCTTCCTTTGTGCTGGATTTCGTAATTGTTCGCAGGATTGAAGTAAGGATCTGCCATCGCAAGAGCGATAAGAAAGAAACAATCGGTAGTGAGAAAAGGGCGACTTGGAATGCGAGGTGTAAAAATTGTTCTAGTGTCGTTGTTGCAACGGATGACATGGCCGTAGCTGGTGTGAAAGAGCACTGCACAGGACCAGCAGGCTCACGCAAAAGGGAGGACCGCGGAGGCTCGAGAACGGGCGGGACGATACGGTCTATCGTACGCTGCTGATAGCTCGTGGTAGGCAGATTCATGCGGTGCTTGAGAGTTGAGTGACGAAGATGAAAGGTTGAGATTACAGTACTAGGGCAAAAGTTTCCGTACAATTAAGCGAAAACGCGAAATCTACACCTCTCATTTTTTAACACATTATCTTTGCACTACCATTATGCCACCTCAACGAAAGCCATTGACTCCTATAAACCCGCAGAGGCTTCCTAATCATCGTCTTACTCCATATCAACGCGGCAAAATTGATGCGCAGCGTGAAGCCGGGCTCAGTTTAGGCGCAATTGCGGCGCTACAAAAACTACCGCGTTCCACCATCCAATACAGCCTTGAAAAGGCCCCATTACGCCAGAACGGCGAATCCCTACCTTCCAGCGGCCGGCCACGCTCGTATACAGACCGAGATGAACGATCTCTGTTACGCTTTATACATACGCAGCCTAAGTTAACGTACGAGGAGGTCAAAAGACAGGCTTGCATCGATTTTTCGAAGGATACCATCAGGAGGATATTGAAAGAGTACGGAATCGCAAATTGGAGGTCTGCAAGGCGCCCTTTCCTCACACAGGTACATGCTGACGCCAGGAAGCTCTGGGCAGAGCAGCACATCTCGTGGAAAGCTGAAGATTGGGCGAAGATTATATGGTCTGACGAGTGCTCAGTTGAGCGAGGGACCGGCAAGGCAAGAACATGGTGTTTTCGCACACCAGGACAAAAATGGGAGACCTCAATGATTGATACCTATAAGAAGGGTAAAGGAGTGTCTATCATGATTTGGGCATGCTTCTCTGGCCAAGTAGGGCGCTCTGAATTGTACATTCTTAAGCGTGACCTAGAGAGCAAGCGTCAAGGCTACTCTACGAACTCGTATATCAAGTTACTCGACGAAATGTTACCTACAGTATACGAACCGGGCCTTAAATTTATGCAGGATAACGCGCCTATCCACAAAGCCAAAAAGACTACAGTCTGGTTTAAGGAAAACCTCATTCCACTACAAGATGCGCCGCCCTACAGTCGTGATATGAACCCGATTGAAAACCTCTGGCGGAGGCTCAAGGAATTGGTCTACAAAGTGGAACCTATGATTGAATACGTTACTGGCGGTGTAGACAATATACGAGAGGTTCTAGGAGAAGCACTTATTAAGGCCTGGCGGCTTATTGAACAACATTATTTTGATGCTGTACTTGAGTCAATGCCAAGGAGGGTTGAGGCATTACTGGCGGCAGATGGTTGGCACACAAAATACTAAATAGCTCACTGAATGGCTCATTTTGTAGCCCTGGTATTACTGTACATTATACGAGAATATGAGCGAAAATGATCGCGTTGAAAGCGCGATAATGTAATTACAAGAATCACCATTTTTTGAGCGATCTCGGCTGTACGGAAACTTGTGCGACCCTACTGTAGGTGCTCTCTAAGGAGCCGCCCAGGCCTGCTAAAGAGCCCACCAGCCCTTTTAAACGTGTCCTGTTAAAGTTGTTCCACTCCGTGCTGCGATCCACAAGTTTGAGGCATAAAACCTACACACGTCGCTGAATACTAACAGTATACACTTGCTCTTTTCTAGATGTCTATATAACCAGTGAGTCCTTCCGCTCTGCGTGCGTCTTTGGCGAGGACAAGCTGTAGCTTGCGAATTCGAAGTTGATTGACAGCGGAGAAATCTTCAAGCGTTGTGCCGCGTTCGCCAGCGTGCACCTGGAAGAGATTTTCCCCATACAAGATGTTAGTGCATCCTCCCTAGCTTGTTTGCACACCAATACGATGCTCTTATCCTGCTTCTTTTCCCAACCCAAATTCCAGCCCATGTGGTTCAATTTCACGAGTACGGATCCATTTACACTTAATTCCTCCAGATCCTTAGCCTTGTAGGTGAGTGGATGATTTGTTGCACTTCGTTGTTGAACCGCATCAACAAATGACAGGAGTACGGATTTGTGCCGCCAAACACCATTGACATCGATGACAGAATCGCATTTGATGCGGTATCGGAAGATTTGGTGCCGTAACTCGAAGGGATGATTGATACCCTACCATAGGGAACTGGATTTTGTCCGCTTTGGAAATTCCTTGACGAGATCTTGTACGAGGGCGTTGACATGTTCGGGAAGACCCTTCGATAGTCCGTTCATCCTAATGCACACCCTTGTCCATGTTTGCGATGGCAAGCCTGAAACAATCAAGATGGGCTGTTTTGGAAAACGGTAGGTCGGCATTCGTGTCTGTTTCCATGGGTTTTTGCGTAGAGCGAAGGCCATCACGACTGACGATCGCAGGTCCCTCTTCTGACACAGCATCTAGACCAATACAATTAGCTCCAGGGAAAGAATAGCGGGCTCAGCAATCATACCTTCTTCCAAAACGGTCGATGGATTTTGAGACTCAACTTTGTTGGAGACTTCATGAGCAACACGTGCTGCTGCAGGCGATTTGCTACCACTGGCGGAAATTTCCCGGTCCTCTCTCGCTTTCTTTGCGAATCGTCCGCCCAGGCCTCGTGGGGTCGAAGTAGGTTTTCGCTTCATCTTTGATGCTGTCGCAAGCCGAATTGAGGCTGTTTGGTGTTCTTTCAGCCGCGTGGCAGAGAGAAAATTGAAGGTATGTGAGACTTTGTGGAGTTGCTTCTCAAGTTTATGGGCTGGAAGACAATGTTGATGGTATAGAAGAAAGTGAGTGCTCGATCGGTATTGGTGCTACAATTGTTGGCTACTAAATTTCCAGCTGTTCTTGAGGCTTTTGTGCCAGGAATTGTGGAGGTGGTGGCATCTGGGTGTGGATGGAATGCTGAATAGCAGACTGGTATGTTTCCTGCTGATTCTGTCCCTAGAATCGAGACATCCAGAGATTGTGTTCCTGCTCCTTGAACTACTGAGTGTGCAATCCGAAGAAGCGATGGTACTCGCTGTTCTCCGAACGCAAAATGGCGTTTGCTCTGAAGAGCGAGTCGCAACTGCGCTCGGATGCGGTGAGCTTGCGGCTAAGCTCGCTATACTTGCCGCAGTAAGGAATCCGGTACTGCCGGAAGTCGCATCGCTGGCAGAGCTGGGAGGGTTTGGGACCGGCTTGGAGTTTGGCGATCTTGTCGCCGATATCCAACACCTTGTATTGTGCTTACTAAGTGATTGCGGTCGTTTTTTCAAAAGTTTCGTTGAAAATATAAGGAGCCAAGAGGGATAGCACAGGCCGTTTACTCTGTTACTAGCCAATCGAACGCCTTCATTCGGGGGTAGGTTATTTCAAAAGATTCGATTGATGACATTATTCGGTTCGCCCTCTGCCGTCAAACAGAATGGTGATTGGTTGCTCGCCATGCTACTAGGAAGGCGCTGATTTTCCCATCTGAATACGGGATGACCTCTTCGATATGGACCGTTGATATCGAAACACTGCCGCACGCATTTGGATAAATCTCAGGGCGGGGAATCTTTTGTACATATTCTGTCCGCAAGCCTGGTTCAATCCGACCCGATTGCGCCTTGCTATATCACTACGGTCATAGAATTATGTAGATTACAACGATTTTAGGTGTATTTTACATCTAGATTCCCGTGGCCGATTTCACCCTTTTTTGGTGTAATTTACAATGGAATCTCCGTTTTTTGGTGTACGTATCTTGTTACAATGCACTAGAAAATCCCGTAGATTACAATCCGTTCAAAAAGCAATATATTCTCGTGATCTCGGCGAGATTGCCGTGTCACTCATCACCACTAAATATAGTGTAATATAGCTAATATACAGTGATTTTAAGGCTCCAAACCATGCATTCTAACATAGTTCAAAGCTCCTACAATAAGCCGTGACTTGCGCGTGCGATGGCCCTCATCTTTTTCTTCTAGAACCCCAATTAGGCAGTAGATACCTTCCACCTCAATGATCTCCTTTCTACCATTCTCGTGAGCCACAGTAATCTGGTGTACGTAGTCATCCAATTGAGGGTTCTTCCACCGTGTAATGAGCGCATATTGACGAGATCTGACCATGAAAAATGTTGATATTGAGCCGAAATTGCAGCGTGGATTGGCTGCAGTGCGGTAGCAGACATAGTGGTCCCTGCGATTGAGGTCAGTGACGTATTGTGACGAGATTGAGCCAATTGAGACGTCTTTTGAGAGTTTGCAGCGCTTGTAGTAGATTATACGATACCTCGCGATCCTTGGCGTTATGGAGTTGACGATTTTGGCCAGATCTGAACGCATTCTACGGCTTAGATAGTGATATCTTTTAATACGACATCTCCATCGACGTCATCGATCTCGTCGCTCAATGGCCGCCGCTGGCCACTGACTCGAGGGTATGGCGTAGGATCCTCGATATCGGGGTGTAGTCGATTACCATCGGTGGTCTCAAGTAACATTATATGGTTGAGCTGTTCTACTCGTAATAGACCGTTACCAATCGACTTATCGATTTGTGACTTGCTTGTACCGTGACTCTTTGCCGCAAAACAGTATCTTTCGAGTGGATATGACCAATAGTAACGGCAAGGGCCGTTTTTTCTGATGATATCGGGTAGATGTAGAAGCCAGTGATGGTTGATTGAGCAAGCCATTAACCTCTCCGGTACGTTACCGTAGTAGATTCGCTGATATTGGCTCACAAATCTGTATACAAACATCTCGAGATCGTTGAGTTGTTCAGGTGTAACAGATTCTGCAGTAGCAATATACCAGATCTCGTATAAATCGCAAAGATTTGAGTATGCAGGGCCATATAGATGACCGTGTAGAAGCGATATCCCATAGGTCTCAAGAAAGTCCTGCCATTCAGCCGATTTGAAGCCACGAATATGGTCGAATTTCCCTGGCATCCAGCACATTTTGGTGGGCATTGTAGTACGAGATTGACGTAGAGTCTTCGAGACGATATTCGCTACCGATGAGTTGAAAAGATAGTCACTACCTGGTGTATAGGTATCGTGATCTTTCTTATATGTATTGATCCGAGTACCGTTCCAGGTTTTCCAGAGAGTCTTCATGATAATGAGTGGAATATAATGCATAAGATCCATAGGGAAGCTATCAGGGAAGTGGAGGGTATCTAGTTCTAAGAGGATGCTTTTTCGTACAACTCCTAGGTTTGTTAGTCAATGCTGATTAATTGAATTGGTATGAGTAGATCTCCACGCCAAGGCGTCAAAATAGTCATGAAATAAGGCTTTTTGTTAGTAAAACGGCTTAATAATCATACTATCTCGTAGAAGTATGCTGAGGGTGATTCTAACTGGTCCGGTACTTACCAACAAGATCTGCCCAACCCTTACCAAGCAACAATGTATCCTCAATCTCTTGACGTAAGGCTTCTCTACAATGTAGATTACCCTTTAATTGATGCTCTGTATGAGGAACATAATAAGTCTTTTGCCCTGGCGACCATTTGGCTCGAATATAGCAGAATCTACAAGGACTCATTGCATTACCGGGGTGCTTCATTCCGCAGAGCTCAGATACTGCAGGGCCATCACCTATATGGTAGGTTAGTTAGCTAAAAAAAAGTATCTAGACTATTGAATGAAGTTGAAATAAATATTATTATAGATGTCTCCGGTAACCGAATGACCATATATTGAAATAGAGAGGGACTTACCACAAACCAACACCACATTCGCTCGCATCGTGAACTCTCTACCACGGTATTTATTGTGTGCCTTGACCCCAGTTTTGAGAAGTTTGAGCTCGTCAACGAGAGGCCTTAGATAGCTGTCAATATCCTCATGTTTGTTGGGCCCTGGAATGACGAGAGAGAGTAATATATTACCCTTCTTATAGCGAATCGATGGTGGTAGATTATAGTTGACGAGGATGACTGGGCTGACCGAGTGATTGCCCGATTTGATAGCTTGAACGCCATCATAATGTAGTGCAAAAGCGATGTCAGTTGGTCGCTTGAAATAGCCTTCTTTTCTGAGATCTCGGTACCTTTCGCCGGACCACCAGTCATCATAGACTAATGGTAACTGGTCAATAGGGTTGATCCAGTACTTTTGGTGGTGTTTTTGGAGGGTCTCTGCTCGTATAGCCGATTGGAATTGATACCTGAGGCGAGGTATAAGAGGGATATATAGGAAGGTTTTTCGTGCACGGCGAGTGCTATAGTAATAACGAGGTTCGTTACAACTACTGCAACCCTCTAGATTAGCGTAATCGCCAGTGTATGCAATACAACTCTTGATACAGCAGTCAAAGGTTCTACCCTCGAGCCTCGTCAGTGCCGTAAGAACATCGCCGCGGCGGCGTAGATCTGGCAACTGTGTAGACCACCCATTCTCGACGATATAGCGTAGCATATTGTATTGTTCTCAGCTGACATGGTAACCAACCCATTCAGAGAGTTGTAGATACCGTAATTGGGCGTCGGAGAGTTGACGTACTTAAAGAAAGTTAGCTTTATGTTAACTTGGGGACCTCCAGCGTAAATGAAAGGCCAATTCTGCTAAGAGGACGTTACAGGGATTAAAATTAGTGTAGAATGAGGTTATATCGTCCTCGAAAAGAATTGAAGTTGCTCAATCGCTGAAGGTTCCTATTTATCTCAAAGTTAACTTTAACTTACTTCGCTCAAAGTCGATTCCATCACCAACATCGATATCAGAATCGTAATCTAGTGGCTCATTCTGCTCATTCTGAGGGCTTGGCGGGGTGTGAGACTCATCATCGACTATCTCGTCATCGGTCTCGATGCCGGCGGGCTCATCTGCAGCGTTATAGGTAGGAAGATTGAGGTTTTGACGTCGTATCCAAGCCTCACGATGTCTTGTACGAGTCCGGATAGAACATCGATGTATAGATTCGCCGAGATCTCGTTCAAAAAAGCAGAATACAGCCATTTTTGGTATGCCAGCGAGAGTGATGTGTTCGAGTCACAATAGAGGTGTGAGATTCTGAGGCTACCGGCCGCAGAATCCACCTCCGGATTGACTCGAGACGTTTGAAACGGCTACTGATTCGGACATATCGTTATTGTTGGTGTATGAAACGGTCTAGATGTCATGCTAAGGTGGGGTTGAGGTGTATAATAGGAGAATCTAGCTGTAGATAATTCTACCTTCACGATTAAAACCTTTCAAAGACTTATAATGGCGCCAAAAACAGCTTTGAGTGAACGCCCGATTGAGCAACCTCTTGATACCGAGATCACCACCTTGGCAGACATCCTCGTCACCATTAATCTGGCCGTGCGGAACTACCCGGAGAATATTCGCAAGGAGCTGATTGCAGACTATAAATCTGCGGTAGCGAAGTCACTCAATATCGCGAGATCTTATAGTCAAAAGGAGTCGGTTCCGATTCGCAATGGTGATGGGACTCTGAATCTTGAAGCGTTAGTAACTACTCAATATCTCATCAAAGAAAGCTACTTATCTCTCTCTTTTAGTACACGTTTTAATCCCGTTAAGCAAACCAAGCCTTTTAAATCTCAGAGTCATACAGATCGTCAAAATCTGTTCACCGCCCTCCATACCGAAAGTCCTATTCTATCCAGATACGTAGGCTATTGGCCCTCCGCAGCGTTACTAAAGATCAAGTTGGACTATATTCGTACCGAAGAGTGCCGACGAAGAAAGGTTATAATGACACCAAACGTTCCTCGAAAAAATGGCAGGGCAAAGTTGAAATCTACACCGATATCTACACCAACTTCATTAGCAAGTCAAGACACCGAGGGTGCCAGAATGATCGATTTTACACCTTCAAAGCCATCAAAACAGTCCTCTCATGTCGCCGAGGTGCTTGCTACACCTGGTATCTATTCGAGGTCGGTTTCTGCCGAGCCATCTTTGCCATATACATACGACGATGAGGCCGCCGATTTCGAGGACTCTCAGGATCAGATCAATATCGATGATGATATTAGCGTCTATAGCGATGACCAACACGATGACTACGCCGCTCGAATTGACGAGATTGATGGCGACCTTGAAGCGCTAGATTCTACTCTACAATCTACTCAGATAGCCTCGAAAAAGCGCAAGGAACGAGACCCTCAAGATTCTACTCTTATATTGGCCCCGAGTGCTAAAAGAAGCTTTCAAAAAACGTCAATTGTGGTGGATGTTAACGATAATAACGAGAGAAAGAGAGCTGAAAAGAAAGATTCTTTGGCCAAACAAGCTCTTGCATTGAAAAAGAAGACACAGCAAGATGCAGCCCTGGTACGTCAGAAAAGAAGCAGTTGGTTCAAGTCACTGAGTGGCCAATTACCCGAAATTGACGAAGAATCAGAGTCATGGTATATCATCGCTTCCACGGTATCTAACAAGAAGATGGCATTTGGAAGAGTCTGCACGTACGAGTGCTTCATTGGGGCAAAGACCCTGGACGCGGAGGATGCATAGCCCCCAGTTTAGGGCCTGGATTGGAGGCTATCTGCCTATGTCGCTGTAATTATATAGTTAATCTGGTGATAGAGCTAGATTTGTTGTTTTTGCGGCGATGCGGCGATGCAGTGCACGTGACTTTGGGGGGGGGGGGGGGATCTCCCCGCCAAAAACCAAAAAAAGGGCTGAAATTTACAATAGACTGAATGCTAGATTGTTTACGAACTTTTTTTGAGTACAATGAGAATTCCTGAGAGAAATCCCGTAAAAAACGGTGATCTGGTTGTATTTTCCGTGATTTTGGCGTTTACAATGTGTTTGTGACCGTAGTGTTAGCAGACGTCCCTCTGAGCACCACCTCGCCGCTGACTTTCCACAGATCTCCGAGCATGGCTTGTTGCAATGATGATTTGCCGGCACCGACTCGACCAACGATACGAGTCAATTCTCCTTTGTGCGCGGAGAAATCAATATCCTCGAGTGCATTTCGAGCTTCTGCTTTGTTCCAAGTGAAAGTGGCATCTCGAATTCGTACCGACTCTTCGCCTATTTCTTCAACCGTTTCCTTAGTGATGACCGCATCCTTCTGCAGCTCTTCAGCAGAGAAATAGGATGTCAATCTGCCGACCGCTACCGACGCCTCGATGATAGCGGTGATTACATTGGGCAGGACTGAGCGCGGGAAAGTTAGCAGGTTAAAGAGTGTCAGAGCAGGGAACACGATATCCGAGGTCAGCGGCTTATTCTGAGTTAGGACGAACACTGCAAATGTAGAGCAAGAGACCAGAAACGGTGTTGTTGACCAGGTAAAATTGGCGAAAGCTTGAGTAGCTCCAATCTTGCGCAAGGTCTTCAATTCCAGATCATTTCGAATGTAGTTGAGCTTGTTAATAAATGCCGTAGTCCATACGTAGAGTTTTATAGATTTCATGTTGTTGAGGATCTCGGTCATAAGACGTGTTCGAGCATCTTTGTTTGCCATTTGCGTCTTTTGCAAAGACTTCATAAAACGAGCGATGAGCCCGTTAGCTGGAATCATAAGAACCATCACAACAACACCCGCAATCATACTGAGTCCCACTAGTTGATATAGTGAGATCATGCACAACACTACCTGGAACGGGGCAGACCAGAGTTGTTGGCCGTATTGAGTCAGATCCTGCAAGCGCTGAACATCCACAGCCATGTAATTCACTATGTCGCCGGTGGATTTTGCAGCCCGTCCCTCGTTCGAAAGTCGCATTGACTTGACGTAGATTGAGGCTGTGAGAGCAGACTTGATTCTCATTCCTGTTTCGAAAGCTCTTTGAAAGTACTGATGCAAGGAAGCAGTCTGCATGACTGAAACGAAGAACATCGTCAAAGCAATCGCCACACCTTTGATCTGCGATTGAGGAGATTCGGTAGTGTACGAATCGACCCCTGAGATCAAGAGCCGCAGAAGCTGTGGTTGGATGAACTGGGAGGCAGTCGCTGACGGTTCACTACTACCACACTGACAATGGTGGAGAGTACGTTGATAAGGAAAGCGAGGCTATTCTAGCCACTCAGGGCATCACCCATCATCGCACGACTCCCTACAATCCTAAGCAGAACCCAAAAGCCGAGCGCTTCAATGGAGTTATCATGACTATGGCCAACCCTTAATTCATCGCCTCAGGACTTCCAGAGAAGTACTGCCCTTTGGCCTACACTCATGAAAACTACGTTCGCGTGAGGATGTTGCATCCCAGTGGTTCAATGACTATCTACAAGGCATGGTATGTGTCGTATCCTTGGCACTGACAGGGGCGGTGCAATTTCTGCATCTCAAGGATACCTCAATGTTCGAAGAAGAACAAGAACAATCAAGAATACAAGAGACTTATCCATATATGTTTATTTCATTATCATTTCATTAATATTTCATACACGTGTACAAAGCCGAATCAACACTGATTAGTGGTTACAAGGCGACCACAGATTAGCAAGAACCCAATTTTCCGACAATTGTACGAAACTCCCGCACTGCAGGAGATTATTGTACAACCCACGAGTCACGTATCGCACAACGGATACAATTCACTTAGATTTATTTGATCTAGAACAAATACGACATTGGAACCCGTACGATGTCTCAACTACCAATCGGAGCATTCCAAGCAAGCAGTCCTACACCGGCAGGCCCGGCAGTCCCAAGGAAGTTCCAATCGAAAGGGAAGGAAATTGAGCTATTACAAGAGGAGGAGCCAGAAGAAGAACCAATACCTCTATTTAGGGAGATCGCACAAGATACTGGAATCCCAATCAATATCCTAAAGAAGCACCTCAATCTACACAATTGGTAGGCAGATATCAACCCAGAAACGGAACCAGAGGAGGCAAACTTGACAACTTACCTTGTATTAAAACTATATCGACGTAAAGCGGGCAGGAATTACAAAGAGGAATCTAGTCGGAGAGCTGCGCGATGTTTTCTACGGATGGACAAATTATCAGTTTGGACAGATTAACAAACGTTTCATACGAATATTGATTCAACTCTGTCAAGACAGGCAAATTACAATCCGAGATGAGCCCGGCTGTACGGCTGCAAATCAGATGATGTATGTACTTGAGGACTCCATTCCACCAACACCCCGTATTGAGGAGAGTTTGGTGGAACAGCAGAGCCCAACTACAGACGAATCTGTTAGGCTACGGCTACCGACAATAGAACATGCAGTTCGCGCAAAGCAGGAGTTGGTAGGAGAAACCCTATTAGGACTCTCCGTTCGACAGAAAGGAACTCTCTCTCCAGTGGTGGAAATGCCGAGATTTCAACCCCAGATTGAGGAGAGAACTCAATCCCAGAGACCTGAGAACGCAGTACGGCAACCTCAATACCGAACCCAACGTCCTCAATCCTCTCGGCCTACTGGCATACAACAGAAGAATTGGGAAAGAGGCCGTACGAAGGAACTATCTCAATTTCAACTACCGACGCAACAGCAGCAGCAGCCTCCCCAAGGTTGGCTTGTACAACCACAAGCAGGAGGAGACGGTAGAGGAGAAGGAAACGGCGGAGGAGAACTACCAGGCCTACTATTAGGGTCTGGTAGCTTTGCACAAGGTTCCCCAGACCCATTAGGAAGAGGATACAATTCTCAAGGCGGAGGATATTCAGGTGGAGGGGATGGAAGCTCGTACGGAGGACCAGGAGCACTACCAACAGGATTACCAGCAGGACCACCAAGACCACCAGGACCGGATCCGTACGAACTTCCCACTACAAGATGGATCCCAAATGCCTTTGTCGAATCTCGTGCGATCGCCGCTTTCTCAAAAATATGGAAAAAGGAGAGATGCTACACCGGTGTACTGTACGACATCCTACAGGAGAAGGTGAAGCTATTTATCACTCTCTGCAGGCGACTCCAGATCTATGAGAACCAGTACCATGCTGTCTTCCCCGACATTCTTACCGGACGTGCAGAGACATTCTACCTTGACCATATCGGACCAGATATGAGATGGGACCAGATATATCGTGCGATGTACAACAGATTCAATACTAGCCAAAATCACGCAATCTACTACGCAGATTGGACAACAACCTCGTTTGCACGAAGAAGATCTGAGAACCCTGATAAGCCACTTCCCGAAGTGCTCCAGATTATGCTAGATAAGCTCCAACTTGTCCAACGCGCAATGGGAGAACCGTACAAAGGCGAGATACATCTCAGTACAGCTGTTACCAAGGCATGCAAAGGCGTACGAGAGCTGGAATCCGCATTCCTACGCCCAAGCACATCGTGCGAGAACTTGTTTGCAGAGCTCCGGTCCGCCCTTCAACTCTACATAGATCGGAAATCTACAAAGCAATTCTTTACAAGAGAAGGGCAACCCCAGCTACCACGGCCCTTGCACGAAGCAGATCAATTCTTCAATGACAGGAGATTCCGAGATAACAGTAAGGGAGGAACACCTGCTCCGTCGTACAGCAGAGGCCAGCAACCATGGCAGCCAAGAATAGATCCCCCGCATGAGGCGAATTCGGGACAGCAATCTTATTAACAACCATGGCAGAGATCCAAGAAACCATGGCAATCTAAGCCATTTTCTCGCACGGGAGGGAAAGGTTGCTGGATCTGCAACAAACCAGAATGCCGTTCCTGGAAACATACACCTGAGGAGCAAGCTCGCACGAAGAAGCAGTTCTTTACGGCAGTAGATGAAGCTGACATGGAACTCCCAAATGACGAGGAAATCCGACAATTCATAGTCTCGTACGAAAGTACCTATGAACAGTTCCTAGCTTCCCAGGACGACGAAGAAGACAAGGGACAACAAGTGGTTTCCTACCTAACCACCGCTGCATTCTACCACCGTACAACAGGAGAGGATATCTACGGCCAGGGAGAACCGTCAGTACGTGCGGAACAGTTTATCCTTGAAAGCAAATATGCTAAAGCATACCAAGGTGAACTTTGGGACACAGGCGCCGCACGAGTCTCTACAGTTGGGAAATGCCAGGTTGAAGCATACCTCCGAGAGTTCCCTCGTATGAAGATTGATTGGACACCTGGTAGTGCCCATATCTCGTTTGGAAGTGGACCACCTACTGCGGCAATTGGCACGATAGAAATGGAGAACTCTCTTGGCAAGATCACCTACCACATCTTGGAGACAGGCACTCCATTCCTCTTCTGCTTGGACGAAGGAGACAGGCTGAAAGCCTACTTCAACAATGTTAACAATACTATCGTACGAAAAGATGGATCTACAATCCCAGTCGTGCGAAAATGGAGACATCCTTTCTTCAATCTCAGCCAAAGAGAAGCCGCATCATTCCTAACTGAGACTGAACTTAGGAGAGTCCACAAGAGATTTGGCCACCCTCGTACAGAACGCCTACACACTCTCCTCAAGCAAGCTGGCTATACGGATGTTGAAGAGTCCGTGCTAGAACAGATCCGGAAGGTGTGCCATCAATGTCAATCGCACGACCAGGCCCCAAGAAGATTCAAGTCCTCCATCCAGGATAACTGCGAGTTCAACTACGAAATTATTATCGATGTAATGTACCTCGATAGTAAGCCAGTTCTCCATGTGATTGATGCAGCTACATCTTTCCAGGCAGCTACCTTCCTGAAATCGATGTCTGCACGAGACACCTGGGATGTTCTCTGCAAATACTGGATCTATGTCTACCAAGGACCCCCAGACAACATTACACACGATCCAGGAACCAACTTTGCGTCCGAAGACTTCAGGAACTTCGCACGAATTGTTGGAACCTCATGCGAAGAAATGCCTGTTGAAGCCCATCATGCTATAGGGAAGATTGAGAGACAACATGGACCACTAAGGAGGGTGTACAACATCCTTTTAGAGGAAATTGGCCATCGTACGGACAAAGAAATAATCCTCCAGATGGCAATCAAAGCTCTCAATGATACAGCAGGACCAAATGGCATTGTCCCAACACTTCTTGTATTTGGAGCATACCCCAGAATCAACCAGGACTCGCCACCATCTCAAGACATTGTCGCACGAGCTGAAGCAGTTCAAAAGGCTATGAAAGAGCTCAGAAGTATTCGCGCAAAGGTTGAAGTTAACCGCGCAATCAATGCACGAATACTTCTGAGCTCTTTCATAGCCTTTTGAACTGCTTCAGCTCGTGCGACAATGTCTTGAGATGGTGGCGAGTCCTGGTTGATTCTGGGGTATGCTCCAAATACAAGAAGTGTTGGGACAATGCCATTTGGTCCTGCTGTATCATTGAGAGCTTTGATTGCCATCTGGAGGATTATTTCTTTGTCCGTACGATGGCCAATTTCCTCTAAAAGGATGTTGTACACCCTCCTTAGTGGTCCATGTTGTCTCTCAATCTTCCCTATAGCATGATGGGCTTCAACAGGCATTTCTTCGCATGAGGTTCCAACAATTCGTGCGAAGTTCCTGAAGTCTTCGGACGCAAAGTTGGTTCCTGGATCGTGTGTAATGTTGTCTGGGGGTCCTTGGTAGACATAGATCCAGTATTTGCAGAGAACATCCCAGGTGTCTCGTGCAGACATCGATTTCAGGAAGGTAGCTGCCTGGAAAGATGTAGCTGCATCAATCACATGGAGAACTGGCTTACTATCGAGGTACATTACATCGATAATAATTTCGTAGTTGAACTCGCAGTTATCCTGGATGGAGGACTTGAATCTTCTTGGGGCCTGGTCGTGCGATTGACATTGATGGCACACCTTCCGGATCTGTTCTAGCACGGACTCTTCAACATCCGTATAGCCAGCTTGCTTGAGGAGAGTGTGTAGGCGTTCTGTACGAGGGTGGCCAAATCTCTTGTGGACTCTCCTAAGTTCAGTCTCAGTTAGGAATGATGCGGCTTCTCTTTGGCTGAGATTGAAGAAAGGATGTCTCCATTTTCGCACGACTGGGATTGTAGATCCATCTTTTCGTACGATAGTATTGTTAACATTGTTGAAGTAGGCTTTCAGCCTGTCTCCTTCGTCCAAGCAGAAGAGGAATGGAGTGCCTGTCTCCAAGATGTGGTAGGTGATCTTGCCAAGAGAGTTCTCCATTTCTATCGTGCCAATTGCCGCAGTAGGTGGTCCACTTCCAAACGAGATATGGGCACTACCAGGTGTCCAATCAATCTTCATACGAGGGAACTCTCGGAGGTATGCTTCAACCTGGCATTTCCCAACTGTAGAGACTCGTGCGGCGCCTGTGTCCCAAAGTTCACCTTGGTATGCTTTAGCATATTTGCTTTCAAGGATAAACTGTTCCGCACGTACTGACGGTTCTCCCTGGCCGTAGATATCCTCTCCTGTTGTACGGTGGTAGAATGCAGCGGTGGTTAGGTAGGAAACCACTTGTTGTCCCTTGTCTTCTTCGTCGTCCTGGGAAGCTAGGAACTGTTCATAGGTACTTTCGTACGAGACTATGAATTGTCGGATTTCCTCGTCATTTGGGAGTTCCATGTCAGCTTCATCTACTGCCGTAAAGAACTGCTTCTTCGTGCGAGCTTGCTCCTCAGGTGTATGTTTCCAGGAACGGCATTCTGGTTTGTTGCAGATCCAGCAACCTTTCCCTCCCGTGCGAGAAAATGGCTTAGATTGCCATGGTTTCTTGGATCTCTGCCATGGTTGTTAATAAGATTGCTGTCCCGAATTCGCCTCATGCGGGGGATCTATTCTTGGCTGCCATGGTTGCTGGCCTCTGCTGTACGACGGAGCAGGTGTTCCTCCCTTACTGTTATCTCGGAATCTCCTGTCATTGAAGAATTGATCTGCTTCGTGCAAGGGCCGTGGTAGCTGGGGTTGCCCTTCTCTTGTAAAGAATTGCTTTGTAGATTTCCGATCTATGTAGAGTTGAAGGGCGGACCGGAGCTCTGCAAACAAGTTCTCGCACGATGTGCTTGGGCGTAGGAATGCGGATTCCAGCTCTCGTACGCCTTTGCATGCCTTGGTAACAGCTGTACTGAGATGTATCTCGCCTTTGTACGGTTCTCCCATTGCGCGTTGGACAAGTTGGAGCTTATCTAGCATAATCTGGAGCACTTCGGGAAGTGGCTTATCAGGGTTCTCAGATCTTCTTCGTGCAAACGAGGTTGTTGTCCAATCTGCGTAGTAGATTGCGTGATTTTGGCTAGTATTGAATCTGTTGTACATCGCACGATATATCTGGTCCCATCTCATATCTGGTCCGATATGGTCAAGGTAGAATGTCTCTGCACGTCCGGTAAGAATGTCGGGGAAGACAGCATGGTACTGGTTCTCATAGATCTGGAGTCGCCTGCAGAGAGTGATAAATAGCTTCACCTTCTCCTGTAGGATGTCGTACAGTACACCGGTGTAGCATCTCTCCTTTTTCCATATTTTTGAGAAAGCGGCGATCGCACGAGATTCGACAAAGGCATTTGGGATCCATCTTGTAGTGGGAAGTTCGTACGGATCCGGTCCTGGTGGTCTTGGTGGTCCTGCTGGTAATCCTGTTGGTAGTGCTCCTGGTCCTCCGTACGAGCTTCCATCCCCTCCACCTGAATATCCTCCGCCTTGAGAATTGTATCCTCTTCCTAATGGGTCTGGGGAACCTTGTGCAAAGCTACCAGACCCTAATAGTAGGCCTGGTAGTTCTCCTCCGCCGTTTCCTTCTCCTCTACCGTCTCCTCCTGCTTGTGGTTGTACAAGCCAACCTTGGGGAGGCTGCTGCTGCTGTTGCGTCGGTAGTTGAAATTGAGATAGTTCCTTCGTACGGCCTCTTTCCCAATTCTTCTGTTGTATGCCAGTAGGCCGAGAGGATTGAGGACGTTGGGTTCGGTATTGAGGTTGCCGTACTGCGTTCTCAGGTCTCTGGGATTGAGTTCTCTCCTCAATCTGGGGTTGAAATCTCGGCATTTCCACCACTGGAGAGAGAGTTCCTTTCTGTCGAACGGAGAGTCCTAATAGGGTTTCTCCTACCAACTCCTGCTTTGCGCGAACTGCATGTTCTATTGTCGGTAGCCGTAGCCTAACAGATTCGTCTGTAGTTGGGCTCTGCTGTTCCACCAAACTCTCCTCAATACGGGGTGTTGGTGGAATGGAGTCCTCAAGTACATACATCATCTGATTTGCAGCCGTACAGCCGGGCTCATCTCGGATTGTAATTTGCCTGTCTTGACAGAGTTGAATCAATATTCGTATGAAACGTTTGTTAATCTGTCCAAACTGATAATTTGTCCATCCGTAGAAAACATCGCGCAGCTCTCCGACTAGATTCCTCTTTGTAATTCCTGCCCGCTTTACGTCGATATAGTTTTAATACAAGGTAAGTTGTCAAGTTTGCCTCCTCTGGTTCCGTTTCTGGGTTGATATCTGCCTACCAATTGTGTAGATTGAGGTGCTTCTTTAGGATATTGATTGGGATTCCAGTATCTTGTGCGATCTCCCTAAATAGAGGTATTGGTTCTTCTTCTGGCTCCTCCTCTTGTAATAGCTCAATTTCCTTCCCTTTCGATTGGAACTTCCTTGGGACTGCCGGGCCTGCCGGTGTAGGACTGCTTGCTTGGAATGCTCCGATTGGTAGTTGAGACATCGTACGGGTTCCAATGTCGTATTTGTTCTAGATCAAATAAATCTAAGTGAATTGTATCCGTTGTGCGATACGTGACTCGTGGGTTGTACAATAATCTCCTGCAGTGCGGGAGTTTCGTACAATTGTCGGAAAATTGGGTTCTTGCTAATCTGTGGTCGCCTTGTAACCACTAATCAGTGTTGATTCGGCTTTGTACACGTGTATGAAATATTAATGAAATGATAATGAAATAAACATATATGGATAAGTCTCTTGTATTCTTGATTGTTCTTGTTCTTCTTCGAACATTGAGGTATCCTTGAGATGCAGAAATTGCACCGCCCCTGTCAGTGCCAAGGATACGACACATACCATGCCTTGTAGATAGTCATTGAACCACTGGGATGCAACATCCTCACGCGAACGTAGTTTTCATGAGTGTAGGCCAAAGGGCAGTACTTCTCTGGAAGTCCTGAGGCGATGAATTAAGGGTTGGCCATAGTCATGATAACTCCATTGAAGCGCTCGGCTTTTGGGTTCTGCTTAGGATTGTAGGGAGTCGTGCGATGATGGGTGATGCCCTGAGTGGCTAGAATAGCCTCGCTTTCCTTATCAACGTACTCTCCACCATTGTCAGTGTGGTAGTAGTGAACCGTCAGCGACTGCCTCCCAGTTCATCCAACCACAGCTTCTGCGGCTCTTGATCTCAGGGGTCGATTCGTACACTACCGAATCTCCTCAATCGCAGATCAAAGGTGTGGCGATTGCTTTGACGATGTTCTTCGTTTCAGTCATGCAGACTGCTTCCTTGCATCAGTACTTTCAAAGAGCTTTCGAAACAGGAATGAGAATCAAGTCTGCTCTCACAGCCTCAATCTACGTCAAGTCAATGCGACTTTCGAACGAGGGACGGGCTGCAAAATCCACCGGCGACATAGTGAATTACATGGCTGTGGATGTTCAGCGCTTGCAGGATCTGACTCAATACGGCCAACAACTCTGGTCTGCCCCGTTCCAGGTAGTGTTGTGCATGATCTCACTATATCAACTAGTGGGACTCAGTATGATTGCGGGTGTTGTTGTGATGGTTCTTATGATTCCAGCTAACGGGCTCATCGCTCGTTTTATGAAGTCTTTGCAAAAGACGCAAATGGCAAACAAAGATGCTCGAACACGTCTTATGACCGAGATCCTCAACAACATGAAATCTATAAAACTCTACGTATGGACTACGGCATTTATTAACAAGCTCAACTACATTCGAAATGATCTGGAATTGAAGACCTTGCGCAAGATTGGAGCTACTCAAGCTTTCGCCAATTTTACCTGGTCAACAACACCGTTTCTGGTCTCTTGCTCTACATTTGCAGTGTTCGTCCTAACTCAGAATAAGCCGCTGACCTCGGATATCGTGTTCCCTGCTCTGACACTCTTTAACCTGCTAACTTTCCCGCGCTCAGTCCTGCCCAATGTAATCACCGCTATCATCGAGGCGTCGGTAGCGGTCGGCAGATTGACATCCTATTTCTCTGCTGAAGAGCTGCAGAAGGATGCGGTCATCACTAAGGAAACGGTTGAAGAAATAGGCGAAGAGTCGGTACGAATTCGAGATGCCACTTTCACTTGGAACAAAGCAGAAGCTCGAAATGCACTCGAGGATATTGATTTCTCCGCGCACAAAGGAGAATTGACTCGTATCGTTGGTCGAGTCGGTGCCGGCAAATCATCATTGCAACAAGCCATGCTCGGAGATCTGTGGAAAGTCAGCGGCGAGGTGGTGCTCAGAGGGACGTCTGCTAACACTACGGTCACAAACACATTGTAAACGCCAAAATCACGGAAAATACAACCAGATCACCGTTTTTTACGGGATTTCTCTCAGGAATTCTCATTGTACTCAAAAAAAGTTCGTAAACAATCTAGCATTCAGTCTATTGTAAATTTCAGCCCTTTTTTTGGTTTTTGGCGGGGAGATCCCCCCCCCCCCCCCCAAAGTCACGTGCACTGCATCGCCGCATCGCCGCAAAAACAACAAATCTAGCTCTATCACCAGATTAACTATATAATTACAGCGACATAGGCAGATAGCCTCCAATCCAGGCCCTAAACTGGGGGCTATGCATCCTCCGCGTCCAGGGTCTTTGCCCCAATGAAGCACTCGTACGTGCAGACTCTTCCAAATGCCATCTTCTTGTTAGATACCGTGGAAGCGATGATATACCATGACTCTGATTCTTCGTCAATTTCGGGTAATTGGCCACTCAGTGACTTGAACCAACTGCTTCTTTTCTGACGTACCAGGGCTGCATCTTGCTGTGTCTTCTTTTTCAATGCAAGAGCTTGTTTGGCCAAAGAATCTTTCTTTTCAGCTCTCTTTCTCTCGTTATTATCGTTAACATCCACCACAATTGACGTTTTTTGAAAGCTTCTTTTAGCACTCGGGGCCAATATAAGAGTAGAATCTTGAGGGTCTCGTTCCTTGCGCTTTTTCGAGGCTATCTGAGTAGATTGTAGAGTAGAATCTAGCGCTTCAAGGTCGCCATCAATCTCGTCAATTCGAGCGGCGTAGTCATCGTGTTGGTCATCGCTATAGACGCTAATATCATCATCGATATTGATCTGATCCTGAGAGTCCTCGAAATCGGCGGCCTCATCGTCGTATGTATATGGCAAAGATGGCTCGGCAGAAACCGACCTCGAATAGATACCAGGTGTAGCAAGCACCTCGGCGACATGAGAGGACTGTTTTGATGGCTTTGAAGGTGTAAAATCGATCATTCTGGCACCCTCGGTGTCTTGACTTGCTAATGAAGTTGGTGTAGATATCGGTGTAGATTTCAACTTTGCCCTGCCATTTTTTCGAGGAACGTTTGGTGTCATTATAACCTTTCTTCGTCGGCACTCTTCGGTACGAATATAGTCCAACTTGATCTTTAGTAACGCTGCGGAGGGCCAATAGCCTACGTATCTGGATAGAATAGGACTTTCGGTATGGAGGGCGGTGAACAGATTTTGACGATCTGTATGACTCTGAGATTTAAAAGGCTTGGTTTGCTTAACGGGATTAAAACGTGTACTAAAAGAGAGAGATAAGTAGCTTTCTTTGATGAGATATTGAGTAGTTACTAACGCTTCAAGATTCAGAGTCCCATCACCATTGCGAATCGGAACCGACTCCTTTTGACTATAAGATCTCGCGATATTGAGTGACTTCGCTACCGCAGATTTATAGTCTGCAATCAGCTCCTTGCGAATATTCTCCGGGTAGTTCCGCACGGCCAGATTAATGGTGACGAGGATGTCTGCCAAGGTGGTGATCTCGGTATCAAGAGGTTGCTCAATCGGGCGTTCACTCAAAGCTGTTTTTGGCGCCATTATAAGTCTTTGAAAGGTTTTAATCGTGAAGGTAGAATTATCTACAGCTAGATTCTCCTATTATACACCTCAACCCCACCTTAGCATGACATCTAGACCGTTTCATACACCAACAATAACGATATGTCCGAATCAGTAGCCGTTTCAAACGTCTCGAGTCAATCCGGAGGTGGATTCTGCGGCCGGTAGCCTCAGAATCTCACACCTCTATTGTGACTCGAACACATCACTCTCGCTGGCATACCAAAAATGGCTGTATTCTGCTTTTTTGAACGAGATCTCGGCGAATCTATACATCGATGTTCTATCCGGACTCGTACAAGACATCGTGAGGCTTGGATACGACGTCAAAACTCAATCTTCCTACCTATAACGCTGCAGATGAGCCCGCCGGCATCGAGACCGATGACGAGATAGTCGATGATGAGTCTCACACCCCGCCAAGCCCTCAGAATGAGCAGAATGAGCCACTAGATTACGATTCTGATATCGATGTTGGTGATGGAATCGACTTTGAGCGAAGTAAGTTAAAGTTAACTTTGAGATAAATAGGAACCTTCAGCGATTGAGCAACTTCAATTCTTTTCGAGGACGATATAACCTCATTCTACACTAATTTTAATCCCTGTAACGTCCTCTTAGCAGAATTGGCCTTTCATTTACGCTGGAGGTCCCCAAGTTAACATAAAGCTAACTTTCTTTAAGTACGTCAACTCTCCGACGCCCAATTACGGTATCTACAACTCTCTGAATGGGTTGGTTACCATGTCAGCTGAGAACAATACAATATGCTACGCTATATCGTCGAGAATGGGTGGTCTACACAGTTGCCAGATCTACGCCGCCGCGGCGATGTTCTTACGGCACTGACGAGGCTCGAGGTAGAACCTTTGACTGCTGTATCAAGAGTTGTATTGCATACACTGGCGATTACGCTAATCTAGAGGGTTGCAGTAGTTGTAACGAACCTCGTTATTACTATAGCACTCGCCGTGCACGAAAAACCTTCCTATATATCCCTCTTATACCTCGCTCAGGTATCAATTCCAATCGGCTATACGAGCAGAGACCCTCCAAAAACACCACCAAAAGTACTGGATCAACCCTATTGACCAGTTACCATTAGTCTATGATGACTGGTGGTCCGGCGAAGGTACCGAGATCTCAGAAAAGAAGGCTATTTCAAGCGACCAACTGACATCGCTTTTGCACTACATTATGATGGCGTTCAAGCTATCAAATCGGGCAATCACTCGGTCAGCCCAGTCATCTCGTCAACTATAATCTACCACCATCGATTCGCTATAAGAAGGGTAATATATTACTCTCTCTCGTCATTCCAGGGCCCAACAAACATGAGGATATTGACAGCTATCTAAGGCCTCTCGTTGACGAGCTCAACTTCTCAAAACTGGGTCAAGGCACACAATAAATACCGTGGTAGAGAGTTCACGATGCGAGCGAATGTGGTGTTGGTTTGTGGTAAGTCCCTCTCTATTTCAATATATGGTCATTCGGTTACCGGAGACATCTATAATAATATTTATTTCAACTTCATTCAATAGTCTAGATACTTTTTTTAGCTAACTAACCTACCATATAGGTGATGGCCCTGCAGTATCTGAGCTCTGCGGAATGAAGCACCCCGGTAATGCAATGAGTCCTTGTAGATTCTGCTATATTCGAGCCAAATGGTCGCCAGGGCAAAAGACTTATTATGTTCCTCATACAGAGCATCAATTAAAGGGTAATCTACATTGTAGAGAGCCTTACGTCAAGAGATTGAGGATACATTGTTGCTTGGTAAGGGTTGGGCAGATCTTGTTGGTAAGTACCGGACCAGTTAGAATCACCCTCAGCATACTTCTACGAGATAGTATGATTATTAAGCCGTTTTACTAACAAAAAGCCTTATTTCATGACTATTTTGACGCCTTGGCGTGGAGATCTACTCATACCAATTCAATTAATCAGCATTGACTAACAAACCTAGGAGTTGTACGAAAAAGCATCCTCTTAGAACTAGATACCCTCCACTTCCCTGATAGCTTCCCTGGATCTTATGCATTATTCCACTCATATCATGAAGACTCTCTGGAAAACCTGGAACGGTACTCGGATCAATACAGATAAGAAAGATCACGATACCTATACACCAGGTAGTGACTATCTTTTCAACTCATCGGTAGCGAATATCGTCTCGAAGACTCTACGTCAATCTCGTACTACAATGCCCACCAAAATGTGCTGGATGCCAGGGAAATTCGACCATATTCGTGGCTTCAAATCGGCTGAATGGCAGGACTTTCTTGAGACCTATGGGATATCGCTTCTACACGGTCATCTATATGGCCCTGCATACTCAAATCTTGCGATTTATACGAGAT